>CM040431.1:80699374-81299374 GCA_022702705.1 Papilionanthe hookeriana x Papilionanthe teres
TCACCCCAGGGCAAAGCATTCCAATTAAACAGTTTAGTGTAGATGTCTTTGGAGGAGCTTTGGTTCTTAGTAGTAGACCATTGAGGGGTGTCAGGTTTGGATCTATCAAACGGAATAGTAGTTATCTTCTGTACAGAAGGGGCTTTCAGGATAGAAAGAAGAAGGGGGGGCAGACCAGCTATCTGTCTTCCAGCAGTCAGCCACCAAGAGGTTAAGGTTTCTGATAGGGGTGATAGGTTGTAACCATTCAAGTGGGCACCAGTGATCCATCCAGAAGCTAATATTTCCTTTGCCCAGCTGCCAGAGATAAAGCTGCTCAGCCACCTGTCTGTTTTTTTACTATAGCTTTCCAAATTTTGGAGTCCCCCAATTTAGAGGTGACCAAAGATGGGTAGGTATGCTTACAATACTTTCCCATAAGGAAATTTTCCCAGAGGGAGACCTGGGCTCTGAAATTAATTCAAAGCTTGCAATGGTTAACTTGAATCATGTGGTTTAAACATTTAAAACCCAGACCTCCAGCCCATTCAGGCTTTGCCAATTTATGCCAAGAGGCCCAATGAAGCTGCTTCCTTTTGCCAGCCCAAAGGAAGTGATTAAAAGCCCTTTCAAGTTGCATTTGGGTACTCTTTTTCATGATGGTCATCTGCATAAGATAATTGGGTAGGGTAGTTAGAATGCTTTTAAGTAAGGTGGGTCTCCCCCAAGCATATAAGTAAATGTGGGTCCAGTTAGATAGATAGATGCAGATCTTGTAATGTATCTCATCAAAGTGTGTCTGCTTAGTCCTGCCAATATTGAGCTGAACCCCCCAAATACTTGAGAGGTAAGACAGTGCTGGAAAAACCAATATGGCTGAGAGTCCACTGTTTGGTAGCCTGAGGTACCTTCTTGGAGAATAAAAGTTGGCACTTGGCTATGTTGAAACTGAGGCCAGATCGATTTTGAAAAGTCTGTATGCACTTATAAATGGAAGTTACAACCCTTTTTGAAGCATTGGAGAAGATCATGATGTCATCTGCATATATAAGATGTGAAATAGGGATGTTAGATCTGTGATGGTATCTTACCTGTTGATGGTTGTTGTGCAACTGATCTATCATTGAAGAGAAGTAGTCCATATCAAGAATAAATAGAGTGGGGGAAAGGGGATCCCCCTGCTTGAGTCCCATGGTAGCAGAAAAGAGTCCCCAGCTGGAAACATTAATCAGAAGGGAGTGGGAGTTGTTACCAAGCCATCTTTGTATCAAACTATAAAAATTTACATTGAAACCCTCAGCAGACAGCTCCTCAAGAGTAAAGTCCCAGCTGATTGTATCATAGACCTTCCTGATGTCCAATTTATATATTAGGTTACCCCCTCTACACTGCTTATTGAGATCCAGGAGTAATTCATGAGCTAACAATACATTATCAGATATGGACCTGCCTTTAATGAAAGCTGATTGGTTCAGATTTACAATCATATTTAAATGTGACTGAATCCTTATGACAATAATCTTGCGAATCAGTTCGCTTATAACTGAGGTAAGACTAATAGGTCTGAATTGATCCTAGCTATTCAGATCAGTACTTTTAGGAATGAGGACTATATTGTAAGAGCTGAAGAAATATGACATATCCTTTCCCTGGAAAAAACTGATAATTGCAGCAATAACCTCAGTTTTAATAACTGACCAAGCTTTTTTGTAGAAATCAACAGTGAAGACATCTGGACAGCTGATTTATTGCTGTCAATGCTACATAGAGCTTTCTAGATTTCAGCTTTAGTGGGAGGTTCAGTGAAGGTCAAAGCATTGATATAATGAAAGTGATCATTTGAAATGGTGGGGGAGATCCTTATCCTACCAGAAGCTGGGTGGGAAACCAAATTTTGAAAATACCTAACAGCACTCCTTCCAATTTCCATATTATTCTTCAGCCAAACCCCAGCCTCATCCTTAATGCTGTGAATGATATTACAGCTTCTTTTATATCTGATGCAGACATGAAAAAATTTAGTGTTTCTGTCTCCTTCAGAAAAACTTTTTACTGAAGCTTTCTGTTTTAGGAACATATCTTGAATGTCAATAGCATTAGAAAGTTTGGTTTGAGCAGCAATAATAAAGTCAGTGGCCTCCCCCCCTCAATGCCAACTGTTCCATTCTAGTCACTTCCTCCTCATCTTCTTTAACAGCAGAGAAAACATTGCCAAACTCACTCCACCCCCATTTGTTGAGAGCTTTACAGGTTTTAAGATGAAGAAGCCCCAGCTTGATCCAAGGGTCAGGATGAGATTCCCCTTGCCAAAGGGAATGGATGGAAGTGACAAAGTTTGGATTGGTGGACCAGAAATTTTAGTATTTAAAGGGGGGACATGAGAAAAATTGTGGGGGAGCAGAAATGGAAATTAAGAGGGGTCTGTGGTTAGAGCAAAGTGGGGGGAGGTGGGTAATGGATGTGTAAAGAAACTGGGAGTGCCAGGCTTCATTCAACAAAAATTTGTCTAACCTTTCCCAGGTCTTGCTTCTTCTCCAGGTGAAAGCGGGGCTTTTAAATCCAAGATCAAATAAACCTGAATTCTGGATATTTTCACTGAAAAAATTCATATGGCTGAGGGTGGGGGTCCTGCTCCCAAATTTCTCAGCAGGGGTGGCAATGCAATTGAAGGCTCCCCCCACCAGCCAAGGGAGATCCATGGAACTGCTGATGAGATGTAAGTGATTCCAAAGGTTAATTCTATCTTGTTTTCTACATCCAGCATAAATAAAAGTAGCACTGATTTTGTGACCAGCAAATTGAAGTGAGAGATGAATAAATTGGTGGTTGTCAATGAGAGTAGACCAATGAACTTCAGCTCTACAAAGGAGCCAAATTTTATTATTGATGTTGGCATAGAAGGTGAAACCAGGAAACTTATTGAGAATTTTAGCAGAATTTAGATGAACCATAGGTTCTAAAAGCACAATACACCAAGGTGTGTGTTTCTTATTAAGATTAATGAGTCTTCTTAGAGAGTGTGGACAAGCCACCCCTCTAATGTTCTAGCAAAATATGTTTATCATTGGAGGTTGGAGGAGGGCGAGGGGAGAGTTATTTATGGGAGCTGGACCTGGTTCTACCTCTAGTGAGGGGGGGGGGATACTCTCTATGTTTGAAGTTGGATGAGTCTGTAAGATTTTGAAGTTCAGATCTATTTTTCTTCTTCTTTTTAGAGGAGTAAATCCCCCATTCCTCCTCGATAGAATTTGTTACAGGTCTCAACTTGTAAGCAGAAGGAGGAAGGGAATTCAGTGGGGGAGATGTGGACACAAAGGCAGGAGAGGTGGGGATTTGGTTAGGTAAAATTAGATTAGTTTGTGGAGGGGAATGGGGTTAGGAGAAGTAGGAATAAACACATGAGTAGGAGGGGATCCCACTGCATATGGAGATGTCATCTCAATGGCGGGGTGAGGGATTAACAGGGTGGCACCCACCTCTACAACTCTTTCCTGGATAGCATCAGAAGTTTTTTCCTGAGTAGCAGCTGGCCTGACATGTGTTCTCCTGGGGGGTCGATGAAGTTTGAAACATCTTTCTGTGGTGTGCCCAAACATCCTACAATGAGTGCAGTAATAAGGCCTTTGTTGCATGATAACCTTCTGCCATTGTCCATCTTCTTCAGATCCAATCTAGATTTTCTGCACTTCAGGAAGGGTAATGTCCCTTTTAATATGGATTCTAGCATATTCTGGTTTAGTTTTGTGAAGAGTGGTTGGGTCCAGCTTTAAGGGAGTGCCAATGGCCCTCCCAATTTGAAACAAAGTAGTTTGGTTGAAAAATCTGTAAGGAAGAGCAGGAAGTTTAAACCAAATAGGAACTATGGGGGGCTCCTTACTTGGGTCAAAGTCTGGGATCCACTTTATCAGTTTCATTTCCATTCCTTCTATGATTAACACTTGTTTGGCAAAAGGTTTGGCATAGTCTTCCTCTGATGACAAATTAATTAGCAGATGCCTTCCATCTAGGAGGCCTAATTTCCAATTGCTAATGAAATTAAGGGATTCATAGAAATTTTTAACAAGCTCCATCTTTGGGTGACCCAAAGTAAACTTCCCTATCAATGTTAACTTCACTTCCTCATTTAAACTTTCCAGTTCTTGTTCAGTGAAATATACAGCAGGGCAGCCATCTTTGACACTTATAGGTTTAATGAAAGGGCAAGACCCTTTACCAGCTACTGCATCATGTATTGATTGAGGGAAAATCAGAGAGGCAGGATCATTAATTGCTGGGCCTCTACTAACTACCCCAGCATAAGAGGCTTTGGCCCACCTAATGTTAGTGTGTAAATCAATGGGATTAGCCATGACAGTAAGCAATAATGCTGACTCCACACAGGCCAAAAAATCCAGAGAAAAAGGCCACAGAATCAATATAAAGTGCAGTAACAAGAAAACCCAGGAGAAAAAACCTCTTCAGCCAGCAGACACAGAAACAAAGGAACAGTAGGACACTTCCCACCAAACAAAAAGCCAGAAGAGCACAGAAAAACACCAGAGAGCACAGACCAACTCCACCTCAAGCCAGGAAACAGCAAGACAAAGAACAAAAACAGCAAGCAAAAACCAGAGAACTAAACCAATGAAACAGTAGAATTTGAAAAGTGGAAAACCCAGGAAGGCCTTTTCCATCAAAAAACAAGCTCAAGTCCAGTCCACCCCAAGCACCACCTTAAAATCAGAGAGGCACCACCTTCCCTTACCTGAGCCACCATCTAAAGGGCCGCAGCTGGTAGACTCATACTAGAAACCCTAACGAGCAAAAACGACCACCAAATATATATATATATATATATATATATATATATATATATATATATATATATATATATATATATATATATATATATATTTTTTTAAAAAAAGGAGCAACACAGAGGGCTCCCTACATGTTACTAATAAAAGGAGAGTACAAAATCATTGATGGAAATGCTCCCAACTAACAAAAAAACCTAATGGAGGCCATTCCCTAAAGACCACAAAAAACAATAAAACTAAAAGCTTGGGTGAGTGAAAATATAGGTATACATATGTAAATTACAAAAAACCCCACAGCACCCAAGAAATTCCATCAGAACACAGGGGGTGTCTCCAATCTGATATGTGGGAGCTGAAGCTTATCTCCATTAATTAAAATTTTAAGATCAAAAGGGGGGTTGAGGCAACTAAAACCTGCCGGATCCGGCCCCCTAATCGCTAACCAATGGGCCACTTTGTTACCCTCCCTAGGAATATATATATATATATATATATATATATATATATATATATATAACAAAAAAAGAGCAAGAATAGCTCCTTACATGTTGATATGGAGGATTACATGGTGTTAAGAAAAACAAGGATCCTCATATACAAAAATTTCACTCAAGAAGGAAAGGGTATACTGTTATATATATAAACTGTAAAAGTATATATATACGTATAACAAAAGGAAGGTAACATAGAAGTTATAGAAGGCTAAGCAGCTTTTAGATAGGGTAAACCGAGTATATCTCCATGTATCAGCCTTACAAGATGAGGGGGAGGATGGATAGTAATAATGGGAGTATGACTATGACAACCTTGTGTGGCCAACCAGTGTGCAGGTGGGTTGGTTTCTCTGGGAGTGAAGACAAACAAGCTACTGTTGTAGTTACTAAGCTGTTGTATCTTGTTGAGCCATCTATGTATGTACCAGGGAGGAGTGCCACTATGTTGAAGAAACTTGATGCAACTGAGGGAATCTGATTCAATGATGAGGTGCCTGATGTTGCAAGCTTGGGCAATCCGTAGGGCCCAGTACACAACAATGGTTTCAGCTTCCAAGGCATCATCAGATTCAGTTGGAGAGGAAAAGAGTAGTAAGCACTTGCCCAAAGAGTTTCTGAAAGGTCCCCCAACACCAGCTAAGTTATTACTGAAACTGCCATTAATATTGAATTTAAAGTAGGGGGTTGGAGGAGGAAACCAATATCTAAGGGTCACAGAGGGAACATGGAGGGTTGTAGGTGGGCTCCAATTGATACAGATATTTGGAAATTTATCGTATGTGATAGTTTTTTGCAAATAAGTAAGGCAATTGTTGACAGCTTTTGTGGCTAAGGGGGTTTGGGCATGAAATTTGGCATTGTTTCTTGCCATCCAAATGAACCTAGAGACTATGCAAGGAATGGCATCAAGCTTAGCATTAGCCCAATCAGCACAGCAAACAACAAAGGATTGCCAACTGAGGAGAGTATTAACATGTAGAGCTTGCAGTAGGATTTGCTAGACATTTTGAGAAAAGGTGTAGGTAAAGAAAAGGTGGTCCAGGGATTCTTAATCATCATGACATAAGGAATAAATCAAGGGGCCCCTCAGGCCCTTGAGCTTTAAAATGTCATTAGTGGGAAGGATCTTATGCCACAATCTCAAGCAAAAAAAGGACATAGAATGTGAGAAATTTGACCCAAATTACCTGACCCCAAGAGACCTTAGGCCAGCAGTGAAAATGATGATATATGAAAGGAGTGAGTTTTTGGGAGTGGGGGTTCTTGGTGATCAGCTTATCCTTTAAGCCAGGATTGAGGGGAGTGATAAGGACATTGTGAACCTGCTCATTGGTAAGGATGCTGTTAATGAGTGAGTAGTTCCACTGGTTATCACTCTAGAAATCATTCACTTTGGAGTTATGAAGGTAAGAAGTATTGTTACTGTGGAGTTTTTCACCATTCCATAGCCATTGGTCAAGCCAGAAATTTATATTTCCCTCACCCAGATTCCATATGAAATGAATTTCAGCTTGGGATTTAACAGTTATAAGTTTATGCCAAAGCTTAGAATCTCCAGGCTTGTAAGTAGCAGAAGAGGGATGATTATGCCTACAGTATTTTCCCATTAGGAATTTTGCCCAAAGACAATCCCAAGCTTTAAAATGAATCCAGAGTTTGCACCAATTGACCAGGAACATATGAGAGAAATCCCTGAAGCCAAGTCCCCCAACATTCAGAGGTTTGCATACTTTCTTCCAGGAGAACCAGTGATGATTTTTATGTTGCCCAGCCCAGAGAAAATTGTTAAACATTTTGGCCAAAGTATTCTGGGTGCTTTTTTGATACTGAACAATTGTAATACATAAGAGGGAAAGGATAGGAGTATACTTTTGAGAAGTGTAATTCTTCCACCATTGGAAAGAAAAGAGTTGGACCAGCAGTTAATTTTGTTTTTGATTTTGTCAATGACAGTGATGAATTGTGTTTGCTTGACTCTACCTTTCAATAGCTGTACTCCTAGGTAGGAGATAGAGAGCTGAGCCTGAGAGAAGCCAGTGAAATCAGTAATCCAGTGGTTCAGCACAGAGGGAACTTTCATACGAGTATAGAAGTTGCACTTGTGAATGTTCAGATTCATCCCAGAGGTCTCTTGGAAATGTTGAAGGAGCTGATGTATGGCTTTGACAGTAGGTTTTGAAGCTTTAGAGAAATTGATGAGGTCATCAACATATGATAAGTGGCTGATGACAATGTTCGACTTATGGTGATAAGCAAGATGAGGAGATTTGATGAACAGATCTTCCAAAAGCTTAGAAATATGGTCAAAAGCCAAGATGAAGATAGTAGGTGAAAGGGGATCACCTTGTTTAATGCCCCTGGAAGCACTGAAAAAACCATGCAATTTTCCATTGACCATAACAGAATTTGCATTGTAGGATAACCATTTATGTATAAGATTGATGAAAGCAGGTTGGAAGCCTCTAGTAGTCAAGATGTCCAAGATGAAATCCCAGCTGATGGTGTCAAAGGATTTTTGTATATCAAGTTTGAAGATAGCATTGTGACCTCTACATTTTTTGTCCAGGTCAAGTAACATTTCCTGGGCAAGAAGAATATTATCTGAAATGGATCTCCCTTGAATGAAAGCAGCTTGGTTTTCAGTTATTAGCCTGGGCAAGTGAGGTTGAATTCTTGTGACAAGGATTTTACTGATGAGTTTGGAAATGATAGTAGTTAGGCTAATTGGCCTGTAATCTCCCCAGTTAGCTCTAATATTGTTTTTAGGGATGAGAATGATAGTGGCAGATGTAAAATATTTGGGAGGTTCCATTCCCAGGAAAAAACTTTGTATGACAGAGACAACAGCAGGACCACTAATATGCCAAATTGTTTTGTAGAATGAGGATGTCAAGCCATCAGGGCCGGTAGCTTTGTTGTTATCAATAGAGTTAAGAGTAGCCTTGATTTCTTCATCAGTAGGTGGTTGGGTGAGTAAAAGATTATTAACATACTGAAAGTTGTCCTGAAAACAACATGATTAATGTGAGTTCTATGGGAGTAGGAGCCTTTAAATAAAGTAGTGAAATGAGTGACTACATCAGCAGCAATTTCATTAGCAGTGTTCAATTTAGTCCCTACAGAATTTGTGATGGAGAGAATCAAATTGCATCTTCTTCTGTAGTTAATGCAAGCATGATAAAACCTAGTATTCCTGTCCCCTTTAATGAATTTAGAAAAAACAGATTTTTGTTGGAGGTAGAGATCCTGGTAAGAGATTTGAGAGAGTAGGTGAGCATTGGCAGCAAGTAAGTAAGCATCAGACCTCAACCCCTGTTGTATATCAGCTTCAATTGTGAGGATATCTTGTTCATCAGCCTTTATATTCTCCTCAATATTACAAAAGGAGTTCCACTTCAAGAACTTAAGGTGTTTAGCAGTGTTTTTGTGGAGTTTCCATAGAGCAGTCCAAGGGTTGATGCTGTCAGCAATCCAAGCCCGTTTCAGTTAACAATGTGTAAAAAGAATTAAGTTATTTTGATGAGTATTTTTATTTTTAATTAATTATTTACTGATTTCAGTATTTTAATTCTCCATGCATTTATACAATTCACCTTGGATGAGACCATAGGGCTTTTGTAGCCTCTGTTTATGGGAACATTCCCTGAATTCTCCAAAGCCAGAGGCCATCTCTGTGGTAAGATATTGATTTTTCAAATTTATGTGTTTGTTTTGCCATTTTAATTCCAGTAACTAGCATGCTATTTATAAAATTCTAGGAAAATTTAGGAAGGTATCTTATGACCAGAGGACCCTAAGAAAATTTTTTTTTGGTTTAATTCCTTAAGAATAACCCTAATTGGTCTAAACACCCAAAACTGAATTTTAATTAAATAGGGCTAACCATACATCAAAACCACTTAAAAACAATTCTCCACTGATCTTTAGAGTCAGAGGAGTCTCACAAAAAAATTTGAAATCAATTGGGAATGATTTAACCCACTAAATGGATTAATTAAGTCACATAACCAAAATTAAACTTTAAAAATTCACAACTCCCAAAGTACATTTAAAAAATTCACCAAATTGATTTTGGGACTTTTCTAAAAATCTTCATTTTTCATAATATTTTAATATTTTAATAATTAAAAAAAATAATAATAAAAATCACAAAATATAAAAAATCATAAAAATGTCATATTTTACCTCCTAATTACTTAGGAACAAACCAAATATTTTTCTCAAGTCCATAGGTTGAGATACTGAATTTTAAAGGCTGAAAACAATTTTTAATATTAAAAAAATGAATTTCCATACATTTTCACTAAATTAATTCTAATAAATCAAAGAAAAAATTAGAAAAATATAAAATCCATTTTTCAACCTTAAAGTTATTTTATAATTAATTAACACTCCAAAATTCCAGATAATTATAATAAATAAAATGTAATTTAAAAAATCACCAAAATTGGTCCAAATGGTACTCTGGTCAGTAGGAACATCCCATAATTTTCCTAAGGACAGAAACCTTGCTTTGGTCATGTTGTTGAATTTTTATTGAAAACCCATATTTTTCATAAAAATAAATATATAAATTAAATTAAATTCAAAAAAATCACATTTTCTCCTCTAATGTCTTAATTGACATATGAGTGAGGTGACATAAAAATTTTAATTTCATTTGAGCTTAATTTGATGAGTTATGAAATGAACATGCTTAAAAGGACATAAAGGTAATTAAAGAATTTTAAACCTAATTAATATTTAGGTTTAATCAAGGGGAGGGTAAAATATCTGATTTTAAAATTTTCATTAGATGATTGAAACCTAAAGAATTAAGGGGTAGAAACCCATTAATTATCTTGAAAATATTTAAATTAAAATTTAATTAGTTAAACAATTCGAATTTTGGAAGAATAAATTAAAATTTAGATTATTAAGATTAGGAGTAAGATTAAAGAAGATATCAATTCTTTAATTTAAAACCCCTAAATGAATCACTTTAACAATATTCAACTTTAATCAAACTCAAAAATGATAATTGAAATTAATAATTAAATAATTAAAAGGAAAATAAACCTTAATTAAATTAAAAGCTTAAAACATTATGTGATTTGGTAATCAAATTGAAATAAATTTAAAACATTAAAATTAATTTGAAATCACTTAAAAAAAAACAAATCTAAAACAAATTTGAAACATTAAAGAAAATCAACCTTAAGACAATGCATAATTAAAAACACAAAAAGATCAAACTAATTAAAATTTACCTAAAGTGTTACAATTAAGTCAAATTAAATTTAAATCATTAAAAGTTTATTTAAATTGAATAATCTAAACACCTCTTACAAATCAAACAATTTAAAACACTTAAGAGAAAATCAACTTGAATTTTGGAACTAAATTAAATCATCCTAAATCATCAATTCAACTTAAAATCAAAGCAGTTAAATTCTTTAACAAACTGATTTGCCCCCTAAAGGCTTTCATTATTATAACTCCTAAGTAAAGCATTAAATGAAATGTCACTTTACTCATCGAATAACCAAATGTCCAAGTTCACTGAGCCAGAGATAACTCAACTAAACTTTGGATGATTAATTCACCAGTATAATAAAATTCATTTGGACTCAAAATAATCTCAGAAGTATTGAAAAGATATTTAAGACTCGTCCTAAGCACTTTCTTAATACGATGAGATGTTTTAGAAGAACCACTGAACTTAATTGTTCTTTGATAAAGAAAATCATCCTTAACAAAACACAAGAACCTAGACGTCATAGGAATTGACTAGCTATAGGATTAGGACTTTAGTAGACAACCAAAACCTTCCCTTAGCTAGGTGTTTTCTTGCAAATATATAAATCCTTTAACATGTGTTTTAAGTGTAGCCTGGAATGACAGGAAAACGCTCCAGGTACGCTTTTATTTTATTGCAATTTACTTACCTGCACTGTACTTCACTTTTCTTGCATGTTAAACAAGAATGTCACCCTGCATGAAATTTGAAACCTTTAGTATAGCCACAAAACTAAAACCCAAAACTAAATTAAAAGTCAAAACAAGATAAAATTCACCGCCACAATATTTCAAAATATAAAACAACTCAAAATTTAATTACAAACAGAACAACAAAACTATAACTATAACTAAATTAAAACGTCTTGTTGGATGATCGGGAATACCTCGGATGATGTAACCTACGTGTTGCTAACTGGATTTTCCACGGTCTAAATGAAAGTGTGGAACTCATTCAGTTGAGTTTAGCTAATTTATCTGGACTAAGTGAATCCTATAAAAATAACGGTGCCGGAATGACAGAACCGTGGGATCTTAACCGGTGTTGTTATAATCAACTTTAAAATTCCCCTAATAAAACATTAAAAATATTTAAACCTAAAGATTTCTCTAAACCAAAACACTTCTCTCATCTCATGATTTTCACTTTCTAAAATTAAACCTCTGCAACAACAAGGAGCTTGGAGCATAGTGGGCAGCACGGCCATCATCGTCAGCAAAACTGGAATCTACATCAACAAAACCTTTCTTAGTTTAAATAACCAAGCCATAGGATTTCGAGGTAGTTTTCTTAGTGCAACATAAATCCTTAACTCTTCGTTAGGCATTTGCATAATCATGTTATGTAAATAACGCCCTAACCGGTCTTAGGATTCCGAGGTAGTCGTTTGGTACGACATAAACCCGCACATCTTTGAGGCTATTTATATGATCATGTCATATAAATATAAGTCCTAATTAACTAAAATTGGCAGAACATTAAATAAACTATCAAATTGAAGCCAAACCATAGGATAGTTGGAAAGTCACCGAAGTCCACTTCGGGCCTGTGACATTCCCTACTTCTCTTCCTTTGGATTCTTAAAATAAACTGTTCCAAATTTGAGCTATTACCTATTGAAATTTCCAGAGTCCAATTGTTTGAAAACCTTAAACATTGAAATTCTTGAGAGCAAAACCACTGATCATTATCAAGAGTTTTCTTAAGTGATTCCCGTCACTTAGGATGTAATTAACCATAAGGGCTTGCCCTTATAGGGAACTTTAAGAACCCAGGTAATATAAACCTTGCTTAGTTCATTTATATTAAGCAAGAGAACTTGTCAGCTTATAAAATTGGTTTGCAGACCAAATGAATGTCACAAATATTCTAGTTTATTTAATCGAGCCCCATCATCAAGCAGTGTATCTATTTTTCACGATATATACGCAGTTTGTGATGCGGTGCTCGTTTATATAAACTATTTTGAATGTGTGATCGGTTCAATTTCATATCTTAAAATTTTCAAAATTAAAATTATTTTCAAATAATCAAATGCTATCTTTCAAATTATATGTATATTTAAATTAAATTTAAAATCTAAAATTCACCAACAATTTCTGTAGGCGACCCATTTTCAAAATACAACACTCAACCTAAAAATATGCTGACAACTTCTGGCGACTTTGCTGGGGACTAGTTCCTCTCTCCATTTTGATCAGATGGTTATGCTTTCATAAATCTGTAATGAGTCCATACCCCAAGTGGTTTAAACTACCATTCTTTCCGTTGGCATACCACGTTCATTTTTGTCTTTAACGGTATAGTCAACTCCTTTTGGATCTTGAAGCCACTGTTTAGATACCCCTAAACAGAGAGGTTCCGAAATCCTTTTGCCTCTTTCTGAGGTGGGGTGGACCCCCAATTGGTGTTAGCCTAAAAGCGGTCTTTCGAGTTGAGAGGTCTTACGAGACTTTCTCTTCCTTTCCAATTCTGAATCGAATCCTTTGCCTTTCCTTTAACCTTCCTCCATTAATCATTTTGTTCCTAACAAACAAATCCTCTAATAAAAAACCTTTTAATAAGCGAACTCTTTTAAATCGCAAATATATTAAGATAAACTAAAAAGTGTTCGGACTCTTTCTTTTCCGTCCTAAGTATTGCGACAAAAGTAAGCATAATTCGGGACTGACGTTCAGAATTTACCCTACAGAAAATGACTGCACCAAAGTTAATTTTCTCCTTCACCAATGGAATGGACTTCACCGTCTATAAGGATGAACTGGCCGACAATGGAATCATCCATTTTAGACAAGGATTCGACAATATAGTTATTAAGTTCGCTGACGTCACCCTCTTCACACTAATGGACAAAGTATCGGAAACTGAGGAGCCCGTAATTGAGTTTAACCTGAAATCGACTCAAGAGTTCCCTCCCCTGTAAAGGGTCCCAGCTGAAAGAGGTACTGTTGTTCAAAGGAGGACTCTTGTCTCTACCCCCACCGGTCTAGTCATATCTTCACCTACCCCGACTCCTGCCAAATTGAAGGGGAAGGAAATCCAAGTTTGTAATGAGCCTGCCACCGTGGAGGGTACAGATTTTGCTACAATATCTCATGTATTCAAGATAGGGTCCAGTTCAAGAGTTGCACCCCTGACTCGGACTCAGAGAAGAAATAGGTGTAGAAAGATCGCCAGGATTGAGAAGGCAAAGGCTGTTGAAGTTGCTTTTCTGGAAGAGATTCCTGAGGAGGAGGAAGAACTGCCTAAGTATTCACCCTTGTTGGAAGGAAGTAGGTTTTACCCTCTCTCTGCTGCATCGGATGAGGAAGATGTCTGGAGGATCGTCGCTGAATTACCCCGACCTGGATACTGTAATGACTATAAGAGGAAGAGGGCCAAGACTACGCCTCTTACTTGACTGCGAGCCGTAGTAGAGAAACTAGCTAAGAAGGAAGGATGCCCCGTAACAGAGATCTTAAGAGGAATGAGACGAGTGCCAGTCAAATCCCGCCTCAGACCGCGAGAAAACCCTGTCACTGACCTTGAGAGGCCAAGGAGGAAAGTGCGAGCTAGTTCACCTGTTGACGTATCGGGACACCATATTAGGGAGTACACCACCTCTCGACGCACAGCTAACAGACCATCTGGTCCTAGGCCTTCTACTATGAGAAGGATGGTGTGGCAACCTATTATTGCTGAACCGATACCAGCACAATGTTATGGAAAGAAGAGTCTCGTCAGAAAGCCAGAATCTGAAGAAAGTGCTACTGCATTAAAAGAAACTCCTGAGAAAGAAGTCCAATAGTCATCACATGACAACCGCGAAACCGTTTGGAAGAGACCACTTGAGGATGCTATAGTAAAACTAAGAACGGACATCCGACGGTTGGCAAAGGAAAGAAGAGAAAAGTTAGAAAATCAAGTTGATTCATCAGAATTTATGGATGAAGAGAACGCCGAGATTAATATGGTCGAGACTTGAGCATCGGCATCTTCACAAGGCGCTCCATCAGCTTTAGAAAGGGAAGAACCAGAAGTGATGAGAGCACAACTTCAAGAAAAGGATGATACAATTTTCCAGATGACAAAAAGGATGGAAGAGATGGCTGCCGCCTTAGCCGCTCTCCAGAGTCAGCTGCAACCTCAAAAGTAAACACCTTCATAAATTATTCACATCGCGAATGGAGGAAAGGAAATCACATCTGTTAACGGGGATCAACAATCGAAGAAAGATTCTACGCGAAGCATGATTCCCAAAAAGGATATCAAAAATATGGTAGAACAGCAAGTGCGAGAAGCCTTAGCCCAGTCTAAGAGTGGAGCATTTATTCGGACAGGTAGACCATACCCTGAAGAATTTGATGCGGTCCAATACCCAAAAGGCCTCATAACACCTCTATTCAAATCTTTTGATGGAATGGGAAACCCCCGACAGCATGTCACACATTTTCGTGCTAGTTATTGCAATGCCGGTGGGAGTGATGCCTTACTTTTTCGGCAGTTCGTCAGTAATTTATCAGGTATTGCCTTCGACTAGTATGCAAAATTGCCGAATGGCTCATTTAAGACTTTTTTAGAATTAGAAAACCTCTTCGTTAAGTGGTTTGCCGAGGCTCGACACCACATCACTATCGGTGATTTAGTGGTGGAACAACAGAAGCCGAACGAAACTCTAGTGGATTACATACTTCAATGGAGAAACTTAAGCATGAAGTGTGAGCCTCAGCTTCAGGAACAACATGCAGTAGGTATCCTTCTGAAGAGTATCCATGGCCCGATAGCACTTCTCCTTAAAGGATTTACAATCAAGACTTTCGAGAAGTTGCTTAGCAAGGCCGGGAGCTTGCAGGAGGAAGAAAAACAGCTAAGTTTTGTGGACAAGACCGATAAGCAGAAGTTTGTAAAAGCATTTGAAAAGAAATCCAGAATCGTCGCGGCAGTAGATTAAGGCTAGCAGTCAGTACAGATACAGCTAGAACAGCCACAGCCTAGTTATCAACCACCACAACGGGTTTATCAGAAACCTCAACAGAACTACCAACAACCTCGACCTAGCTATCAGTCGCCTCAACATTATGAGCAACCACCTCGTCCATCGCGTACCCTGAAGGAACTTCAGAATAGGGAATATCCATTCAAGACTGAAGCGGTAGCGAAGATGTTCCGCAGTTTAATGAAGACACCCGATTTTCAATTACCAGAGCCCAAGAGGCCGGAAGAAGTCAATAAGAGAGATCATCCAAACTATTGCCCTAACAACCAGATGCTCAGGCACAAGATAGAGGATTGCATCACTTTTAAGAGTTGGCTTGACGACAATCTCCGGAAAGGGAACATAACGATCCAGAAGGAATACATGAAGGAACCCCAAAAAGGAGGTTCCGCTAATGTTATTTCAACGGATCCTATTGTTCCGATAGACCCTTACACAACCAATGATGGATGGAGTACCGCCTGGACAAAGTCTTCAAAGAAAATCTTAGATCATATCCAAAACACTTCGGTGCGCGCTTCAACTCAAAGTTTGAAACCTACCGAGCTTGTGCCATCGCTTGCGATTGAAGAACCACCTCAGTAGGAGGAGAAGATCGTGGGAGAGAAGAAGACTGAGGCTCCAAAGGGTTGACTAGGGGCTGCTTATCCTAGGATGGTTGTTTCCGATTCGGGGGAGAAATTCCTTGGACCTCTGACTCTGTATGATTATTTGCTCACCCCAGCGGGATCTTATAATGATAAGAGTTTTGATGTTGGCTACGTTTTGACTGTTTCTACGTTTTGACTCTGTATGATTATTTGCTCGCCCCAGTGGAAAAGTTTTACCCCGGAGAATGGGTCCAAAGGATAAAGGAAAGCAGGTGGTTGCTCAGGAAGAGCCAACCCTAGCAGAAGAATTGCCCATTTGGGAAGAGACTGAAGAGCCTGGTAATAAAGTGGATTAAACGTGCTAGCCCATCTTAGGAAGCTACCGGACAACCGAGCATCTATGACGCTCTGATCCTGTCAAAGGAGATGAGGGAAACTCTGAACAAGGCTTTACTTGATCCAGAAATTTGCTTAGCTCAAATGGTCGGTAATTCCTTCGACGAGGTTTGCTCGTTAAAAGAACAGCGAGGTGTTACCTTCACGAACAATGATCTACTACTCGGAATAGCAGATCACAACTGACCGTTGTACATTTCAGTCACTATTGAAAAGTTTACGCTCTCCAGAGTGTTGGTTGATCCGGGAGAATCAATCAACCTAATGAATCTTCGGACGCTAGCATATTTAGAAATTGATGCTCGCGAGCTTGAAGCAGACAAGTTGTTATTAAGAGGGTTCAAACAAAAAGGAGAAAGAGCTCTGGGATCGATTACACTATTAATGAAGACCGGTGACTTAGCGAAGGCAACCGCAAAACTCCATATAATTGATTCTGAGTCATCGTTCAATGCTCTACTGGGTCGGTCGTGGATCCATCAGAACCGGATGGTTCCGTCATCTCTGCACCAATGCATAAAGTATTACGAAGGAGGAGAAAAGTGTATCAAAGGTGACCTGCAACCGTTCTCTGTGCATGAAATCAGAATTCACGAAGATGCGCCTATTACACACCTGTGAAGAAAACAATTTTTTCCAGAAACACCGTACCAAATGAAGCAAAAGAAGTTCAATACGACGAAGAACCTGAAATTCTAGTCCAACAGCTACTCACCACTCCCTTACGGTGAGATGGTGAAGGTTTCTCCAGAACTCACACCCGAGGTCGAGGCCGGGAATGAGGTCGTGGAAGAAATGATGGAACAGTTGGACAAAAGAAAGCGATCATTGATGTTGATTGGGAGAATAGTTCCGAAGAAGAAGAAATTAAGAAAGAAGCAGCAACAATAAATCAGAAGAAACCATAGTTCAAGATCTCTCTCGGAGAAGAAAAGAACGATGAAAAAAAATCAATGTACAAGAAGATTAATCACTATGTGCATACTATGACCCTGACCCCAATCTATCCTAATAAGGTCGAGGGTATGGTGGTCAAGCAGGTACATGGTGGCAGTGCTAAACTGATCAAATTCTACCATGGTGCTTGACCCGATATAAATATATGCGTACTAAAATCTTCTTCCCCGAAAACGGTGCCAAAAACTTGACCCGAAGTCCTCTGAAGATCAACGTACTAATTAATTCTTTCAAAAATATATGTTATAAATAATAATAGCGGCTAGTGTATATAAATATAATTTATGGAAAATATTTTACACACTAGGGGTACTACGCAAGTATACGTATCGTTTCAAGTAATATAGGGCTTTGATTTCAAAGCAACCCCAGTATCGTTCCCACGAGAAGAGAGTTATAGATCTTTAAATATTTTTATTTTAAATTATTTCTTCTATAATTAAAAATAAAATATCTTTAGTTTACTAGATGCAATAATAAAGCCGAAATAAAATAATTGATGTAAATAGCAATAAGAAAGCAACTTTCTCCCTTTCAATTAATCCAAGATTTTCTAAGATAATGATAATATTCGTGGAGAATATAAATTTATGGTATTATGCCAAATAGAAGTATTCATATTATTTACCCTTTGATCCAGGTGCAAAGAACATTGGCTAGCCTATAGATCAGGTCCGGATGTATTGTTAGTAGAATGGGTTAATCTAGGCTCACACTACTAGATGTCTAAGGGTGGCTATGGTCGGCCCTACTAGTGACCCTTTCCTTTTTTATAAGCCAAATCATAAGATTTTAGTCTGTCACTCTAAAAACTTATCAATTCTACGCCCAATATATAACATCTTCCTATTTATTTGCACTTCACCTTGAATAACCCGCACAAGGCCTTCGATTACCTAAGGATTCATGTGATATCTACAAGTTAAAAGTTCATCTACTTCTAGGTCTAAAAAAGTCTTCAACAGGTTTTAACAATTTAAATGGCCAATTTAAATAGTAAATTAAGAACCGTTATTAATATCATCACAATGTTTTAAAAATATATGATTTTTAATTCTCCGACGAATTTTGTATTATCTTATTTATCTTTTCATAATTAAAAGGAGAAAGTAAAGTAACTACTCAGAACACATTGAAATTAAATAACAAAACATAATAAATAAACTTTGAATCAAAATAAAAATACTTATCTTAGATGTTTCTCCAACTGAACTTCTAATTCGTACTGACTCCACAGCGTAATGAACTACAGATGCACCAACTCTTTAAAACTCTAAATACAAACTCTAAAAAAAACTCACTAATTTATGAAGGAAAGTAAAAAGATGGCCCTAATATGATCTCTCTAATTCTCTCTCTAGGTTGGACTCTAGAGAGGGGAGTAGATGGGAGGCGTTTTTCTCTGAAGGAATACCCTCCTATTTATAGGCTTCAAGGGTTACCTCAAGGCACCTCTTCAAAATGTGTCCACATTCAATGAATCTTCTAGAAGGTGTGTCTGGCGCTTAGGCGCCGGAATCTGGCGTCTAAGCGCCTTCACCGCATCTAGTTCTTCGCACCTCTTCACTTTGGATCGCACCTCTTTGCGATTAAAAAAGTTTTGAAGCGTCCAAATACATTGTATCACATGTCCTATAAACCAGGAACAACTGCCAGTCTTTTAGAAGGTCCAATAACCGCTCATACCGTCAAAATAACCGCCCAAAAGTCGTCAAAAACTTAACAGTTTTCTGTATCGATCTGGCGCTTAGGCGCCCGACTTTGGCGCCTAGGCGCCCGACTCTGGCGCCTAGGCGCCAAGCCAATAATTTCGAAAATTTTGCATTTTGGCTCTATTTTTGTTCCTTTTGCTCCTTTTTCATAATTTTCTCATTCTTGAACATTTTTGTATCACCTACATCCAAAAATACAAAAAATACCTTTTCATTAAAGCATAATATCCTTAAAATTTAATAAAAATCAAGGCATAAAACTAGGTATTTTTTTCTTGGATCAAAATGCCCCAAACTTAAACGTTAGTTGTCCTCAAGTAACCCTTTTTACTATATAAAATGTATAACATTTGGAATAAAAAGGTAAATATTTAAGACTCCTTATGATTTTTAATTTTAGAAAGGCTTTAGTAAATCATTAACTAAATTTCACTAACTATGTATAATTTTAAGAATTTAAAGAATATTCTAACTACCAAATCATAAGAATTCAAAAATTTTTCATTCACTTCGAAAATAATTGTATTTTATTATATTAAGATCACATAAATTATTCACAAGAAAAGATCTTCATGAAATTCTTTTCTAATAAAAATACATGCAAAAAATTAAGTAATATATATGTAATCAGTTTTTTTTTTATAAGTTAATTCAAGTGAAGCCAATTTTTGATTAGGCATTTCCTAAAGCTTCTCCTCTCTTTTTCTTTTTTGTATCCCTTTTTTCCTTTTTTTTTAAAGAGATGACTATTGTATCTAGATATCCTGTTAATGGTTTTGAACTTCACTATCCTTAACTTATATTTTCAAACTTATACATTTTCACTTAATTATTATAACATAAATAGATTTCAAAAATAATTTAAATCTATTCTTTTTCAAGTTATAATTTTTTTATTTCTTAATACTTCAAAAATTCAATTATCTCTACTATGAATAGAAAAATTTCTTAATCTTGTTCTTCTTTAAGTTGAATAATTCTATTCTTAAAATCAATGAAAGTTATTAAAATTTTTTATTAAGTCCACTAAATTATTTATAATTTCAAAAACTTATGTGATCTTAAATAGATTCTTCATTCCTCATGCTATGTTAAAAAAAATTATTTTATGAAAATATTAGTTCTTAAAGGAAAAATAAAATTTAAATTTGAATGTTTTTTCCCTTTTTCCCAAACTTAAGTTTTGGTCTATCATAAAATTTTTTTTTTTTAAGTATGAGAGAAAGAAAAACATAATTTTAAAAAGGAATTTTTATAAGTATGTAAAAAAACATTCTAGAAAGAAAAATTTACTTCTACACATGCTTTTATGAATAATACTGAAATAATGAAGCAGGTATAAAAGTAAGCAGGCTCATTAGTAATTAAATTAAATGACTATACTACTTATAATAACAGAAATATAACAACAATACTAACTACTAAACAGTAGGCTGAAACAGAAATAAACATAAATTTATCCAAATTTCAATCTTAAACACAATACATTAAAAATACTCTAACAACTGTCTCAACACCCAACAGTCCACACAAAGTACATAAACAAATCTAAACTAGCAAACAACAAACAACAATCACTACTAGCAAACAAACTAATCTAACAACAGACTTAGCACAACTCAGAGGTAAATCACGCCACTAATCACTGTCTGTAGCCTCATCATCGTCATCATTACCAAAAGAAAACTCAACATCCTTAGGATCAACATATGGTGAGAAACTAGGAAAGGTAGGAAACTGAACATCATGCTCTCCCTTCAGGAATCTAACGAGAGCTTCATCATACTCAGCATCGTAACTACTCTTCCTCTGGGTATACTCAGATAAATGATCAATTTTCTTATCAATAGAATCAACTCTGCAGTGAGTTTGAAATAACTCATGCTGCTGCTCTATAAACTGATCATGCATCGCTTCCCAAAAACTAGTTGGTGGCTCAGCAGTAGAAGTAGAAGGTCTGGAAGTGGAAGGTTGTCGGCATATTTTAGGTTATGTGATTTATTTTGAAAAGGGGGTCGCCTACAGAAATTGTCGGCGAATTTTAATTTAATTTAAATAAATAATTTGAAAAGTAGTATTTAATTTTGAAAATAATTTTTAAATTTGAAGATTTTAAGATATGAAATCAAACTGATCTCACATCCCGAATAGTTTATATAAACGAGCACCGCACCACAAGCCGTGTATCTATCCCGAAGAATAGACACACTGCTTGATGATGGGGCTCGATTAAATAAACTAGGAGATTTGTGACATCCATTTGAGTCCGCGAACCAATTTTATAAGTCGACGAAGTTCCCTACTTAATATAAAGGAATTAAGCGGGGTTTATATTACCTGGGTTCTTAAAGTTCCCTATAAGGGCAAGCCCCTATAGTTAATTACATCTTAAGTGACGGAAATCACCTAAGAAAACTCTCGATAATAATCAGTAATTCTGCTCTCAAGAATCTCAAAGTTTAAGGTTTTCAAAGGATTGGATTTTTGAAATTTCAAAAGGGATTAGCTCAAATTTGGAACATTTATTTTCAGGAGTCCAAAAGGAAGAGAAATAGGAGAAGCTGAGGATCCAAGAAAAATCTTGGCAACTTCCCAAACTATCCTATTGATTGGCTTCGAGTTTAAGAAAATCCTAATATTATATGATATTTCAATCTTGCCAATTTTAATTAATTTGGACTTATATTTGTATGATAAAATCATACAAATAGCCTCGAAGATGTGAGGGTTTATGTAGTACCAAATGACTACCTCGGAGTCCTAAGACCGGTTAGGGCTTAATTTACATGACATGATCATGCAAATGCCTAACGAAGAGTTGAGGATTTATGTTGCACTAGGCAAACTACCTCGAAATCCTATGGCTTGGTTATTTAATTCTAAGAATGGTTTTGCTGATGTAGATTTCAGTTTTGCTGACGACGATGGTCGTGTTGCCCACCATGCTTCGAGCTCCTTGTTGTTGCAGAGATTTAATTTTAGAAGTCAT
Organism: Papilionanthe hookeriana x Papilionanthe teres; assembly: GCA_022702705.1. Taxonomy (NCBI): domain Eukaryota; kingdom Viridiplantae; phylum Streptophyta; class Magnoliopsida; order Asparagales; family Orchidaceae; genus Papilionanthe; species Papilionanthe hookeriana x Papilionanthe teres. Next base: position 80,721,544 of record CM040431.1, read on the forward strand.
AAATCAGGAGATGAGAGAAGTGTTTTGGTTTAGAGAAAATCTTAAAATCTAGGTGTTTTTAATATTTTAATTAAACAAATCTTAAAGTTGATTATAACAACACCGGTTAAGATCCCACGGTTCCATCCTTCGGCATCGTTATTTTTATCGGATTCACTTAGTCCAGATGAATTTGCTAAACTCAACTGAATGAGTTCCACACTTTCATTTAGACCGTGGGAAATCCCGTTAGCAACACGTAGGTTACATCATCCAAGGTATTCCCGATCATCCAACAAGACGTTTTAATTTAGTTGTAGTTGTAGTTTTGTGTTCTGTTTGTGATTAAATTTTGAGTTGTTTTATATTTTGAAATGTTGTGGCGGTGAATTTTATCTTGTAATGATTTTTAATTTAGTTTTGGTTTCAGTTTTAGGGACTATCCTAAAGGTGTGGGTTTTCATGCAACAGTTGTTTATCATACAAGAAAAGTAAGTGTGATGCGATTAAATAAATTGCAATAAGGTAAATTGCAATAAAATAAAAGCGTACCTGGAGGGTCTTCCCATCATCCCAAGCTGCACTTAAAACATAGTTAGAATATTTAAGCATTTAAAGCAGATTCCTAGGTAAAGCTAAGGGAAGGGTTATGGTTTTCTACCAAGTTCCTAATCCTATAGCTAGTCATCTCCTATGACGTCTAGGTTCTTGTATTTTGGTTTGAGGACGATTTTCTTCATCAAAGAACAATTAAATTCAAATGTTCTTATAAACATCCTATCATATCGGGGAAGTGCTTAAGACGAATCTTAAACATCTTTTCAATATTTCTAGGATTATTTTAAGTCCAAGAGAATTTAATTATACAAATGAATTAATCGTCCGGGAGTTCAAGTTTTGTTATCTTGCTCAGTGAACTAGGACATTTGAATATCCTATAAGTGAGGTAACACTTCACTTAATACTCCATTTAAGAGTTGTGACAACAAAAGCTTTCGAGGGCAAATGGATGTTCAAGTGATTTATGATTTAACTTAATTTCAATTAATGGGTTTAAGTTTGGAATAGTGTTCAAGTTGTTTTAGATTTATTTTTGAATTCTTTATGTCTTAGGTGATGTTATATTTAATTTAATTTAATTTAATTTAATTTAATTTAACTTAATTTAATTTAATGTGGTTTAATTTAATTTAATTTAATTTAAGTTAATTTAATATAATATGATTTAGCTTAATTTAATTTAATTTAATTTAATTTAATTTGATTTAATTTGATTTAATTTAATATGTTTTAATTTAATTTTATTTAATTTTAATTTAATTTAATTTAATTTAAATTTTAATTTTATTTTATTTTTAATTTTAATTTAATATTTTATTTTTTATGTTTTAAAGATGATTTAATTTTAATTGTTAAAGTATTAATTTAATTGAAATTTTAAAAGGATTTAATTTAAATAATTTAACTTTAATTTAATTTAATGATTAAGTCTTTTAGCATTTTAAATTTTAAATTTGGATTATCATTTTAATTAGGAATTAAATATTATTGAGATGATTAATTTAGGGATTCTTAAATTAAAGAACAAATCTCTTCCTAATAATATCCCTATTTTAATAATTCCAAATTTATTATTCTTCCAAATTTAATTAATTATTTTATTAAGGTTTATTTTAATTATTTTAAAATTGTTTAGTAGGTTTCTACCCTTTAATTATTTAAATTTCAATCATCCAAATCAAATTAAGATCAAATATTTTACTTTTTCATTTTATTAAGCCTAAAGTTTTAATTAAGGGTTAAAATTTTAATTACCATTTTGCCCTTCAAGCTTAATAATTTCATAACTCACTAAATTGAGCTCAAATGAATTTGAAATTTTTATGTGACTTCACTCATATGTCAATAAAGGCATTAGAGGAGAAAATGTGATTTTTCTGTATTCAATTTATTTATGTAATTATTTTTGGTGGAAAATAGGGATTTCCAAGGAAAATTTAATAAAATGACCAAGGAAAAGTTTCTGTCCTTAAGAAAATTATGGGACATTCCTAATGACCAGAGGACCACTTGGACCAATTTTGGTGATTTTCTGAATTATATTCTTTTTATTATAATTATTTTGAGTTTTGGAGTATTAATTAATTTAAAAATAAAATAAAGGTTGAAAAATGAATTTCATATTTTTTAAAAATCTCCATGATATCAAGGAAATCAGAGAACCAATTTTCACAATTTTCTAATTTTTTACTGATTTATTATAATTATTTTAATGGAAATGCTAGAAAATACATTTTTTTTATTTTTAAAATTACCCTAGGGCTTTAAAATTTAATATCTCATCATATAGACTTAAGAAAAATATGGGGTTTGTTCCTAAGTGATTAAAATTCAAAATGTGACATTTTGGTGAATTTTATTATTTTTGTGATTTTTATTATTTTTTAATTATTAAAAATATTAAAATAATGCAAAAAGTCAACTTTTTTAGAAAATTGAAATTTTAATTTTCTTAAATTCCTCTGATATCAGAGAGGCTCCAAAACCAATTTGGTGAATTTTTGAAAAGCATTTTGAAAGTTATGAATTTTTAAAGTTTAAATTGGCTAAATGGCTTAATCAACCCATTTGATAGGGCTAACCAAACCCAATTGACTTCAAACTTTTATGGTGGGTTCCTCTGATCTAAAGGTCAGTGGAGAATTGATTTCAAGTCAATTTGATGCATGATTAGCTCTAATTAATTAAGGACCTATTTTGGGTGTTTAAGCCAATTAGGGTTATTCCAAGTGGATTAATTCAAAACCTATTTTTCCTAGGGTCCTCTGGTCATAAGAAACATCACCAAATTTTCCTAGAATTTATTTCACAACATGTTAATTATTGGATTTAAAATACTCAAAATAGTAACATGAATTTGAAAAATCAATAACTTCTCATAGAGATGGCCTCTGACTTTGGAAAATTCAGGGAATGTTCCCAAATTCAGAGGTTTCAAAAGCCCTATGGTCTCATGCCATGGTGAATTTCCTATATGCATGGAGAATTAAAACAATACAGAGGGTAAATAAATCATTAAAAATAAAATACTTGATGAAATTAAATGATTTCTTTTCCACATTATTCTCCTCTGTTCACTGAGCAAGAGGGTATTTTTATTTTATTTTTCTGACTTTCCTACACAAAGTTATGCATTTTTGAAGTTTAGGGAATTAAATAAATAGGAAAATAACCTAATTTCCTACTTATCCACGCGGCGCCCTGTCATCCTCGGCATCTCCGAACGACCACGCGGCGTCTCCTGATTCGGCGCCGCCATCCGACTCAGTGCTCCAGGGCCCCGCAGGTCACGTACCAACGCGCTGTCCGACTCAATCCAGACCGTCCACTCGATACACGCTCGATCCGATGGCTCATGGTCATCGTCTACGACTGGTGTGCACCCGTGACCGTCAACCTTCTAGCCCTAATTTCTCACTCGATTCTCAACGGATTTTCGTGTTCTTATGCTCTATGGATTCGTCTTGAGGAGACGAACACATCCATACGGTAAACATGTATTTAAATTGACTCAAATTAAATGGAGAATCTCTGTAAGCTCGGGAAGAAGAGTGAGTCCATACCTTTGCTCAGAGAAGTGAAGCTTCAATCTGAGAGTTGTGTCACCTTCGATTGGGTCCAAGCAAGCTCCAGATGAAGTCCCTTGGCCCCGGTGAATTGCCTAGCTATGAAAGTGACCACGGCCGATCGAAAGCTTGGAGTCTGGAACAAGCTGGGTGGCCTGGAGATGGGGCTTTCAGTGGGAAACTTCTCCTCTTGGTCTGGTGAAGGTGTAGGACCAGTCAATTTGAAGATTGATCCACTGTGAAGAAGTGTCCTGGTTTTTGTGCTGAAGTTTGAACTCAAAATTGAGCTCATTTGGAGGGAATTGGAGTCGGAATCCGGTGGGAATCAAGTGCTCTATGTGTGGAGAGTGATGCGGAATGATTTTGGCAGAGTTTCCTTAAGGTTTTGGTTCAGCACCTCTCATGGCCGAGAGGGGGTGGTGTTTAAATAGGAGAGGGTGGAGGGCCTCCCAGGGGGAGTTAGGGCTTGGGATCAGCTGCTCTTGGCAAGAGAAGAACAGCTACAATGGCCACTGGGGATGGGGCAGCTCAACAGGTGAGAATTCCAAGTTTGGGCTCACATGTGAGCTCTCGGCCTGGTGGTTTCCGGCGGCTGTGGTGGCTGGCCGGCCAGGGTCAGGTCACCCTCAAGGTCGGGAGGTCAGGGCTGGGGCTTAGTGCAGTCAATTGGCCATGGACATGTGTAAAGGAGTTGAATTGAAATGGAATGGGGGGAAGGCTATTCTTGGCTAGGTTTGGTCAACCCATTTGTTTGGGCTGGGTTCACCTCCCCATGGCTGGCCTTGGGCTGAGAAAATCAGTTAGGCTAGCTGGTCAAAAGGTGGTGATGTCCTTATCCAATAATATTTGGATTAAATCTTGGTTAAGGGGTATCATGGGTGAGGTTAAGGACTTTTAGGAATTAAGGAAAGCTCCCCCTCCTTTTACCCAATGTGGTATGGTCACATGTCAAACAATTCACATGGCTTGCATGTGGCTTAAGAGTGGCTTCATGGCTCACCTTTGGCTTGGGGAAAAGCCGAGTCGATTTCATGGAAATGGGTTTAAGAAAATTTTGGCATTTTGATGTGAATTTGTATGGGACTTAATTTGGAATGGCTTCATGATGAGTTTTAAAACTTAGGGATTGATTTAATTGAAAATATGGTGCAGAGCAATTGTCATATGGGTTTTGGATTGATTTTGGCCCTTTGGATTTTGGTGGAGATGGGCTTTAGGAAGGTTTCATGTAAGTGGGCTTTTAAGTTTCAAAATGGGCTTTTGGGTGGAGATTTTTGCAAAGGGCCATGCCAAAAAAATGTTGGGTTTGATTTAAGAGTGTATCATGAGTGATTTAAAGCAAATTTAGGGTGGTTTGGGTTTGAATTGGGTTTCTTTGGTAAATGGGCCAACATAGGTCAAATTGGGCTAACTTGGGCCAAGGTTGGGCTAAAGTTGAAATTGATGTAAAATTAATGTTGAAAATGGCTTATGGGGCTGTTTTAAAGAGTTTTCAACTTTGATTGTGTCTTGATTTTGGGGTTTGGGCCTATTTGGGCTAGGTTTAGGTGTAGGCCCATTTAAGGGATTTTGGCTTTGAGTTGAATTTGAGTGAGGTTTGAGTCCAAATCTTGGGCAAATCATGTTAGCATTTTGTTTGTGGAGATGTTACGGAAGGTTTAGAAAAGGTTTGGGGTCAATTGGAGTTGAATTGGGTTAGTTTGGGCTAAGTTTGGGTCATGGGTCCAAATTGGGCTTTAAGGTCCAAAGTGAAATTGGATTCAAATTTCAATCAAATTGGGCTTGGATTTGGTCTAGATTGGTGCTGGGAATGTTGAATTGAAGTTTAGAATTGAATTGGACCAGAATTTGGGCCAATTGGGTAGGTTTGGTTTGACATTGGGTTCACTTTGGGCTAAAATGGGTCAAATTGGGGATTTTGACAAAAGTGGGGTAAATTGACAAAATTGGCCCATGGTGTAGTTGAATAAAATAAAATTGGAAATATTTGGGATTTTCTGGAATTTTCTGGGAATTTTCTGAATTTTTGGATTTTTTGGCTAAGAGGGGTATTTTGGGTATTTGGAGGGTATTGGGAGGTATTTTTGGAATTTTTGGTATTTTTGGGTATGGATGATCAATTTGAGTAATGTGGGAATGTTTGGGATTGATTTTTAGGAATTTTGGGTAATTTAGGTGATTTTGCAAATTTTGGGTGGTTTCAAGGGTTTTGGGTAGGCTAAGCGGGTGTAGGGTCCCGGGGGTCAAAAATTGAAAATTTGGAAAATTGAAGCTTGGGTGAATGTAAGTGGAATGAAATCATTTTGGTTGAGCCATGAAGCCATATGAAACCCACATGAGCCATGAAGGGACTCATTTGAGGCATCCACTATGTTGTTCCTAACCCTCTTGCCAAGGGCTTAGGGGTTAAGGACCATCCATGTGAATCACCTTTATGAGTCAGGAGATCAAGTTGGGTATGGGTGTGGTTTTAGGAGGTGTGTGAAAGTGTAGTGTAGTGTATGTGTAAGTCAGCCCTTCACCAGACCAGGCCACCCAGGGTAGTCCTAAGGCCAAAGAGTCCTATAGGAACTCATCCTTTAAACTTCCACATTTGATTTCAACCCTCTGGTGATTAGGGGTCTACAATCAAGTTTGTGGAGTTTGCGGGGAGTTAAGAAGTGGTTTGAATTTCTAAGTGGTGGGTCCCAATACTAATCCTCTAGGATAGTCGAAAGGAAAAGCCTAAGGCTAGATCCTAAGTACTAAAGAGAAGAAGAGAAGACCTCATCAAAAATGAGGTCAACAAATGGACCCTCAATAGGTGTGGTGTGCTAACCAAGCACACCGCGCGTATTGGCATTGATCGAAAAGATCAACAAAACCAACACAGATGTCCAAGTGACAAACTTAGGACGAATTAGAAGAATTCCCGCTGGGGAGTGTCAAGTATATCTTTGGGACTGGAGATTCCTGAACTCTCGCTGGGGAAAGGAAAAGGAGGTGAATCCCAAATCACATGATTTGGGGAAATTTCAATTTAGATTTCAGTTGTTTCAGTTTAAGTTTTGATGTGTAAGTTCAGATTTTAACTTGGGTTTCAATTTAGATTGAAGTTTTGTTAAGATTAATTTGAAGGGATTTGATTTGAAATGAAAATCGGAATTTCGTGGTTTTAGATGTAACATCTTCAACCTCAAAAGAAAATTGAGTTGATTAGATTGAATCATTACAATGAGGAGAGATCTCAGAGCAATGTGGTATTGGATGTAAAATCCTTAACCTCAAGAGTTCGATTTTGATGTATTTCATTGCGATAGGGAAAGAGTCCTAAAGCAATGCAGTCTCGGATGTAAAATCCTCAACCCCAAGAATTTGATTTTGATGTATTTCATTGCAATAGGGAAAGAATCCTAAAGCAGTGCGATCTCGGATGTAAAATCCTCGACCCCAAAGGTTTGATTTTGATGTATTTCATTGCAATAGGGAAAGAATCCTAAAGCGATGCGGTCTCGGATGTAAAATCCTCAACCCCAAAGGTTTGATTTTGATGTATTTCATTGCAATAGGGAAAGAATCCTAAAGCAATGCAGTCTCGGATGTAAAATCCTAAACCCCAAAAACTTGATTTTGATGTATTTCATTGCAATAGGGAAAGAATCCTAAAGCAATGCAGTCTCGGATGTAAAATCCTCGACCCCAAAGGTTTGATTTTGATGTATTTCATTGCAATAGGGAAAGAATCCTAAAGCAATGCAGTCTCGGATGTAAAATCCTCAACCCCAAAGGTTTAATTTTGATGTATTTCATTGCAATAGGGAAAGAATCCTAAAGCAATGCGGTCTCGGATGTAAAATCCTCAACCCCAAAGGTTTGATTTTGATGTATTTCATTGCGATAAGGAAAGAATCCTAAAGCGATGCGAGTCTCGGATGTAAAATCCTCAACCCCAAAGGTTTAATTTTGATGTATTTCATTGCGATAGGGAAAGAATCCTAAAGCGATGCGATCTCGGATGTAAAATCCTCAACCCCAAAGGTTTGATTTTGATGTATTTCATTGCGATAGGGAAAGAATCCTAAAGCAATGCAGTCTCGGATGTAAAATCCTCAACCCCAAAGGTTTAATTTTGATGTATTTCATTGCAATAGAGAAAGAATCCTAAAGCAATGCAGTCTCGGATGTAAAAGCCTCAACCCCAAAGGTTTGATTTTGATGTATTTCATTGCAATAGGGCAAGAATTCTAAAGCAATGCAGTCTCGGATGTAAAATCCTCAACCCCAAAGGTTTAATTTTGATGTATTTCATTGCAATAGGGAAAGAATCCTAAAGCAATGCGGTCTCGGATGTAAAATCCTCAGCCCCAAAGGTTTGATTTTGATGTATTTCATTGCAATAGGGAAAGAATCCTAAAGCAATGCAGTCTCGGATGTAAAATCCTCAACCCCAAAGGTTTGATTTTGATGTATTTCATTGCAACAGGGAAAGAATCCTATAGCAATGCAGTCTCGGATGTAAAATCCTCAACCCCAAAGTTTGATTTTGATGGTAATTGATATTGCAAAGATTTGTAGTGTTGATTTGAAAAGTATGGAATTTTGGTGTTTTGAGAATTTCATGAAAGTTGTAAAAGACTTTCATGGAAAGAAATAGATTAGGAGGGAATATGTAGGTGCTACATATCCCGTTCAAAAGAGTTGATCAAAAGTTGTTGGCTTGGATTGGATACAATTCCTTGCCACTAGATCCGAATCGAAAAGCTCGTGGCTCCATGTCAATGGAATCGACCATTTCCATCCCAGAAAAAGGAGAGAGTAGAACGGAATTGGATTTCAGATTTGGAAGGTTGAGTTTAAATTTAATTGAGGTTTGATTTGGAATCTGAAAAGTCGAATCTGAATTTGATTGAGATTTGATTTGAAATTTGAAAGGTTGAATTTGAATTTTGATTTAAAATTTGTGGTCATTTTGTTTGTCTTTTAACGATTCAAATTTTATTTTATCTTGAATTTGGAGTTTATCATTTTTTAGATTTTTAAGAAAAGTTTTCTTTTATTCTTTTTGTTTCTTTTCTGTTCTTTGTTCGATGTTCATTTAACTTTAATGGCGTTTCCCAATCAACTTGCACAAAAGAGGTGAAGGCCAAAAATGTGACATGGTCACTTTCATTCCAATCATGTTGAAGATACATCATACAACTCGATCTGGAATACATCTCATACAATCCATATAGACTCAAAACGGACTATGTATGATCTTTGTCGATCTATCCAAAAAGGTATCTGTCAAAAATCCATGTCTGAATAGTGAGGTACATGGTTAATAACATCACCTTCCAAGCCATTCTTGGCAAGGCTGCCGTATGGATGTACGTTGGAGGTGTGATATTTTCCATGTAACTCACAGCTCGTAAGGCTGGAGGCTCTCTAGCTCCGGGTCTGGCTGGAAGTGGTAAGGTGCTTTCCTGTCATCCATCCTTCTAAAAGTAACTGAGATCCGCTTCAGTGGTACTCCCGGTATGCAATGTTTAGCGACATCTGCTCCGTTGCCCTTTAGTATCATGACGGAACCCACCGGTAATGGTATCTTTACTGGCCCTCAAAACTCACATGGGCCTGCTATCCGGAGGTCAGATTCGAACATGATATTACACTCGTTCAGAAAAGAAACTGTGCAGAAGGGTCTGACAAAGTCGTGGTGATCTATGTGCGGGGGTATGCAGTCACCCTTCTTGTAAATGTTAATGATGCAACTGTTGGGTATGCAATCTGCTGGCAGTACCCTCCATGTTATCATTCTTTTTACCATCCTTTTAATGACTAAAGGCATGGGATCCACCTGGCCATGACGGAGTATCCCCGGTGGGTTTCCCTTCCTGTCTTCTGCGAAGTTGTAGCAGCATCCACATTGTATTGTAATTCTCCCCTTCCCTGGCATCCATCTTCGGGGTTCTGAGTAAGTGTTTTCTCTTAGGCGGCCCGCTCGGCCCATCCTTTTCAAATCCTGGATGCAGTCCACGATTTGTTATTGTTCGTATTCTGAGAACACGTCTGTATGTAGCTCGAGGCCTTCTAGTATATTGATCCTCCTGCCTCTAATTCTCTGGAAGTATTCAAAAGTTTTCTTCTCGACATTCTGTATTCTTTCTAGCTCGTATTATGGGATAATTTGCAAATGGCGAGGCCTGGTGACGTACTGTGGGATATATGGCTCAATCCCTTCACGTTCTCTTGCATACCTCGGCTCCTCGGGGATGATGTCCGTCGGGACATCCTCCGGGGTTGCTTCTACAACAAGGTCATGCATTACTGGTGACTTTATCTGGTGGCGTAGTAGCCTTCTTTCTTCTGTTCTTCTTGAGATTTCCCTGGTTTCTTCTGTTATCCTCGAAGCTGGCCTCCTTCCTTCAGGTTCCTGGCGAACCGGTATCCTTGAAGTATATGCACTGGCAGTAGCACCTGTCTCGTTGCGCTGCTCCGCTGCTAATTTAGTTAACATCTTGCGGATACGGCGATTTTTATTCCTTCGTTGAGTTGCTGTGAGGGTAGCTCTTCGTATTTCCTGAGTTTTTGTGGGTGCGGCGCTGACAAGCCTGCCCTCTGCTGTAGCGACTATAGACTTGATTCTCTTGTCCTCCTCAGTGTTTGTTTTTCTTTTCTTGCTGCTGGATTGGTGGCTTGGGCCACCCACTTTCATTACATTCCGACTGGGCAGTTCCTCTCGGTCAATCGGGACCCAGTCACTTTCCTCGTATTGCAGGCCTACTGGTGCGAAGTCCGAGTCAATCTCTATTATCGCACCATCTTTCACCCTCTTTTCATCGAGTGCAAGGCTTACGCCATTTCTAAAGTTCGGGACCGACCGCCGTTCGACATTTCCTGCGAAAAGACAAGGAAAAGGATCAGGGGCTGTACTAAGAACAAGAACATTAAGAAAATGTTTATTAAAGACCATTTTTTTTTTTATATATTTTTTAAATTCAACAGGAATGAAGTGGGAAAAGATCAGGAAAGAGATTTTGATTTGGGAAAGAAAACAAGGAAAACTTTTTTATCATGATTTTATTTATTTTAGTACATTTTTTTTATTTCTTGAATTCGGACACAGTCATAAGTAATTACTTCACCCGTGCTTCTAGGGATGAAAAATTCATTCTTTCGAAACATCAGGTAGCGTAATACTTTTTCAAGTATCGTCCATTGATCGGAAGCATATGTCGTTCTCCTAGGCAGTTCACTAGGCTGGTAGGAGCCTCCCGAGTAGGCCGCCTCAACCACAAACGGTCCCTCCCAAGTGGGTTCAAATTTTCCTCCTATCTTGCGGTGTGCAAGAATAGGTCTTTTGAGAACGAGAACTAAGTCACTAACTTTAAAGGTTCTTGGGCGGACCAGTATGTCATGGGCTTGAACCATTTTAGCTTGGTATAGTTCTAAATTCTGCTGCGCTGCAAGTCTTTTCCCTTCCAGGCTTTCCAATTCTTCTAGTCGTAATTTGGCATTCTCTTTTGTCATGATTTTGTTTGCAACTGCAATCCTGAGTGAAGGAAGCTGGACCTCTAAAGGTAACACTGCCTCCAGAGCGTAAGGTGTAGCTTGAGTAGGAGTTCTGAAGGTTGTCCGGTAGGCCCATAAGGCTTCTAACAATTTCTCGTGCCAACTTCTTTTATTATCGTCCAAAGTCTTCTTTAAAATTTGAACGAGAGTTTTATTAAAAGCCTCGACGAGGCCGTTTGCTCTTGGGTAGTAAATTGTTGAATACCGCGATCGATTCCGTGTCTCCCGACAAAATTGTTGATTTGCGTGCTTCGAATGCCGACCCATTATACGAGATGATCTGCGCGGCACTCCAAAACGGTAGACAACTTGGTTCTTGAAAAATTGTAGCACGTGATGTGCTTTCACTTCTCCGAGTGGAGCGCCTCCGCCCACTTGGAAAAGTAATCTGTAGGCTCAAGAATGAAGCGATGTCCTTTTGAAGATGGTGGTTCTATTGGACCCACTATATCCGTGCCCCAACATTCAAATGGCCACGACGGAATTGTCGGATGTAGCACATTTGGAGGTTGGTGTAGAACCACTCCGTGCACTTGGCATCGGTGACGGCTCTTGGCGATTTTCATGCGGTCGGTCTTCATCGAGGGCCGGTAGTACCCTAGTCTTTTAATTTTCATTTTCATCTTTGGACCCGACTGTCGAGCGCCACGAGTCCCGAATGCACCTCTTTAACAATTTCACGGGCCTCGGACCCGCTTAGGCATCTTAGCCACATTTGATCAAAAGACCTTCAGTATAATGTATTGTTTATTAATGCGTAGGACGGAGTTCTTTTCTTGATACGATGGGCTAACGACCTATCGTCACGGTAGTTTTCCTGTTTGCGGGTAGTACTATTAATGGTCGTCACCAATCTTCCGTGTTTTCACATCACTTTGTTGCAACTGATTCTTCTTCCTTTTCCGATTTGTGTATTGTGTCTATGTCGAGTCTGTGATAGGACTCGACGTCCGTGAGCCGACACTTCCACCGATTCATCTTGCAAACGGGAAAATTCTTTTGCGAGACGGGCTAACGCATCCGCTAAAGCGTTTTCTTTTCGGGAATTTTGTAGATTGTCACATTCGGAATCTGTTCAACAATTTGTATGGCATACTTGGAAGTATTGCTCGAGTCTTGGTTTTAAAATTCCGTACTTGTCCGGCGATCCGTTGAATGATTAACTGTGAATCCCCGTAGATGTTGATGTCTCGTTATACCCATTTGAATAGTTAATTCCCAGTCCTGTTATGAGGGCTTCGTATTCTGCTTCGTTATTTGTACACGGCTCTGTCAAGTGGTAGGAGTATCTTAACATCCCCCGCTCCGGTGTTATAAAGATTCGTCCGATCCCTGCCTTACCGGGCACTATCACTTATGATTCTTCATCTTTGTGTGCTGAAGATGCTCCGTCGAAATATAATTCCCAACGTCGATCATCAGGGTCTTCTAGGTTCATTATTTTTTCATCTGGCAAATCGTCATTGAGAGGAGATTCTGCCGGCAAAGTGTGTCTTTGCGAGAAAGTCCGCTAAGACTTGTCCCTTTACGGCACGAAGAGGCACGAAAGTTATATCGAATTGCAATAATATCATTGACCATCTGGCAAGTCTGCCGGAAAGCGTTGGACGGGTCATCAAGTATTGCAATGGATTAAATTTCGAGATCAGGTTGACCTTATGAGAAAGCATGTAGTGCCTGAGATTTTAAGCGGTGAAGATCAGGGCTAAACAGTGCTTTTCAATTGCGGGATACCTTATTTCCGTCGGAAGTAAACGACGGCTTAGGTAGTAAAGGGTATTTTCTTTACCCTCATCATTGACCTGGGCTAACAGGGCTCCGAGAGAGTCGTCTAAAGCCGCGGTATAAAGTATCGACGGTCTACTCGAGACCGGGGTCTGCTAAGACAGGAGGTGTCATTAAATATTGCTTAATGTCTTCGAAGGCCTTCGGCATTTCTCTTCCCAAATAAATTTGGCGTCCTTTTTAACTAGTGCCGAGAAAGGCTGACACCTACCTGACAAGTTTGAGATAAAGCGTCGAAGATATGCCAACTTCCCTTGAAAAGATCAAAGTTGTTTTAAGGTTCTGGGAGGTGGCATTTCTAAGATAGCTTTAATCTTTTCCGGGTCGATTTCAATTCCACGATGCCGGACAACGAATCCTAAGAATTTCCTGAAGGTGACGCCGAAGGCGCATTTTAAGGGGTTCATCTTAAGGTTAAATTGTCTTAATCGTTCGAAAACAATTCTCAAATCATACAGGTGGTTTTCCTTTACTTTGCTTTTCATGACCACATCATCCACGTAGCATTCAACTTGATTGTGGATGAGATCATCAAAAATTCTTGTCATCGCTCTACGGTAGGTTGCTCCCGCATTCTTCGATCCAAATGGCATCATCGTGTAGCAATATACTCCGATCGGCGTTCGAATGCCGTATGTTTTTCATCTTACGGAGCCATTTTTATCCGGTTGTATCCTGAAGATCCATCCATGAACGAAAATATTTCATGTGTCAAAGGAATGTCAATCATTAATTCTGGGATCGGTAGAGGGAATTCATCTTTTGGACATGCCTTGTTTAAATCTCTGAAATCCACACAAATTCTGATCTGACCATTCTTCTTCCCGATCGGTACCACATTGGCTAACCAAGTCGGGTATTGTTCTTCACGGACAAATTTAGCGTCTATTAGTTTTTTAACTTCAGCTATGACTTGTTGTTCGATTTCTAGACGCATTCTTCCGGGACCTTGTCCGATCGGGACGAAGCGGGATCCACTCCTAGCTTATGGATTGCGACCTCCGGAGCTAAACCCGGCATCTCATCGTAGCTCCAAGCAAAACAGTCTTTAAATTCCATTAATAACTTGATTATTTCTTCGGAGTCTTCTTTATTTGAGTAAGGAGCTAACAAAGGTAGGTCTAGGTTCTTCTCTAGTACCTAAGTTAACTTCCGTTAACTCATCTATTGTAGATTTTATCTCTTCTTCGAATTCTGGTGGAGCGTCTCCAATTTATAAATCTTTGAGTTCTTCTGTAGTTTCCATGCAGTTTCCATTAGACTCGCAAGTGACAACCAAGCAAAATTCAGTATCGTCGACTGATCCTACTGTGCCGAATCCGAGACCATGCCTTGAATTGGGTGGACGACCGGAGTTATTCCATAAACTTTCAAAATGTTGTGATCGACCTTTTGTCCATTGTCGAGGTAAGAAACCACGCCGAATTAAATTTTGAACACGGGGAGAGTACCACTCAAAAGGCAATTCCATTAATTCGATGAAGTAGCATCTTCAAATTGTACATTATTTTCAGCTTTGGAGGAAGGAGCACCACGGTAGAATTTGATGGGCTTTGCACCGCCGCTACGTACCTCTTTGACCACCATACCCTCGACCTTATTAGAATGGATCGGGGTCAGGGTCATAGTATGTACATAGTGGTTAATCTTCTCGTACATCGATTTATATTCTTCGTTTCTTTCATCTTCGAGAGGGATTCTGAATTGCGGCTTCTTCCGACTTATTGTCGCTGCTTCTTGTTTGATTTCTTTTTCTTCTTCGTAACTATCTTCCCAATCAACATTGATGGTTGGTTTCCTCTCGTCCAACTTGTCCTAACATCTTCGCCACGACCTCGTCCCCGGCCTCGACCTCGGATGCGAGTTGTGGAGAAACCTTCACCATCTCGCCGTAAGGGAGTGGTGAGTGACCGTTGGACTAGAATTTCAGGTTCTTCGTCGTCCCAAATTTCCTTTGCTTCATTTGTTATGGTATCTCTGGAGAAGATTGTTTTCTTCGGAGGTGCATAATAAGCTGCATCTTCATGGATTCCAATTTCATGTACGGAGAACGGTTGTAAGTCACCTTTGATGCACTGTTCCCCTCCATCGTAGTATTTGATGCATTGATGTAGAGATGATGGTACCATCCGGTTTTCATGTATCCATGGTCGGCCCAGTAGAGCGTTGAACGACGTTTTTGAATCAATTATGTGAAATTTTGCGGTTGTCTTTGCTAAGTCACCGGTCTTCATTAGCAGTGTTATTGATCCGAGGGCTCTTTCTCCTTTCTGGTTGAATCCTCTTAATAACATTTTGTCCGCTTCGAGCTCGCGAGCATCAATTTCCAAGTATGCTAGCGTTCGAAGATTCATTATATTGATTGATGCTCCTGGATCCACCAATACTCTGGAGAGTGTAAACTTCCCAATTGTAACTGAAATGTATAACGGTCGGTTGTGGTCTGCTGTCCCAAGTAGTACGTGAAGGTGACACCTCGCTGTTCTTTTAACGAGCAAACTTCATCGAAGGAATCTCCGGTCATTTGAACTAAGCAAATTTCTGGATCAAGTAAGGCCTTGATCAGAGCTTCTCTCATCTCCTTTGATAAGATGAGAGCATCGTAGATGCTCAGTTTGGCTTGTATTTTCCTAAGATGGGCTAGCACGTTGTAGTCCACTTTGTTTTCATGTGCCTCGTTTTCTTCCCGAATGGGTATTTCTTCTGCCGGGGTTGGTTCTTCCTGAACAACCACCTGCTTTTCTTTGTCCTTTGGACCCATTCTCGGAGGTAGAACTCTTCCACTTCTTATGTTGACTTCTGTGATTTCTTCTGAATTTAGCATTGAGTTTGCTGGTGTCTCCTTCTGAATTGGAATGACAGTTTCTTCTGGATTAGCTTCGGAATCGAAAGGCTCTAACTCTATTGTGACTGGAGCTCCTCGAAACTCGTAAATAGATCCATTGCTTGTTGAACTCTCGTAGCCTCCCTGGTGGATGTCTTCTTTGTCATTGTGATCGTCGAGATTGTGTATGTTTTGAGAATTGTCATTTGTATCGGAATCGACGTCCGGATTAGGTTGATTGTCGCTAGTTACGTAATCGTTAAAAACAGTCAAAACGTAGCCAACGCCATAACCCTCATCATTATAAGATCCCACCGGAGTGAGCAAATAATCATACAGAGTCAGAGGTTCGAGGGATTTCTCCCCCAAATCAGAAACAACTATCCTAGGATAAGCAGCCCCTAGTCTAGCCTTAAGAGCCTCGGTCTTCTCTTCTTCGTCAATTTTCTTCTTTTCTTCAATTGTCTCTTGTTGAGGTTGTTCTTCTATCGCAAGTGATAGTGCCGACTTGACAGGTTTCGAACTCTGAATTGAGGCTCGCACCGAAGTGGTTTGGATGTGATCTAAAATCTTCTTCGAAGACTTTGTCCAAGCAGTAGTCCATCCATCGTCAGTCGCATAGGGATCTATCGGAACAATGAAATCCGTCGAGATAACATTGACGGAACCTCCTTTCTGGGGTTCCTTCATGTACTCCTTCGGGATTGTTATATTCCCTTTCCGAAGATTGTCGTTGAGCCAACTTTTGAAGGTAATACAATCTTCTATCTTGTGTCCAAGCATCCGGTGGTAAGGGTAAAAGTTGGGATCACCTTTCTTGTCGACTTCTTCTGGTCTTTTAGGCTCTGGCAGTTGGAAATCTGGAGTCTTTATCAAACTCGCGGAACATTTTCGGCACTTGCCTCATTCTTGAATGGATACTCGCCGCTCGAAGTTCCCTTAAAGTACGTTGCGGACGAGGCGGTTGTTCATACTTGTTGAGATGACCGATAGCCGGGTCGGGGTTGTTGGTAATTCTGTTGAGGTTGCTGTGGCCGTTCTGACGATATTTGTATCGGTTGCTTGCCTTTATCGACTGCTGCGACGATCCCGGACTTCTTTTCAAAAGTTTTTACGGGCTTCTGTTTGTCTGTTTTATCGGTGAAACTTAGTTGCTTTGCCTCCTCTTGCAAGCTTCCGGCCTTGCTAAACAACATCTCGAAAGTCTTAATAGTAAATCCCTTGAGGAGAAGTGCTATCGGGCCATGGATGCTTTTTAGTAAAATGCCGACTGCATGTTGTTCTTGTGGCTGTGGCTCACACTTCATTCTTAGATTCCTCCATCGAAGTATGTAGTCCACCAAGGTTTCGTTCGGCTTCTGCTTCTCTACCATTAAATCACCTATAGTGATGTGGTGCTGAGCTCCGGCAAATCGCTTGATGAAGAGATTCTCTAATTATGAAAATGTCTTCACCGAACCGTTTGGTAATTCCGCATACCAATCAAAGGCAATCCCTGACAGGCTGCTGACAAATTGTCGGAAGAGTAAAGCATCACTTCCGCCGGCATTGCAACAACTGGCACGAAAATGTGCAACATGCCGCCGAGGGTTTCCGGTTCCATCAAAGGTCTTGAACAGAGGTGGTACAAAGCCTTTCGGATATTGGACAGCGTCGAATTCTTCAGGGTAAGGTCTACCCGTCCGAATGGATGTCCCACTCTTTGATTGTGTCAAGGCTTCTCGCACCTGTTGTTCCACCATGTTCTTGATATCCTTTTTCGGAATCACGCTTTGTGTTGTATCCTTCTTTAATTGATCATCCCCGTTGACGGATGTAATCTCCTTTCCTCCGTCTACAATGTGAATAACTTCCCGGGGTGTTTCTCTTTGGGGTTGAACCTGACTGCGGAGAGTGGCTGAGGCTACAGCTATCTCTTCCATCCTTTTCGCCATTTGGGCGATCGTATCATCTTTCTCTTGAAGCTGCCTTCTCATTACTTCTGGCTCCTCTCTTTCTGCGGCTGCAGGAGCACCTTGTGAAGCTGACGAAGCTCGCGTTTCAACCATGTTAATTTCTGCATATTCATCATCCATGAACTCTGACGAGTCAACTTCATCTCCGAATTTCTCTTCTCTTTCCCTTGCTAGTCGCCGAATATCAGTTCTTAGCTTTTCCATAACATCTTCCAGTGGTCTTTTCTGTACATCCTTGCAGTTTGTCATGTGATAATTGTCGGGTTTCTTTCTCATGAGTCCCCTTTCTTTGCGGTAGCACTTTCTTCGGATTCAAGTCTCCTGACGAGACTTTCCTTCTCAGGTTGTTGTTTCGGTCTTAATTGGCCGGTAGTGGGACGCCATACCATCCTTCTAGCAGTAGAAGGCCTAGGACCGGATGGTCTGTCGGCTGAATGCTGGAAGGTGGTATCCTCCCTGATCTGTAAAACCTGAAACAACAACGGGTGGACTAGCCTTCATCTTCTTATTTGGCCCTTCGCGGCGATAGCGAGATTCTACTCGCGGCCCAAGACGGGATTTGGCCGGCACCCGTCCTATCCTTCTTAAAATTTCTGATACAGGGCATTTTTCTTTCTTTGCTAACTTCTCAATCACAGTCTGTAGTCGGGCAAATGGTGTAATCCTTGCCCTTTTCTTTCTATTGTCTCTATAGTATGCGGGCCGAGGTAATGTAGAGGCAATCCTGCGAACATTTTCCTCGTCAGCTGCGGCGGAAAGGGGATGGAATCTACTTCCTTCCAAAAGGGGTGTATATTCAGGCAATGGTATGTATTCAGGTAGTGGTGTGTACTCAGGGATTTCTTCTAAGAAAGCGACTTCAGCAGCTCTGGCCTTCCTGGCAATCTTCCTACCTCTGTTTCTCCTCTGAGTCCGTGTTAAGGGTGGAACCCTTGAGCTGGACCCAATTTCAAAAATAGAAGGTCTTGCACGGAAATCTGTACCCTCCACGGTAACATGCTCGTTACAAATTTGAACTTCCTTCCCCTTTAGTTTGGCGGGAGCCGGGGTAGGTGCAGAGACGACTAGACCAGTGGGGGTAGAGATAACGGTCCTTCTATGGACGATGGTACTCCTCTCGGCTAGAACCCTTTGCGAGAGGAGGAAACTCTTGAGTTGACTTAAGGTTGAACTCGATCGAAGGTTTCTCGGTTTCGGATACTTTGTTTGTCAGCGCGAAAAGGGTAACGTCAGCGATCTTGACATTTGTGTTCTCGAATCCTTGTCCAAACCGGATGATCCCATTCTCGGGCAGCTCATCCTTGTACACAGCGAAGTCCAGTCCATTGGTGAAGGAGAAAATCAGCTTTGGGGCTTCTATTTCTGCAGGGTAGATTCTGATTGTCAGTCCCAAGTTATGCTTCTTCTCATCAGGATGAAAAGAAAGGAATCGAAAAGTGTCCGAACACATTCTTGTTCATGTATTTATAAGAAGGAGTTATTTGTTAAAAGAGTCATTTATTAGAGAGTTTGTTTATTTAGAACAGAATGTTCAAAGGTGTAGAGAAGGTAATGAATTTGATTCAGAGTTGGAAAGGAAAAGAAAGACTTATGCAAGATTTCTCGACTCGAAGGACCACTCCTAAACTAACACCTATTGGGGGTCCACCCCACCTCAGAAATGAGGTAAAAGGATCTCGGAACCTCTCTGTTTAGGGGTGTCTAAACAGTGGCTCCTAAATCCAAGAGAATGTTGGCTATACTCGTTTAAGGTAGAAATGAGCATAGTATTCCAACGGAAAGAAGGGTAGTTTGATCCATTAGGGACATGAATACACTACCGATTTTTGAAAGCAGAACTATCTGATTAAAAATGGAGAGAGGAATTTTTCCCCAGCGGAGTCGCCAGAAATTGTCGGCATATTTTAGGTTATGTGTTTTATTTTGAAAAGGGGGTCGCCTACAGAAATTGTCGGCGAATTTTAATTTAATTTAAATAAATAATTTGAAAAGTAGTATTTGATTTTGAAAATAATTTTTAAATTTGAAGATTTTAAGATATGAAATCAAATTGATCTCACATCCCGAATAGTTTATATAAACAAGCACCGCACCACAATCCGTGTATCTATCCCGAAGAATAGACACACTGCTTGATGATGGGGCTCGATTAAATAAACTAGGAGATTTGTGACATCCATTTGGTCTGCGAACCAATTTTATAAGCCGACAAATTCCCCTACTTAATATAAAGGAATTAAGCAGGGTTTATATTACCTGGGTTCTTAAAGTTCCCTACAAGGGCAAGCCTCTATAGTTAATTACATCTTAAGTGACGGAAATCACCTAAGAAAACTCTCGATAATAATCAGTAATTCTGCTCTCAAGAATCTCAAAGTTTAAGGTTTTCAAAGGATTGGATTTTTGAAATTTCAAAAGGGATTAGCTCAAATTTGGAACATTTATTTTCGGGAGTCCAAAAGGAAGAGAAATAGGAGAAGGCTGAGGATCCAAGAAGAATCTTGGCAACTTCCCAAACTATCCTATTGTTTGGCTTCGAGTTTAAAAAAATCCTAATATTATCTGATATTTCAATCTTGCCAATTTTAATTAATTTGGACTTATATTTGTATGATAAAATCATACAAATAGCCTCGAAGATGTGAGGGTTTATGTAGTACCAAACGACTACCTCGGAGTCCTAAGACCGGTTAGGGCTTAATTTACATGACATAATCATGCAAATGCCTAACGAAGAGTTGAGGATTTATGTTGCACTAGGCAAACTACCTCGAAATCCTATGGCTTGGTTATTTAATTCTAAGAATGGTTTTGCTGATGTAGATTTCAGTTTTGCTGACGACGATGGTCGTGCTGCCCACCAGGCTTCGAGCTCCTTGTTGTTGCAGAGATTTAATTTTAGAAGTCATAAATCAGGAGATGAGAGAAGTGTTTTGGTTTAGAGAAAATCTTAAAATCTAGGTGTTAATATTTTAATTAAACAAATCTTAAAGTTGATTATAACAACACCGGTTAAGATCCCACGGTTCCATCCTTCCGGCATCGTTATTTTTATCGGATTCACTTAGTCTAGATGAATTTGCTAAACTCAACTGAATGAGTTCCACACTTTCATTTAGACCGTGGGAAATCCCGTTAGCAACACGTAGGTTACATCATCCGAGGTATTCCCGATCATCCAACAAGACGTTTTAATTTAGTTGTAGTTGTAGTTTTGTGTTCTGTTTGTGATTAAATTTTGAGTTGTTTTATATTTTGAAATGTTGTGGCGGTGAATTTTATCTTGTAATGACTTTTAATTTAGTTTTGGTTTCAGTTTTAGGGACTATCCTAAAGGTGTGGGTTTTCATGCAACAGTTTTTTATCATACAAGAAAAGTAAGTGCGATGCGATTAAATAAATTGCAATAAGGTAAATTGCAATAAAATAAAAGCGTACCTGGAGGGTCTTCCCGTCATCCCAAGTCGCACTTAAAACACGGTTAGAATATTTAAGCATTTAAAGCGATTCCTAGGTAAAGCTAAGGGAAGGGTTATGGTTTTTTACCAAGTTCCTAATCCTATAGCTAGTCATCTCCTATGACGTCTAGGTTCTTGTATTTTGGTTTGAGGACGATTTTCTTCATCAAAGAACAATTAAATTCAAATGTTCTTATAAACATCCTATCATATCGAGGAAGTGCTTAAGACGAATCTTAAACATCTTTTCAATATTTCTAGAATTATTTTAAGTCCAAGAGAATTTAATTATACAAATGAATTAATCGTCCGGGAGTTCAAGTTTTGTTATCTTGCTCAGTGAACTAGGACATTTGAATATCCTATAAGTGAGGTAACACTTCACTAAATACTCCATTTAAGAGTTGTGACAACAAAAGCTTTCGAGGGCAAATGGATGTTCAAGTGATTTATGATTTAACTTAATTTCAATTAATGGGTTTAAGTTTGGAATAGTGTTCAAGTTGTTTTAGATTTATTTTTGAATTCTTTATGTCTTAGGTGATGTTATATTTAATTTAATTTAATTTAATTTAATTTAATTTAACTTAATTTAATTTAATGTGGTTTAATTTAATTTAATTTAATTTAATTTAATTTAATATAATATGATTTAGCTTAATTTAATTTACTTTGATTTGATTTAATTTGATTTAATTTGATTTAATTTAATATGTTTTAATTTAATTTATTTTAATTTTAATTTAATTTAATTTAATTTAAATTTTAATTTTATTTTAATTTTAATTTTAATTTAATATTTTATTTTTTATGTTTTAAAGATGATTTAATTTTAATTGTTAAAGTATTAATTTAATTGAAATTTTAAAAGGATTTAATTTAAATAATTTAACTTTAATTTAATTTAATGATTAAGTCTTTTAGCATTTTAAATTTTAAATTTGGATTATCATTTTAATTAGGAATTAAATATTATTGAGATGATTAATTTAGGGATTCTTAAATTAAAGAACAAATCTCTTCCTAATAATATCCCTATTTTAATAATTCCAAATTTATTATTCTTCCAAATTTAATTAATTATTTTATTAAGGTTTATTTTAATTATTTTTAAATTGTTTAGTAGGTTTCTACCCTTTAATTATTTAAATTTCAATCATCCAAATCAAATTAAGATCAAATATTTTACTTTTTCATTTTATTAAGCCTAAAGTTTTAATTAAGGGTTAAAATTTTAATTACCATTTTGCCCTTCAAGCTTAATAATTTCATAACTCACTAAATTGAGCTCAAATGAATTTGAAATTTTTATGTGACTTCACTCATATGTCAATAAAGGCATTAGAGCAGAAAATGTGATTTTTCTGTATTCAATTTATTTATGTAATTATTTTTGGTGGAAAATAGGGATTTCCAAGGAAAATTTAATAATATGACCAAGGAAAAGTTTCTGTCCTTAAGAAAATTATGGGACATTCCTAATGACCAGAGGACCACTTGGACCAATTTTGGTGATTTTCTGAATTATATTCTTTTTATTATAATTATTTTGAGTTTTGGAGTATTAATTAATTTAAAAATAAAATAAAGGTTGAAAAATGAATTTCATATTTTTTAAAAATCTCCCTGATATCAAGGAAATCAGAGAACCAATTTTCACAATTTTCTGATTTTTCTCTGATTTATTATAATTATTTTAGTGGAAATGCTAGAAAATACATTTTTTTTTATTTTTAAAATTACCCTAGGGCTTTAAAATTTAATATCTCATCATATAGACTTAAGAAAAATATGGGGTTTGTTCCTAAGTGATTAAAATTCAAAATGTGACATTTTGGTGAATTTTATTATTTTTGTGATTTTTATTATTTTTTAATTATTAAAAATATTAAAATAATGCAAAAAATCAACTTTTTAGAAAATTGAAATTTTAATTTTCTTAAATTCCCCTGATATCAGAGAGGCTCCAAAACCAATTTGGTGAATTTTTGAAAAGCATTTTGAAAGTTATGAATTTTTAAAGTTTAAATTGGCTAAATGGCTTAATCAACCCATTTGATAGGGCTAACTAAACCCAATTGACTTCAAAATTTTATGGTGGGTTCCTCTGATCTAAGGGTCAGTGGAGAATTGATTTCAAGTCAATTTGATGCATGATTAGCCCTAATTAATTAAGGACCTATTTTGGGTGTTTAAGCCAATTAGGGTTATTCCAAGTGGATTCAAAACCTATTTTTCCTAGGGTCCTCTGGTCATAAGAAACATCACCAAATTTTCCTAGAATTTATTTCACAACATGTTAATTATTGGATTTAAAATACTCAAAACAGTAACATGAATTTGAAAAATCAATAACTTCTCATAGGGATGGCCTCGACTTTGGAAAATTCGGGGAATGTTCCCGAATTCGGAGGTTTCAAAAGCCCTATGGTCTCATGCCATGGTGAATTTCCTATATGCATGGAGAATTAAAACAATGCGAGAGGGTAAATAAATCATTAAAAATAAAATACTTGATGAAATTAAATGATTTCTTTTCCACATTATTCTCCTCTGTTCACTGAGCAAGAGGGTATTTTTATTTTATTTTTCTGACTTTCCTACACAAAGTTATGCATTTTTGAAGTTTAGGGAATTAAATAAATAGGAAAATAACCTAATTTCCTACTTATCCACGTGGCGTCCTGTCATCCTCGGCATCTCCGAACGACCACGCGGCGTCTCCTGATTCGGCGCCGCCATCCGACTCAACGCTCCAGGGCCCCGCGGGTCACGTACCAACGCGCTGTCCGACTCAATCCAGACCGTCCACTCGATACACGCTCGATCCAACGGCTCATGGTCATCGTCTACGACTGGTGTGCACCCGTGACCGTCAACCTTCTAGCCCTAATTTCTCACTCGATTCTCAACGGATTTTCGTGTTCTTATGCTCTATGGATTCGTCTTGAGGAGACGAACACATCCATACGGTAAACATGTATTTAAATTGACTCAAATTAAATGGAGAATCTCTGTAAGCTCGGGAAGAAGAGTGAGTCCATACCTTTGCTCAGAGAAGTGAAGCTTCGATTTGAGAGTTGTGTCACCTTTGATTGGGTCCAAGCAAGCTCCAGATGAAGTCCCTTGGCCTGGTGAATTGCCTAGCTATGAAAGTGACCACAGCCGATCACAAAGCTTGGAGTCTGGAACAACTGGGTGGCCTGGAGATGGGGCTTTCAGTGGGAAACTTCTCCTCTTGGTCCGGTGAAGGTGTAGGACCGATCAATTTGAAGATTGATCCACTTGTGAAGAAGTTTCCTGGTTTTTGTCTTTGAAGTTTGAACTCAAAATTGAGCTCAGCTGGAGGGAATTGGGGCTGGAATCCAGTGGGAATCAAGTGCTCTATGTGTGGAGAGTGATCTGGAATGATTTTGGCAGAGTTTCCTTAAGGTTTTGGTTCAGCACCTCTCATGGCCGAGAGGGGGTGGTGTTTAAATAGGAGAGGGTGGAGGGCCTCCCAGGGGGAGTTAGGGCTTGGGATCAGCTGCTCTTGGCAAGAGAAGAACAGCTACAATGGCCACGGGGATGGGGCGACTCGGCAAGTGAGAATTCCAAGTTTGGGCTCACATGTGAGCTCTCGGCCCGGTGGTTTCCGGCGGGCGTGGTGGTCGGCCGGCCGGGGTCGAGTTACCCTCAAGGTCGTGGAGGTCGGTGGCGGGGCTTAGTGCAGTCAATTGGCCATGGACATGTGTAAAGGAGTTGAATTGAAATGGAATGGGGGGAAGACTATTCTTGGCTAGGTTTGGTCAACCCATTTGTTTGGGCTGGGTTCATCTCCCCATGGCTGGCCTTGGGCTGAGAAAATCAGTTAGGCTAGCTGGACAAAAGGTGGTGATGTCCTTATCAGAATATTTGGATTAAATCTTGGTTAAGGGGTATCATGGGTGAGGTTAAGGACTTTTAGGAATTAAGGAAAGCTCCCCCTCCTTTTACCCAATGTGGTATGGTCACATGTCAAACAATTCACATGGCTTGCATGTGGCTTAAGAGTGGCTTCATGGCTCACCTTTGGCTTGGGGAAAAGCCAAGTCAATTTCATGGAAATGGGTTTAAGAAAATTTTGGCATTTTGATGTGAATTTGTATGGGACTTAATTTGGAATGGCTTCATGATGAGTTTTGAAACTTAGGGATTGATTTAATTGAAAATATGGTGTAGAGCAATTGTCATATGGGTTTTGGATTGATTTTGGCCCTTTGGATTTTAGTGGAGATGGGCTTTAGGAAGGTTTCATGTAAGTGGGCTTTTAAGTTTCAAAATGGGCTTTTGGGTGGAGATTTTTTGCAAAGGGCCATGCCAAAAAAATGTTGGGTTTGATTTAAGAGTGTATCATGAGTGATTTAAAGCAAATTTGGGGTGGTTTGGGTTTGAATTGGGTTTCTTTGGTAAATGGGCCAACATAGGTCAAATTGGGCTAACTTGGGCCAAGGTTGGGCTAAAGTTGAAATTGATGTAAAATTAATGTTGAAAATGGCTTATGGGGCTGTTTTAAAGAGTTTTCAACTTTGATTGGGTCTTGATTTTGGGGTTTGGGCCTATTTAGGCTAGGTTTAGGTGTAGGCCCATTTAAGGGATTTTGGCTTTGAGTTGAATTTGAGTGAGGTTTGAGTCCAAATCTTGGGCAAATCATGTTAGCATTTTGTTTGTGGAGATGTTAGGGAAGATTTAGAAAAGGTTTGGGGTCAATTGGAGTTGAATTGGGTTAGTTTGGGCTAAGTTTGGGTCATGGGTCCAAATTGGGCTTTAAGGTCCAAAGTGAAATTGGATTCAAATGTCAATGAAATTGGGCTTAGATTTGGTCTAGATTGGTGTTGGGGATGCTGAATTGAAGTTTAGAATTGAATTGGACCAGAATTTGGGTCAATTGGGTAGGTTTGGTTTGACATTGGGTTCACTTTGGGTTAAAATGGGTCAAATTGGGGATTTTGACAAAAGTGGGGTAAATTGACAAAATTGGCCCATAGTGTAGTTGAACAAAATGAAATTGGGAATATTTGGGGTTTTCTGGAATTTTCTGGGAATTTTCGGAATTTTTGGATTTTTTGGCTAAGAGGGGTATTTTGGGTATTTGGAGGGTATTGGGAGGTATTTTTGGAATTTTTGGTATTTTTGGGTATGGATGATCAATTTGAGTAATGTGGGAATGTTTGGGATTGATTTTGAGGAATTTTGGGTAATTTAGGTGATTTTTCAAATTTTGGGTGGTTTCAAGGGTTTTGGGTAGGCTAAGCGGGTGTAGGGTCCTGGGGGTCAAAAATTGAAAATTTGGAAAATTGAAGCTTGGGTGAATGTAAGTGGAATGAAATCATTTTGGTTGAGCCATGAAGCCATATGAAGCCCACATGAGCCATGAAGGGACTCATTTGAGGCATCCACTACGTTGTTCCTAACCCTCTTGCCCAAGGGCTTAGGGGTTAAGGACCATCCATGTGAATCACCTTTATGAGTCAGGAGATCAAGTTGGGTATGGGTGTGGTTTTAGGAGGTGTGTGAAAGTGTAGTGTAGTGTATGTGTAAGTCAGCCCTTCACCAGACCAGGCCACCCAGGGGTAGTCCTAAGGCCAAAGAGTCCTATAGGAACTCATCCTTTAAACTTCCACATTTGATTTCAACCCTCTAGGTGATTAGGGGTCTACAATCAAGTTTGTGGAGTTTGCAGGGAGTTAATAAGTGGTTTGAATTTCTAAGTGGTGGGTCCCAATTCTAATCCTCTAGGATAGTCAAAGAAAAAGCCTAAGGCTAGATCCTAAGTACTAAAGAGAAGAAGAGAAGACCTCATCAAAATTGAGGTCAACAAAGGTCTACCTGAAGTGTGTGCAGAAGTAGAAGAAGCAGTTGATCTCTTCTCTCGAAGACGATCATATATACTAATACTCTCCTGTCCAATTGGCTTGGTAGACTTCAGCTTCTCCTCAGAAATATCAGCAGTGACTCCATTGTTAACACATAAAGAATAGATCAAAGATGGGAATCCCAGTCCCACGGAAGTACTGGATCTAGCAGTAGACTCCACAGAATCATAAATAATACTCCCGAAATCTATCAGCTTCCTCTCCTGAATGCAATAGTTCAGGATAACTCTTTCTCTGGTAACTTCACTCAGGTGGTTGGAAGGTAGAAGTCTAGCAGAAATAAAATAATGTCAAGCCTTTGAAACACCATTTAGCTCAGAAGATTTGAAGTTTACCTGTTTTTCATTCCGGATCTTCCAGGCTCCAGTGCCGTCAGTCAAATAAGCAATAATTATCTTAAGATCTCCCTCAGATGGAGATAATCCAGAATAGTGGCACTCGATGGTAGGTGGCAGTCCATAAAACACATTGATCCTCTCCGGAGTAAATCCTACTCCAATACCTCTGACGAAGACTTTATAATCTTCCTCATCTAAAAAGTTAGCATAAAATTCGCGAACGACTGGAATAACAGCACATCAGTGAAATAACAGAATTGTTGTTAGTTGTGCGCAATAATTGTGTTCTCGATCATTTCACCTGGATTGTAAAAGCTTCGCTCCGAGATAAAATTTCTTAATGTCGCAAATTCGTGATATCGAAAATATGCTGCCACAGTCGCGAACTTGCTACTGTCAAAATTTTCTCGTCCCTTCCCTCGCTTAGATTTCGGTGTCATCTAAACATGAAAGAAAACAAGAACAAATTTAGGAATCAAATATTTAAACTCTTTTTAAGTTTAAGAAACTTAAAATAAGTTTAAAAATCCAAATAGAATACCTAAAAATCAAAATTTTTCTCAAAATTTTGGTTTTTAGCAAAACATAGGAAAAACTATGGTGAAAATCCAAAATAAATGGATTAGAGTGCAGAACAGACCTTGAGACGAAGAAATCAAGTGATTTCGCGCCCAAAAACTTGATGTTTTGACCTCAAAATGGATCTAAGAGGTGTATTTTCGCGAAAATGGGGAAGGAGATGAAGCTTAGGCGTCATCCATGGCTAATGGAGTTTATATGGTGATTTTTGGGTAAGCAGGCGAACCGACGCTTAGGCACCGAATTCTGGCGCCTAGGCGCCAGACTCGCTTTTCACAAAAATCACTCTAAAAATTTTATGTTCCACCAAAATTTATAAATTCAACTTCCAATTACTCATGTTAGAGTAGGGCTTCAGTTTCTAACTTCCAAAACATTTTCCAAAAAATTTTAAAAATTAAATATTAAATCCACCAATCAAACACAAGGTTTAAATCAAACTCCTCTAATTTCCATTTCTAATCTTCAATATTGGCTCACTACACTTCAGATAAGTATAATATAATGATTCAAGTCCTAACACACAATCAAACAACACAATTTGAAAACAAATACAACACACATTGAACATAAAAGCAAATACACAAACAAACACAATCGATTCACTAAATCGATACAACGACTCACTAGATAAATCATGATCTCACCAAATCAATATCTAATTTCCATTATCTTCACAAGGAAAACTATTTAGCCCACTTGGGAAGAACACTAATGCTCTTGGAAAATCCATTGCCGTTTTCTTGTCGATCCAATTATTCTTCGCATACATCTCCACTTAAGCATCTCGATAAGCCGCAAGATGATCAAATTGGAGTTTTGCTTACCATTCCAGATGTTCAATTTGATGATACATCTCATGGAGGCGATCTCCAATGCTTTTGAAATCCGCTTCAAATTTATCAAGACGACTAGAAATTTTCTCCAAACTTACAGTGATGAAACCATTGAAGTAGGGTTGAGGATCTTTTGGACCTTTGTCTCTAGCCTCTTCTCCAAGATTTCTCCTCTCCATTTCTTCAAAAATCCTCTCTAATCTCTCAAGAATAGAGTGTATGGGTCGAAATAATGATTGCATAGGGATTGGGGACGAAGATGGGTTAATTTAAAGGTGAAAATCGTGGGAAAAACTGAAAGTTTTTGGTTTTTACACGACCCAGTAACCGTGGCGCTTAGGCGCCAAATTTGGCGCCTACGCGCCGGACCCATCGACACACAACTTATTCTGGCATTTAGGTTCCGGAACCATGTTCGACTCCGTTTTGCCTAACGTCAAATTTCAAGGTTTCGTTCTCCAAAAATAGGTAAATTATAATGATAAGATTAGAACAATCTCAATAACACAATTATACATAATTTCAATGAAGGTTAACTTGATCTCCTTTTTACTCACATATGAAATGGAGTGATCCAAAGTCCAAACTTTATATACTTCAAGATAATTTTTAATTTTTTGAAGTTATATAAAATTAGTCAAGACCGAGGTATAACCATACATTAAAAATGTAAAAACACACTAAAAATAAAATCTATGGGTTGCCTCCCACTAAGCGCTTGGTTTAACATCGTCAGCCCGACCTAAGAAATTCTTTAATCAGGTTGACTTAATTCATAAGCCTCTTTATAATTCTTTTAATGTCTCCCAAATAAGGCTTTAATCTTAATCCATTAACTTTAAAAATTTTTCCCGTTTTGGGGTCTTTAATATCCACAGCTCTATATTGGTATACTTTTTCAATTATATATGGTCCTATCCATTTTGATTTCAATTTTCCAGGAAAAAGTCTTAAACGAGTTTTAAATAGTAGTACTTCTTGTCCAGGCTCAAATATTTTTCCTGAAATCTTTTTATCATGTAACACCTTCATTTCCTCTTTATAAATTTTTGCATTATCATATGATTCATTTCTTATTTCATCCATCTCATTTAATTGCAATAATTTTTCTTCTACAATATTCAAATCAAAATTAAACTCCTTTATCACCCAATAAGCTTTATGTTCAAGTTCAACAGTTAAGTGACAGTGTTTTCCAAAAACTAACCGGTAAGGTGACATTCCGATTGGTGTCTTATAAGTTGTTCTATAAGCCCATAATGCAGAATCAAGTCTATCAACCTAATCAGTTCTTTTAGGATTAACAGTCTTCTCTAAAATTTTTTTAATTTCTCTGTTTGATACTTCAGCCATTCCACTTGTTTGTGGGTAATATGCAGTTGCAATTTTATGTTTGATTCCAAATTTTTGCAGTAATGATTGAATTCTTATATTTCTAAAATGACTTCCACCATCTGTGATAATTACCTAAGGCATTCCAAATCTTGAAAAAATCATCTTCTTTAAAAATTTAGATACACTTTTGTAGTCACAGATAGGCAAAGCTACAGCTTCAATCCACTTTGAAACATAATCAACTGCCAATAAAATATAAATTTTTCGAGATGATGGTACAAATGGTCCCCATAAAGTCTAAACCCCATATATCAAAAATTTCAACTTCCAATATATAGTTTAAAGGCATTTCATCTTTCTTGGATATATTTCTCATCCTTTGACATCGATCACATGTTTTAACATAATGTCTCACATCTCTAAATAAATTAGGCCAATAAAATTCTTAATTTAAATTTTTAAATGTAGTTTTATCTACTCCAAAGTGTCCTCCGAAATCAGAATCATGATATTTTTGAATAATAGCATAAGTTTCTTCATAAGGTACACATCTTCGAATTATATAATCTCTTCCTAATTTAAATAAATGAGGATCTTCCCAAATATAATATTTAGCATCATTTTTAAATTTCTTAATAAACTTTTCATCCAATCCATAAGGTAGAATATTGCTAACTAAATAGTTAACTATATCCGCATACCAAGGTGTTTGGTATCCTTGAATAACATATAAATGTTCATCGGGAAATTTCTCATTTATGTTTTCTTCAGTAATAACATCATTCTTAATTCTAGATAAATGATCAGCAATTTGGTTGTCCATTCCTTACTATTTGAAAATCAAATTCTTGCAGAAGTAAAACCCATCTTATTAGTCTAGGTTTAGTATCCTTTTTTGACATTAGATATTTAATAGCGGAATGATCAGTATGAACTATGCATTTAGTACCAAGAAGATAAGGTCTAAATTTATCAAAGGCATATACTATAGCTAGAAGCTCTTTCTCAGTAGTAGCGTAATTTCTTTGAGTTTCAGTAAGAGTTTTACTAGCATAATATATAAATTTGAAAATTTTCTCATATTTTTGTCCCAATACAGCTCCAATTGCAAAATCACTTGCTTCGCACATTAATTCAAAATATTTATTCCAATTAGGTGTAACAATGATAGGTGCAGTTATTAATTTTTCTTTTAAAATATTAAAAATATTAACACTGTCTTTGTTAAATTCAAATTTAGCATCTTTTTCCAATAAGTGACAAAGAGGTTTAGCAATTTTAGAAAAATCATTTATATATCTTCTATAAAATCCAGCATGACCTAGAAAACTTCTCACATCAGTAACAGTAGTAGGTGGTTGTAATTCAGCAATAATTTTCACTTTTGCTTGATCTACTTCCATCCCTTTTTGTGAAATCTTGTAACCGAGTACAATGCCTTTTGTGAACATGAATTGACATTCTTTCCCAGTTAAGAACTAAGTTTGTTTCTTCACATCTTTTCAGAATTTTAGAAATATTTTCCAAACAAGATTCAAAAGAAGTTCCAAAAACTGAAAAATCGTCCATGAATATTTCAATTCCTTTGTCAATCAAATCATAAAATATTGACATCATACATCTTTGAAAAGTTGCAGGTGCATTACATAAACCAAAAGACATTTTTCTAAAGGCAAATGTTCCTTAAGGACTTGTAAATGTTGTTTTCTTTTGGACCTCAGGAGCGACAGTTAATTAATGATAACTAGAATATCCATCCAGAAAACAGAAATATGAGTGTCCAGCTAATTTATCAAGCAATTGATCCAAGAAAGGTAAATGAAAATGATCCTTTCTAGTGGCGTCATTTAATTTCCTATAATCAATGCAAATTCGCCATCCAGTAGCTTGTCTTGTAGGAATTAGTTCATTTTTATCATTGATAATGACAGTTACTCCTCCTTTCTTTGGAACACAATGAATAGGACTTACCCATTGACTATCTGAAATAGGATAAATAATACCAGCATCTAACCATTTAACAATTTCTTTTTTAACAACCTCTTTCCTGATAGGATTTAATCTTCTTTGCGGTTCAATAGTAGGTTTAAAATTTTCTTCCATTAAAATTCTATGCATAAAAATGGACGGGCTCATTCCTCTTATGTCAACAATTGTCCAACCAAATGCTTTCTTATAATTCTTTAACACTCCTATCAATTTTTCTTCTTGATCTTTACTTAGCTCAGAAGAAATAATAACAGGTAAAGTTAATGAATTTCCTAGAAATGCATAATTTAAATGTGAAGGTAACATTTTTAATTCCAGTTCAGGGGCTTTCTTAATTGAGGGTAAGAGTATATCATTTTGACTTATGTCCAAAGTTTCCCATTTATCTTTAATATAATGAGTTTCTTCATCTTTTAGTTCTTCATCTTCATCGGTTAATAATTCAATTTTTTCTTCAGAAATGACTTTACATTTTTCTTGATAATATTTCTCATTTAAATAATCAATTATAAGCATTCGATAACATTTTTCTTTGTCAGGATACTTCATTGATTTAAGGACATTAAATTTAATCTCTTTATCATTAACTCTCATGGTCAATTCTCATTTTTACACATCAATCATAGCTCGTCCAGTCGCTAGAAAAGGTCTCTCTAAAATAATAGGTATTTCTTTATCTTCTTCCATATCAAGTACAATAAAATCTACAGGGAATATAAATTTATCTACTTTAACAAGAACATCCTCTATAACACCTTTAGGGTAAGTGATAGATCTATTAGCTAACTGAAGGGTTACAGTGGTGGGAGTAATCTCTCCTAAATTCAACCTTCGAAAAATAGAAAATGGCATGAGATTAATACTTGCTCCTAAATTGCATAAAGCTTTTCCACAAAACTTTTCTCCAATAGCACAAGGTATAGTAAAACTTTCAGGATCTTTAAGTTTCTGAGGTAATTTCTTTTGAATTATTGCACTACATTCTTCACTTAATGCAACAGTTTCAAAATCTTCAAATCTTCGTTTCTTACTTAAAATATCTTTCATAAATTTTGCATAAGTTGGTATCTGTTCCAAAGCATCAGCAAAAGGTACGTTTATAGTAAGTTTCTTAAAAATTTCAAAGAACTTAAAAAATTGATGATCAAGCTTCTGCTGTTTAAGTCTTTGAGGAAAATTTGGTGGTGGTTTTTCAACTTCTATATTAATAGAAATATCAGTTTGATCTTTATTAGGAGAAGGATTTTCTTTAGATTTTTCATCTCTTTAACCTCAATCTCATGTTCAATTTCATTCTGCATTCTTTCTTTTAATTCCTTTCCACTTCTAAGTTGTACAACTTTAACATGTTCATGTTCTTTTCCAGTTTCTTTTGGATTGATTTCAACATTACTAATAAGTGTTCCTAGGGGTCTGTAATTAATTAAATTAGCGATTTGTCCCATTTGATTCTCAATATTACGAATAGCAGTATTTTGATTTTGTAATTGGTTACTCTTTTCTAAAATTAATTCTTCTATTGATAACTTTTTCTGTTGATTATTAAATCCAGGTGGTTTATAATTTGAATTTACTTGGTTATTCCAATTTCAAGTCGGATGAGATTGATTATTACCCCATTTTTGTTGTTGATTATTCCAGTTAAAATTACGGTGATTTTTCCATCAAGGATTATAATAATTTAAATAAGGATTATTTTTACTAGCACTAGCTTGTAAAGTTTCAATAGTTTGAGAATCTTCAATAATAGCAGAGTTATTATGTGATATATTAATAGCAAAACTATCTAATTTCTTAGACATTGCTGCTACTTGTGAAGCTAAAATAGAAAAGGCTTCATTATCATGAAGACTTCTCATTCTTTTAGGATTAATCCTTTCAGAAGGCCATTGAAAATTATTGTTAGCCATTTCTTCAATTAAAGTGTAAGCTTCTTCAAATGATTTAGACATTAAAGAACCTCCAGCAGGAGCATCAATAATTGATTTTAAAGATCCAATTAATCCATTATAAAATATTTGAATAATTAACCAATCAGGTAAAGCATGATGAGGACAATTTCTTTATAGTTCTTTAAATCTTTCCCAAGTTTCATAAATTGTCTCCCCGTCAAATTAACTAAATGAAGT
Source organism: Papilionanthe hookeriana x Papilionanthe teres (assembly GCA_022702705.1). Classification (NCBI taxonomy): domain Eukaryota; kingdom Viridiplantae; phylum Streptophyta; class Magnoliopsida; order Asparagales; family Orchidaceae; genus Papilionanthe; species Papilionanthe hookeriana x Papilionanthe teres. The sequence goes on from CM040431.1 coordinate 80,755,804, forward strand.
AATATCATTTCTTAATTTAGCAGTTTTAGAAGGAGGAAAATATTTAGCAAGGAATTTTTGTGCCATTTCAGCCCATGTTTTAATAGAACCTGTTGCTAATGAGTTCAACCACATCTTTGCTTTATCTCTTAAAAAAAAAAAGAAAGAGTCTAAGACTATTAGCATCATCAGAAACATTGTTATATTTAAAGGTAGCACAAAGTTCTAAAAAACTAGCAAGTTGTAAATTTGGATTCTCATTTGGTGTTCCACTAAATTGATTGTTTTGAACCATTTGAATACTAGACGGTTTAAGCTCAAAAGAATTAGCCTCTACAGTGGGTATTTGAATACGACTATGAAGTTCATCAACTGTAGGGTTAACATAATCCCTTAGTGGTTTATAAACATTTTGATCATTAATTTCAATTAGATTTTGTAAATTGTTATGTAAATTAGTCATTTTTTGAAAATTTTGAATTTGTTTTCCTTTTCTAATTCTTCTAAAAGTTCTTTCTAATTCAGAATCTAAAGGTAATAATCCTTCAGATCCAGAACTACGCATAAAAGGTCAATTAGCAAGAATTAAAATAAATATTATTTTTATATATATGTTTTTTTTGTTTTTTCTTTTTTTTTATAATAAAGAAAAATGAATAATATAAAAATACTTAAAATCTAAAAGTTTACCTCTTCTCTCCCCGGCAACGGCGCCAAAAACTTGACCCGATATAAATATATGCATACCAAAATCTTCTTCCCCGGCAACGGCGCCAAAAACTTGACCCGAAGTCCTCTGAAGGTCAACGTACTAATTAATTCTTTCAAAAATAAACGTTATAAATAATAATAGCAGCTAATTTATATAAATATAATTTTATGGAAAATATTTTACACACTAGGGGTACTACGCAAGTATACGTATCGTTTCAAGTAATATAGGCTTTGAAACAAAGACCCCAGTATTGTTCCCACGAGGAGAGAGTTATGGATCTTTAAATATTTTTATTTTTAAGTATTTCTTTTATGATTAAAAATAAAATATCTTTAATATACTAGATGCAATAATAAAGCTGAAATAAAATAATTGATGTAATTAGCAATAAGAAAGCAACTTTCTCCTTTTCAATTAATCCAAGATTTTCTAAGATAATGATAATATTCGTGGAGAATATAAATTTATCGTATTGTGCCAAATAGAAGCATTCATATTCTTTACCCTTTGATCCAGGTGCAAAGGATATTGGCTAGCCTATAGATCAGGTCCGGATGTATTGTTAGTAGAATGGGTTAATCTGGGCTCACACTACTTGATGTCCAAGGGTGGCTATGGTCGTCCCTACTAGTGACGCTTTCCTTTTATATAAACCAAATTATAATATTTTAGTCTGTCACTCTAAAAACTTATCAATTCTACGCCCAATATATAACATCTTCCTATTTATTTGCACTTCACCTTAATAACCCGCACAAGGCCTTCGATTACCCAAGGATTCATGTGATATCTACAAGTTAAGAATTCATCTTCTTCTAGGTCTCAAAACTCTTCAACATGTTTTAACAATGTAAATGACCAATTTAAATAGTAAATTAAGAACCGGTATTAATATCATCATAATGTTTTGAAAATATATGATTTTTAATTCTCCGACGAATTTTGTATTATCTTATTTATCTTTTCATAATTGAAAGGAGAAAGTAAAGTAACTACTCAGAACACATTGAAATTAAATAACAAAACATAATAAATAAACTTTGAATCAAAATAAAAATACTTATCTTAGATGTTTCTCCTACTGAACTTCTGATTCCTACTGACTCCACAGCGTAATGAACTACAGATGCACCAACTCTTTCAAACTCTAAATACAAACTCTAAAATAAACTCACTAATTTATGAAGGAAAGTAAAAAGGTGGCCCTAATATGATCTCTCTAATTCTCTCTCTAGGTTGGACTCTAGATAGGGGGGTAGATGGGGGCGTTTTTCTCTGAAGGAATACCCTCCTATTTATAGGCTTCAAGGGTTGCCTTAAGGCACCTCTTCAAAATGTGTCCACATTCAATGAATCTTCTGTTGACCTCATTTTTGATGAGGTCTTCTCTTCTTCTCTTTAGTACTTAGGATCTAGCCTTAGGCTTTTCCTTTGACTATCTTAGAGGACTAGAATTGGGATCCACCATCTAGAATTTTAAACCACTTCTTAACTCCCTGCAAACTCCACAAACTTGACTGTAGACCCCTAATCACCTGAGGGTTGAAATCAAATGTGGAAGTTTAAAGGATGAGTTCCTATAGGACTCTTTGGCCTTAGGACCGCCACTGGGTAGCCCGGTCCGGTGAAGGGTTGACTTGCACACACACTACACTTTCACACACCTCCTAAAAACACACCCATACCTGACTTGACCTCCGACTCATGTAGGTGATTCACATGGATGGTCCTTAACCCCTAAGCCCTCGGCTAAGAGGGTTAGGAACAACATGGTGAATGCCTCGAAATGAGTCCCTTCATGGCTCATGTGGGCTTGATATGGCTTCATGGCTCAACCAAAATGGTTGTATTCCACTTACATCCACCCAATCTTCAATTTTCCAAATTTTCAATTTTTGACCCCGGGACCCAACACCCGCCAACCTACCCAAAGCTCCGAATAACCCAAATTTCTCAAAAATTTCCAAATCACCCAAATTTCTCCAAAATCAATCTCAAACATTTCCACATCACTTAAATTGATCATCCATAACCAAAAATGCCAAAAATTCCAAAAATACCCCCAATACCTTCCAAATACCCAAAATACCCCTTTTGACCCAAAAATCCAAAAATTCAGAAAATTCCCAGAAAATTCCAGAAAATCCCAAATATTCCCAATTTCATTTTGTTCAACTACACCATGGGCCAATTTTGTCAATTTACCCCACTTTTATCAAAACCCCCAATTTGACCCATTTTAACCCAAAGTAAACCCAATGTCAAACCAAATCCACCCAATTGACCCAAATTCTGGTCCAATTCAATTCTAAACTTCAATTCAACATCCCCAACACCAATCTAGACCCAATCCAAGCCCAATTTGAGTGGCATTGGGATCCAATTTCACTTTTGGCCTTAAAGCCCAATTTGGACCTATGACCCAAACCTAACCCAAACTCACCCATTTCAACTCCAATTAACCCCAAATCTTTTCTAAACCTCCCTTGACATCCCCATAAACAAAACACTAACATGATTTGCCCAAAACTTTGATCCAAACCCCACTCAAATTCAACCCAAAGCTAAAAGGCCCATTTTTGACCTAAACCCAAACCTAGCCCAAATGAGCCCAAATCCCAAAATCAAAACCTAACCAAAGCCAAAACCTCTTTGAAACACTCCCATAAATATTTCTCAACATTTATTTTACATCAATTTCAACCCTAGCCCAACATTGGCCCAAGTTAGCCCAATTTGACCTACATAGGCCCACTTACCAATTAAACCCAAATTCAAACCAATTCAAACCCAAATCACCTCAAACTTGTTTCAAACCACTCATGAAGCATCCCTAAACCAAACTCAACAATTATTTGGCCCAAGCCTTTACCAAAATCTCATCCCAAAATCCATTTTAAATTTAAAAGCCCACTTCCCTAAACCACCCTAAAAGCCCATTTCCACCAAACATAAAAGCCCAAATTTGGCCCTAAAGCCCACATGACATTTCCATTTGTCATCCATTTAATCAAAGCCATTCCCTAAATTATAATTCCATCATCAAACAATTCCAAATCAAGCCCCATACAAATTCACACCAAAATATCCAAAATTCTTAAAACCCATTTTTATGAAATTGACCCAACCTTTTCCCAAGCCAAATGGAGCCATGAACAAGCCATTCTCGAAGCCACATGAAGCCATGAGGGCTTTGACTTGTCATTAGTCCATTTATGGCAAGAAGAGGGGGTTCTTTCTTAAACCTCCTTTAACCTTTTTTTACCTTAAGCATGTCACACACTAAACCATGCTTAGCCACCTCACCATGGATGGAGACTTCACCACTCCATGACAGCTGACCCAACTGATCCTCTCAGCCCAAAATCAGGCCATGGGGAGGTGCACCCAACCCAAACCAATGGGTTGACCAAATTGAAGCCAAAATGACCCCTTCCCCATTCCATTTTGATTCAACCACTTTACACATGGCAGCCACCAATTGCCTTCACAAACATCAAGCCCTGACCCACTCGACCCCGAGGGTGACCCATGCCCGCCGGCCGACCACCCCGGTCGCCGGAAAACACCATGGCCGAAAGCTCACATATGAGCCAACATTGGAATTCTCCATTGCCGACTTGTCCCAACCCAAATGGATAGCATGGCTGTTCTTCCCTTGACCTAAGCAGCTGATCCCAACCATTAAACCCCCCTGGGAGAGCCTCCAGCCATGCCTATTTAAACACCACCCCCTCACGGCCATGAGAGGAGAGTTGCAAAAACCTTGCCAAAACTCTGCCAAAATTGTTCCAGACCCCTCCTCATACACAGAGCACTTGATCCCCAGTGAGATCCCCCGCCATTTCTTCTCTGCGAGCTCGATTTCGGAGTTGAAATCCAAGCCCAAAACCGGGACACTCCTCCACGGTGAGCCAATCCCCAAATTGATTGTCTCTACACCTTCACCGGACCAAGGGAAGGTGTCCACCGTAAAAGCCCCATCTCCAGGGTCACCCGGTTGCTCCGGCCTCCGAAGCTTTGTGATCGAGCTGTGGTCGAAGTCCAACCTGAGACGATTCACTGGACCAGGAGACTTCATCCGGAGCTTGCTAGGACCCAATCGAAGGTGCGGCAACTCTCGGATCGAAGCCACACTTCTCCGAGCAAAGGTATGAGCTAATTCTTCATCCCGAGCTTCGGAGATTCTCCATTTCAAATGCCTTAATTTCAATGCATGTTTACCGTATGGATGTGTTCGTCTCTTCAAGACGAATCCATAGAGCATAAGAACACGAAAATCCATTAAGAATCGAGTGAGTTCTTAGGGTTAGAGTGTGGACGGTCACGGGATCACACCAGTCATGGACGATGAACGGATGCCGTCCATTTAATACACGCGCGCACGGACGGCCAGGATCGCGCCGGATGAGAAGACGGAGCGATACAGCGGGTCCCGGGAGCGCTGACGCGGATGGCGGCGTCGAATGAAATCGTGACGCGTGTGCCTTCGGAGACGTTAAGGTTGACGCGGCGCCGCGTCACTTAAGTAGATAAATAGGGATATTTTCTATTTATTTAATTCCCGTGAACTTTAAAAATTCATAACTTTGTGTAGAAAAATCACAAAAATAAAATAAAAATACCCTCTTGCTCAGTGAACAGAGGAGAATAATGTGGAAAAGAAATTAATTAATTTTGTCCAGTATTTTATTTTTAATTAATTATTTACTCTCTGCATTGTTTTAATTCTCCATGCATGTATACAATTCACCATGGCATGAGACTATAGGTCTTTTGAAGCCTCCGAACTTAGGGACATTCCCTGAATTTTCCAAGGTCGGAGGCCATCTCTGTGAAAAGTTATTGATTTTTCAAATGCATGTTGCTGATTTAAGTATTTTAATTTCAAAAATTAGCATGTTGTGAAATAAATTCTAGGAAAATTTGGTGATGTTCCTTATGACCGAGAGAACCACTAGGAAAAATAGGATTTGAGTTAATTCACTTAGATTAACCCTAATTGGCTTAAACACCCAAAATAGGTTTCTAATTAATTAGAGTTAACCATAGATCAAATTGACTTGAAATCAATTCTCCACTGACCTTTAGGATCAGAGGAACCCATCATAAAAATTTGAGGTCAATTGGACTTGGTTAGCCCCACTAATTGGGTTAATTAAGCCACTTAGTCATTTTAAATTTTAAAAATTCATAACTTTCAAAATATCTTTCAAAAATTCACCAAATTGGTTTTGGAGTCTCTCTGATATCAGGGAAATTTAAGAAAATTAAAATTTCAATTTTCTAAAAAAGTTGATTTTTAATATTATTTTAATATTTTTAATAATTAAAAAAATAATAAAAATCACAAAAATAATAAAATTCACCAAAATGTCATATTTTGAATTTCAATCACTTAGGAACAAGTCCCATATTTTTCCTAGGTCTATTTAGTGAGATATTAATTTTTAAAGCTCTAGAGTATTTTTAAAATTAAAAAAAATGTATTTTCTAGCATTTTCACCAAAATAATTATAATAAATCAAAGAAAAATCAGAAAATTGTAAAGTTTGGTTCTCTGGAATCCTTGATATCAGAGAGAATTTTAAAAATTATAAAATTTATTTTTCAACATTTATTTTATTTTTAAATTAATTAATACTCCAGAACTTAGAATAATTCTAATAAATAAAGTATAATTCAAAAAATTACAAAATTTGGTCCAAGTGGTCCTCTGGTCATTAGGAATGTCCCCTAATTTTCTTAAGGACAGAAACTTTCCCTTGGTCATATTATTGAATTTTCCTTGGAAATTTCTATTTTCTACAAAAAATAATTATATAAATAAATTAAATACAGGAAAATCACATTTTCTCCTCTCATGTCTTTATTGACATATGAGTGAAGTCACATAAAAATTTCAAGTTCATTTGAGTTCAATTTAGTGAGTTATGAAATTATTAGGCTTAAAGGGCAAAATGGTAATTAAAATTTTAACCCTTAATTAAAACTTTAGGTTTAATAAAAAATTAACAAGTAAAATATTTGATCCTAATCTGATTTGGATGATTGAAATTTAAATAATTAAAGGGTAGAAACCCATTAAGCAATTTAAAATGATTAAACTTTAATTAAATAATTAATTGAATTTGGAAGAATAATAAAATTGGAATTATTGAAATAGGGATATTATTAGGAAGAGGTTTATTCTTTAATTTAAAAATCCCTAAATTAATCATCTCATTAATATTCAACTCTTAATTAAAATGATAACTCAAATTTAAAATATTAAAAGACTTAATCATTAAACTAAAATTAAATCATTAAACTCTTTCAAAAATTTCAATTAAAATTAAATTGAATTAAATTAAAAATTAAATTAAATTAAGTAAATCAAATTAAAATTAAATTAAATTAAATTAAGATTAAAGGTTGAATTAAATTAAATTAAATTAAATTAAATTAAATAAACAAATTAAATTAAATTAAATGAATTAAATAAATTAAATTAAATTAAATAAATTAAATTAAATTAAATTAAATTAAATTAAATTAAATTAAATTAAATTAAATTAAAAATTAAATCAAATCAAACTAAATTGAATTAAATTGAATTAAATTAAATTAAATTAAAAATTAAATTAAATTAAATTAAGTTGAATTAAATAACATCACCTAAGGCATAAAGAACCCAAAAATAAATCTAAGATAACTTGAACACTATTCCAAACTTAAATCATTAATTTGAACTTAAATTTGAATCACAAATCATTAAATATCATTTTGCCCTTAGGAGCTTTAGTTATCATAACTCCTAAATAGAACATTAAAATGAAATGTTACTTCACTTATAGGATATTCGAATGTCACTAATTCACTGAGTAAGTTAACAAAAAATCGAAAACCTCGGACGATCGATTCACTTACACAATTAAATTCATTTGGACTTAAAACAATCCTAAGAATATTGAAAAGATGTTTAAGATTCTTCTTAAGCACTTCCTCAATATGATAGGATATTTATAAGAACAATTGAACTTAGTTGTTCTTTGATGAAGAAAATCGTCTTCAAACTAAAAACACAAAGAACCTAGACGTCATAGGAAATGACTAGCTATAGGATTAGGAATTTGGTAGAAAACCATAACCCTTACCTTAGCTCTACCTAGGAACCTGCTTAAATATTCTAACCGTGTTTTAAGTGCAGCTTGGGATGACGGGAAGACCCTCCGGGTACGCTTTTATTTTATTGCAATTTATTTTACCGAAATTTATTTAATCGCATCGCACTTACTTTTCTTGCATGATAAACAACAGTTGCATGAAAACCTACACCTTTAGGACAGAAACCAAAACTGAAACCCAAAATTAAAATAAAAGACACTACAAGATAAAATTCACCTCCACAACATTTCAAAATATAAAACAACTCAAAATTTAATCACAAACAGAACACAAAACTACAATTACAACTAAATTAAAACGTCCTGTTGGATGATCGGGAATACCTCGGATGATGTAACCTACGTGTTGCTAACGGGATTTCCCACGGTCTAAATGAAAGTGTGGAACTCATTCAGTTGAGTTTAGCAAATTCATCTGGACTAAGTGAATCCGATAAAAATAATGATGCCGGAAGGATGGAACCGTGGGATCTTAACCGGTGTCGTTATAATCAACTTTAAGATTTGTTTTAATTAAAACACAAAAAAACACTTGGAAATTAAAACTTCTCTAAACCAGAACACTTCTCTCATCTCTTGATTTATGATTTCTAAAACTAAACCTCTGCAACAACAAGGAGCTCGGAGCATGGTGGGCAGCACGGCCATCGTCGTCAGCAAAACTTGAACCTATTTCAAGAAAACTTTCCTAGAATTAAATAACAAAGCCATAGGACTTCGAGGTAGTTTGCCTAGTACAACATAAATCCTCAACTCTTCGTTAGGCATTTGCATCGCAAATTAAGCCCTAACCGGTCTTAGGATTCCGAGGTAGTCGTCCGATACGACATAAACCCTCATATCTTCCAGTGCTATTTGTGTGATTTTATCATATAAATATAAGCCCTAATTAACTAAAATTGGCAAGATTAAAACATTAAATAAACATTAGGACTTTCCTAAATCTAAGCCAAACAATAGGATAGTCGGGAAATTACCGAAGTTCGCTTCGAATCCGTAATTTCTCCTACTTTTCTTCCCTTGGATTCCCAAAATATAATGTTCCAAACTTGATCCATTCCCTATCGAGATTCAAAAATTCAATTCTTTGAAAACTTAAACTTTGAAATTCTTGAAAGCAGAATTATTGATTATTATCGAGAGTTTTCTTAGGTGATTCCCGTCACTTAAGATGTAATTAACTATAGGGGCTTTCCCTTATAGGGAATTTTAAAGAACCCAGGTAATATAAACCCTGTTTAATATTTTCAATTTAAGCAGGGGAATTTGTCGGCTTATAAAATTGGTTCGCAGACCAAACGGATGTCACAAATCTTCTAGTTTATTTAACCGAGCCCCACCATCAAGCAGTGTATCTATCCTTAGGGATAGATACACGGTTTGCGGTGCGGTGCTCGTTTATATAAACTATTTGGGATGTGAGATCGGTTTGATTTCATATCTTAAAATCTTCAAATTTAAAATTATTTTCAAAATCAAATACTACTTATTTCAAATTATTTATTTAAATTAAATTAAAAATTCGCCGACAACTTCTGTTAGGCGACCCCTTTTTAAAATATCACACAACCTAAAAATAGTGCCGACATCTTCCAGAAGGTGTGTCGGGTGCCTAGGCGCCGGACACCACATACAGTTCTTCGCATCTCTTCACTTTAGATTGCAGCTCTTCATGATTAAAACCTTTTGAAGCGTCCAAATACATTGTATCACATGTCCTATAAACCAGGAACATTTGCCAGTCTTCTAGAAGGTCTAAAAAACGCTCATACTGTCAAAATAACTGCCTAAAAGTCATAAAAAACTTAACAGTTTTCTGTATCGAGCTAGCGCTTAGGCGCCGGACTCTGGCGCCTAGTCGCCAGGCCAGTAATTTCGACAATTTTGCATTTTTGCTCTATTTTTGCTCCTTTTTCATATTTTTCTCCTTCTTGAACATTTTTGTATCACCTACATCTAAAAATACAAAAATACCTTTCATTAAAGCATAATATCCTTAAAATTAATAAAAATCAAGGCATAAAAATAGGTATTTTTTTATTGGATGAGTGCTTCTTCTTCCAAAACTGAAAATGATGTACAATTTGAAGATGTTACTTCTTCAAAATTAATAGAACTAACTTTTGATGGTATTCTCCCTGTGTTCAAAATTTAATTCAACGTGGTGTCTTACCTCGACGATGGATAAAAAGTCAATCACAACACTTCGGAAAATTATGGAATAATGCCAGTCGGCCTCCCAATTCAAAGCACGGTATCGGATTCGGCACAGTAGGATCAGTTGATGACACGTGATTTTGCTTGGTTATCACTTGTGAGCCTAATAAAGTTTGTTTAGAAGCCACAGATGATCTTGAAGATATGCAAATCGGAAATGCTCCACCAGAATTTGAAGAAGAAATTAAATCTACAATTGACGTGTTGATGGAAGTTAACTTAGGTACTAGCGAAGAGCCTAAACTGACCTTTGTTAGCTCCTTGCTCAATAAAGAAAACTCCGAAAACATGATCAAGCTACTGATGGAATTTTAGGACTGTTTCACTTGGAGTTATGATGAAATGCCAGGATTAGTTCCAGAAGTCACAGTTCACAAACTAGGAGTGGATCCCACTGCCGTTCCAATCAGACAAGCTCCCAGAAGAATGCGTCTAGAGATTGAACAACAAGTAATAGCTGAAGTTAAGAAGCTAATAGACGCTAAATTCATCCATGAAGAACAATATCTGACTTGGTTAGCCAACATGGTACCAGTCAGAAAGAAAAATGGACAGATCAGAATCTGCATAGATTTCAGAGATTTGAACAAGGCATGTCCAAAGGATGAATTTCCTCTACCAATTCCAGAACTGATGATCAACATCGCTTCGAGACATGAAATCTTCTCTTTTATGGATGGATCATCAGGAAACAACCAGATAAAGATGACACCAGAAGATGAAAAGCTCACAGCCTTCAGAACGCCAATCAGAATATACTGCTACACAGTAATGCCTTTCGGATTGAAGAATGTAGGAGCAACTTACCAAAGAGAAATGACGAGGATTTTTTATGATCTCATTCACAACCAAGTCGAGTGCTACGTGGATGATGTGGTCATCAAAAGCAAACTGAAAGAAGATCACTTGTATGATTTGAGAATCATTTTCGAGCGATTAAGACAATATAACCTTAAGATGAATTCCTTGAAATGCGCCTTCGGCGTCACCTCTGGGAAATTCTTAGGATTTGTTGTTCGACATCATGGAATTGAAATCTATCCAGAGAAGATTAAAGCTATCTTTGAAATGCCACCTCCCAAAACCTTGAAACAACTACGATCCTTTCAAGGAAAATTGGCATATCTTCGACGCTTTATCTCGAGTTTGTTAGGTAGGTGTCAGCCCTTCTCGGCATTAGTTAAAAAGGAAACAAAATTCGTTTAGGAAGAGAAATGCCAGCGAGCCTTCGAGGACATTAAGCAGTATTTAATGACACCTCCTGTTTTAGCAGCCCCAGTCTCGGTTAGACCGTTAGTACTTTATACCACGGCTTTAGACGTCTCTCTTGGAGCCCTGCTAGCCCAGGTCAACGACGAGGGAAAATACAACGCTCTCTACAACTTAAGTCGTCGTTTAATTCCGACGGAAGTAAAGTATCCTCCTATTGACAAGCAATGTTTAGCCCTGATCTTCGTTGCTCAAATGCTTAGGCACTACATGCTTTCTCATAAGTTCAACCTTATTTCGAAGTTTAATCCGTTGCAATATTTGATGACCCGACCAACGCTTTCCAGCAGACTTGCCAGGTGGTTAATGATACTATTGTAATTCGATATAACTTTCGTTCCGCTTCGTGCCGTAAAGGGACAAGTCCTAGCAGACTTCCTCGCAGCACACTCTTTACCGGCAGAGTCGCCTCTCAACGATGACTTTTCTGATGAGCAGATAATAAGCCTACAAGACCCCGACGATCATTGTTGGGAATTGTACTTCAACAGAGCATCTTCAGCACAGAAAGATAAAGAATCGCAAATGATAGTGCTCGGTAAGGCAGGTGTCAGACTAATATTTATAACACCAAAAAGGGGAATGTTAAGATACTCCTACCATCTAACGAAACCATGTACGAACAACGAGGCCGAATACAAAGCTCTCATAACTGGATTAGAGTTAACTATTCAGATGGAAATAACATACATCAACATCTACGGGGATTCACAATTGATCATTCAGCAGGTCGTCGGACAGTACAGAATTCTGAAGCCGAGACTCGAGCAGTACTTTCAGTATGACATGAAGTTGTTGGAACAGATTTTGAATGTAACGATCTACAAGATTTCGAGAAGAGAAAATGCTCTCGCAAATGCGTTAGCCCGCCTTGCAAAGGATTTTGCCTGTTTGCAGGATGAATCAGTGGAAGTGTCAGTTCAGGGATGTCAGGTTCTCTCGCAGCTCGACATGGACATGATACACAAGTCAGAAAAAGAAGAAGAATTAGTTGCGGCAGTAATAGAAAATGCAGAAGACTGGCGTCAACCACTCATAGACTACCTACAAACAGGAAACCTACCGGACGATAAGTCATTAGCCCATCAAATCTAGAAAAGAACTCTGTCTTATGCATTAATAAACAATACATTATAGAAAAGGTCTTTTGATCAGATGTGGTTAAGGTGCCTAAGCGAGTCCGAGGCACGTGAAATTGTTAAAGAAGTGCACTCAGGACTTTGTGTCGCTCATCAGTCGGGTCCGAAAATGAAGATAAAGAATAAAAGACTAAGGTACTACTGGCCCTCGATGATGACTGATTGCATGAAGTTTGCCAAGAGTTGTCACCAGTGCCAAGTGCATGGAGTGGTCCTACATTAACCTCCAAATGTGCTACATCTGACAAATGCGTCGTGGCCGTTCGAATGTTGGGGCACAAATATCGTGGGTCCAGTAGAACTGCCTTCTTCAAGAGGACATCGCTTTATTCTTGCAGCTACAAATTACTTTTCTAAATGGGCAAAAGCAGTACCACTCAGGGAAGTAAAGGCACATCACGTGATACAGTTCTTCAAGAATCAAGTTGTCTACCATTTTAGGGTACCGCGCAGAACTATCTCAGATAACGGGTTTGCATTCAGAAGCACGAAGATTAAAAATTTTGTTAGAAGACACGGGATCGACTGACGCTATTCAACGATCCACTACCCAAGAGCAAACGGCTTGGCCGAGGCTTTTAATAAAACTCTCGTCCAAATCCTAAAGAAAACTTTATATGACAACAAAAGAAATTGGCACGAGAAGTTGTTAGAAGCCTTATGGGCCTACAGAACAACTTTCAGAACTCCTACTCAGTCTACGCCTTACGCTTTGGTGTACGGGTCTGAAGTCGTTTTACACTTGGAGGTGCAGCTTCCCTCACTCAGAATTGCAGTTGCAAACAAAATCACTACAAAAGAGAATGCCAAATTACAACTAGAAGAATTGGAAAGCTTGGAAGGAAAATGACTTTCAACACAGCATAATTTGGAACTGTATCAAGCCAAGATGATCCAGACCCATGATAAACTGGTCCACCCAAGGACGTTCAAAGTCGGTGACTTGGTTCTAGTTCTCAAGAGACCTATTCTTGTGCACCGCAAGATAGAAGGTAAATTTGAACCGACTTGGGAAGGGCCATTCGTAGTCGAGACAGTCTACTCAGGAGGTTCCTACCAGCTTGTGAATTGCCATGGAGAACGACATATGCTTCCAATTAATGGACGATATTTGAAGAAACATTACGCAACCTGATGTTCCGAAGGATGGACTTTAAAAGTGGAGACTCATTCTTAGAAACACGGGTAGAGTAATCCTTTGTGACTGGGTCCGAACCCAAAAACATAAAAATGGATGATAAAAATCATTAACAAAAAAAATGTGTTAAAAAAGAAAACATGCGAAGTCATAATAATGAAATTTTGATTCCTCCCTTTAAATCAATTCATTCCTGATCTTTCCTCATCTCTTCTTACTTCTTTTAAAATTTAAAAGAAGTAAATAAAATTTTTCATTAATAATTGTTTTCTTATTGTTGTTCTTAGTACAGCCCCTGATCCTTTCCATGTTTTTCGCAGGGAAATGTCGAACGGGCGGTTGGTTCTGAACTTTAAGAATGGCGTGAGTCTAGCACTCGATGAAAAGAGGATGAAGGATGGAGCAGTGATTGAAATTGACTCTGCTTTCATACCGGCCTGGCTACAAGATGAAGAAACTGATTGGACCCCGATTGACTGGGAAGAATTCCATAGCCAGATAGTGATGAAATTAGGTGGCCCAAGTCAACAGTCCACCAGGAAGAAAAGAAAAGCAAACACTGCTAGTGTAACGGTGGAAGACAAGAAAGTTATGTTCGTGGTTGCTACAGTAGAGGGCAGGCTCGTCAGCGCAATGCCCACAGATATTCAAGAAGTAAGGAGAGCTACTCTCACTCCGACTCAACAAAGAAATAAGAATCGCCACATACGCAAGATGCTGACCAAGCTAGCAGCGGACCAACATGATAAGACAGTTGCTACCGTCAATGCAAGTACTTTGAAGAAATTGGTTTGTCAGGAATCAGAAAAGAGCAAATCAATGCCAAGAACAGTAGAAAGGATGAAAGAAACTCCAAAAAGAGCAGAAACAGAATCGGCGACTCGACACCAAACAGATGTACCAGTTCTAAAGAGTCTTGTTGCGAAAGCAACCCCGGAAGATGTCCGGACAGAGACTATCCCTGAGGAGCCAAGACATGCAGGAGAGCGTGCTGGGGTTGAACCATACATTCCCCAGTACATCACCAGGCCTCGGCGATTGCAGATAATTCTGGAATACGAGCTGGAAAGGATGCAGAATGTTGAAAAGAAAACCTTCAAATACTTCGAAAGAATCTGAGGCAAGAGGATTAATATCTTGGAAGGCCTCGAGCTGCATACAGATGTATTCTCAGATTATGAACAACAAAAAATTGTGGATTGTATCATAGAGCTTCAGAAAATGGGTCGAGCTGGCCGCCTAAGGGAAAAGACCTATTCAGAACCCCAAAGATGGATGCCAGGAAAAGGAAGAGTTATGATCCAATGCGGGTGTTGCTACAACTTCGCGGTAGACAGAAAAGGAAATCCACCAGGAATACTCCGTCGCAGTGAGGTAGATCCGATGCCAAGAATTATTAAGAGAATGGTAAAGAGGACGGTGACATGGAGGGTATTGCCCGTGAGCTGCATACCCAACAACTGCATCATTAATATCTACAAGGAGGGTGACTGCATACCTCCACACATAGATCATCACGACTTCGTCAGACCTTTCTGCACAGTGTCTTTCGTCAACCAGTCCAATATCATGTTCAGATCTGACCTCCGAATAGCAGGCCCCGGAGAATTCTGAGGGCCGGTGGAGATACCACTATCGGTAGGTTCTGTCTTGGTGTTAAAAGAAAATGCAGCGGATGTAGCAAAACATTGCATTCCAGGACTGCCTCTTGAGCGGATCTCCGTCACTTTCAGGAGGATGGATGACAGAAAAATGCCTTTCCACTTTCAGCCAGATCTAGAGTTAGAGGCCTTCGGCCCTACGAGCTGTGAGCTACATAAGAGATAGCACACCTCCAATGTGCATCCTGACGGCATTTCCTACAAAGGATGGCTTGGAAGGGGATGTTATTGTCCATGTAACTCACTATTCAGACATGGATATCGACAGATGCTTTTGGAAGAAACTTGCAAGAATCTTACACAATCCGTTTTAGATTTATGTGGATTGTATGAGATGTTGAATTCTCAAAGAAAATATCATTATGTTTTGGATCGATCTATATGATTTATTTTTGACAAGATTGGAATGGAAATGACTATGGCATGTTTTGCCTTCGCCTTTTTTGTGCAAATTGACTGGGAAACGCCATTAAGATAAATGAACTTCGAACAAAGAACGAAGGAAAAATACAAAATAAATAAGAACTCTTTTTAAAAATCTGATGTCAAAATAAACTCAAAATTAACACAAACTCTAAATAAACAGCAAAAATGAAATTGAATCACCAAAACAAACAAAACGAATATAAATCTCGAATTGCATTCTGATCCGAATTCGTCGAGTTGAATCTTTCAACTGAAATCCATTTGAAAACTCTTTTGGAATCTCTTTTGAGTTGATTATTCCCCAAGGAAGACTCAAACCTTAATTCCAAGCTTCTAAACCTTTTTGTTGTCCTGAAATCCTTTTTGAATCTCTGCGATCTCTTTCCTATTTTGAGAAGGTCGACTGAGTCTACTGACACAGAACCATGAAATTTTCGATTTGGTTCTGATGGCATGGATTCATATCCTTCGCCAAACAATCAAAATTCGATCGACTCTCTTGGGATATGAAACACTTTCATGTCTCATTACAATCCTCCACTAAACTAAAATTTCCACAAAATCTTCCAAACCAAATAAAATACAAACTTTTGCGATTGATACTAAATTTCAATTCTCTCTTTCGAGACTGGTACCAAATTCCAGTTCTCTCCTTTCGAGGTCGGTACCAAATTCCGATTCTCTTCCAAGATTGATACTAAATTTCAATTCTCTCTTTCGAGAATGGTACCAAATTCCAATTCTCTCCTTTCGAGGTCGGTACCAAATTCCGACTCTCTTTCCGAGATTGATACTAAATTTCAATTCTCTCTTTCGAGACTGGTACCAAATTCCAGTTCTCTCCTTTCGAGATCGGTACCAAATTCCAACTCTCTTTCTGAGATTGATACTAAATTTCAATTCTCTCTTTCGAGACTGGTACCAAATTCCTGTTCTCTCCTTTCGAGGTCGGTACCAAATTTCGACTCTCCTTCCGAGATTGATAATAAATTTTAATTCTCTCTTTCGAGACTGGTACCAAATTCCAGTTCTCTCCTTTCGAGGTCGGTACCAAATACTGACTCTCTTTCCGAGATTGATACTAATATTCAATTCTCTCTTTCGAGACTAGTACCAAATTCCAGTTCTCTCCTTTCGAAGTTGGTACCAAATTCCAACTCTCCTTCCGAAATTGATACTAAATTTCCATTCTCTCTTTCGAGACTGGTACCAAGTTCCAGTTCTCTCCTTTCGAGGTCGGTACCAATTTCCGACTCTTTTTTCGACATTGATATCAAATTTCAATTCTCTCTTTCGAGACTGGTACCAAATTCCAGTTCTCTCCTTTTGAGGTCGGTACCAAATTCCGACTCTCTTTCTGAGATTGATACCAAATTTCAATTCTCTCTTTCGAGACTGGTACCAAACTCCAGTTCTCTCCTTTCGAGGTCGGTACCAAATTCTGACTCTCTTTTCGAGATTGATATTTCATTTCGAGATCAGTAAATAAATTTTGATTCTCATCCTTTTTAATCAATACTTAAACTCCAACTCTCACTTCAAGGCTGGTACCTATATTCCATTTCTCTTTGTAGGTCTCGAGGTTGGAACCTAGGTTCCAATTGTCATTTCAAACTCAAAATTTTCTTTAATCAATTTTAAATTTAACTTCAATCAAAATTGAAACTCGGAACAAATTGAAATCAAAACTCAACATTAAAACTTGAAATAGAAAATGAAGCAAAATCTAAATCAAATTTCTCCAGATCTTGTGATCAGAAATTCACTTCCTTTTCTTTTCCCAGCGAGAGTTCTGGAATCTTCATTCTTGGAGAATTACTTGTTACTCCCCAGTGGAAATATTTATGTGCTTTGTTCTAAGTGTGTCACTTAGACATCTGTGTTCATTTTGTTGATCTCTTCGGTCAACGCCAATATTCGCAATGTGCATGGTTAGCACACCACACCTATTGGGGATCCATTTGTTGACCTCATTTTTGATGAGGTCTTTTTTCTTCTCTCTCCTTAGTACTTAGGATCTAGCCATAGGGCTTCTCCTTGACTATCTTAGAGGACTAGAAATGGGATCCATCAATTAGAAATTCAAACACTTCCTGACTCTCTTGAAACCCCAGAAGTTTGATTGCAAACCCTTAAGCCACTTGGAGGGTTAAGATCAAATGTGGAGGTTTAAAGGATGAGCTCCTATAGGACTCTATGGCCTTAAGATAACCTTGGATGGTCTAGTCCTGGTGAGGGTAAGCTTGCACACACCACCCTCTCACAAACATTACAAACCCTAAAACTACCTTTAACCAATTTGACTCCCTGACTCATGTAGGCAATTCATATGGATGGACCTTAACCCCTAAGCCCCTAGCTAAGAGGGTTAGGAACAATATAGTGAATGTCTAAGATGAGTCCTCTCATGGCTCTTGTGAGCTTAATATGGCTTCATGGCTCAACCAAAATGGTTTCATTTCATACACACCTAATTAATCTTCATTTTTCCCAAATTTCAATTTTTGACCCCCGGGGCCCTAAACCCACCAAACCTACCAAATGCCCTTGAAATTGCCCAAAATTTGCAAAACATCCTAAATTACCCAAATTTCCTCAAAATCAATCCTCAATATTCTCCACCAGTCAAATTGATCATCCATGTCCAAATATACAAAAAATTCCAAAAATACCCCCAATACCCACAAAATACACAAAATACCCAAAATACCCTTTTAACCCAAAAAATCCAAAAATTCCAAAAATTCCCAGAAAATTTCGAAAAATCCCAAATATTCCAAATTTCATTTTGTTCAACTACACCATAGGCCAATTTTTTCAATATAGCCCACCTTAACCAAAACCACCAATTTGATCCTTTTTTAAATTAAATGGACCCAATGTCAAACCAAATCAACCCAATTGATCCCAATTTTGATCCAATTCAATTCTAAACTTCAATTAAATATCCCCAATATCAATTTAAATCAAATCCAAACCTAATTTTATCAACATGTGGATCCAATTTCAATTTTAAGCTTAAAGCCCAATTTTGGCCCATGACCTAAACTTAGCCCAAACCAACCCAACTCAACTCCAATTAGCCCCAAATCTTTTCTAAAACCTTCGCAACACCTCCACAAACAAAACAAAAACTTGATTTGCCCTAAATTTGAACTCAAAGTTCACCCAAGTCTAACCCAAGCCAAAATTCCCTAAATTGGCCTAAACCAATCATAAACCCAAACAAGTCCAAATCCCAAAATCAAAGCATAACGAAAATTGAAAACTCTTTGTTATACTCCCATAAACCTTTCTCAAAATTAATTTTACATCAAAACCAACACTATCCCAACCTTAGCCCAGGTTAGCCCAATTTGACCCACTTTTGCCCCATTACCAAAAAGACCCAAATTAAATCTAATTCAACTCAAAATCACCCCAAACTTGTTCCAAATCACTCATGACACATTCCTAAACCAATCCAAAAATTTATTTGACACAAAGCCTCACCAATATTCATCCATCCATTTCTTTCAAAACCTAAAAGCCCACATCCTTAAACCATTTTAAAAGCCCATCCCAAATGATTTCAAAAAGCCCAAAATTGGCTCTAAAGCCCACACGAAGTTTCTTCTCATCATACCTTTAATTGATATTATCCCTAAGTTCTAAATCAATCATCAAATAAATCAAAATCAAGCCTCATGACAATTTCTCCTAAATCCATCAAAAATGCAAAAAACCCATTTCTATGAAAGTAAGCCAACCTTTTCCCAAGCCATGAGCAAGCCAAATGAAGCCATTCACAAGCCATATGAAGCCATGAGAGCTTTGCCACCTCACCAAGCCATTAATGGCAAGAAGAGAGGGCTCTTTCTTAATCCTTCATTAAGCATTTTTAACCTCATCCTTGCTACACTCTAAACTAAGATTAGCCACATCACCATGGATAGGGACATCACCACCTTCTCTTGTATGACCCAACTGATTTCTTTCAGCCCAAAATAAGGCCTTGGTGGGTGCACCAAACCCAAATGCATGAGTTGACCAAAATGAGCCAAAACTGAGCTTCCCCCCATGCCATTTAAATCAAATCTTTTACACATGTCAAACCCCAATTGATTGCACTAACTTCCAAACTTAACCCCACTGAGTCAGATGGTGACCCATGCCTGGCCGGCCAGCCACCACAGCCGCCGGAAAACACTAGGCCGAGAGCACCTATTTGATTCAAAAAATGAAAATTAAATTAGCTGAGTTGTCCCATGGCCAATGGTCACTGCAGCTGTTCTTCCCTTGCCCTGAGCAGCTGATCCAAGCCTTCAAACCCCCCTAGGAAGCCCTCTAGCCATGTCTATTTAAACCCCACCACCTCTCGGCCAAAGGAGGTGCTGAACCAAACCTTACCAAAACTCTGCCAAAATCACTCCAGACCCTTCTCCAAACACAGAGCACTTGATCCCCACTGAAATCCAGCCCCAATTCCCTCTGGTCGAGCTCAATTTCTCATCTCAAAATCCACCCAACAAAACAGGACACTTCACCACAGCGAGCCAATCCTCAAATTGATTGACTCTACACCTTCACCAAACCAAGAGAAGAAGTTCCCCAGTAAAAGCCCCCTCTCCAGGACTGGCATTTCTTCTATCGGCCAAGTTTTGAAATCGGGCTTGGTGGAAGTTTGGTCTAAGCAATTCACCAGGGCCAGAGGCTTCATCCCTCGGCTCCTCAAGCTCCAACGAACGTGCCAAGCACATTCAGTCGAGGCTTCACCTCCTGAACCAAGGTATGTGGAGTTCTCTTTAGCCCGAGCTTCCAGCGATCCATCATGTAATTTGAGTTAAATTTGATGCATGTTAGTCGTATGGATGTGTAGCTCTAGGCTAGATGAACATGTAGGAGAAAACCGCTTGCGATTTGGTTAACTATAGCTCGAGATCTTAAGATTTTAGTGTGGACGGCTCTCGGGGCACACCAGTTGGAGACAATGACTACTAGCCGTTAGATCGCGCGCGTATCGGATGGATGGTCCAGATTGCGTCTGACGAACAGAAGGAACGAGACCGCGGGACGCGTGGCTGCTGACTCAGGTGGCAGCGTCGAATAGAAGTGTGTCGCATAGCCTTTCGGAGCTGTCGAGGTTGACGCGGCGCTGACTGGGTTAAGTAGATAAATAGGATTTTTTCAATTTATTTAAATACCAGAAACTTTAAAAATGCATATCTTTGCATAGAAAAATCACAAAAATAAAATAAAAATACCCTCTTGCTCAGTGATCAGAGGAGAATAATGTGGAAAAAGAATTAAGTTATTTTGATGAGTATTTTATTTTTAATTAATTATTTACTGATTTCAGTATTTTAATTCTCCATGCATTTATACAATTCACCATGACATGAGACTATAGGGCTTTTGTAGCTCTGTTCTTGGGAACATTCCCTGAATTTTCCAAATCCAGAGGCCATCTCTGTGGCAAGATATTGATTTTTCAAATTTATGTGTTTGTTTTGGTATTTTAATTCTAGTAATTAGCATGTTGCTTAAAAAAATCTAGAAAAATTTAGGGAGGTATCTTATGAACATAGGACCCAAGAAAATTTTTTTTTTTGGTTCAACTCCTTAAGAATAACCCTAATTGGTCTAGACACCCAAAACTGAATTTTAATTAAATAGGGCTAACCATACATCAAAACCACTTGAAAACAATTCTCCACTGATCTTTAGAGTCAGAGAAGTCTCACATAAAAATTTTAAATCAATTGGAAATGATTTAACCCACTAAATGGATTAATTAAGTCACATAACCAAAATTAAACTTTAAAAATTCACAACTCCCAAAGTACATTTCAAAAATTCACCAAATTGAGTTCGGGACTTCTTTGATATCAGAGGAGTCTAAAAAAACTAAAATTGGAATTTTCTAAAAATCTTCATTTTTCACCATATTTTAATATTTTAATAATAAAAAATAATAATAATAAAAATCACAAAATATTAAAAATCATAAAAATGTCATATTTTGTCTCCTAATCACTTAGGAACAAACCAAATATTTGTCGCAAGTCCATAGGTTGAGATATTGAATTTTAAAGGCTTAAAACAATTTTTAATATTAAAAAATGAATTTCCCTACATTTTCACTAAATTAATTCTAATAAATTAAAGAAAAAATTAGAAACATATAAAATTTGCTTCTCTAAACTCCTTGAGGTCAGAGAGATTTATGAAAAATATAAAATCCATTTTTCAACCTTAAATTTATTTTATAATTAATTAACACTCCAAAATTCAAAATAATTATAATAAATAAAATATAATTCAAAAAATCACCAAAATTGAATAATCTAAACACCTCTTTCAAATAAAACAATTTAAAACACTTAAGAGAAATTCAACTCGAATTTTGGAACTAAATTAAATCATCCTAAATCATCAATTCAACTTAAAATCAAAGCAGTTAAATTCTTTAACAAACTGATTTGCCCCCTAAAGGCTTTCATTATTATAACTCCTAAGTAAAGCATTAAATGAAATGTCACTTTACTCATCGGATAACCCAATGTCCAAGTTCACTGAGCAAGAGATAAAACTCACCTAAACTTTGGATGATTAATTCACCAGTATAATAAAATTCATTTGTACTCAAAATAATCTCAGAAGTATTGAAAAGATATTTAAGACTCGTCCTAAGCACTTTCTTAATATGATGAGATGTTTTAGAAGAATAACTGAACTAAATTTTTCTTTGATAAAGAAAATCATCATTAACAAAAAACAAGAACCTAGACATCATAGGAATTGACTAGCTATAGGATTAGGACTTTCGTAGACAACCAAAACCTTCCCTTAGCTAGGTGTTTTTTTGCAAATATATAAATGCTTTAACATGTGTTTTAAGTGTAGCTGGGAAAGACGGGAAGACCCTCAAGGTACGCTTTTATTTGACTACAATTTACTTACCTGCACTGTACTTCACTTTTCTTGCATGTTAAACAAGAATGTCACCCTACATGAAAACTGAAACCTTTAGGATAGCCACAAAATTGAAACCCAAAACTAAATTAAAAGCCACAACAAGATAAAATTCACCGCCACAATATTTCAAAATATAAAACAAATCAAAATTTAATCACAAACAGAACAACAGAACTACAACTATAACTAAATTAAAACGACTTATTGGATGATCGGGAATACCTAGGATGACGTAACCTACGTGTTGCTAACGGGAATTCCTACGGTCTAAATGAAAGAACTCATTCAGTTGAGTTTAGCAAATTCATCTGGACTAAGTGAATCTGATAAAAATAACGGTACCAAAATGATGGAACCATGGGATCTTAACTGGTGTTGTTATAATCAACATTAAGATTCCCCTAATAAAACATTAAAAATATTTGAACCTTAAGATTTCTCTAAACCAAAACACTTCTCTCATCTCATGATTTTTACTTTCTAAAATTAAACCTCTGCAACAACAAGGAGCTTGGAGCATAGTGGGCAGCACGGCCATCATCGTCAGCAAAACTGAAATCTACATCAACAAAACCTTTCTTAGTTTAAATAACCAAGCCATAGGATTTCGAGGTAGTTTTCTTAGTGCAACATAAATCCTCAAATCTTCATTAAGCATTTGCATAATCATGTTATGTAAATTAAGCCCTAAACAGTCTTAGGATTCCGAGGTAGTCGTTTGGTACGACATAAACCCTCACATCTTCGAGGCTATTTATATGATCATGTCATATAAATATAAGTCCTAATTAACTAAAATTGGCAGGAATACAACATTAAATAAACTCTCAAATTGAAGCCAAACCATAGGATAGTTGGGAAGTCACTGAAGTCCACTTCGGGCCCGTGACATCCCTTACTTCTCTTCCTTTGGATTCTTAAAAAAAACTGTTCCAAATTTGAGCTATTTCCAGAGTCCAATTGTTTGAAAACCTTAAACTTTGAAATCCTTGAGAGCAAAACCACTGATCATTATCGAGAGTTTTCTTAAGAGATTCCCGTCACTTAGGATGTAATTAACTATAGGGGCTTGCCCTTACAGGGAACTTTAAGAACCCAGGTAATATAAACCCTACATAATTCTTTTATATTAAGCAGGGGAATTTGTCGGCTTATAAAATTGGTTCGCAGACCAAACGGATGCCACAAATCTTCTAGTTTATTTAATCGAGCCCCATCATCAAGCAGTGTGTCTATTCTTCGGGATAGATTCACGGTTTGTGATGCGGTGCTCGTTTATATAAACTATTTGGGATGTGAGATCGGTTCAATTTCATATCTTAAAATTTTTAAACTTAAAATTATTTTCAAATAATCAAATGCTACCTTTCAAATTATATATATATTTAAATTAAATTTAAAATCTAAAATTTGCCGACAATTTCTGTAAGCGACCCATTATCAAAATACAACACTCAACTTAAAAATATGCCGACAGAGGTGCGATCCAAAGTGAAGAGGTGCGAAGACTTGGTCATGGACTCCACCGCCTAGGCGCTGGGATGCCTATGCGCCAGATCCCGGCGCCTAGGCGCCACAGTTACTTTCTAGAATATACATTGTATTTAGACGAATTTTGAAGAGGTTCCTTAAGCAACCCCTAGTCATTTTAAAGCTCTATAAATAGAAGTCATTTCTACAAAGAAAAGGGCCCCCAAGCACCGTAGAGTTCTCTCACGCTTGAAAATAATTTTAGGTAGCCACCTTCTTAAGTAATTAGTGAGTTTATTTTAGTTATTTTCAGTGTTACTACTCAATTCCTTGAGGAGTAAGTGTTATTTTATAAGTGTTGTTACTGTTGAAGTCTTTCATTTTGCATTGGAGTCAGTAGAAGTCAGAGGATCACTTGAAGGAACTTTCCAGATAAGTAATTGTAACTTGGTTCAAAGTTTTATAAATATATTTTGTTGTGTGAATTCAATGTGTTCTGAGTAGTTAGTTTTCATTCTCCTTTTAACCATGAAAAGATAATAAAGATAATTTAATTTCGTTGGATAACATAAACCTAAATTTTGTAAGAGTTTTGATGATATTAATACCTTATCTTAATTTACTTTTTAAACTGGCCATATGAATTATTTAAACCTATTAAAGAATTTTGAGACCTATCCAGAGATGAGTTCTTAACTAGTAGATATCGCACGAATCCTTAGGTAATCGAAGGCCATGAGCGGGTTATTCAAGGTGAAGTGCAAATAAATAGGGAGATATTGTTTATTGGGTGTAGAATTAATTAGTTTTTAGAGTTACAGACTTATATTCTAATAATTTGGTTTATAAAAAGGGAACGGGTCACTATTAGGGCCGACCATAGCCACCCTTGGACATCTAAAAGTGTGAGCCTAAATTAACCCATTCTACTAATAATACATCCTGAACCGATCTATAGATTAGCCAATATTCTTTATACTATCGAGCGAAGGTAAAAAATATGAATGCTTTTATTTGGCGCAATACCATAATATAAGTTCTTCATGAATGATAATTATTTTGAAAAATCTTGGATTAGTTGGAAAGGAAAAAGAGGTTTTTTTTATACTTGTATTAACCTTTACTTTATTGCTGCTTACTTACATTTAGTAGAAATTTCATTAAACTTAAAATTTGATCTTTCAAAAGAAATAAAAATATAAATACTTTTAATTTGAAAATCTATTAAATTCCTTTAATTAATCTTAATTAAATCTTTCTTGTGGGATCGATAATCAAGACTCTAATATAGCGCTATATTACTTGAAACGACACGTATACTTGCATTTAAAATCTAGACTTTACAAAGGTAAAGAAATTTCTCCAAACTTAAACATTACTTGTCCTCAAGTAAATCTTTTAATTACATAAAATATATAACATATGGAATGAAGTTTAATTATTTAAGTTTTCATGTAATTTTTGGTTTTATAAATGCTTTAGCAAATCATTAACTAAGTTTCACTAATTCAGTTTAACTTTAAGAATTTAAAGAATATTTAACAACCAAATCATAAGACTTTTAATTTTTCATTTATTTTAAGAATAATTGTAATTTATCATATTAAGGTCACATATATAATTTAGACAAAAAAGACTTTCACGAAAAATTTTTCTAGCAAAAATATTTGTACATAAAATTTAAGTTAAAAATATAATTAGTTTTTTTCCTACAAGGTAATTCAAGTGAAGCCAATTTTTTATTAGGCTTTCCTGAAGCTTCTCCTCACATTTCATTTTTTTTTAAGGATATTTTTCAATCCTCCATTTTTTTTTAAAATTTGTGAAGATTTCTATATCTGGATAGCCTGTTAATGATTTTGAACTTTACTATCCTTTACTTATATTTAAAAACTTATACATTTTTACTTAATAAATATGACATAAGTATGTTTCAAAAATTATTTCAATCTATTCTTTTTCAAGTAATAATCTTGATTCATTACTATTTCAAAAATACAATTCGCTTTACTAACAATAGAAAAATTTTTAATCTTATTATTCTTTATGTTAAATAATTCTATTCTTAAAATCAATCAAAATTATTTAAATTTTAGTTAAGTTTAATAAATTATTTATAAATTCAAAAATTTGAGAATCTTAAATAGATTTTTTATTCCTTATGTTATGTTAATATTTTTAAAGAAAATATTAGTACATTAAGGACAAATAATATTTAAATTTCAAAGAATTTTTCTTCCCCCAAACTTCGGTTTTGGTATAAACAATAATCACGAAAATTTCTAAAGTATGAGAAAAAGAGTAGCATATTTCTACCAGGAATTTTTTTAAGTATATGAAAAATAATCAATAAAGGAAAATTTAATTTCTACACATGCTTTGTATGAATATGAAAGAAAGGTATAAGCATATATAGAAAAAGGTATAAGCATATATAGAAAAATTTTAATAAGCCGGATCAATTTCTACAAAAATCATATATATATATATATATATATATATATATATATATATATATATATATATATATATTTTTTTTTTTTTTTGAGAAAAGGAGCAACATGGACTCCCTACAGGTTAATAAATAGTGAGTTTACAGTGCATACCAAAAAGTTTAAACCCTCCAAAAGGAGCAACATGGACTCCCTACAAAAATCATATATATATATATATATATATATATATATATATATATATATATATATATATATATATATATATATATATATATATATATATTTATTTATTTATTTATTTATATTTTTTATTAATAATTTTAAATAAAAATAACTAAACAGGTTTTCTGATCACTACACTAACATAAAAATAAAACAACTCATAACATAATTAAATTTTAGCAATCCAACAATTAATACATCAATAAGTGTCTCAAAACAATGCATCAAACTTAAAGTCATACAAATCATCACACACATACAAAACTAACACAAAATATAAACAACATAGATACATAATCCTAAAATTATAATCATCACTAGCAGTCTCCTCATCCTTGTCGTCATCAATGGAAAAGTGTACATTCTTGTTCTAGATATCAAATGGTGAGAATCTAGGGCAGGTTGGGAACTGAACAGAATAGTCACCCTTCAGGAATCTAACAAGAGACTCAGAATATTTAGTATCATAATCACTCTTGCTTTAGGTGTACTAAGAAAGATGATCCAATTTCAAATCTATAGTTTCGACTCTACAAAGGGTAAAAAGTAACATATTCTGCTGCTCTATAAATTTCTCATGCATATTCTCCTAAAAACTAGATTGTGTCTCAGCAGCAGAAGTAGAAGGTCCAGAAGTACAAGGTCTACTATAAGTAGGTAATGAACTAGAAGGTGCGGTAGAACTCTTACCCCTGAGTCGATCATAAATATTAACACTTTCTCGTCTAATGGGCTTTGTAAACTTGAGCTTCTCCTCTGAAAGCTCAACAAAAACTCCAGCATTCTCGCACAAAAAATAAATCAAAGATGGAAATTCCAGTCCCACAGAAGTGCTAGAATGAGCAGTGGCTTCTATAGAATCATAAATAATACTCCCAACATCAATCAGCTTCCTCTCTTGTATGCAGTAGTTGAGGATAGCTCTATCCTTAGTAACCTCACTCAAATGGTTGGATGGAATGAGGCAAGCAGAAATAAAGTAATGACATGCCTTAGAAACACCATTTAGCTTAGAAGATGAAAAATTTACCCATTTTTCATTCCTGATCTTCAAAGCTCTAGTACCATCAGTCAAGTACACAATAGTCATCTCCAGATCTCCCTCAGATGGATATAATCCAGAGTAATAGCACTCAATGTTCGATGGCAGGCCGTAGAAAATGTTGATTCGCTATGGAGTAAATCCTACTCCAACTTCTCTTAAAAAGATCTCGTACTCTTCGGCATCCAAGAAATTTGCATAAAACTCCTTAACGATAGGGATAACAACAACAACAGTGAAATAACAGAATTGTTGCTAGTTGAGTGCAACGATCGTATTTTCAATCCTTCCACCAAGATTGTAAAAAATTCTCTACGAGATAAAATTTCTTGTCGTTGCAAAATCGTTGTAACAAAAATGTACCGCGGCAGTTGATCCACTTTAAAAATTACCTATTTTTAGTATAGATTTCATGCTAACTTTATGCATGTTTTTAAAGATATTAAACTTTAAAGGACGAAATTTTGCATATTTTTGTCTTCAAGTATAAAAATATGATTTTAGTGTAAATCAAACAAAAACTATGCAATTTTGAGCCAAAATAAATAAGGAAGAAAATTCTAACTTAGCACATATTGATATGTCTTTCTATGCTTAATATCTTTTATATTTCTCACATGTTTTTGAATGAAATTATACTTTTGAGAAAGGTTGTTTTTATTTCTATCTTGTAAGTGAAGATCGTAGGAATGCAACGCAACTGAAATGGGGCGAAACAAAGTTGAAATAGATCCAAATGGAGCCAAACGGAGCAAAACAGTGGAGCTGAACACAGGGTGGTGCCTAAGCACCAAATCCGGCTCCCAGGCACAAGTGACGATGAGAAAACGGTGCCTAGGCGCCAGAATCAAGGCCTAGGCGCCAGAATCATCCAAAAACTGTTATTGGATGGATTTTTGACAAATTTGGGAGTTATTTTAACGGTGTTAAGTAGTTTCTAGACCTTCTAGAAGACTGTAAGTTACTCCTAATATGTAGGACATGTGATACAATGTATCTGGATACATTGGAACGGTTTTAATCGTGAAGAGGTGCGACCCAAAGTGAAGGGGTGCGAAGACTTGGTCACAAAAGATTCCGGCACCTAGGCGCTAGATCCCGGCACCTAGGCGCCAAAGGCAGTTTCTAGAAGATTCAATGAATGTGGACTAATTTTGAAGAGGTTCCTTAAGCAACCCATGGCCATTTTCAGAGCTCTACAAATAGGAGACATTTCTACAGGAAAAGGGGCCTCTCTCTTATCTCTCTCTCTCTCCCCCCTCTATTTCTTCCCCCCTTAGTCATTTTAGTCATTTTAGAGTCATGAAGATGTAGATTTTTACATCTTATGGAGAAATTAGTGATGGATTTTGAGATATTTATGTAAGGGATGTACGAGCGGCGCATGGATCGGTGGGAGACTTTGGTGGAGAGATCTTCTTCTTTCCTTCAAAGGGAAAAAGCTAAGTATTGTGTTCTTCATTTTCTTGTAATTGTTGTAAACACTTTCTAGTGGATTTTCTTTGTTTTAAATCGAGCTTTCTGTCATGATTTATTCATGCTTCGTAAGTGATTTTCTTTACTCTTTCTTTTAAAATGAAGTAGTGGCATGTGCAGGAAAATTATTTTTATGATAGAACTATCTATTAGATGCTTCTAGGTGACAGATATTTGCATAAATATAATAGAATGCTATTGAAATAAATTCTTTGTTGGCACTTAATTTATTACATAATTCTATCAATTCTTTTATTTCTTATGCCATTATTTTCATTTGCTTTTATTTTGTAATGAAATAGATGCATGTTTAGGAATTAAGATTTACTTAGATATTCTCTTATTAAATTATGGTGATGATATTCATACCAGATCTTCATTTACTTTACAAATTGATCACTTATACTGTTAAAACCTGTTGAAGAATTCTGAGACCTATCCGGAGATGAGTTCTTAATTAGTAGATATCACATGAATCCTTTGGTAATCGATGGCTTTATGCGGGTTATTCAAGGTGAAGTGCAAATAAATAGGGAGATATTACGTATTAGGTGCATAATTGATTAGTTTTTAGAGTGACAGACTAAATTCTAATAATTTGGTCTATAGAAAGGGAACGGGTCACGGGTAGGGCCGACCATAGCCACCCTTGGACATATAGTAGTGTGAGCCTAGATTAACCCATTCTACTAATAATACATCCTGAATCGATCTATAGATTAGCCAATGTTCTTTACACCTATACCAAAGGGTAAAGAATAGGATTGCTTCTATTTGGCATTACTACATAAAATTCTAAGCATTTCTTTCATATACATTATCTATGTAATTGCAAGAGAAAGGTAGTCTTTAACATCTCAAAATTCTCCAAACCAATTTATCCATAAGTTATCTATTTATTTAAGAACTTTATTTTGGATTAGTTATTAAAAAAACCATTTTAATCGAAATTCCAAATTTAGGCCTTATAGAAATAGACTGGAATTAAGCTAAAGGATTGCTTACGTCGCTTCTCTGTAGGATCGATACTGGGAATATAAGAGAAAACCCTATATTTCTTGAAATGATACGTATACTTGCGTAGTACCCCTAGTGTGTAAAATATTTTCTAAAATTTTAGAACATTTTGATTTTATACACTAGCCGCTATTTAAAATTTCGGTCAAGTTTTTTTGTCATCTTTTGGAAACAAAAATTACTGCGTTATTGCGGGTCGGGTAAAGTTTTTGGCGCCGTTGTCGGGGAAGCTTCGGTAAGAACTTTAGAAGAATTCTAGTTGAAATAATTAGGCTAAGACTTGGAAAACTGTAGTGTCGTAAAAACTATTTTTGTGTGAAAATGTGTTTTGTTATATGAAGAAGTGTTGTAAAAAAACAAAAGAAAAAATTGTTTGTGTGAAAAATAAGGTGTTCTTAAAAATGTTTTGTTGTGTTGAATATATTTCATATATTATTTGTTTAATTGTTAACGTATTGTTTGTTGTGTTATGCCCGAGTTTAAAAAAAAATAAAAATAAAAATACAGAAAGGACTCAAAAAACTAGAAATGGAAATGGAAAACTTTTAAGATAATAACTTGGAAAATTATCATACTTCATTGAGGGATTACGTAAATCCTACGACAGATGAAACTCACTCAAGTATACAGAATCCTGTCATAGAAACTGATTCATTTGAAATAAATCCTGAGATTGTCCAACTAGTGCAGAACAATCAGTTTGGGGGGAACTCCTTTGGAGGATCCCTATTTACACTTATCTAGTTTTCTAGATCTTTGTGCTACATTTCGTTATAATGCCATGTCAGACAATACTGTTAGGTCAAGGCTTTTTCCTTTCTCACTAAGGGATAAGGCTAAAATATGATTATACTCATTAGCACCTGACTCTATTAAAAATTGGGAGGAGTTAACTCAGAAATTCCTAGCTAAATATTTTCCACCATCAAGGATTACTAAACTTAGAAATGATATTGTCTCATTTTGTTAATATGAAGGAGAATTGATATATGAAGCCTGGGAAAGATTTAAGGAACTCCTAAGAAAGTGTCCACATCATGCTCTGCTCGATTGGTTAATCATTCAAACTTTTTATAATGGATTAGTAGGATCCCTTAGGTCTATAATTGATGCTACTGCTGGTGGTTCATTAATGTCAAAATCATTTGATGAAGAGTATGCATTAATTGAAAAAATGGCTAGAAATGAATTTCAATGGCCCTCTGCAAGGTTAAATCATAAAAATGTTGCTAGTGTTCATGATACAGATGTGATTACAATTCTTACATCTCAAGTTGCCGCAATATCAAGGAAGTTGGACTAATTGGAATGAACCAACCTCAATTTACTTTTGTAAGTGAAGGAAAGTTCATTAGGGCATATAATTGATTCTAACTTATCATATGACGCTTTAAATACCATAAATAACCCATATTCTAACTTTTACAACCCGTGTTGGGAGAATCATCCTAAATTTAACCGGAATCATACTACTGATGGTGGAAACCAAAAATAGGAAAATAATCATGTGAATCCTAATGGAAGTTGGAATAATCAAGGGAACACAAACTATAGACCTTCATATCCACTGGACTTTATCAATGATCAACAATTTGAGGATAAGAAGATGTCTATGGAAGAAGTGGTATTATAAATGGGAAACCAGTTGCAAAATCAAAATGCTGTGATTAAAAATAAAGAGAATCAACAGGAACAAATTGCTAATACACTTAGCAATAGACCCCAAGGAACACTTCCTAGCAACATTGAGATCAACCATAAAGAGAACACTAATGAACAAGTAGAAGCTGTCCACTTAAAAAGTGGAAGAGAGATAGAGGATGTGGTTAGAAAAAAGAAAGATGTTGTGAGAGAAACAAAGGAAACTAAAAGACATGAAAAACATGTTTCTAAGGATCTGGAAAAATTAATTTCTCCAACTAAAATCAGATTGGAAAGACCACCTCCACCATTTCCTCAAAAACTTAGACAATATAAGTTGGATAAAAAATTTTCAAAGTTCATGAAAGTACTTAAGAAGTTAACGATAAATATTCATTTCACTGAAGCTTTGAAACATATGCCAAGTTAAGCAAAGTTTATGAATGAGATATTAAACAAGAAAAGCAAATTTGGGGATTACGAGACAGTTGCACTAAGTGAGGAGTGCAGTGCTATACTTCAGAAAAATTTTCCTCGGAAATTTAAAGATCCTTGTAGCTTTACAATTCCTTGTGTAATTGGAGAAAGATTATGTGGAAAAAATTTATGTGATTTAGGAGTGAGCATTAATGTGATGCCTCTATCGATATTTAAAAGGTTAGGTTTAGTCGATATTTCTCCCACAACTGTAACCCTTATGTTAGTTAATCGATCTATCATTTATACAAAAGAAGTTATAGAAGACGTGCTTGTTAAAGTGGATAAATTTATATTTCCTTTGGACTTTATTGTATTAGACATGGAGGAAGATAAGGAAATTCTAATTATTTTAGGGAGACCTTTCCTTGTTACTAGACAAGCTATGATAGATGTGCAAAAAGGAGAGTTGATTATGAATATTAATGACCAAGAAGTCTCTTTTGATGTATTGAAGACTATGAAATATCTAGCTGAGAGAAAAGATGATGATTGTTTTTGGATAGATGAAATTGATTATCTAAGTAAAGACCATTTCCAAGAAAGTTTTGAGAGTAAGTTAACAGATGAGATTGAAATGGATTTTCATAATGATTCAAAAATGTTATTTAAAGAAGACTGTATGTAGGTTCAGGAGAGGTGTGAAATGATGGATGCTACCAAAAATAGTAAACTTTTAATTCCATCTGTTGAAAAATCTCATGAACTTAAGATGGATGTACCCCATACAATTTTAAAGCCTACCGATTTAGGGATTTCATCAACACAACCAGTCTTTATATCTTTAGATACGACTCAATCACAAGAAAAACCTGATTTCAATGATGATCATGATAAAGTTATTGAACTAAGACTTGAAAGAGAATTTGACGATAAATTTCAAAAGAACTTTGAGTTGAGAAAAGAGGATAATAATATTAGAAGACCATTGGAAGAAATTCCTAAGGAATTACAAAAACCTATTTCCTCAACAAAGATAGATCCTCCATCATTTAATAATTATAAAGGGGAAGAATTGGAAGATAACTTGAATCAGAAGAGCAATCTAGAAGAATTTGATCCAGAATCTGAATTATCTAATGAGAATCCGATCCAAAATTTGGGAGATCTTGAAGTATCTTATAATGATCCATTTCTTATAAATTTCAAGAATGATATTAATATGTAAATTCAGAAAATCAATAAAAGAATATTGAATCTAGAAAGAAATATGAGAATCAATGATATAAATCAAACTGAAAATGAAGGGCTGAATGAAAAATTAAAATTTGAGGATTTTATAGGAATCCCTGGATCTGGAAATGATTGGGCGATTGATCAAGGATTACATAATTGGAATTTTGATCCAGGAGGAATCATTTGTCGGGCCCGCGAAGTTAAAACCAATCGACGCAACCCATAGTTATCAGTGTGCTTTGATTTAGTGTGCTTGAGAGTCATGATTGTTGGTGTTGTTTTGTGTTTTCTTTAGTGCGGATTAGATTAATGTTGTGAGGTCATGCCTTGGTCTTGACTAAATTTGTATATGACTTTTGGTAGTAGCAGGCTGACGAGTTTGTTATAACTCAGTTCTCAACCGGAGCTGAGCATTACCTTGAAGCATGTAGAGTTTGGACTTGGAACATTCTATGTCAACTCTATTACTTCCTTTATCTAACTTTGTTTTCACTAAGTAAGGTCATGAAATTACTTAACGAAAAACATATGAATGAACTGCACCATTTTTATTTATCAGATTATCGTTATTAGTGTAGTTTCTTCCATTAGAAATTGAAAGTAAGGAGGGAAAATGTGACTAGAAAGGAGATCAAATTAACTTCAATTAATATTTGTTTATGAATTTGCGAGTCTAGGTATTTTAGTTTGTGTGTTTATGTTTTTTATTTGTTTTACAACAATTTAGATATTTGAATAACACTTAAATATATATTTCTATGCCGATACATGCCCTGCTTATTTAACCTTTCATTAGTTTAATTTTATTCTATCATGTTTAGTTTAGATTTACTTTCTATTGCAAATTGTTCTGTCCTCATGAATACATGTAGATGTTTTTTATAGACAATTGTGGTAGATAGAATTTCTGAACTATTTTTCTTCCTGCTTATATTTTCTGTGCTGAAGGCTATATATATTCAAATTCAAGTTTGTAGGTTGGAATAAAAATATATTCTAAAGTTAATATTCTTCCTTTAAGTTTAATATTATAACAAGCATGTTTTAGGCTAGATTTACTTTCTCGTGCAGTCATTCTATCCTGATTATGCATGTATATAAATTTGATAAGATGTTGTAGTAGTTAGTAAATTTAACTTTTATTTTTTCTTCCTCCTACATTTTATGGAATTAATCGCAAAATATTTTAAAATTCAAGTTTGGGGGGAATGAAAAACAATTTTCATAAACTTAAATTTTATTTGTCCTAAAAAATGTTATAAATAAATTTGATTTTTAATTGAGGAATAATTATGTGTATGTAGTTATATTAGGGAAATAAAATTTTGAATATAGAAATGAGTAAGAAAATTTAGTTAAATTTATAGTAGTGATGAAAAATTTGAAGTTAAATTTTCCTTAGTGAAGAAATGATAAATATTGTGTAACTATCTTTGGTAAGAAAAGTTGTATTTTTGGAAAAATAGAAGGATTAAACTTTTGTTTTCATTATTTAAATTTCTTTTATTAAAAAATAATTTTTAAAACTGTTATTATATTTCTAAGTAAAAGATATATATCTACCTTATGCTTTAGGAAAAGAAGGGTGGAATTCAAAATTATTAAAGGTCTATCCTGATATAGTAATCCTAGCCTAACAAAAAATAATAATAAGAAGAAGAAAGAAAAGAAAAAGAAAAAGAAAAAGAAAAGAAAAGTATAGTATGAGAAAAAGGAATGAGAAGCTTGAGGATTAAAGGGCCTAATCAAAAACTGGTTCCACACCTAAGCTTTTTAAAGTATAAGATT
The DNA here is from genome assembly GCA_022702705.1 of Papilionanthe hookeriana x Papilionanthe teres. Lineage (NCBI taxonomy): Eukaryota > Viridiplantae > Streptophyta > Magnoliopsida > Asparagales > Orchidaceae > Papilionanthe > Papilionanthe hookeriana x Papilionanthe teres. The sequence continues at coordinate 80,791,236 of CM040431.1, forward strand.
TGAGAAAATCTTAAGCTTAAAAATATATTAGAGTTAATATAATTATTTTTAATAAATATTTTTAAGTAAAGAAAATAAAATGCCTACCCCCTATACTTTGAAAAATTTACAAGAATTTCTGAATTAGATACCAACTCATATTTTCATACTCTTTCATCTAAGAGATTTCTAAACTTCAAATTGGTCTCATTTACTAAAATTTTTTCTAAATTGGACAACTACATTTCTAGAAAAAAATTTTAGAAACTCCTAAAGAAACTCATACACATGATTTTCTTATGTTGTTTTACATGATTATAGTGTTACTTGAGGACAAGTAACGTTTAAGTTTGGGGGAATTTGATCCACTTTGAAAATTACCTATTTTTAGTGTAGATTTCATGCTAACTTTATGCACATTTTTAAAGATATTACACTTTAAAGGAAGGAATTTTGCATATTTTTGTCTTCAAGTATAAAAATGTGATTTTTGACAAAATTAAGCAAAAACTATGCAATTTTGAGCCAAAATAAGCAAGGAAGAAAATTCTAACTTAGCAAATGTTCATATGTCTTTCTATGCTTAAAATTTTTATATTTCTCACATGTTTTTGAATTAAATTATACTTTTGATAAAGGTTTTTTTTATGTCTATCTTGTAGGTGAAGATGTTAGGAATGCAGCGCAACTCAAATGGGGCGAAATGAAGTTAAAACGGAGCCAAACGGAGCAAAACGGAGCAAAATAGTGGAGCTACGCACAGGGTGGCGCTTAGGCGCCAAACCCTGTGCCCAGGCGCCAGTGACAACGAGAAAATGGCTCCTAGGCACCATAATCAAGGCCAAGGCGCCAGAATCATCCAAAAACGGTTATTGGATGGATTTTTGATAACTTTGAGAGTTATTTTGACGGTGTTAAGTAGTTTCTAGACCTTCTAGAAGACTGGAAGTTACTCCTAATATATAGGACATGTGATACATTGTATCTGGACACATTGGAACAGTTTTAATCGCGAAGAGGTGTGAACCAAAGTGAAAGGGTGCGAAGACTTGGTCACAGGAGTCTGGCACCTAGGCGCCAGATCCCGGCGCCTAGGTGCCAGAGTTAGTTTCTAGAAGATTCAATGAATGTGGAGTAATTTTGAAGAGGTGCCTTAAGAAACCCCTGGTCATTTTCAGAGCTCTATAAATATGAGACATTTCAACAGGAAAAGGGGCCTCTCTCTTGTCTCTATCTCTCTCTCTCCCCCCTCTATTTCTTCCCCCTTAGTCATTTTAGTCATTTTAGAGTCATGAAGATGTAGATTTCTACATCTTATGCAGAGAGTAGTGAGGGATTTTGAGATATTTGTGTAAGGGATGTATGAGTGGCGCATGGATCGGTGGGAGACTTTGGTGGAGAGATCTTCTTCTTTCCTTCAGAGGGAAAAACATAAGTATTATGTTCTTCATTCTCTTGTAATTGTTGTAAACACTTTCTAGTGGATTTTCTTTATTTTAAATCGAGTTTTCTATCGTGATTTATCCATGCCTCGTAAGTGATTTTCTTTACTCTTTCTTTTAATATGAAGTCATGGCATGTGCAGGAAAATTATTTTTATGATAGAATTATCTATTAGATGCTTCTAGGTGACAGATAGTTGCATAAATATAATAGAATGCTATTGAAATAATTTCCTTGTTGGCACTGAATTTATTACATAATTCTATCAATTTTTTTACATCTTGTGTCATTATTTTCATTTACTTTTATTTTGTTATGAAATAGATGCATGTTTAGGAATTGAGATTTGCTTAGATATTCTCTTATTAAATTATGGTGATGATATTGATACCAGATCTTCATTTACTTTACAAATTGATCACTTGTATTGTTAAAACCTGTTGAAGAATTCTGAAACCTATCCGGAGATGAGTTCTTAACTAGTAGATATCACACAAATCCTTTAGTAATCGAAGGCTTTATGCAGGTTATTCAAGGTGAAGTGCAAATAAATAGGGAGGTATTGCTTATTGGGCGCAGAATTGATTAGTTTTTAAAGTGACAGACTAAATTCACTCGTAGGGCCGACCATAGCCACCCTTGGACATCTAGTAGTGTGAGCCTAGATTAACCCATTCTACTAATAATACATCCTGAACTGATTTGTAGATTAGCCAATGTTCTTTACACCTGGACCAAAGGGTAAAGAATAGAATTGCTTCTATTTGGCACTACTACATAAAATTCTAAGCATTTCTTTCCTACACATTATCTATGTAATTGCAAGAGAAAGGTAGTCTTTAACATCTCAAAATTCTCCAAACCAATTTATCCATAAGTTATCTTTTTATTTAAAAATTTTATTTAGGATTAGTTATTAAAAGAAAAAAAACATTTTAATTGAAATTTCAAATTTAGGCATTATAGAAATAGACTGGAATTAGCCTAAAGGATTGCTTACCTCGCTTCTCTGTTGGATCAATACTGGGTTATAAAAGAAAACCCTGTATTACATGAAACGATACGTATACTTACGTAGTACCCCTAGAGTGTAAAATATTTTCTAAAATTTTACAACATTTTGATTTTATACACTAGCTGCTATTCATAAATTGGGTCAAGTTTTTTTTCCATCATTTGGAAGCAAAAATTACTCCGTTATTGCGGGTCGGGTCAGCAGTGCCAAACTTGCTACAATCAAAATTTTCTCGTTCTTTTCCTCGCTTAGATTTAGGTGCCATCTAAACGTGGAATAAAAACACAAAATAAATTTATAGGATCAAAGGAAATGAGCTAATTGAAGCTTTTCAAACTTGAAAGAGCTTAAATATCCATGGATTTAACTTTAAAAATCAACTTTTTCTCAAAATATTGGTTCTCTTTAAAAAGAGCAAAATCAATAGTGAAACTCGAAAACAAATGTTTTAGAAGGTAGATCTGACCTCGAGATGAAGAAATCGAGTGACTCCAAGCTTGAAACTTGAAAATCCGGCCTCAAAATGGATCCCTAAAGTTAATTTTCGTGAAAATGGAAAGAAGAAGGGAGCTAATGCGTTAAAAATGGCGTCGGTAATTTTAAAAACCTGATATTCGGGTGCAGGCTGAACCGTCGCTTTGGCGCTGAATTCTGGCGCCTATGCACCAGACTCACCTTTCCTAAAATTCATTTTAAATATTCAAATTTCCACCAAAACATAACAAATTCGACTTCTAATTACTCACAAGAGAGTATTACTCCAATTTCTAACTTCCAAGCATTTCCGCAATCAATTAAAATGATAAATTAGATCCATGTTTCAAAAACAATATATAACCAAACTCTTCAATTCCATTTCATATTTTTTATTCCAAGCTCAATAAATTTTAGAAAAATACTATAACAAGGTTCATCATTCTATAAACAACACAAACAACACTAATTCAAAGCAAATTCTCAATCCAACTACACACATTAAACAATTAATCAAATACAAGAACCAAATCTTTGACTCACTAATACTTAACTCAATCACACCTAGAACAAAAAAAAGATCTATTCAACACCGAACTTTAATTTCCATCCCTTCCGCAATGAAGTTTGCTAGGCCCTCATGGATAGAAAACCAACGCCCTTGGAAATTCCAAAGCCGTCTTCTCATCAATCCATTTGTTCTTCTCATACATTATTACTTGAGCATCTTGATAGGTCGCCATATGATCGAACTAAAGTTTCGTTTGCCATTCTAAGTGCTCGAGTTGGTGGTACATCTCATGGAGGTGATTTCAAACACTTAGAAGTTCCGCCTCAATCTTTTATAAACGACTAACTAAACTCTCCAAACTAACTGCACTAAAACCATTAAAATAAGGTTGAGGATCTTTGGATGACTTGTCTCTTACCTCATTTCCATGATTTCCTCTCTCCATTGCTTCCAAACCTCACTCTTCTCTTCCAAAATGAATTGTTATGGTCTAAAATAGGGCTTCTTAGGGATTGGGGAAGAAGATAGGGCAACTTATAAGGAGATTTCGTGTGAAAAACTGAAGATTTTCAGTTTTTGTACCAACAATAACTGGGGCACTTAGGCACCGAAATCTGGTGCCTAGGCACTGGATTATCGATACACATTGGTTAAGCGGGCGCTTAGGCGCCGAAATCTGGGTGCCTAGGCGCCGGAACCATGTTCGACTCTGTTTTGCCTATCGTCAATTTTATAAAGTTTCGGTCTAAAAATATGTCTATTAAAAGGGCGTGACCAACACACAAACATCGATAAATATTAATTCAAATCACACGCAATCACAATGATAATATATGGGTTTCCTACTACAAAGCGCTTGGTTTAACGTCGTCAACCCGACCTAATCAGTTATATTAATCGAGTAGACTTAGTTTGTAAGCCTCCTTATTATTTGGTTTCATTTCTCCCATACAAGACTTCAGTCTTAATCCGTTAACTTTAGATATTTTTCCAGTTTTGGGATCTTTAATATCTACAGCTCCATAAGGGTATATTTTCTCAATTATAAATGGTCCCATCCATTTAGATCTTAATTTTCTAGGAAAAAGTATTAAACGAGCATTAAATAATAATACTTCTTGTACAGGCTCAAATATTTTCCTTGAAATCTTTTTGTCATGCAACTTCTTCATTTTTTCTTTATAATTCTTTGCATTTTCATCGGTCTCATTTCTTATCTCTTCCATTTCATTCAGTTGTAATAATCTTTTCTCTCCTACAGCATTCAAATCATAATTGAACTCCTTTATCACCCATTAAGCTTTATGTTCTAGTTCTACATGTAAGTGATAATGTTTACCATAAATTAACCGATAAGGTGACATTCCGAAAAGTGTCTTATAAGCTGTTTTATAAGCTTATAATACAGAATCATGTTTATTAACCCAGTCAGTTCTTTTAGGATTAACAGGCTTTTCTAATATTCTTTTAATTTCTCTATTTGATACTTCAGCTATTCTACTGGTTTGTGGGTGATAAGCAGTTGCAATTCTATGTTTAAATCCAAACTTTTCCAGTAATGATTGAATTCTTATATTTCTGAAATGACTTCTCCCATCTGTAATAATTACCCTTGGCATTCCAAATCTTGTAAAAATGATCTTCTTTAAAAATATCGAAACACTTTTGGAATCATAGTTAGGTAAGGATACAGCTTCAATCCAATTTGAAATATAATCAACTGCTAATAAAGTACAAATCTTTGCAGATGATGGTACAAAAGGTCCCATAAAGTCTAAACCCCATACATCAAAAATTTCAATTTCTAATTTATATCTTAGAGGAATTTCATCTGTTATGGATATATTCCCCTTTCTTTAACATTGATCATAAGTTTCCACATAATGTCTAACATCTTTGAATAATGTAGGCTAACGAAATCCAGAGTTTAAAATATAAAATGCAGTTTTATCCACTCCAAAGTGTCCTCCAAATTTAGAATCATGACATTTTTGAATAAATGCAAAAGTTTCTTCATAAGGTACACATCTTCGAATCACAGAATCTCTTCCTATTTTAAATAAATGAGTATTTTCCCAAATATATGATTTAGATTCATTCTTGAATTTCTTAATATATTTGTTATTCAATCCATATGGTAAAATATTGATAACTAAATATTTAACTATATCTGCATACCAAGTCGGTTGTAATCCTTGAATAACATATAACTATTTGTCAGGGAATTTCTCATTTTTGTTTTCTTCAAAAATCATCTCACTATTATTTTTAATTCTTGATAATTGATCAGCAATTTGGTTGTCAACTCCTTTTCTGTCCACTATTAGAAAATCAAATTCATGTAAAAGTAAAACCCATACGATCAATCTAGATTTAGCATCATTTTTAGACATTAAATACTTAATAGCAGAATGATCAGTATGTGTGATACATTTTGTTCCAAGAATATAAGGTCAAAATTTATCAAAGGCATATAATATTACTAAAAGCTCTTTCTTAGTAGTAGTGTAATTTATTTAAGTTTCATTTAGAGTTTTGCCAGAATAATATAAAACTTTTAAAAATTTCTCATATTTTTGTCCCAATACAGCTCCAATTACATAATCACTTGCATCATTCATTAATTCAAAAGGTTTACTCCAATCAGGTGCAACAATGACAGGTGTAGTGATTAATTTTTCTTTTAAAATATTGAACGTATTCAGACAATCTTCATTAAATTCAATCTTAGCTTCTTTTTCTAATAAATGACAAAGAGGTTTAGGAATCATAGAAAAATCCTTTATATATCTTCTGTAAAATCCAGCATGACCTATAAAACTTCTCACATCAGTAAAAGTAGTAGGTGGTTGAAGTTCAGCAATAATTGTCACTTTTGCCTGATCAACGTCCATTCTTTTTTGTGAAATTTTATGTCCAAGTACAATTCCTTCTTTGACCATTAATTGACATTTTCCCAGTTTATAACGAAATTTTTTTCTTCACATCTTTTCAGAACTTTCATTATATTTTCTAAGCAAGACTCAAAAGAATTTCCAAATACTGAAAAATCATCCATAAGTACTTCAATTCCTTTATCAATTAAATCACAGAATATTGACATCATACATCTCTGAAAAGTTGCAGGTGCATTACATAAACCTAAAGGCATTCTTCTAAAAGCGAATGTTTCATAAGGACTTGTAAATGTTGTTTTCTCTTTGTCCTTAAGATCAATGGGTAATTGATGATAACCAAAATATCCATCCAAAAAATAGAAATATGAGTGTCCAGCTAATTTATCCAGCAACTGATCCAAGAAGGGTAAAGGAAAATGATCCTTTCTAGTGGTGTTGCTTAATTTTTGATAATCAATGAAAATTCTCCATCAAGTAACTTATCTTGTAGGAATTAATTCATTTTTATCATTAATAATGACAGTTACTCCTCCTTTCTTCAGAACATAATGAATAGGACTTACCCATTGACTATCCGAAATAGGATAAATAATTCCAGCATCTAACCATTTTAAAATCTCTTTTTAAACAACCTCTTTCATAATTGGGTTCAATCTTCTTTGAGGTTCAATAGTGGGTTTACAATTTTTTTTCCATTAAAATGCTATGCATACAAATTGAAGGGCTTATTCCTTTTATATCTGCAATAGTCCAAACAAAAGCTTTCTTATAGTTCTTCCGAACTCCTATAAATTTTTCTTCTTGATGTTTACTTAGTTCTGAAGATATAATCACAGTAAAGTTAATGAATTTCCAAGAAATGCATGCATTTTTATCATAAAATCATTGATTTCAAAACATTAAATGTTATCTCTTGATCAGTAACTCTCATTGTTAGTTCTCCTTTCTGCACATCAATCATAACACGTCTCATAGCTAGAAAAGGTCTCCTTAAAATAATATGTTTTTCTTTATCTTCTTCCATATCCAGTACAATGAAATCCACAGGGAAGATAAATTTATCAACCATAACAACAACATCCTCTATAACTCCTTTAGATAAGCAATATATCAATCAGCTAACTGAAGGGTTATAGTGGTGGGAGAAATCTCTCCTAAATCTAACCTTAGAAAGATAGAAAATGACATCAAATTAATACTTGCTCCTAAATCACATAAGGCTTTTCTACAAAATTTTTTTCCAATAGCACATTGTATAGTGAAACTTCTAGGATCTTTAAGCTTCTGTGGTAATTTCTTTTGAATTATTGCACTACATTCTTCACTTAATCCAATGGTTTCATAAGCTTCAAATTTCCTTTTCTTGATTAAAATAACCTTCATAAATTTTGCATAGCTTGGCATTTGTTCCAAAGCTTCAGTAAAAGGTATGTTGATGGTAAGTTTCTAAAAAATCTCAAAGAACTTAGAAAATTAATGGTCAAGCTTCTACTATTTTAGTCTTGGAGGAAAAGGTGGTGGTGGTCTTTCAACTTCCACTTTAATAGGAATTACAATTTGATTTTTACTTGAAGAAAGAGTTTCTTTACGTTTTTCAATCTCTTCAACTTCTCTCTCTTTTTCAATTTCATTTTGAATCTTCTCTTTTAATTCCTTTCCACTTCTAAGTTGTACAGCTTTTCCTTGTTCATTGTCTTTTCCAGTTTCTTTAGGATTAATTTGGACGTTGCTAGGCAGTGTTCCTTGAGGTCTGTAATTAATAAAATTAGTAATTTGACCCATTTGATTCTCAATATTTTGAATAGCAGTGTTTGGACTTTGTAGCTGATTACCTAGTTTCAAGATCAATTCTTCGATAGATAACTTTTTCTACTGATTGTTAAAACCAGGAGGATAAGTTGTTCTTATGTTTGAATTTCCTTGATTGTTCCAATTCCCAGTTGGATAACCTTGATTATTACTCCATTGTTGATGTCCGTTATTCCAATTAAAATTAGGGTGATTTTTCCAACCTGGATTATATTAATTTGAATAAGGGTTATTAGTTTTACCAGCAATAGCTTGCAAAGTTTCCATTGTTTGAGAATCATCAGTATTTGCAGAATTATCATTACTTACAAGCTGTACATTAATAGCAAAACTATCCAATTTCTTAGATATCACAGCCACTTGTGAAGCTAAAATAGAAAAGGCTTCATTATCTTGAATACTTTTCACTCTTTTAGGATTAACCCTTTCAGAAGGCCATTGAAAATTATTACTAGTCATTTCTTCAATTAAAGTATAAGCTTCATCAAATGTCTTAGCTAATAAAGAACCACCACCTGCAGCATCTATAATAGATCTAAGTGATCGAATAAATCTGTTATAAAATGTTTGAATTATTAAACAATCTGGTAAAGCATGATGAGGACATTTTCTTAACAGTTCTTTAAATCTTTCCCATGCTTCATAAATTGTCACTTCATCAAATTGCATAAATGAAGTAATATCATTTCTTAATTAGCAGTTTTAGATGAAGTAAAATATTTTGTAAGGAATTTTTGTGCTATATCTGCCCAAGTTTTAATCAAACCAGTTGCTAATGAGTTAAGCCACATTTTTTCTTTATCTTTTAAGGAAAAATGAAAGAGTCTAAGCCTAATAACATCATCATAAACATTATTATATTTGAGGGTAGCACAAGTTCTAAGAAACTAGCAACGTGTAAATTTAGATACTCATTTGGCGTTCCTCCAAATTGATTATTTTGAACCATTTGAATAATAGAAGGTTTAAGCTCAAAAGAATTAGCATCTACAATAGATATTTGAATATGAATATGAAGTTCATCAGTTGTAGGGTTTGCATAATCCCTTAATGTATTATAAAAATTTTGTTCATTAATTTCTATTGGATTTTGATTATTGTTATGTAAGTTAGCCATTTCCTGATTTTTTTTATTTTGTTTTCCATTTGTAATTCTTCTAACAGTTCTTTCTAATTCAGAATCAAAAGGTAATAGTATTTCAGATCCAGAACTACGCATAAAAATAAAATAAAATCTTTTTGGTATTTTTTATATATATATATATTTTTTATTATTTTTTTATATTTATTTTTTTTAAAGAAATATAAATGTATATATATTTTAATTTGAAAAATCTAAAAATTGTCTTTTCACTTTCTTCCTTCCTTTCCTTCTTAATTTCTTTTTGATCCCCCGCAACGGCGCCATAGTTACTTTCTAGAAGATGCATTGTATTTGGACGAATTTTGAAGAGGTGCCTTAAGCAACCCCTGATCATTTTCGAAGCTCTATAAATAGAAATCATTTCTACAGAGAAAAGGGCCCCAAAGCACCCTAGAGTTCTCTCATGTTTTAAAATAATTTAAGGGTGCCACCTTCTTAAGTAATAATTGAGTTTATTTTAGTTATTTTGAGTGTTACTACTAAATTCCTTGAGTAGTAAGTGGGAGTTTATTAGTGTTGTTGCTGTTGAAGATTTTCATTTTGCAGTGGAGTCAGTAGGAGTCAGCGGATTACTTGAAGGAACATTCCAGATAAGTATTTGTAACTTGGTTCAAAGTTTTAATAATAATAGAAGTTTATTTTTTTATCGAATTAGTGTAACTATTTTTAGAAATGGCGAAAGTGACCTTATATAGGTGATCCACTTAAAAAGTACTTATTTTTATGCCTTATTTAAGATTCAACATTTAAGGATATTATGCTTTAATGAAAGGTATTTTTATGTTTTTGGATGTATGTGATAAAAAAAGAGTTCAAGAAGGAAAAAGGAACAAAAAGGCGTAAAAATAGAGCTTAAAAGTAAAGTTGTCGAAATTATAGGTCTGACGCTTAGGCGCCAGAATCTGGCGCCTTAGCGCTAGTTCGATACTGAAGTAGATAAGATTTTTGAAAACTTTTGGTAGTTATTTTAACGGTGTTAAGCGGTTATTAGACCTTGTAGAAGGCTGAAAGTTTATCTAAATACATAGGACATGTGATACAATTGATTTGGACACGAGAAAACAGTTTTGATCGCGAAGAGGTGCGATCCTGTTGACCTAATTTTTGGTGAGGTCTTTTCTCTCCTTCGTGCTTATGATCTAGCCATAGGACTTCTCCTTGACTATCTTAGAGGAATAGAAATGGAACCCACCACTTAGAAACTCAGACACCTCTTAACTCCTCTTGAACCCCACAGATGACCATAAACCTCCAAACCCCTTTGGAAGGTTGAAAGTCAAGTGTGGAGGTGCAAGGATGAGTTCCTATAGGATGGTCAAGCCTTAGGACAACCCTGGGTGGCCTGGTCCTGGTGATGGTTAGCCTGCACACACCACACTCTCACACACATCCCAAACCCTAAAACCACTCTTACCCAACTTGGCTTCCTGACCCATGTAGGAAACTCATGTGGATGGACCTCAACCCTAAGCCCCTGGCTAAAAGGGTTAGGAACAATATACTAAGTGTCTAAAATGAGTCCTTTCAAGGCTCTTGTGAGCTTAACATGGCTTCATGGCTGATCCATAAAAAAATACCTATTTTTATGCCTTGATTTTTATCAATTTCCAAGGATATTATGCTTTAATGAAAGGTATTTTTGTGTTTTTGGATGTAGGCGATCTAAAAAGGTCCAAAAAAGGAAAAAGTATGAAAAAGGAGCAAAAAGGAACTAAAATGGAGCAAAATACAAAAATTGTAAAAAAAAATATGGCCTGGCGCCTAGGCGCCAGAAGTTGGCGCCTAAGCGCCAGACTCGATACAGACACTGTCAAGTTTTTGACAAAGTTTGGACTATTATTTTGATGGAGTGAGCGGTTATTGGACATTCTAGAAGACTGGAAGTTGTTCCTTGATAATAGGACATGTGATACATTGCATTTGGATGCTCCAAAATGGTTTTAATCACGAAGAGGTGTGAGAGAAATTTAGAAATAGGAGTCCACTCCTTCAGAAAAACGTGCCCCCCATTGTAACCCCTTTCTCTTAGCCACTTTAGGATCTCTCATCCTTAGAGAGATAAATAAAGAGAGAAATTTAGGGCCACTTTTATTTAGTTTAGTGAGTTTATTTTCAAGTTGTTGCATCTGGAGTTCATTACACTATGGAGTTAGTAGGAATCAGAAAACCTGTTGAAGAGTTTTGAGACCTAGAAGGAGAATAAGTTTTAACTCGTAGATGTCACATGAATCCTTGGGTAGTCGAAGGCCATGTGCGGGCTATTCAAGGTGAAGTGCAAATAAATAGGAAGATAAGATTTAAGGGGCGTAGAATTAATAAGTTTGTAGAGTGACAGACTAAATTCTTATAATTTGATTTATAGATTAGGAAAGGGTCACTAGTAGGGCCGACCATAGCCACCCTTGGACATCTAGTAGTGTGAGCCTAGATTAACCCATTCTACTAACAATACATCCGGACTTGATCTGTAAATTAGCCAATGTTCTTTGCGCCTGGATCAAAGGGTAAAGAATAGGAATGCTTCTATTTGGCACAATACAATAAAATAGATTCTCCAACGAATATTAAATTATCTTAAAAATCTTGGATTAATTGAAGGGAAGAAAGTTGTTTGTTTTATATAGTTTTCACAAAATCTTTTTCTTATTATTGTTTTCTTTATCTGCATCTAGTAAATTATAAGTAATTTATAGTTAGATTAAAATACAAAAAGATTTTGAATTACAATATTTAAAAATTTATTACCATATTTTTTTTCCCCGTGGGATCGATACTGGGGTCTTTGTTTCGAAAGCCCTTTATTATTTGAAACGATACGTATACTTGCGTAGTACCCAAAAAGTATATAAAATATTTTCCTTTAATATTATATTTTGCTATATAAACATATATTTAAAAAGTATTAAACATTAACGACCTAGCATTCAGTAGCAATCAAGTTTTATTTAATGCTATTGCCGTAATTAAAATTTGGTACACATCTATATAGCAAGTTATTTCAGGTCAAGTGTTTCGTGCCTTTGCCAGAAATTAAATTTTCTAGCAGTGGTAACAAATCCTTGTATTTGGAAATACAAAAATCGGGTCAAGTTTTTGGCGCCGTTGCCGGGGAAGGAATAAAAGAGGTATAATTTTTAAATATTATATTTCCAAAAACATAAAAAAATAAATAAAATAAAATAAATTTTTATTCCTTGCTTTATTTTTTGTATGCGTAGTTTTTGTTCTGAAGGACTAATACCTTTAGATTCTGAACTAGAAAGAACAATTAGAAAAATTTAAAAGGGAAAACAAATTCAAAAATTTCAAGAAATGGCTACTTTACAAAATCAAATTGAACTTAATGATCAAAATGTTTATAAACCATTAAAGGATTATGCTAACCCTACAGTTGATGAACTTCATAGTAGTATTCAAATAACCACTATTGATGCTAATTCTTTTGAACTTAAACCGTCTATTATTCAAATGGTGCAAAACAATCAATTTAGGGGAACACCACATGAGGATCCAAATTTACACCTTGTTAGTTTTTTATAACTTTGTGCTACCTTAAAATATAACAATGCTTCTGATGATGTTATTAGACTTAGTCTCTTTCCTTTTTTCCTTAAGTGATAAAGCAAAGATGTGGTTAAACTCATTAGCAACTGGTTCTATTAAAACATGGGCTGAAATGGCACAGAAGTTCCTTGTTAAATATTTTCCTCCTTCTAAAACTGCTAAATTAAGAAATGATATTACTTCGTTTAGTCAATTTGACGGGGAGACAATATATGAAACTTGGGAAAGATTTTAAGAACTATTAAGAAAATTTCCTCATCATGCTTTACCTGATTTGTTTATTATTCAAACATTTTAAAATGGATTAATTGGATCTTTAAAATCAATTATTAATGCTGCTGTTGGAGGTTTTTTATTGTCTAAATCATTTGAAGAAGCTTACAGTTTAATTGAAGAAATGGCTAATAACAATTTTCAATGGCCTTCCGAAAGGATTAATCCTAAAAAGATGGCAAGTATTCACGATAATGAAGCCTTTTCTATCCTAGCTTCACAAGTAGCAGCAATGTCTAAAAAATTAGATAATTTTGCAATTAATATTTCACATAATAACTCTTCTAATATTGAAGATTCTCAGACTATTGAAACTTTACAAGCTATTGCAAGTAAAAATAATCCTCATTCAAATTATTACAATCCTTGGTGGAAAAATCATCCTAATTTTAACTGGAATAATTCACAACAACAATGGGGTAATAATCAATCTCATTCCACTGGAAATTGGAATAATCAAGTTAATCCAAATTATAAACCTCCTGGATTTAATAATCAACAGAAAATGTTATCAATAGAAGAATTAATTTTATAAATGAATAATCAATTACAAAATCAAAATATTCGTTATTCGTAATATTGAAAATCAAATGGGGCAAATTGCTACTTTAATTAATAACGGACACTGTAGGAACACTTCCTAGTAATGTTGAAATTAATCAAAGGAAGCTGGAAAAGAACATGAACATGTTAAGGGTACATGCAACTTAGAAGTGGAAAGGAATTAAAAGAAAGAATGTAGAATGAAATTGAAAAAGAGATTGAATTTAAAGAGATTGAAAAACCTAAAGAAACTCTCTCTCCTAGTCAAGATCAGACTGTTATACCTATTAATGTGGAAGTTGAAAAACCACCACCAAATTTTCCTCAAAGACTTAAACGAGTAGAAACTTGATCATCAATTTTCTATGTTCTTTGAAATTTTTAAGAAACTTACTATTAACATACCTTTTGCTGAAGCTTTGGAACAAATGCCAACTTATGCAAAATTTATGAAGGATATTTTAAGCAAGAAACGAAAATTTGAAGCTTTTGAAATTGTTGCATTAAGTGAAGAATGCAGTGCAATAATTTAAAAGAAATTACCTAAAAAGCTTAAGGATCCTGGAAGTTTCACTATACCCTGTGCTATTGGAGAAATGTTTTGTGGAAAAGCTTTTTGTGATTTAGGAGCAAGTATTAATCTCATGCCATATTCTATCTTTCGAAGATTGGATTTAGGAGAGATTACTCCCACAACTGTAACCCTTCAGTTAGCTGATAGATCTATCACTTATCCTAAAGGAGTTATAGAGGATGTCCTTGTTAAAGTGGATAAATTTATCTTCCCTGTAGATTTCATCGTGCTTAATATGGAAGAAGATAAAGAGATACCTATTATTTTAGGGAGACCTTTTCTAGCTACCGGACGAGCTATGATTGATGTGAAAAAGGGAGAACTAACCATGAGAGTTAATGATCAAGAAATTAAATTCAATGTTCTTAAATCGATGAAGTACCACGATAAAGAGAAATTTTATCGAATGGATATAATTGATTATTTAATTGAGAAACATTATCAAGAAAAATGTAAAGTCATTTCTGTAGAAACATTTGAATTTTTAACTGATGAAAATGAAGAAGTAGAAGAAGAAGAGACTCATTTTATTAAAGATAATTGGGAAACTTTGGACATAACTCAAAATGATATACTTTTACCATCAATTTAAAAAGCCCTGAACTGGAACTAAAAATGTTACCTTCACATTTCAAATATGCGTTTCTTGGAAATTTGTTAACTTCACCTGTTATTATTTCTTCTGAACTGAGTAAAGATCAAGAAGAAAAATTACTAGGTGTGTTAAAGAATTATAAGAAAGCTTTTGGTTGGACTATTGCTAATATAAGAGGAATAAGCCCTTCCATTTGTATGCATAGAATTTTAATGGAAGAAAATTTTAAACCTACTTATTGAACCGCAAAGAAGATTAAATCCTATCATGAAAGAGGTTGTTAAAAAAGAAATTTTTAAGTGGTTAGATGCTGGTATTATTTATCCTATTTCGGATAGTCAATGGGTAAGTCCTATTCATTGTGTTCCAAAGAAAGGAGGTGTAACTGCTATTGTTAATGATAAAATGAACTAAATCGTATAAGACAAGTTACTGGATGGCTAATTTGTACTGACTATAGGAAATTAAATAAAGCCACAAGGAAGGATCATTTTCCTTTACCTTTCTTGGATCAAACGCTTGATAAATTAGCTGGACACCCATATTTCTGTATTCTAGATGGATATTCTGGTTATCATCAA
The DNA here is from genome assembly GCA_022702705.1 of Papilionanthe hookeriana x Papilionanthe teres. Classification (NCBI taxonomy): domain Eukaryota; kingdom Viridiplantae; phylum Streptophyta; class Magnoliopsida; order Asparagales; family Orchidaceae; genus Papilionanthe; species Papilionanthe hookeriana x Papilionanthe teres. The sequence continues at coordinate 80,806,638 of CM040431.1, forward strand.
TTACTTATTACTCCTGAGGACCAAGAAAAAACAACATTTACAAGTCCTTATGGAACCTTTGCTTTTAGAAGAATGCCTTTTGGTTTATGTAATGCACCTGCAACTTTTCAAAGATGTATGATGTCAATATTTTGTGATTTGATTGACAAAGGAATTGAAATATTCATGGACGATTTTTCGGTTTTTGGAACTTCTTTTGAATCTTGTTTGGAAAACATTTCCAAAGTTACGAAAAGATGTGAAGAAACAAACTTTGTTCTTAGCTGGGAAAAATGTCAATTCATGGTCACGAAGGCATTGTACTTGGTCACAAAGTTTCACAAAAAGGGATGGAAGTAGATCGAGCGAAAGTGAAAATTATTGCTAAATTGCGACCACCTACTACTTATTGCTTGATGTGAGAAGTTTTCTAGGTAATGCTGGATTTTATAGAAGATACATAAAGGATTTTTCTAAAATTACTAAACCTCTTTGTCATTTATTAGAAAAAGATATGAAATTTGAATTTAATAAAGAATGTATTAATGCTTTTAATATTCTAAAAGAAAAACTAATAACTGCACCTATCATTGTTGCACCTAATTGGAATAAATTTTTTGAATTGATGTGTGATGCAAGTGATTTTGCAATTGGAGCTGTATTAGGACAAAAATATGAGAAGATTTTCAAAGTTGTATATTATGCTAGTAAAACTCTCACTGAAACACAAAGAAATTACACTACCACTGAGAAGGAGCTTCTAGCTATAGTATATGCCTTTGATAAATTTAGACCTTATCTTCTTGGTACTAAATGCATAGTTCATACTGATATTTCTGCTATTAAATATCTATTATCTAAGAAGGATTCTAAACCTAGACTGATAAGATGGATTTTACTACTACAAGAATTTTATTTTCAAATAGTAGATAGAAAAGGAACTGAAAACCAAATTGCTGATCATTTATCTAGAATTAAAAATGATATTATTTAAAGAAAATATAAATGAGAAATTTCCTGATGAATCTTTATATGTTATTCAAGGATGCAAAACACCTTGGTATGTCGATATTGTTAATTATTTAGTTAGCAATAATTTACCTTATGAATTGGATAACAAATTTATTAACAAATTTAAATATGATGCTAAATCTTATATTTGGGAAGATCCTCATTTATTTAAAATATGAAGAGATTCTATGATTCGAAGATGTGTACCTTATGAGAAAACTTTTGCTATTATTCAAAAATGTCATGATTCCGATTTTGGAGGACACTTTGGCATAGATAAAACTGCATTTAAAATTTTAAATTCTGGATTTTATTGGCCTACCTTATTTAAAGATGTGAGACATTATGTGAAAACATGTGATCAATGTCAAAGGATGGGAAATATATCTAGGAAGGATGAAATGCCTTTAAACTATATATTGGAAGTTGAAATTTTTGATATATGGGGTTTAGACTTTATGGGACCATTTGTTCCATCATGCGGAAAAATTTATATTTTATTAGCGAGTTGATTATGTTTCAAAGTGGATTGAAGTTGTTGCTTTACCAAGCTGTGATTCCAAAAGTGTTTCTAAATTCTTAAAGAAAATGATATTTTCAAGATTTGGAATGCACTAAGGTTATTATCAGCGATGGTGGAAGTCATTTCAGGAATGTAAGAATTCAATCATTACTACACAAATTTGGAATCAAACATAGAATTGCAAGTGTTTATCACCCACAAACAAGTGGAATGGCTGAAGTATCAAACAGAAAAATTAAAGGAATTTTAGAGAAGACTGTTAATCTTAAAAGAAATGATTGGGTTGATAGACTTGATTCTGCATTATGGGCTTATAGAACAGCTTATAAGACACCAATCGGAATGTCACCTTACCGGTTAATTTATGGTAAACATTGTTACTTACATGTTGAACTTGAACATAAAGCTTATTGGGCGATAAAGGAGTTTAATTTTAAAATTGAATAAAGCAAGAGAAAAGCGATTATTGCAATTGAATGAGATGGAAGAGATAAGAAATGAATCATATGAAAATGCAAGGATTTATAAAGAGAAAATGAAGATGTTACATGATAAGAAAATTTCAGGAAAAATTTTGAGCCTCGACAAGTAGTATTAATGTTTAATTCTCGTTTAAAACTTTTTCCTGGAAAATTAAGATCTAAATGGATTGGACCCTATATAATTGAGAAAGTATACCACTATGGAGCTGTAGATATTAAAGACCCCAATACAGGAAAATTTTTTAAAGTAAATGGATTAAGATTGAAGCCTTATTTTGGAGATATTAAAATGATTTATAAAGAGGCTTACGAATTGAGTCAACCTGATTAAAGATTTACTTATGTCGGACTGACGACGTTAAACCAAGCGCTTTGTGGGAGGCAACCCATAATTATCTTTTGTTTTGAGTGTTTTTATATTTTAATGTAAGTTTATGCCTCGATCTTGACTAAATTTATGTTACTTTAGAAAACTTTGATCTTTATAAGTCTCTGTTGACTTATGCTGAATATTATTTTGAAGTATATAAGATTTAGAAATTGGATCACTCTATTCTAAATATGAGTAAAAAGGAGATCAAGTTAACCTTCATTATGATTGCTTACAATGTGTGTTATTGAGTCTAGATTACTCTTACCAGTATAATTTACCTATCTTGGAGAACGAAACTTTGAAATTTGACGATTAGGCGAAATGGAGTTAAACATAGTTCCGGCGCCTAGGCGCCAAGATTCGGTGCCTAAGCGCCCGAATTAAACTATGTATAAATAGGTCCGGCGCCTAGGCGCCAGATTCGGGCCTAAGCGCCACGGTTACTGGGTCGTGCAAAAACGGAAAATTTTCAGTTTTTCACACAATTTTCACCTTTAAATTAACCCATTTTCATCCCTAACCATCAACCAATCAAATTTACGTCCATTACACTTCATTCTTGAGAGATTTGAGAAATTTTTGAAGAAATGGAAGGAAGAAATCAAGGAAAAGAGGCTAGGGACCAGGTCTCAAAGGATCCTCAACCCTACTTCAATGGTTTCATCGCAGTAAGTTTAGAGAAAATTTCTAGTCGTTTGGATAAGTTTGAAGCAGAGTTTAAAAGCATTGGAGATCGCCTTCATGAGATGTTTCATCAGGTTGAACATCTAGAATGGCAGATAAAACTTCAATTTGATCATTTTGCGGCTTATCAAGATGTCAAGTTGAAATGTATGCGAAGAACAAGTGGATTGACGAAAAGACGGCTACTGATTTCCCGAGAGTGTTATTGTTCTTACCAAGTAAAATACACAATTTCCATTGTGAAGATTAGAGTATTCTGGTAATGAGATAGTAATTATCTGGTTTGTTGATTCGTTGTATCGATTTAGTGAATCGATTGTGTTTGTTTGTGTATTTGCTTTCATGTTCAATGTGTGTTGTTTTTGCTTAGAAATTGTTATGTTTGAGTGTGTATTAGGAACTTGAATCAAGAATGGTACTTATCTGGAATATATTGAGCCAATATTGAACATTATAAATGTAATTTAGTGAAGTTTGATTTAAACTTTATGTTTGATTGGTGGATTTAATATTTAATTTTTAAATTTTTTTGGAAAATGTTTTGGAAGTTAGAAACTGAAGCCCTACTCTAATGTGAGTAATTGGAAGTTAAATTTATGAATTTTGGTGGAAAATTAAATTTAAAAATAATTTTTTTTGAAAGGCGAGTCTGGCGCCTAGGCGCCAGAATTCGGTGCCTAAGCGCCGGTTGGGCCTGTACCAGAAAAAATTCCTTAAATACCCCCAAAAGCCATTATCGACGCCTAAGCCTTCTTCTTCCTCCATTTTTCATGAAAATCAACTTTTAGAATCCACTTTGAGGTAAAAACATCAAGGATTTGAGCGCAAAACCACTGGATTTCTTCGTCTCAAGGTCAGATCTACACTTTAAACCATTTATTTTCGATTTTCACCATAGATTTCCCAAGTTTTTGCTAAGAACCGAAATTTTGAAAAAAATTTTGATTTTTAGTGATTTCTTTTGATTTTTAAACTTATTTTAAGTTTTCAAAACTTAAAAAGAGTTTAAATTTTTCATTCCTAAATTTGCTGTTGTTTTCGTTCACGTTTAGATGGCTCCGAAATCTAAACACGGGAAGGCACGAGATAACTTTGATAGTAGCAAATTTTCTTCTGCAGCTGCGCATTTTAGATTCCACGAATTTACGACGTCGAGAAAATTCATTTCAGAATGAAGTTTCTATCATCTGGGAGAAAAGATTGCAAACACTATCGTTGTGCACAATTGGCAACGATTCTATTATTTCACTGTTGTTGCTGTTATCCATATAGTTCGAGAATTTTATGCGAATTTGTTGGATGCCGAAGATTATGAAGTTTTTGTCAGAGCTGTCGGATTAGAATTTAATCCTGAAAGAATAAATGTATTTTATGGCCTGCCACCGACTAAAGAGTGCTACTATTCTAGATTATCTCGATCTGAGCGAGATTTGGATATGATCATAGCTTATTTGACTGATGGTACTGGATCTTGGAAGATCAGGAACGGAACAAGGGTAAACTTCAAATCCTCCAAGTTAAATGGTATTTCTAGAGCATGGCACTATTTTATTTCTGCAAGATTGTTACCTTCCAACCACCTGAGTGAAGTGACTAGAGATCGAGCGATCTTAAACTACTGCATTCAGGAAAGGAAGCCTATTGATGTCAGCAGTATTATTTATGATTTTGTGGATTCTACTGCGAGATCCAGCACTTCTGTTGGATTGGGATTCCCATCTCTGATTTATTCATTATGTATTAGCAATGGAGTCACTGCAGATATTTCAGTGGAAAATTTGAAGACTACTAAGTCGATTGGTCAGGAGAGCATTAGCATATATGATCGTCTTTGAGTGAAGAAATCGACTGCTCCTTCTTCTTCTGTACCTACTCCAGGTAGACCTTCTACTTCCCGACCCTCTACTTCTGCTGAGCCACCATCGAGTTTCTGGGAGTCAATGCATGATCAGTTTATAGAGCAGCAGCAGGAGATATTTCAAACTCACTGCAGAGTTGATACTATTGATAGGAACTTGATCATTTATCTGATTATACCCAAAGCAAGAGTAGCTATGATGTTGAGTATAATGAACCCCTCGTCAGATTTCTGAAGATGAGCATGATGTTAGTTTCCCTACTTTTCCTATTTTCACACCATTTGTTGATCCTAAGGATGTTGAGTTTTCCTTTGGTGATGATGATGATGATGAGGCTATAGCCAGTGACAAGTAGTTTATAGATCTCTATGTTGTGCTAATTTGTTGTTAGTTTGTTTTGTTAGGTTTGTTTGTTCAGTTTTATGTTTGATGTATCTTGATTTGTTTAAGTGCCTGTGTGGATTGATTAGTGTTAAGATTCTATTCTTAGAATATTCTTAGTATATTGTGTTTCGAGACTCGAAATTAGAGTTAATTTATGATATGTTTGTTTCGGTCTCATCGTTTAGTAATTAGTAATTTTGCTCTGCTTTTATTTTTTTTCAAATTTAGTATAATCATAAAAATTAGCATGCTTACTTTTTATACTTGCTTCAATTTTATCTTTATTATTCATAAAAGCATGAGTAGAAGTAAGTTTTTCTTTTTAAGATCGTTTTTACATACTTATAAAAATTTCCTGTTTAAAATTATGATTTTCTTTCTCTCATACTTTCAAATTTTCATAGTATACCAAAACTTAAGTTTGGGGGAAGGGAAAATACATTCAAATTTAAATTTTATTTGTCCATAAAGAACTAATATTTTCTTAAAATAAAAACTTTTTAACATAACTTAAGGAATGAAGAATCTATTTAAGATCACTTTTATTTTTGAAATTATAAACAATTTAGTGAAATTAACCAAAATGTTAATAACTTTGATTGATTTTAAGAATAGAATTATTTAACTTAAAGAAGAATAAGATTAAGGAATTTTTCTATTCATAGTAGAAATAATGGAATTTTAGAAGTATTAAGTAATAAAAAATTATCACTTGAAAAAGAAAAGATTGAAAATCTTTTTGAATTTTTATTTATGTCATAATAATTAAGTGGAAATGTATAAGTTTTGAAAATATAAGTTAAGGATAGTGAAGTTCAAAATCATTAACAGGCTATCCAGATATAGTAAACCTCTCTATATAAAAAAAAAGAAGAGAAAAAAAGAGAAAAAGAAAGAGAGAAGAGAGGAGAAGCTTGAGGAAATGCCTAATCAAAAATTGGCTTCACTTGAATTATCTTATAGAAGGAAAACTTAATTTTTACTTAATTTTTATGCATGAATCTTAATATAATAAACTTCTATTATTTTCAAAATGGATGAAAAATTTGAAATCTTATGATTTAGTAGTTTAATATTCTTTAAATTCTTAAAGTTAAACCTAGTAAGTCAAATTGGGTTAATAATTTACTAAAGACTTTATAAAATCAAAAATTATAAGGAATCTTAAGTATTTATCTTTTATTCCAAAAGTTATACTTTTTATATAGTAAAAAGGGTTACTTGAGGACAAGTAACATTTAAGTTTGGGGGATTTTGATCCATAAAAAATACCTATTTTTATGCCTTGATTTTTATCAATTTCTAAGGATATTATGCTTTAATGAAAGGTATTTTTGTGTTTTTGGATGTAGGTGATGTAAAAAGGTCCAAAAAGGAAAAAAGATGAAAAGGAGCAAAATGGAGCAAAAATGGAGCAAAATACAAAAATTATAAAAAAATATTGCCTGGCGCCTAGGCGCCAGAAGTTGGCGCCTAAGCGCCAGCCTTGATACAGACACTGTCAAGTTTTTGACAATGTTTGGACGGTTATTTTGACGGAGTGAGCGGTTATTGGACATTCTAGAAGACTTGTAGTTGTTCCTTGATAATAGGAGATGTTATACATTGCATTTGGACGCTCCAAAATGGTTTTAATCGCGAAGAGGTGCGAGCCAACGCGAAGAGGTGTGAAAAACTGGACGCAATGTCCGGCGCCTAGGTGCCAGATTTCGGCGTCTAGGCGCCAGACAGACCTTCTAGAAGATTCATTGAATGTGGACAAGTTTTGAAGAGGTGCCTCAAGGCAACCCTTGAAGCATATAAATAGGAGTCCACTTCTTCAGAAAAACGTGCCCCCCATTGTAACCCCTTTCTCTTAGCCACTTTAGGATTTCTCATCCCTAGAGAGAGAAATAGAGAGAGAAATTTAGGGCCACTTTTATTTAGTTTTGTGAGTTTATTTTCAAGTTGTTGCATCTGGAGTTCATTACTCTGCGGACAGTAGGAATCAGAAAACCTGTTGAAGAGTTTTGAGACCTAGAAGAAGAAGAAATTTTAACTTGTAGATGTCACATGAATCATTGGGTAGTCGAAGGCCATGTGCGGGCTATTCAAGGTGAAGTGCAAATAAATAGGAAGATAAGATTTAAAGGGCGTAGAATTGATAAGCTTTTAGAGTGACAGACTATATTCTTATAATTTGATTTATAGATTAGGAAAAGGTCACTAGTAGGGCCGACCATAGCCACCCTTGGACTTCTAGTAGTGTGAGCCTAGATTAACCCATTCTACTAACAATACATCCGGACCTGATCTGTAAATTAGCTAATTTTCTTTGCGTCTGGATCAAAGGGTAAAGAATAGGAATGTTTCTATTTGGCACAATACAATAAAATAGATTCTCCAACGAATATTAAATTATCTTAGAAATCTTGTATTAATTGAAGGGAAGAAAGTTGTTTGTTTTATATAGTTTTCACAAAATCATTTCTTATTATTGTATTCTTTATCTGCATCTAGTAAATTATAAGTAATTTATAGTTAGATTAAAATACAAAAAGATTTTGAAATACAATATTTAAAAATTTATTACCATATTTTTTCCCCGTGGGATCGATACTGGGGTCTTTGTTTCAAAGCCCTATATTACTTGAAACGATACGTATACTTGCGTAGTACCCAAAAAGTATATAAAATATTTTCCTTTAAAATTATATTTTGCTATATAAACATATATTTAAAAATTATTAAACATTAACGACCTAGCATTCAGTAGCAATCAAATTTTATTTAATGCTATTGCCGTAATTAAAATTTGGTACACATCTATATAGCAAGTTTTTCCAGGTCAAGTGTTTCGCGCATTTGCCAGAAATTAAATTTTCTAGCAGTGGTAACAAAACCATGTATTTGGAAATACAAAAATCGGGCCAATGGCTTAACCAAAATGGTTTCATTTTACTCAAATCTAATCAATCTTCGTTTTTCCCAAAATTTCAAATTTGACCACCGGCCCCTAAACTCTTCCAAAATTACCAAATTACCACTGAAAAGGGCCCCGAAACTCAAAACTTCGCAGTCACCCGGGCTCCCAAAAAAATCATTCCAGAGCGTTCCTCTCGTCAAACTGAGAAGTTTGACTGTAAACATGTCATACTACTGAGCTACCTTGGGGCCCCTCGCGGCCAAAATAGCCGATACTTAAAAAATGCTGCGGGATTCATAAAGCCTTCCACATAAATCAAAAATGACCCTGGAAACTTTTGTTTGACTCTAAATTTTTTTCTAAACCACCTCGAGCCTTTAATTCAGCCTATTGACTACTTACCCCCAAACTCTCCAAAATTACCAAAATGCTCTTCATAGCTAAAAATTTTGAAAATTCCAAAAAATCCCAAAAAATCCCAAAAATTCCAAAATATTGTCCAAATCATTTTCTTCAACTGCTACATATCCCAATTTTGTCAACTTAACCCAATTTGATTAAGAATTCCAAGTTAGCCCTTAAGGCCCAAAATTGACCAAGTAACCCAACTCATCCCAAATTGAACCCAAATGTCATCCAATTTTCCCCAAATTTGTTTTGAAACATTCCTAACATCCCTACAAAAAAGTCTCTACATTAATTTGCCCCCAATTTTATCCCAAAATCCACCCAAGTCCAACCAAACCCAATTCACCCAAAATTGACCCTATGTCCAAATCCACCAAATTGATCATCCAATTCAATTCAAAATCACTACAAATCTTTTCCAAACTCTTCACAACACCTTCCTAAACCAAACTCAAATTTTAATTAGCCCAAATTTTGACTCAAACCTAACCCAAACTCAAGCCCAGGTTCACCCCAAATTTAAAGGCCCAAAATCAAGCCCATGAGCTAAATCACTTCAATTAGCTCAAATTCACTCAAAAACCCACATGCCAATTATCATTTCATCATCCCTTTGATTAAATGATTTTCTTAAGGTTTTAAGTTCATCATCAAATTATTCCAAATCAAGCCTTATAATAAACTTTACAAAAAGACCACTTAAATCAATCCTTTTTCATGCATATTGACCAAGCCTAGCTAAGCCAAATGCAAGCCATGAAGCTTTGCCCCAAGCCATATGTTAGCCATGAGGGTCATGCTCACCTCACCATACCATCTTGGGGAGAAGGATGAGCTACTTTCCACCTCTCTTAATAAAGCTTTTTAACCTCTTTTATGCTTTACCCTTACCCTTGCTTAGCCAAATCTTCTTGGATGGGGACTTCTCCACTCCTCTTGGCTGAACCGAATGATCTCCCATTAGCCCAAACCAACCTTGGGGGGTGAACCAAACCCAATTTCATGACTTGACCCAAATTGACCAAAAATGTCCCTCACACCCAAGTCATTTAAATCCTTAACTTTACACATGGCAATCCCAAATTAATTGCACCAAAATCAAACTCTGATCCCTCCACTTAAGCACACATTTTGAACCCACTAATCAACCCCTATGGCCACCCAAGCTCCTCTATAAAAAACTCACCTATCATGCCGTAGAAAAAAGAGATGAAAATTTACCTTGGGGAGACCCTGCCAAATTGTTCCCAAAGCTTCTCCAAGCACTCCTAAGCTCAATCAAACCATTTCCAATTGAGGCCTCATCTCTTGGACCAATGTATCAAATTTTTTTTTCCTTAAACCAAGGTTATTTTAATTTTCTATAAATATTCACATGCTTTAAGTATATCATCACCATATAGATGTGTGCTACTCAATTAGACGATCATTTTAAAAAAATTCATTCAATTTCGTTGAGAATCGAGGGAGATATTAAGGTTTGAAGGTGGACGGTTTTGGGTGAATAGCAGTTGGAGAGAGGAGCAGCAGCCGTCCGATCAGGCGTGTATCAGACGGATGGCCCTGATGCAGTGGGATGGAGCTTTGTCCATGAAAAGGCCGCCAAATAGAGCCACGCTAACCAGTAGCAGCGCGACACGTGTGCTTTGAGCGGGAAAATGGATTTTTGACATATTTTTTACCCTAAACTTCAAAAAATCATAACTTTTTATTGAAAACTCCAAAAAATAAAAGAAAATAATCCTCTTGTTCACTGAAACGAGGAGAATAATGTGAAAGTTATTTCATATTTATTTGATGCATATTTTATTTTTAATTAATTAAGTAGTATTTTCAATCTTTCAATTCTTCATGCATGTAGGAGCTTCACCATAACTTGAAAATTTGGTATGTTATTCTATGCATAATGCTGGATCTTTCCTGATTTTTCCAAAGTTAGAGAAGATCTCCATGATAAGATATCAATTTTTCGATTTTATGCATCAGTTTGGCTATAATAATTATAAAAATTATTATGTTGCTTAGAAAAATCTTGAAAATTAGAGTGTGTTCCCTTTGACCAGTGGTACATTTGAAAATTATCTCATTATTTATTTCAATCAAACGGACTCTAATTTGGCCAAAACCTCAATATTTAATTTTAATTAATTAGGAGTAACTATACATCAAAATCATATGAAATAAAGTCGTCACAGTCACTTAGAATTATGAAAACCTCACATAAAAATTTCAAATCAATTGGAATTAATTTGACTCTTTAAATGAATAGATTAAGTAACATGGACATTTTGCACATTAAAAATGTCATAAAACCCAAAATACGTTTCAAAAATTCACCAAATTAATTTTGGGAGTTCTATATGATCAGGGAGTCTAAGAAAAATAAAATTATATTTTTCATAAAAATTTAATTTTTAATCATTTTTTTAAATATTTAATAATTAATAATTATAAAAATCACAAAAATATAAAAATTCATTAAAATGTCACATTTGTTCTCCTAATCGCTTGGGAACCATCAAAATATTTTTTCTAAGTCTCTAAGTTAAGATATTAATTTTTAAAGGCCTAGGATAATTTTTAACATTTAAAAAATGAATTTTCTTAACCTTCCACTAAAATAATTATAATAAATCAAAGAAAAATAAAAAATATATATATAATTTCTTTCTCTAGATTCCTTGACTACAGAGAGATTTTCTAAAAATATAAATTTAAAATGAATTAATACTCCAGAAATTAATATAATTCTAATAATTAAATTAAAACTCAAACAATCCCCAACTTTGGTCCAAATGATCCTCTGGTCAAGGGTCACTTCTAGTAAAAATTTCAAAGTCATAGGTCTTTCCTTGGTCAAGTTATTGATTTTTCAGTAAAAACCCCATTTTTGCATTAAAATAAATATATAAATTAAATTAAATTCGGAAAAATCACATTTTCTCCTATGATATTTTAATTCACCCATGAGTATAGTGACAGAAAAATTTTGAAGTTATTTGAGTTATATTTAATGAATTATGAGGTGAACAAGCCTAAGGGGCAAAATGGTAATTATTGAAATTTAGCCTTAATTAATATTTAAGCTTAATTATGGGTAATGGGTAATAAATGATCCTAATTAATCTCCTTAGATGATTGAAACATGAGGAATTAAAGGGTAGGAACACATTTATCACTTTTCTAACATAAACAAAATGATTATAATTTCTTAAATTTTTGAAAATTTGAAGTTAATTAAAAGAGAATGTATTAAGTGAAGGGGTTTAATCTTGGAAGAGATTAATTTATTAATCTTAACCCCTAATTAATGATAGAAATCAAATACCACTTAATATTAATTTAATAACTCATTAATGAAATCTAAGATAAATTAAATAATCAAATTAAAATAATTTCTAAGATAAATTAAATAATAAAATTAAATAATTTATAAGATAATTTAATTAAAAAATAATTTTAAAATAATATAATTAATTAAATTAAAAATAATTTTAAAACGACATAATTAATAAAAAAACAATTTACATTAAATATAATTAAATTAAAACAATTTTAAAATAACTAAGTCAACTTTTGAAATTACACAATCAAATTGAAATAACATAAGAAAACCACAATCAAACTAAAATGTTATAATTAATCCAAATCATTCTTAAAAAACCAACTCAACTTCAAACAAGATGGTTAAGTTTCTTAATAACCTAACCTGCCCCTAAAGACTTTCACCCACAAAACTCTTAAGTAAAACGCCAAGTGAATGTCATATTTCTCATAAGATAATTAAAACATCTAAATTCACTGAGCAAGAGTCAAGACTCAACTAAACCCCAGATGATCAGTTCACTCGAACGATGAAATTCATTTGGACTCAAAATAATCCCATAAGCATTGAAAAGATGTTCAGGACTCGTCCTAAGCAATTTCACAATATGATGGGGTGTTTCAGAAGAACAATTGAACTTAATTATTCTTTGATGAAGAGATTTATCCTCAACAGAATGCAAGAACCTAGACGTCATAGGAATTGACTAGCAGTAGGATTAGAATTTCAGTAGACAACCAGAACCTTCCCTTAGCTTTACCTAAGTACTTGTTGCAAATATTTAAATGCTATAACATGTGTTTTAAGTGCAGTCAGGAATGACGAGAAGATCCACCAGGTATGCTTTTATTTTATTGCGATTTATTTACCTGTACTGTACTTTACTTCTCTTGCATGTTAAACAACAATGATACCTTGCATGAAAACTGAAACTTTTAGGATAGCCACAAAACTGAAACCCAAAACTAAACTAAAAGTCACAACAAGATAAAAATCACCACCACAACATTCAAAAGATAAAGCAACTCAAAATTTAATCACAAATAAAACAACAAAACTACAACTACAACTAAATCAAAACGTCTTGCTGGATGATCGGGAATCCCTCGGATGATGTAACCCACGTGTTGCTAATGAGATTTCCCACGGTCTAAATGAAAGTGTGGAACTCATTTAACAGAGTTTAGCAAATTCATCTAGACTAAGTGAATCCGATGAAAATAACGGTGCCGGGATGACGGAACCGTGGGATCTTAATCGGTTCTGTTTAACCAATTTTAAGATTTGTTTTAATTAAAACATTAAGACATTTGAATCTTAAGATAACTCTAAACGAAAACACTTCTCTCATCTCTTGATTTTCACTTTCTAAAACTAAACCTCTGCAACAACACGGAGCATGGAGCATAGGTGGCAGCACAGCCATCGTCGTCAGCAAAACTTGAATCTACATCAGCAAAACCTTTCTTAGTTTAAATCACAAGCCATAGGATTTTGAGGTAGTTTGCCTAGTGCAACATAAACTCTCAACCTTTTTGTTAGGCATTTGTATAATCATGTTATGCAAATTAGGCCCTAACCAGTCTTAAGACTCCGAGGTAGTCGTTCGGTACAACATAAACCCTCACATCTTCGAGGCTACTTGTGTGATTATATCATACAAGCATAAGTCTTAATTAATTAAAATTAGCAGGATTGAAACATTAAATAACATTCTCAAATTGAAGCCGAACAATAGGATAGTTTGGGAAGTTGCCAAGATTCTTCTTAATCCTCAGCTTCCCCTACTTCTCTTCCTTTTGACTCTTAAGAATAAACTGTTCCAAATTTGAGCTAATCCCTTTTGAAATTCCAAAATTCAATCCTTTGAAACCTCAAACTTTGAAATTCTTGAGAGCAAAACCACTGATCATTATCGAGAGTTTTCTTAAATGATTCCCTTCATTTAAGATGTAATTAACAATAGGGGCTTGCCCTTATAGGGAACTTTAAGAACCCAGGTAATATAAATCCTACTTAATTTCTTTATATTAAGCAGGGGAACTTGTCGGCTTATAAAATTGGTTTGCAGACCAAATGGATGTCACAAATCTCCTAGTTTATTTAATCGAGCCCCATCATCAAGCAGTGTGTCTATTCTTCGGGATAAATTCACGGTTTGTGATGCGGTGCTCGTTTATATAAATCATTTGGGATGTGAGATCGATTTAATTTCATATCTTAAAATTTTTCAAACATAAAATTATTCTCAAAAACTAAATGCTTCTTTCTAAAATTATATATATTTAAATTAAATTTAAAATCTAAAGTTCGCCGACAACTCCTGTAGGCAACCCCCCTTTAAAAAAACTTAACCTAAAAATAAGTTGTATAATTTCTGGCGACTCCGCTGGGGACTAGTTCCTCTCTCCATTTCGATCAGATGGTTTTTCTTTCATAAATCGGTATTGTTGACCAAACTACTATTCCTTCCGTTGACAAACCACGTTCATTTATGTCATGAAAGGGTATAGTCAGCCCCTTTTGGATTCTGGAGCCACTGTTTAGACACCCTAAACAGAGAGATTCCAGAATCCTCCCACCTCCCCAAAGAGGCAAGGTGGACCCCTAATAGGTGAATTAGAATAGGAGCAATCTATTGATATGATTACAATGTGAATTCAAACTCCTCTAAATCTCGGATGGGGTCTGATTCTTCATTCCTCTCTGATTTGACTTGCTGCTAACAGGTCAAGCTCATATTTCACTCTAACAACCTTCCAATAAACTATAAAATAAAATTTTGTAAAAATTTCAAACCAAAATAAAACTTCTCAAGACACAACAAGTATACAATAATAATAAAAAAGAAACCCAAAAAAATTCACTTGCTTAAAGGATGCCCAGTACAAAGCAAGTTAACTTGAGTACTTTCATTGAAATTGCAAAGCAAGGGACGTCACTGACTTCCAGAAATTCTTCAAATGATAGGAGATAATGTCTTCACCCAAGCTGGTCTTTTCTTTCGCCTCTGGAGTGGAGTTTGTCGTCAATAGGGAGGAACTGCCTGACCTGCCAGTCATCAACTTTGGACAAGGATTCGACAGTGTTGAAACTAAGTTCAGGAATTTATCTGTTTAAATGATGAAACCCGAAATGTGAAAGGCCGTTGAGCCTATTGCAGAGTTCAACTTGAAAATTGTTGAAGAGCTCCTATGCCAAAGAAGGAGTGGATTGAAAAAGACTCTTCTATTGTTGTGAAGTATGTCGCTAGAAGCGCTGGGACTTCTCTAAGGACTGCTTCAACTTCTACTGTTAGAGCCACTGTCACCACACCAACTGTTTTGTTAGATAAAGGAAAAGAGATTTTACATAAGGAAGAGTCAGTCGACGCTTACACCCTACCTTTTTCAGGACTCAAAATTGGATCCAATACAAAGACCATGCAACTAATGAAAGCACAAGAAAGGAAGCACAACAGGAAAAGTCTAAAAGTCAACCAGGCACAACAGTCCCGCTTGCCACAATGCTGCCAGCCGAGTCAACAGCCATCTTGGCAGAAACCACACGGACTGACACGCAGCCTAAAGGAGCTTTTGAGTAAGGAATAACCCTTTAAGGATGAAGCAGTGGACAAAATGTTCCATAACATGAGTGATATGATTGATTTTCAACTGCTATAGCCAAAAAAGCCGAAAGAGATTGAAAAGAAGGATCACCCGTGTACTGCCCTTACCATCGGATGATCGGACACAAGATAGAAGACTGCTTCACTTTCAAAAACTGGCTTGAGAACAAACTTCAAAGTGGGAACATAGCAATCCCGAAGGAATATTTAAAAGAACCTGAAAAAGGTTCTGTGAATATGATTTCAGATGTTTTGACGCCAGTGCTCGAGGGGATAAGTGATGTTCCTCAAAAGTCCCCGATTGACCTAAAATTTCTCAAACGAAGTTCGATTGAGTCCTCCATAGAGAAGCTCTGAGTTGACATTGCACTATTTGAAGAACAGAAAGAAGATGTCGAAAATGGAGATTACTGCCTACCATGTTACATGGAAGGTGGTTTGGCAGAAATCAACATCGTCGAGACAAAGGCCACACCATCCTAGTGCGACGCTCCTTTGCCCACTAAGGAGAACACCACGGATGAGTTTCAACTGGCCATTCAACAGCAGGATGAGCAGATAGGTCGAATTAAGAAACAACTGGAGGAAATAATGGTCACTATGGTGTTGACCTCATTTTTGATGAGGTCTTCTCTTCTTCTCTTTAGTACTTAGGATCTAGCCTTAGGCTTTTCCTTTGACTATCTTAGAGGACTAGAATTGGGATCCACCTTTTAGAAATTCAAACCACTTCTTAACTCCCTGCAAACTCCACAAACTTGACTATAGACCCCTAATCACCTAGAGGGTTGAAATCAAATGTGGAAGTTTAAAGGATGAGTTCCTATAGGACTCTTTGGCCTTAGGACTGCCCTGGGTGGCCTGGTCTGGTAAAGGGCTGACTTACACATACATTACACCTATGCACTACACTTTCACACACCTCCTAAAACACACCCATACCTGACTTGACTTCCCGACTCATGTAGGTGATTCACATGGATGGTCCTTAACCCTAAGCCTCGCGGCTAAGAGGTTAGGAACAACATGGTGAATGCCTCAAATGAGTCCCTTCATGGCTCATGTGGGCTTGATATGGCTTCATGGCTCAACAAAAATGATTTCATTCCACTTACATCCACCCAATCTTCAATTTTCCAAATTTTCAATTTTTGACCTCCGGACCCTACACCCACCAACTCTACCAAATGCCCTCAAACTACCCAAATTTCTCAAGAATTCCCAAATTACCCAAAATTCTCCAAAATCAATCCCAAACATTCCCACATCACTCAAACTGATCATCCATATCCAAAAATATCAAAAATCCCAAAATACCCCCAATACCTTCCAAATACCCAAAATACCCCTTTTGACCCAAAAATCCAAAAATTCAGAAAATTCCCAGAAAATTCCAGAAAATCCCAAATATTCCCAATTTCATTTTGTTCAACTACACCATAGGCCAATTTTGTCAATTTACCCCACTTTTATCAAAACCCCCAATTTAACCCATTTTAACCCAAAGTAAACCCAATGTCAAACCTAACCTACCCAATTGACCCAAATTCTGATCCAATTCAATTCTAAACTTCAATTCAAGATCCCCAACACCAATCTAGACCAAAGACAAGCTTAATTTGATTGAAATTTGGGTCCAATTTCACTTTTGGCCTTAAAGCCCAATTTGGACCTATGACCCAAACCTAACCCAAATTCACCCAATTCAACTCCAATTAACCCCAAATCTTTTCTAAACCTTTCTTAACATCCCCATAAACAAAACACTAACATGATTTGCCCAAAACTTTGATCCAAACCCTACTCAAGTTCAACCCAAAGCTAAAAGGCCCATTTCGACCTAAACCCAAACCTAGCCCAAATGAGCCCAAATCCCAAAATCAAAACCCAACCAAAGCCAAAACCTCTTTGAAACACTCCCATAAACATTTCCCAACATTAATTTTACATCAATTTCAACCCTAGCCCAACATTGGCCCATGCTAGCCCATTTTGGCCCACCTTAGCCTCTTTACCAAAAAAGCCCATATCCAACCCAATTCAAACCCAAATCACACCAAATTGACTCCAAACCACTCATGACACATCCTTAAACTAAACCCAACATTTATTTGGCATGGCCCTTTGCAAAATTTTCATCTAAAAGCCCACTTCTAAAGGACATTCAAAAGCCCATTCCAAACCAAACTCAAAAGCCCAAGCCCATCCTAAAGCCCACATTACAATCTCATCTCATCCTCACTTAATTAAAATCATCCCTAAGTCCTAAATCAGCAATCAAATCTTTCTAAACAAAGCCATATGACAAACCATCCAAATTTTACACCAAATGTCCAAAATTCTTAAAACCCATTTTCATGAAATTGACTAAACTTTTCCCTAAGCCACATGGAGCCATGCATGAGCCATTCACAAGCCATAGGAAGCCATGAAAGTTTGGCATGTGATCAAGCCATTAATGGTAAAAGGAGGGGCTCCTTTTCTAACCTTTCATTAAGCCTTTTTACCTTAAGCATGTCACACTCTAAACCATGCTTTGCCACCTAATCCTTGATGGAGACTCCACCATTCTCTTTTGGCTGACCCAACTGATCCTCTCAGCCCAAAATCAGGCCATGGGGAGGTGCACCCAACCCAAACCAATGGGTTGACCAAATTGAAGCCAAAATGACCTCTTCCCCATTCCATTTTAATTCAACCACTTTACACATGGCAGTGGCCAATTGATTGCACAAACCTCTAACCCTGACCCACTCGGACCCGAGGGTGACCCATGCTCGCCGGCCAGCCACCCCGCCGCCGGAAAACACCATGGCCGAAACCTCGGGAGGAGCCAAACTTTGGAATTCTCCTTCGCTGAGCCGCCCCATGCCTAGTGGTCACCATGGCCGTTCTTCTCCTCACCGCAGCAGTCGATCCCAAGCCCTAACTCCCCCGGGAGGCCCTCCAGCCATGCCTATTTAAACACCACCCCTCGCGGCCATGAGAAGAGAGTTGCACAAACCTTGCCAAAACTCTGCCAAAATTGTTCCAGACCCCTCCTCATACACAGAGCACTTGATCCCCAGTGAGATCCCCCTGCCATTTCTTCTCTGTGAGCTTAATTTCAGAGTTGAAATCCAAGCCCAAAACCAGGACACTCCCACACAGTGGACCAATCCCCAAATTGATTGGTCCTACACCTTCACCAGACCAAGGGAAGGTGTCCACCAGCAAAAGCCCCATCTCCGAGCCACCCAGCTTGCTCCGGACTCAAGCTTTGTGATCGACTGTGGTCGAAGTTCAACCTAGACAATTCACCGGACCGAGAGACTTCATCCCTAGCCTCCTGCAGCTCCAACGAACGTGCCAAGCATCTCTCGATCGAGGCTTCACCTCTCGCAGCTAAGGTATGAATTAATTCTTCATCCCGAGCTTCCGGAGATTCTCCATTTCAAATGCCTTAATTGCAATGCATGTTTACCGTATGGATGTGTTCGTCTCTTCAAGACGAATCCATAGCAGCATAAGAACATAAAAATCCGTTGAGTATCGAGTGAGATCTTAAGGATTTAGTGTGGACGGCTCTCGGGTGAGGACACTTGGGGACGATGAACGGATGCCGTCCATTTAATACACGCGCGGACGGACGGCTCGGATGGCGTCGGACCGAGAGACGGTACGAGAACCGCGGGGCCCGGCCGCCGACTCGGATGGCGGCGTCGAATGGGAGCGCGCCACGCGGCGTTTCGGAGTCGCCGAGGCTGACGCGACGCCGCGTGGATAAATAGATAAATAGGGTATTTTCTATTTATTTTAATTCCCGTAATTTTAAAAATCCATATCTCCGTGTAGAAAAATCACAAAAATAAAATAAAAATACCCCTCGCTCAGTGAACAGAGGAGAATAATGTGGAAAAGAAATTAATTAATTTTGTCCAAGTATTTTATTTTTAATTAATTATTTACTCCCTGCATTGTTTTAATTCTCCATGCATGTATACAATTCACCATGGCATGAGACCATAGGGCTTTTGAAGCCTCTGAACTTAGGAACATTCCCTGAATTTTCCAAGGTCAGAGGCCATCTCTGTGAAAAGTTATTGATTTTTCAAATGCATGTTGTTGTTTTAAGTATTTTAATTTCAAAAATTAGCATGTTGTGAAATAAATTCTAGGAAAATTTGGTGATGTTCCTTATGACCAGAGAACCTTAGGAAAAATAGGATTTGAGTTAATTCACTTAGCTTAACCCTAATTGGCTTAAACACCCAAAATAGGTCTCTAATTAATTAGAGTTAACCATAGATCAAATTGACTTGAAATCAATTCTCCACTGACCTTTAGGATCAGAGGAACCCACCATAAAAATTTGAGGTCAATTGGACTTGGTTAGCCCCACTAATTGGGTTAATTAAGCCACTTAGCCATTTTAAACTTTAAAAATTCATAACTTTCAAAATATCTTTCAAAAATTCACCAAATTGGTTTTGGAGTCTCTCTGATATCAGGGGAGTTCAGGAAAATTAAAATTTCAATTTTCTAAAAAAGTTGATTTTTAATATTATTTTAATATTTTTAATAATTAAAAAATAATAAAAATCACAAAAATAATAAAATTCACCAAAATGTCATATTTTGAATTCTAATCACTTAAGAACAAGTCCCATATTTTTCCTAGGTCTATTTAGTGAAATATTAATTTTTTAAAGCTCTAGGGTAATTTTAAAATTAAAAAAATGTATTTTCTAGCATTTTCACCAAAATAATTATAATAAATCAAAGAAAAATCAGAAAATTGTAAAGTTTGGTTCTCTGGAATCCTTGATATCAGAGAGAATTTTAAAAATTATAAAACTTATTTTTCAACATTTATTTTATTTTTAAATTAATTAATACTCCAGAATTTAAAATAATTCTAATAAATAAAATATAATTCAAAAAATTACAAAATTTGGTCCAAGTGGTCCTCTAGTCATTAGGAATGTCCCCTAATTTTCTTAAGGACAGAAACTTTCCCTTGGTCATGTTATTGAATTTTCCTTGGAAATTCCTATTTTCTACAAAAAATAATTATATAAATAAATTAAATAACAGAAAAATCACATTTTCTCCTCTCATGTCTTCATTGACACATAAGTGAAGTCACATAAAAATTTCAAGTTCATTTGAGTTCAATTTAGTGAGTTATGAAATTATTAGGCTTAAAGGGCAAAAATGGTGATTAAAATTTTAACCCTTAATTAAAACTTTAGGTTTAATAAAAATTAACAAGTAAAATATTTGATCCTAATCTGATTTGGATGATTGAAATTTAAATAATTGAAGGGTAGAAACCCATTAAGCAATTTAAAATGCTTAAACTTTAATTAAATAATTAATTGAATTTGGAGGAATAATAAAATTGGAATTATTAAAATAGGGATATTATTAGGGAGAGATTTATTCTTTAATTTAAAAATCCCTAAATTAATCATCTCATTAATACTCAACTCTTAATTAAAATGATGACTCAAACTTAAAATATTAAAAGACTTAATCATTAAATAAAAATTAAATCATTAAACTCTTTCAAAAATTTTCAATTAAATTAAATTAAATTAAGATTAAAAGTTGAATTAAATTAAATTAAAATTAAATTAAATTAAATAAACAAATTAAATTAAATTAAATGAATTAAATACATTAAATTAAATAAATAAAATTAAATTAAATTAAGTTAAATAAAATTAAATAAATAAATTAAATTAAATTAAATTAAATTAAATTAAATTAAAATTAAATTAAATAAAATTAAAATTAAATTAAATTAAATTAAGAAATTAAATCAAATAAATTAAACTGAATTAAATTAAATCAAATCAAATTAAATTAAATAAATTAAATTAAAATAAATTAAATTAAATTAAATTAAAATTGAATTAAATAACCTCACTTAAGACATGAAGAAATAAATCTAAAATAACTCGAACACTATTCCAAACTTAAATCATTAATTTGAACTTAAATTTGGATCACAAATCATTAAATATCATTTGCCCTTAGGAGCCTTAGTTATCATAACTCCTAAGTAGAACATTAAAATGAAATGTTACTTCACTTATAGGACATTCAAATGTCCTAGTTCACCGAGCAAGTTAACAAAACTTGAAAACCTCTGGACGATTGATTCATTTACACAATTAAATTCATTTGGACTTAAAACAATCCTAGAAATATTGAAAAGATGTTTAAGATTTTTCTTAAGCACTTACTCAATATGATAGGATATTTACAAGAACAATTAAACTTAATTGTTCTTTGATGAAGAAAATCGTCTTCAAACTAAAAACACAGAGAACCTAGACGTCATAGGAAATGACTAGCTATAGAATTAGGAACTTGGTAGAAAACCAAAACCTTTCCCTTAGCTTTACCTAGGAACTTGCTTAAATATTCTAACCGTGTTTTAAGTGCAGCTTGGGATGACGGGAAGACCCTCCGAGTACGCTTTTATTTTATCGCAGTTTATTTTATTGCAAATGCACTTTATTTTTCTTGCATGATAAACAACAGTTGCATGAAAACCGACACCTTTAGGACAGAAACCAAAACTGAAACCCATAACTAAATTAAAAGACATTACAAGATAAAATTCACCTCCACAACATTCCAAAAATATAAGACAACTCAAAATTTAATCACAAACAGAACACAAAACTACAACTACAACTAAATTAAAACGTCTCATTGAATGATCGGGAATACCTCGGATGATGTAACCCACGTGTTGCTAACGGGATTTCCCACGGTCTAAATGAAAGTGCGGAACTCATTTAGTTGAGTTTAGCAAATTCATCCGGACTAAGTGAATTCGATGAAAATAACGGTGCCGGGATGACGGAACCGTGGGATCTTAATCGGTTCGTTTAATCAACTTTAAGATCCGTTTTAATTAAAACACAAAAAACACGTGGAAATTAAGACTTCTCTAAACCAAGACACTTCTCTCATCTCTTGATTTATGATTTCTAAAACTAAAACCTCCGCAACAACAAGGAGCTCGGAGCATGGTGGGCGACACGGCCATCGTCGTCAAGCAAAACTTGAACCTACTTCGACAAAACTTTCTTAGTATTAAACAACAAAGCCATAGGACTTCGAGGTAGTTTGCACTTAGTGCAACATAAATCCTCAACTCTTCGTTAGGCATTTGCATTGCAAATTAAGCCCTAACCGGTCTTAGGATTCCGAGGTAGTCGTCCGATACGACATAAACCCTTATATCTTCTAGTGCAATTTGTATGATTCTATCATATAAATATAAGCCCTAATTAACTAAATTGGCAAGATTAAAACATTAGATAAACATTAGGACTTTCCTAAATTCAAGCCAAACAATAGGATAGTCGGAAGATTACCGAAGTCCGCTTCGAATCCGTGATCTCTCCTACTTTTCTTCCTTTGAATTCCCAAAATAAAAATGTTCCAAATTTGATCCATTCCCTATTGAAATTCCAAAATCCAATCCTTTGAAAACCTTAAACTTTGAAATTCTTGAGAGCGTAATTATTGATTATTATCGAGAGTTTTCTTAGGTGATTCCCGTCACTTAAGATGTAATTAACTATGTGGGCTTGCCCTTATAGGGAACTTTAAGAACCCGAGTAATATAAACCCCGTTTAATGTTTTCATATTAAGCAGGGGAATTTGTCGGCTTATAAAATTGGTTCGCAGACCAAACGGATGTCACCAATCCTCTAGTTTATTTAACCGAGCCCCACCATCAAGCGGTGTGTCTATCCTCAGGGATAGATACACGGCTTGTGGTGCGGTGCTCGTTTATGTAAACTATTCGAGATGTGAGATCGGTTTGATTTCATATCTTAAAACTTTCAAATTTAAAATTATTTTCAAAATCAAATAGTACTTTCTAAACCATATATATATTTAAATTAAATTTAAAATACGCCGACATATTTCTGTAGGCACCCCTTTTCAAAATAAAACACACAACCTAAAAAAATGCCGACATATTTCGGCGACTCCGCCTGGGAATAGTTCCTCTCTCCATTTTAATCAAATAGTTCCGTTTTCAAAAATCGGTAGTGTATCCATGTCCCTAATGGATCAAACTACCCTTCTTTCCGTTGGAATACTATGTTCATTTCTACCTTGAACAAGTATAACCAACATTCTCTCGGATTTAGGAGCCATCTGTTTAGACACCCCTAAACGGAGAGGTTCCGAGATCCTTTTACCTCATTTCGAGGTGGGGTGGACCCCCAATAGGTGTTAGTTTAGGAGTGATCCTTCGAGTCGAGAAGTCTTGCTTAAGACTCTCTTTTCCTTTCCAACTCCGATTCGATTCCTTACCTTCTCTACACCTTCGAATACTCCGTTCTAAATAAACAAACCTTTTAATAAGTGATTCCTTTTCATAAATACATGAACATGAATGAGTTCGGACTCTTTTCAATTCCTTTCTTTTCGTCCTAAAGAAAAGAAGCATAACTCGGGATCGACAACCTGAATCTACCCCGCGAAATGGAAGCCCCGAAACCGATTTTCTCCTTCACCAATGGATCGGACCTCGCCGTCTATAAGGATGAGTTGCCCGACAATGGAATCATCCGATTTGGACAAGGATTTGAAAACACGAACGTCAAGGTCACCAACGTCTCCCTCTTTGCACCGATGAACAAGGTATCCGAAGCCGAAGAGCCGCCGCTGAGTTCAACCTTAGGTCAACCCAAGAATTCCCTCCTCTCGCAAAGGATCCCGACTAAGAGGAACACCGCTGCCCATAGGAGGACTCGTTCTTTCTACCCCACCTGGTCTAGTTGTTTCCGCACCTGCCCCGACTTTTGCCAAATCAAAGGGGAAAGAAATCCAAGATTATGATGGACTCGTTACCGTGGAGGGTACGGATCTTCTCGTAAGACCTTCGTTTTCGAGATCGGGTCCGGTTCAAGAATTCCGTCACTAACAAAGACCCGGAGAAGAAACGAAATAGAAGGATCGCTAAAGAAGCTGTGGCCGCTGAAATTGCTTTCCTAGAAGAAATTCCGTAACCGCCGGAATACACACCGCCGCTCGAATACATACCACTGTTGGGAGGAAGTAGGTTTCATCCCCTCTCCGCCGCGAGAAGATGAAGAAAACATTCGCAAAATTGCTGCCACATTACCACGACTCGCATATTACAACGATAGCCGCAAGAAAAGAACTAGAACTACGCCGTTTGCTCGACTGCAAACTTTGGTAGAAAAGCTAGCGAAGAAGGAAAACTGCCCCGTATCAGAAATTCTACGGAGGATAGGGCGGGTGCCAGTCAAATCCCGTCTTGGGCCCCGAGTAGAACCCGCCATCATGGCAGAAAAGCCAAGTAAAAGAATGAAGGCTAGTTCGCCTGTTGTCGTCTCAGGATTACAGATTAGGGAGGATACCACCTTCCAGCATTTGGCCGACAGACCATCCGGTCCTAGCACCTTCTGCGCCGGAAGGATGGTATGGCGTCCCACTACCGGGCGATTGAGATCGAAACGAGCGAGCTCGAGAAAGAAAGTCTCGCCAGGAGACTTGAATGCGAAGAAAGTGCTACCGCGATGAAGGGGACTCGTGAGAAGGAGACCCGGCAGCTATCGCACGACAACCACGAAGACACACAGAAAGCCCCGCTAGAAGATGCCATGGAAAAGTTGAGAACCGATATCCGACGCTTGGCAAAGGAAAGAGAAGAAAAGTTCGGAGACGAGATTGATTCATCAGAATTTATGGACGACGAATACGCAGAAATCAACATGGTTGAGACACGAGCTTCATCAGCTTCGCAAGGTGCTCCTGCAGCCGCAGAAAGAGAGGAGCCAAACCGATGAGAAGACGACTTCAAGAAAAAGATGATACGATCGCTCAAATGGCAAAAAGAATGGAAGAGATGGCCGTAGCTCGGCCACTCTCCGCAGTCAAGTACAACCACATAGAGAAACACCCCGGAGGTTATTCACATTGTAGACGGAGGAAAGGAGATTACGTCCGTTAATGGGGATGATCGACCGAAAAAGGATACAACACAAAGTATGATTCCCGAAAAGGATATCAAGAACTTGGTAGAACAGCGAAGTGCGAGAAGCCTTAGCACAATCAAAGAGCGGGACATCCATTCGGACGGGTAGACCTTACCCCGAAGAATTCGACGCCGTCCAATACCCGAAAGGCTTCGTACCACCTCCGTTTAAGACCTTCGATGGAACCGGGAACCCTCGACGAGCATGTAGCACACTTTCGTGCCGGTTGTTGCAATGCGGCGGGAGCGATGCATTACTCTTCCGACAGTTCGTCAGCAGTCTGTCGGGAATCGCCTTCGACTGGTATGCAGAATTACCAAACGGTTCGGTAAAGACGTTCTCAGAACTAGAGAACCTCTTCATCAAGCGATTTGCCGGAGCTCAGCACCACATCACTATAGGTGATTTAGTGGTAGAAAAACAAAAGCCGAATGAAACTTTGGTGGATTACATACTTCGATGGAGGAACTTAAGCATGAAGTGTGAACCACAACTGCAAGAACAACATGCAGTCGGCATTTTGCTAAAAAGCATTCACGGCCCGATAGCACTTCTCCTCAAGGGATTTACTATTAAGACTTTTGAGAAGTTGTTAAGCAAGGCCGGAAGCTTGCAAGAAGAGGCGAAGCAATTAAGTTTCACCGACAAGACGGACAAACAAAAGCCTGTAAAGACTTTTGAAAAGAAATCCGGGATCGTCGCAAGCAGTTGACAAAGGCAAGCAACCGATGCAAATACCACCGTAACGGCCGCGAAGCAACCACAACGAATTACAAGCAACCCCGGCCCAGCTATCGATCATCTCCGCAAAGATGAACAACCACCTCGTCCGCAACGTACATTAAGAGAGCTTTTGAGCGAGAGAATATCCGTTCAAGAATGAGGCGAGTGCTGAAAATGTTCCGTAGTCCGATGAAGACTCCGGATTTCCAACTGCCGAGCCTAAAAGACCAGAGGAAGTCAACAAGAAGGGTGATCCCAACTTTGCCCTTACCACCAAATGCTTGGACACAAAATAGAAGATTGCATTACCTTCAAAAGTTGGCTCAATGACAACTCCGCGGAAAGGGAATATAACGATCCCGAAGGAGTACATGAAGGAACCCCGTAAAGGAGGTTCCGTCAACGTTATCTCGATCGATCCCATCATTCCGATAGATCCCTATACGACCGACGATGGATGGACTACCGCTTGGACGAGGTCTTCGAAAAGATTTTAGACGAGCATCCGGACCGCTTCGGTACGAGCTTCAATTCGTAGTTTGAAACCTGTTAAGCCGGTACTATCACTTGCGATAGAAGAACCACCTCAACAGGAGACGATTGAAGAGAAGAAGAAAATTGACGAAGAAGAGAAGACCGAGGCACCTAAGGCTAGACTAGGGGCTGCTTATCCTAGGATAGTTGTTTCCGATTCGGGGAGAAATCCCTCGAACCCTCGACTCGTATGATTATCTGCTCACTTCGGTGGGATCATATAATGATAAGGGTGATGGCGTTGGCTACGTTTTGACTGTTTCTAACGATTACGTAACTAACGATAATCCGGATATCGATTTCGATACCAACGACAATTCTCAAATCATACACCATCTCGACAAGCAAAATAACGAAGAAGACATCCATCAAGGAGGTTACGAGAGTTCAACAAGCAACGAATCTATCTGCGAGTTTCGAGGAGCTCCAGTCACGATAGAGTTAGAGCCTTCAGACTCTGAACCTAATCCGGAAGAGCTCGTCATTCCGATTCAAGAAAAGACACCGGCAAGCTCAACAATAGATTCGAAGAAATTACGAAGTCAACTTAAGGAGTGGAAAAGTTCTACCTCCGAGAATGGGTCCAAAAGACAAAGGAAGCGGGTGGTTGTTCAGGAAGAACCAACCCCGGAGAAGAAATACCCATTCGAGAAGAAGCAGAGACACATGAAAGCAAAGTGGACTACAACGTGCTAGCCCATCTTAGGAAACTGCCAGCCAAACTGAGCATCTACGACGCTCTCATCTTATCAAAGGAGATGAGAGAAGCTCTGATCAAGGCCTTACTTGATCCAGAAATTTGCTTAGCTCAAATGGCCGGAGAGTCCTTAGATGAGGTTTGCTCGTTAAAGGAACAACGAGGTGTTACCTTCACGGACGACGACCTACTACTTGGAACAAGCAGATCACAACCGACCGTTGTACATTTCGATTACTAATCGGAAGATTTACACTCTCCGCAGTATTGGTGGATCCGGGAGCATCGATCAATATAATGAATCTTCGAACGCTAGCATACTTGGAAATTGATGCCCGCGAGCTCGAGCGTACAAAATGTTATTAAGAGGATTCAACCGTAAAGGAGAAAGAGCCCTCGGATCAATAACACTATCGATGAAGACCGGTGACTTAGCAAAGACAACCGCGAAATTTCACATAATTGATTCGAAACGTCGTTCAACGCTCTATCGGGCCGACCATGGATACATGAAAACAGGATGGTACCATCATCTCTACATCGGTGCATCAAGTACTACGATGGAGGGGAACAAGTGCATCAAAGGTGACTTACAACCATTCTCCGTACATGAAATTGGAATCCACGAAGATGCAACTTATTATGCACCGCCGAAGAAAACGATCTTCTCCGGAGATACTATAACAAATGAAGCAAAGAAAGTTCGGGACAACGAAGAACCCGAAGTTCTAGTCCAACGAGTCACTCACCACTCCCTTACGGCGAGATGGTGAAGGTTTCTCCACAACTCGCATCCGAGGTCGAGGCCGGGGACGAGGTCGTGGTAGAGACATTAGGACAATTGGACGGAGGAAACCAACCATCAATGTCGATTGGGAATATAGTTCGAAGAAGAAAGAGAAATCAAACAAGAAGCAGCGACAATAAGTCGAAAGAAGCCGCAATTCAAAATCCCTATCGAAGATGAAAGAAACGAAGAATATAAATCGATGTACGAGAAGATTAACCACTATGTACATACTATGACCCTGACCCCGATCCATTCTAATAAGATCGAGGGTATGGAGGTCAAAGAGGTACGTAGCGGTGGTGCAAAACCAATCAAATTCTACCGTGGTGCTCCTTCCTCCAAAACTGAAAATAATGTACAACTTGAAGATGCTACTTCATCGAATTAATGGAATTGCCTTTCGAGTGGTACTCTCCCCGTGTTCAAAATTTAATTCAACGTGGTTTCTTACCTCGACAAGTGGACAAAAGGTCAATCACAAAGTTTTGAAAATTTATGGAATAACTCCGGTCGTTTACCCAACTCAAAGCATGGTCTCGGATTCGGCACGATAGGATCGACTGACGATACTGAATTTTGCTTGGTTGTCACTTGCGAATCTAATGAAAACTGCATGGAAACTACGGATGAACTCGAAGATTTACAAATTGGAGACGCTCCACCAGAATTCGAAGAAGAAATCAAATCTACAATAGATGAGTTAATAGAAGTTAACTTAGGTACTAGCGAAGAGCCCAGACCTACCTTTGTTAGCTCTTTACTCAATAAAGAAGACTCCAAAGAAATAATCAAGTTATTAATGGAATTTAAAGACTGTTTTGCTTGGAGCTACGATGAGATGCCAGGTTTAGCTCCAGAGGTTGCAGTCCATAAGCTAGGGGTGGATCCGACTTCGATCCGGTACGGACAAGGTCCCTGAAGAATGCGTCTAGAAATCGAACAACAAGTCATAGCCGAAGTTAAAAAGCTAATAGACGCTAAATTTGTCCGTGAAGAACAATACCCGACTTGGTTAGCCAACGTGGTACCGATCAGGAAGAAGAATGGTCGGATCGAATTTGTGTGGATTTCGGAGATTTAAACAAAGCATGTCCAAAAGATGAATTTCCTCTACCGATCCTGAATTAATGATCGACATCGCTTCAACACACGAAATATTCTCATTCATGGATGGATCTTCGAGATACAACCAAATAAAAATGGCTCCGGAAGATGAAAAGCTTACAACATTTAGAACGCCGATCGGAGTATTTTGCTACACGGTGATGCCATTCGGATTGAAGAACGCAGGAGCAACCTACCAGAGAGCAATGACAAGAATTTTTGATGATCTCATCCACAATCAAGTCGAATGCTACGTGGACGATGTGGTCATCAAAAGCAAAGTAAAGGACAACCATTTGTATGATTTGAGAATTGTTTTCGAACGATTAAGGCAATTTAACCTTAAGATGAATCCCTTAAAATGCGCCTTCGGCGTCACCTCCGGAAATTCTTAGGATTCGTTGTCCGACATCGTGGAATTGAAATCAATCCGGAAAAGATTAAAGCCATCTTAGAAATGCCGCCTCCCAAAACCTTAAAACAACTACGATCTTTTCAAGGAAGTCGGCATATCTTCGACGCTTTATCTCAAACCCGTCGGTAGGTGTCGGCCTTTCTCGGCACTAGTTAAAAGGACGCCAAATTTATTTGGGAAGAGAAATGCCGAGAGGGCCTTCGAAGACATTAAACAATATCTAATGACACCTCCTGTCCTAGCAGCCCCGAGTCTCGAGTAGACCGCGATACTTTATACCGCGGCTTTAGACGACTCTCTCGGAGCCTCGTTAGCCCAGTGTCGATGATGAGGGTAAAGAAAATGCTCTTTACTACTTAAGCCGTCGTTCATCGCCGACGGAAATAAGGTATCCCGCAATTGAAAAGCATTGTTTGGCCCCGATCTTTGCCGCTCAAAAGCTCGGGCATTACATGCTTTCTCATAAGGTCAACTCGATCTCGAAGTTTAATCCGTTGCAATATTTCGATGACTCGTCCAACGCTTTCCGGCGGACTTGCCGGATGGTCGATGATATTATTGCAATTTGATATAACTTTCGTGCCTCTTCGTGCCGTAAAGGGACAAGCCTTAGCGAGACTTCCTTGCAAGCACACCCTTCGTCGGCAGAATCTCCTCTCAATGACGATCGCGCGATGAACAAATAATGAATCTAGAAGACCTTGATGATCGACGTTGGGAATTATATTTCGACGGAGCATCTTCGACGCACAAAGACGAAGAATCGCAAGTGATAGTGCCCGGTAAGGCAGGAATCGGGCTAATCTTTATAACACCGGAGCGGGGATGTTAAGATACTCCTACCACTTGACGAACCATGTACAAACAACGAGCGGAATACGAAGCCCTCATAACGGACTGGAATTAACCATTCAAATGGGGATAACGGACATCAACATCTACGGAGATTCACGAGTTAATCATTCAACAGATCGCCGGACAATACGAATTTTAAAACCAAGACTCGAGCAATACTTCCAGGTATGCCATACGAATTGTTGAACGCATTCCGAATGTGACAATCTACAAAATTCCTCGAAAGAAAACGCTCAAGCGGATGCGCTAGCTCGTCTCGCAAAGGAATTTGCCTCGTTTGCAAGATGAATCGGTGGAAGTGTCGGTTCACGGACGCCAGGTCCTATCACGACTCGACATAGACACGATACACAAATCGGAAAAGGAAGAAGAATCAATTGCAAGCAGTGACGGAAAAACACGAAAGATTGGCGACGACCATTAATAGATTACTTACAAACGGGAAACTACCAGACGATAGGTCGTTAGCCCATCAGATCAAGAAAAGAACTCTGTCCTACGCATTAGTAAACAACACATTATACAGAAGGTCTTTTGATCAAATGTGGCTAAGGTGCCTAAGCGGGTCCGAAGCCCGTGAAATTGTTAAAGAAGTGCATTCGGGACTCGTGGCGCTCACCGGTCGGGTCCAAAGATGAAAATGAAAATTAAAAGGCTAGGGTACTACTGGCCCTCGATGATGACCGACCGCATGAAAATCGCCAAGAGCCGTCACCGGTGCCAAGTGCACTGAGTGGTTCTACACCAACCTCCAAATGTGCTACATCCGACAATTGCATCGTGGCCATTCGAATGTCGGGGCACGGATATAGTGGGTCCAATAGAACCGCCGTCGTCAAAAGGACATCGCTTCATTCTTGCAGCTACGGATTACTTTTCCAAGTGGGCGGAGGCGGTTCCACTAAGAGAAGTGAAAGCACATCACGTGCTACAATTTTTCAAGAACCAAGTTGTCTACCGTTTCGGGGTGCCGCGCGAGATCATCTCGGATAATGGGTCGGCATTCGAAGCACACAAATCAACAATTTTGTCGGGAGACACGGAATCGACCGGCGATATTCAACAATTTACTACCCAAGAGCAAACGGCCTAGCCGAGGCTTTTAATAAAACTCTCGTTCAAATTTTAAAGAAGACTTTAGACGACAATAAGAGAAATTGGCACGAGAAGTTGTTAGAAGCCTTATGGGCCTACTAGACAACCTTCAGAACTCCTACGCAAGCTACACCTTACGCTCGGTGTATGGGTCCGAGGCGAGTGTTACCTTTAGAGGTTCGGCTCCCTTCACTCGTAATTGCGGTTGCAAATAAAATCACAACGAAGAGAACGCCAAATTACGACTCGAAGAATTAGAAAGCCTGGAAGGAAAAAGACTTGCAGCGCAACAGAATTTAGAATTATACCAGGCCAAGATAGTTCAAGCCCATGACAAACTGGTCCGCCCAAGAACCTTCAAAGTTGGTGATCTAGTTCTCGTTCTCAAAAGACCTATTCTTGCACACCGCAAGATAGGGGGAAAATTTGAACCCACTTGGGAAGGACCGTTTGTGGTTGAAGCGGTATACTCAGGAGGTTCCTACCAGCTAGTGAATTGCCAAGGAGAACGGCATATGCTTCCGATCAATGGACGATACTTGAAAAAGTACTACGCTACCTGATGTTTCGAAGGAATGAACTTTCCATCCCTAGAAGCACGGGTGAAGTGATTACTTATGAATGGGTCCGAACCCAAAAATAACAAAAATGTGCTAAAAATAAATAAAATCCTGATAATAAAATTTTCCTTGTTTTCTTTTCCAAATCAAAATCTCTTACCTGATCTTATCCCACTCCATTCCTGTTAAATTTGAAAATATAAAAATAATAATAAAACAAGATGTCTTTAATAAACATTTTCTTAATGTTCTTGTTCTTAGTACAGCCCCTGATCCTTTCCCTTGTCTTTTCGCAGGGAAATGTCGAACGGGCGGTTGGTCCTGAACTTTAAGAATGGCGTAAGCCTTGCACTTGATGAAAAGAGGGTGAAAGATGGAGCGATAATCGAGATTGACTCGGATTTCGCACCAACGAGCCTACGAGTACGAGGAAAGTGATCGGGTCCCGGTTGACCGAGAAGAACCGCCGGACATACGAGTGATGAAAGTGGGTGGCCCAAGCCACCAATCCAAGCAACAAGAAAAGAAAGACAAATGTTGAAGAAGATAAGAAAATGAAGTCCGTAGTCGCTACGGCAGAGGGCGGAGCTTGTCGGCGCCGCGCCCACGAAATTCAAGAAGTTCGGAGAGCTACTCTCACAAGCAACGCAACGAAGAAATAAGAATCGCCGTATCCGTAAGATGTTGACAAAACTAGCTGCGGATCAGCACGACGAGCGATTCGCAATGTCGGTGCATACACTTCAAGGACACCGGTTCACCGGGAACCGGAAGAAAGGAGGCCGGCTCCTAGGATGACAGAAAGAACCGGAGAAATCTCACAAAAACCGAGAAGAAAGAAGGCTACCACGCAACCGGATAGAACCACCGAGTGATGCATGACCTTGTTGCGAAGCAACCCCGGGGATGTCCCGACGGACATCATCCACGAGGAGCCGAGGTATGCGGGAGAACGTGAAGGGATTGAACCTTATATCCCACAATATGTCACAAGGCCTCGCCATCTCGGATCATTCCGGAATACGAGCTGGAGAGAATGCAAAATGTTGAAAAGAAAACCTTTGAATACTTTGAAAGGATTAGAGGCGAAGAATCAATATACTTGGAGGGCCTCGAATTACATACGGACGTATTCTCGGAGTATGAGCGACAGCAAATCGTGGATTGCATCCGGGATTTGAAAAGACTGAGCCGAGCGGGCCGCCTAAGGGAAAACACATACTCGAGCCCCGGAGATGGATGCCGGGGAAAGGAAGAATCACGATACAATGTGGATCTTCGTTACAACTTTGCCGAAGACAGGAAGGGAAACCCGCCGGGAATACTCCGTCATGGGCAAGTGGACCCGATGCCATTAGTCATCAAGAGAATGGTAAAGAGATTGATAACATGGAAGGTACTGCCAGCAGACTGCATACCCAATAGCTGCATCATCAACATCTACAAGCAGGGTGACTGTATACCCCCACACATTGATCACCATGATTTTGTCAAGCCTTTACGCACGGTCTCTTTCCCGAGCGAGTGTAACATCATGTTCGGATCCGACCTCCGGATAGCAGGCCCGGGTGAGTTCCGAGGGCCGATGAAGATACCACTACCGGTAGGTTCCGTCATGATGCCGAAGGATAACGGAGCGAGATATCGCCAAGCATTGCATACACGGGAGTACCAGGTAAAGAGGATTTCGAGTTACGTTCGAAGGATGGACGACGGAAAGATACCTTACCATTTCCGACGGACCCGGAGCTAGAAAGCCTCCGGCCTTACGAGTCGTGAGTTACATGGAAAATATCACACCTCCAATGTACATCCATACGGCATCCTTGCCAAGGATGGCTTGGAAGGTGATGTTATTGACCATGTATCCCACTATTCAGACATGGATTTTTGACAGATGCTTCTTTAGATGGATCAACAAAGATCATACACAGTCCGTTTTGAGTCTACTTGGGTTGTATGATATATATTCCAGATCAAGTTGTACGATGTATCTTCTACATGATTGGAATGAAAGTGACCATGTCACATTTTTGGCCTTCACCTCTTTTGTGCAAATTGATTGGGAAACGCCATTAAAGTTAAATGAACTTCGAACAAAGAAACGAAAAAGAAATAAAAAAAAGATAAAAGAAAACTTTCTAAAAAAAAAATCTAAAAAATGACAAACACCAAATTCACATGAACATTAAATGAATCAACAAAATAAAATTCGAATCATTAAAGGATAAACAAAATCAACAAGAATGTTAAATCGAATTCTCAATCAAACTTTAAATTTCATCTTCCAAATTTCAAATCGAATCTTAAATCAAATTTCAACCGAGTTCAAACTCATCATTTCAAATTTCAAATCTCAAATTCAATCTTTCCAAATTTCAAATCTCGATCAAATTTCAATTTCAAATTCGATCTTTCCAGATCTCACATCAAACCTTACATCAAATTCAAACCTTTGGGTCGAGGATTTTACATCCAAGACTGCACTGCTTTAGGATTCTCTTCCTATTGCACTGAAATACATCAAATTCAAACTTTTGGGTCGAGGATTTTACATCCAAGACCGCATCGCTTTAGGATTCTTTTCCTACCGCATCGAAATACATCAAATTCAAACTTTGGGTCGAGGATTTTACATCCAAGACCGCACTTGCTTTAGGATTCTCTTCCTACCGCACCGAAATACATCAAATTCAAACTCTTGGGTCGAGGATTTTACATCCGAGACCGCACTCGCTTTAGGATTCTCTTCCTATCGCACTTTGAAATACATCAAATTCAAACTTTTGGGTCGAGGATTTTACATCCAAGACTGCACTCGCTTTAGGATTCTTTTCCTACCGCACCGAAATACATCAAATTCAAACTTTTGGGTCGAGGATTTTACATCCAAGACCGCACTCGCTTTAGGATTCTCTTCCTATTGCACTCGAAATACATCAAATTCAAACTCTTGGGTCGAGGATTTTACATCCGAGATCGCATCGCTTAGGATTCTCTTCCTACCGCACCTGAAATACATCAAATTCAAACTTTGGGTCGAGGATTTTACATCCAAGACTGCATCGCTTTAGGATTCTCTTCCTATTGCACTCGAAATACATCAAATTCAAACTTTTGGGTCGAGGATTTTACATCCAAGACCGCA
This sequence comes from Papilionanthe hookeriana x Papilionanthe teres, assembly GCA_022702705.1. Lineage (NCBI taxonomy): Eukaryota > Viridiplantae > Streptophyta > Magnoliopsida > Asparagales > Orchidaceae > Papilionanthe > Papilionanthe hookeriana x Papilionanthe teres. Next base: position 80,842,125 of record CM040431.1, read on the forward strand.
TCTGCTTCAGGATTCTCTTCCTATCGCACTGAAATACATCAAATTCAAACTCTTGGGTCGAGGATTTTACATCCGAGACTCGCATCGCTTTAGGATTCTCTTCCTATCGCACCTGAAATACATCAAATTCAAACTTTGGGTCGAGGATTTTACATCCAAGACCGCACTCGCTTTAGGATTCTCTTCCTATTGCACTCGAAATACATCAAATTCAAACTTTTGGGTCGAGGATTTTACATCCAAGACCGCATCGCTTTAGGATTCTCTTCCCTACCGCACCGAAATACATAAATTCAAACTCTTGGGTCGAGGATTTTACATCCAAGACTGCACTCGCTTTAGGATTCTCTTCCTATTGCACCGAAATACATCAATTCAAACTCTTGGGTCGAGGATTTTACATCCAAGACCGCATCGCTTTAGGATTCTCTTCCTACTGCACTGAAATACATCAATCCAAACTTTTGGGTCGAGGATTTTACATCCAAGACTGCACTGCTTTAGGATTCTTTTCCTATTGCACTGAAATACATCAAATCAAACTCTTGAGGTTACGGATTTTACATCCAATACCGCATTATTCTGAGGTCTTTCCTCATTGCAATGACTCAATCTAATCGATTCGATCTTCTTTTGGGGTTGAAGATGTTGCATCTAAAACTTCAAAATTCCAATTTTCATTCCAAATCAAATCCCTTCAAATTAATCTTGACAAACTTCAATCTAAATTAAAATTCCAAATTGAAATCTAAACTCACACATCATAACTTGAACATGAAACAAAATAAAATCTAAATTGAGATTTCTCCCATATCATGTGATTTGGGATTCACCTCCTTTTCCTTTCCCCAGCGAGAGTTCAGGAATCTCCAGTCTTAGAGATATACTTGACACTCCCCAGGCGGAAACTCTTCTACTTCGTCCTAAGTTTGTTACTTGGACATCTGTGTTGGTTTTGTTGATCGCTTCGGTCAACACCAATACGTGCGGTGTGCTCCGTCAGCTCACCACACCTATTGGGGGTCCATTTGTTGACCTCATTTTTGATGAGGTCTTCTCTTCTTCTCTTTAGTACTTAGGATCTAGCCTTAGGCTTTTCCTTTGACTATCTTAGAGGACTAGAATTGGGATCCACCTTTTAGAAATTCAAACCACTTCTTAACTCCCCGCAAACTCCACAAACTTGACTATAGACCCCTAATCACCTAGAGGGTTGAAATCAAATGTGGAAGTTTAAAGGATGAGTTCCTATAGGACTCTTTGGCCTTAGGACCGCCTACAGGTGGCCCGGTCCAGTAAAGGGCTGACTTACACATACATTACACCTATGCACTACACTTTCACACACCTCCTAAAACACACCCATACCTGACTTGACTTCCCGACTCATGTAGGTGATTCACATGGATGGTCCTTAACCCCTAAGCCTCTGGCTAAGAGGGTTAGGAACAACATGGTGAATGCCTCAAATGAGTCCCTTCATGGCTCATGTGGGCTTGATATGGCTTCATGGCTCAACAAAAATGATTTCATTCCACTTACATCCACCCAATCTTCAATTTTCCAAATTTTCAATTTTTGACCCCCGGGACCCTACACCCACCAACTCTACCAAATGCCCTTGAAACTACCCAAATTTCTCAAGAATTCCCAAATTACCCAAAATTCTCCAAAATCAATCCCAAACATTCCCACATCACTCAAACTGATCATCCATATCCAAAAATATCAAAAATCCCAAAATACCCCCAATACCTTCCAAATACCCAAAATACCCCTTTTGACCCAAAAATCCAAAAATTCAGAAAATTCCCAGAAAATTCCAGAAAATCCCAAATATTCCCAATTTCATTTTGTTCAACTACACCATGGGCCAATTTTGTCAATTTACCCCACTTTTATCAAAACCCCCAATTTAACCCATTTTAACCCAAAGTAAACCCAATGTCAAACCTAACCTACCCAATTGACCCAAATTCTGATCCAATTCAATTCTAAACTTCAATTCAAGATCCCCAACACCAATCTAGACCAAAGACAAGCTTAATTTGATTGAAATTTGGGTCCAATTTCACTTTTGGCCTTAAAGCCCAATTTGGACCTATGACCCAAACCTAACCCAAATTCACCCAATTCAACTCCAATTAACCCCAAATCTTTTCTAAACCTTTCTTAACATCCCCATAAACAAAACACTAACATGATTTGCCCAAAACTTTGATCCAAACCCTACTCAAGTTCAACCCAAAGCTAAAAGGCCCATTTTGACCTAAACCCAAACCTAGCCCAAATGAGCCCAAATCCCAAAATCAAAACCCAACCAAAGCCAAAACCTCTTTGAAACACTCCCATAAACATTTCCCAACATTAATTTTACATCAATTTCAACCCTAGCCCAACATTGGCCCATGCTAGCCCATTTTGGCCCACCTTAGCCTCTTTACCAAAAAGCCCATATCCAACCCAATTCAAACCCAAATCACACCAAATTGACTCCAAACCACTCATGACACATCCTTAAACTAAACCCAACATTTATTTGGCATGGCCCTTTGCAAAATTTTCATCTAAAAGCCCACTTCTAAAGGACATTCAAAAGCCCATTCCAAACCAAACTCAAAAGCCCAAGCCCATCCTAAAGCCCACATTACAATCTCATCTCATCCTCACTTAATTAAAATCATCCCTAAGTCCTAAATCAGCAATCAAATCTTTCTAAACAAAGCCATATGACAAACCATCCAAATTTTACACCAAATGTCCAAAATTCTTAAAACCCATTTTCATGAAATTGACTAAACTTTTCCCTAAGCCACATGGAGCCATGCATGAGCCATTCACAAGCCATAGGAAGCCATGAAAGTTTGGCATGTGATCAAGCCATTAATGGTAAAAGGAGGGGCTCCTTTTCTAACCTTTCATTAAGCCTTTTTTACCTTAAGCATGTCACACTCTAAACCATGCTTTGCCACCTAATCCTTGATGGAGACTCCACCATTCTCTTTTGGCTGACCCAACTGATCCTCTCAGCCCAAAATCAGGCCATGGGGAGGTGCACCCAACCCAAACCAATGGGTTGACCAAATTGAAGCCAAAATGACCTCTTCCCCATTCCATTTTAATTCAGCCACTTTACACATGGCAGTGGCCAATTGATTGCACAAACCTCTAACCCTGACCCACCTGGACCTGAGGGTGACCCATGCCTGCCGGCCAGCCACCCCAGTCGCCGGAAAACACCATGGCCGAAACCTTGGGAGGAGCCAAACTTTGGAATTCTCCCTTGCTGAGCTGCCCCATGCCTAGTGGTCACCATGGTTGTTCTTCTCCTCACCAGAGCAGCTGATCCCAAGCCCTAACTCCCCCTGGGAGGCCCTCCAGCCATGCCTATTTAAACACCACCCCCTCACGGCCATGAGAAGAGAGTTGCACAAACCTTGCCAAAACTCGCCAAAATTGTTCCGGACCCCTCCTCATACACAGAGCACTTGATCCCCAGTGAGATCCCCCTGCCATTTCTTCTCTGTGAGCTTAATTTCAGAGTTGAAATCCAAGCCCAAAACCAGGACACTCCCACACAGTGGACCAATCCCCAAATTGATTGGTCCTACACCTTCACCAGACCAAGGGAAGGTGTCCACCAGCAAAAGCCCCATCTCCAGGCCACCCGGTTGCTCCGGACTCCAAGCTTTGTGATCGACTTGTGGTCGAAGTTCAACCTAGACAATTCACCAGACCAGGAGACTTCATCCCTAGCCTCCTGCAGCTCCAACGAACGTGCCAAGCATCTCTGATCGAGGCTTCACCTCTCAGAGCTAAGGTATGAATTAATTCTTCATCCCGAGCTTCTGGAGATTCTCCATTTCAAATGCCTTAATTGCAATGCATGTTTACCGTATGGATGTGTTCGTCTCTTCAAGACGAATCCATAGAGCATAAGAACATAAAAATACGTTGAGTATCGAGTGAGATCTTAAGGATTTAGTGTGGACGGCTCTCGGGTGAGGACACTTGGGGACGATGAACGGATGCCGTCCATTTAATACACGCGCGGACGGACGGCTCAGATGGCGTCGGACCAGGAGACGGTACGAGAACCGCGGGGCCCGGGCTGCTGACTCAGATGGCGGCGTCGAATGGGAGCGCGCCACGCGGCGTTTCGGAGCTGCCGAGGTTGACGCGACGCCGCGTGGATAAATAGATAAATAGGGTATTTTCTATTTATTTTAATTCCCAGAATTTTAAAAATCCATATCTCTGTGTAGAAAAATCACAAAAATAAAATAAAAATACCCCTCGCTCGAGTGAACGGAGGAGAATAATGTGGAAAAGAAATTAATTAATTTTGTCCAAGTATTTTATTTTTAATTAATTATTTACTCCCTGCATTGTTTTAATTCTCCATGCATGTATACAATTCACCATGGCATGAGACCATAGGGCTTTTGAAGCCTCCGAACTTAGGAACATTCCCCGAATTTTCCAAGGTCGAGGCCATCTCTGTGAAAAGTTATTGATTTTTCAAATGCATGTTGTTGTTTTAAGTATTTTAATTTCAAAAATTAGCATGTTGTGAAATAAATTCTAGGAAAATTTGGTGATGTTCCTTATGACCAGAGAACCTTAGGAAAAATAGGATTTGAGTTAATTCACTTAGCTTAACCCTAATTGGCTTAAACACCCAAAATAGGTCTCTAATTAATTAGAGTTAACCATAGATCAAATTGACTTGAAATCAATTCTCCACTGACCTTTAGGATCAGAGGAACCCACCATAAAAATTTGAGGTCAATTGGACTTGGTTAGCCCCACTAATTGGGTTAATTAAGCCACTTAGCCATTTTAAACTTTAAAAATTCATAACTTTCAAAATATCTTTCAAAAATTCACCAAATTGGTTTTGGAGTCTCTCTGATATCAGGGGAGTTCAGGAAAATTAAAATTTCAATTTTCTAAAAAGTTGATTTTTAATATTATTTTAATATTTTTAATAATTAAAAAATAATAAAAATCACAAAAATAATAAAATTCACCAAAATGTCATATTTTGAATTCTAATCACTTAAGAACAAGTCCCATATTTTTCCTAGGTCTATTTAGTGAAATATTAATTTTTTAAAGCTCTAGGGTAATTTTAAAATTAAAAAAATGTATTTTCTAGCATTTTCACCAAAATAATTATAATAAATCAAAGAAAAATCAGAAAATTGTAAAGTTTGGTTCTCTGGAATCCTTGATATCAGAGAGAATTTTAAAAATTATAAAACTTATTTTTCAACATTTATTTTATTTTTAAATTAATTAATACTCCAGAATTTAAAATAATTCTAATAAATAAAATATAATTCAAAAAATTACAAAATTTGGTCCAAGTGGTCCTCTGGTCATTAGGAATGTCCCCTAATTTTCTTAAGGACAGAAACTTTCCCTTGGTCATGTTATTGAATTTTCCTTGGAAATTCCTATTTTCTACAAAAAATAATTATATAAATAAATTAAATAACAGAAAAATCACATTTTCTCCTCTCATGTCTTCATTGACACATAAGTGAAGTCACATAAAAATTTCAAGTTCATTTGAGTTCAATTTAGTGAGTTATGAAATTATTAGGCTTAAAGGGCAAAAATGGTGATTAAAATTTTAACCCTTAATTAAAACTTTAGGTTTAATAAAAATTAACAAGTAAAATATTTGATCCTAATCTGATTTGGATGATTGAAATTTAAATAATTGAAGGGTAGAAACCCATTAAGCAATTTAAAATGCTTAAACTTTAATTAAATAATTAATTGAATTTGGAGGAATAATAAAATTGGAATTATTAAAATAGGGATATTATTAGGGAGAGATTTATTCTTTAATTTAAAAATCCCTAAATTAATCATCTCATTAATACTCAACTCTTAATTAAAATGATGACTCAAACTTAAAATATTAAAAGACTTAATCATTAAATAAAAATTAAATCATTAAACTCTTTCAAAAATTTTCAATTAAATTAAATTAAATTAAGATTAAAAGTTGAATTAAATTAAATTAAAATTAAATTAAATTAAATAAACAAATTAAATTAAATTAAATGAATTAAATACATTAAATTAAATAAATAAAATTAAATTAAATTAAGTTAAATAAAATTAAATAAATAAATTAAATTAAATTAAATTAAATTAAATTAAATTAAAATTAAATTAAATAAAATTAAAATTAAATTAAATTAAATTAAGAAATTAAATCAAATAAATTAAACTGAATTAAATTAAATCAAATCAAATTAAATTAAATAAATTAAATTAAAATAAATTAAATTAAATTAAATTAAAATTGAATTAAATAACCTCACTTAAGACATGAAGAAATAAATCTAAAATAACTTGAACACTATTCCAAACTTAAATCATTAATTTGAACTTAAATTTGGATCACAAATCATTAAATATCATTTGCCCTTAGGAGCCTTAGTTATCATAACTCCTAAGTAGAACATTAAAATGAAATGTTACTTCACTTATAGGACATTCAAATGTCCTAGTTCACTGAGCAAGTTAACAAAACTTGAAAACCTCGGACGATTGATTCATTTACACAATTAAATTCATTTGGACTTAAAACAATCCTAGAAATATTGAAAAGATGTTTAAGATTTTTCTTAAGCACTTACTCAATATGATAGGATATTTACAAGAACAATTAAACTTAATTGTTCTTTGATGAAGAAAATCGTCTTCAAACTAAAAACACAGAGAACCTAGACGTCATAGGAAATGACTAGCTATAGGATTAGGAACTTGGTAGAAAACCAAAACCTTTCCCTTAGCTTTACCTAGGAACTTGCTTAAATATTCTAACCGTGTTTTAAGTGCAGCTTGGGATGACGGGAAGACCCTCCGAGTACGCTTTTATTTTATTGCGGTTTATTTTATTGCAAATGCACTTTATTTTTCTTGCATGATAAACAACGGTTGCATGAAAACCGACACCTTTAGGACGAAACCAAAACTGAAACCCATAACTAAATTAAAAGACATTACAAGATAAAATTCACCTCCACAACATTCCAAAATATAAGACAACTCAAAATTTAATCACAAACAGAACACAAAACTACAACTACAACTAAATTAAAACGTCTCATTGAATGATCGGGAATACCTCGGATGATGTAACCCACGTGTTGCTAACGGGATTTCCCACGGTCTAAATGAAAGTGCGGAACTCATTTAGTTGAGTTTAGCAAATTCATCCGGACTAAGTGAATTCGATGAAAATAACGGTGCCGGGATGACGGAACCGTGGGATCTTAATCGGTTCTGTTTAATCAACTTTAAGATCTGTTTTAATTAAAACACAAAAAACACGTGGAAATTAAGACTTCTCTAAACCAAGACACTTCTCTCATCTCTTGATTTATGATTTCTAAAACTAAAACCTCTGCAACAACAAGGAGCTCGGAGCATGGTGGGCAGCACGGCCATCGTCGTCAGCAAAACTTGAACCTACTTCAGCAAAACTTTCTTAGTATTAAACAACAAAGCCATAGGACTTCGAGGTAGTTTGCCTAGTGCAACATAAATCCTCAACTCTTCGTTAGGCATTTGCATTGCAAATTAAGCCCTAACCGGTCTTAGGATTCCGAGGTAGTCGTCCGATACGACATAAACCCTTATATCTTCTAGGCAATTTGTATGATTCTATCATATAAATATAAGCCCTAATTAACTAAATTGGCAAGATTAAAACATTAGATAAACATTAGGACTTTCCTAAATTCAAGCCAAACAATAGGATAGTCGGAAGATTACCGAAGTCCGCTTCGAATCCGTGATCTCTCCTACTTTTCTTCCTTTGAATTCCCAAAATAAAAATGTTCCAAATTTGATCCATTCCCTATTGAAATTCCAAAATCCAATCCTTTGAAAACCTTAAACTTTGAAATTCTTGAGAGCGAGATTATTGATTATTATCGAGAGTTTTCTTAGGTGATTCCCGTCACTTAAGATGTAATTAACTATAGGGGCTTGCCCTTATAGGGAACTTTAAGAACCCGAGTAATATAAACCCTGTTTAATGTTTTCATATTAAGCGAGGGAATTTGTCGGCTTATAAAATTGGTTCGCGGACCAAACGGATGTCACCAATCCTCTAGTTTATTTAACCGAGCCCCACCATCAAGCGGTGTGTCTATCCTCGTGGATAGATACACGGTTGTGGTGCGGTGCTCGTTTATGTAAACTATTCGAGATGTGAGATCGGTTTGATTTCATATCTTAAAACTTTCAAATTTAAAATTATTTTCAAAATCAAATAGTACTTTCTAAACCATATATATATTTAAATTAAATTTAAAATACGCCGACATATTTCTGTAGGCGACCCCCTTTTCAAAATAAAACACACAACCTAAAAAATGCCGACACATGGCTACAATTCAAGGGCAGTCGCAGTTGTTTCTAATAGCAACTTTGGAGGCAAACCAACCAGAAATTGTTCACGTTACGGATGAAAGAAAAGAGTCCACCTTCGACAAACAACCGAAGAATGCTCTAGTTCGGAGTTCGATACTAGAGAGTGACATTAAATGGATGGTGGAACAACAGGTGAAAGAAGCCCTGGTCCAATCGAAAATGGAGGAATCAGTTTCAAAGGGTAGACCTTACCCGAAGAGTTTGATACCGTTCAGTACCCCGGAGGTTTCGTATCACCGTTGTTCAAAACTTTTGACGGAACTGGAAATCCCCGACAACATGTTGTACACTTCCGAGCAAGCTGCTGCAATGCGGGGGGTAACGAAGCACTTTTGTTTCGCCAATTTGTGAATATCCTCACTGGAGTTGCCTTTGATTGGTATGCAGAGTTGCCAAATGGTTTGCTAAGGACATTTACAGAAATGGAAAATCTTTTTGTCAAACAGTTTGCTGGAGCTCAGCACCACATCACCGTCGGTGATCTTGTGGTAGAGAAACAAAAACCAGATGAAACCTTGGTGGAATACATCCTGCGTTGGAGAAATCTCAACATCAGATGCAAGCCACAGTTGCAAGAGTAGCACGCAGTTGAAATCATTCTAAAGAGCATTTACGGTCCAATTGGTCTCTTGCTAAAGGGATTCACCATCAAGACATTCGAGAAGTTACTTAATAAAGCCAGAAGACTTCAAGAAGAAGCTAAACAACTTGGTTATCTTGGAAAAGTCAACGAGCTGGAGCCAACGAAGATATTCAAGAAGGAATCTGAGACAGTTGCTGTGGTTAACTGGGGAAAGCGGCAACTACAAGTACAGGCCGAACAACATCAGCAGACCTTACAACGTCCCAGACAGAACGCTCAGCAATCCTTTCAGCAAAGACTTTACCAGACGAATGAAAGACAAGTTCCAAAAGTGGTTGCTCGAACAAACAAGGTGTACTCTATTAAAGATGAAGCAGCAAGAAAGATGTTCCACAGTCTAATCAAGAACCCTGAATTTTGGTTACTTGAACCAAAAAGACCGGATGAAATCAACAAGAAAGGACATCCAAGATACTGCCCGTACCACAGGTTCGTTGGACACACCATAGAAGAGTGTTGCAATTTCAAACACTGGCTTAAAGAGAATTTCAAGAATGGAAACGTAATAATTCTGGAAGAATATTTGAAAAGAACCTGAAAAAGGTTCTATCATATGATTTCGGTCGATTTGTTTGTTCTAGCTGACTCCTAAATAATTGGCAACAGAGAAGACACTTCTTGACTACCATTGTACAACATCTACCAATGTAAAGGAAATTTGCAGGATTGATGTTGATCTGTCACATCCCTCCCACTGCTATGAATGAAAATGAACGGAAAAATTTTTTTTCTGTTGAGAATTGTTCGATATTTGGAAAGCTCAAAGTTGGATATTTTGATAAGACATTAACTTCAGAAAGAATGAAATTTATGCCCTAATGACTGGGTCCTTCACTTTAAGGAATTCAGACTGAGTCCTAAGTAGATTTTGAAATGAAGCAGTGTGCTTGAAATACGAGTAATTGATTTAGGATATCAATGGTCTTTTAATTTTTTGCCATGTGATTGGGTTCAGACTTTTTGATGAGTTATAATATCATAGGATTCATGTTAAGAAACCATTTCAGATTTATTAATTAGGGGAGTTTCTACATTCAAAATCTTTAACAAAAATATGTCTTACCATATACAGTAATTCTCAGAAAATAAAAGGAGCATTAAAAAAAAGGTGTTCCTGAGGAGAAGCTTGAGGTGGGCACAAAATAAAAAATTGGTGTCCCAATCCAGACATTCAAAATCTTTAACATGTGCTCCACTAGATATAGTAATCCTCAATTAAAAAAGAGCGAAAACCTCAATTAAAAAAAAGAGAAAAGAGTAATCGAATGAGCTCCCTGAGAAGAAGCTTGAGGCAAGCATAGAATCACAAATTGGTGTCTTAATCCTCCCTCGATTAATAAAACTTAGAAGGCTACCTTAAGAAGTTTCCTCTGATATTTTGCTTTGAATAGAGTTAAGTGATTTTATGTCTTTTGGTCGGTGATTAATTGACTCAGAAATATCTTTGGACAATGAAAAATATTTCTATCACATGAGCATAAATTCTGAAATCTGCTTAGGCTCAGAAAGAAAGAATTAAAGATATGGGCTATGTTATTAGATTTAATGGAACTTCAAACCTGAAGTCATGCCTTTCAATACCAGAGGATACAAATCCAACATCAATTCAAAGGGCGTCAGGGCAACTTCACAAAGACAGCCTAGACAATCCTCCTAAATAAACAGTAAAGAGTGACGAGTGTTACAAATGAAGCTACGAAGTTCCTATCCCTTCAACTGTGGTGTCTGTAGAAATAACACATCTTCGTAGGTACTTGAAAGGATATAATTCCAATAGTACCTCAAAGAATAGGTCATTTTCTACAAATTACTTCGGTCAGTGGACGATACTTCAAGGAGAACTGCGCATTGTGATGTTTCAAAGACAACCTTGTTCTACGAAGCACAGATGCCGCACTTGCTTATGACTGGGTCCAAACCCTGACTAAAAAAAATTAAAAAAAAAAGAAAAATCATGAAACATAAAATAATAAAATAAAACTTCACAAAAAAGAAATCAATAATAAATTCCCCAATGAATGATAACAAATAAAAAGAAAATAAAATCAAATAAGATAATGAAACGAAACATCGAATCAAAAAGAAATCTAAAATCAAATTGAAATCTAAATCAAAATGAACTCAAATCATCGAAACAAAAAAGGAATCTCAATATTAAAAATAAAAATCAAATCTGAATCTCCAATCTGAACTTTCAAATCCAATCTCAATTTGAATCTCAAATCAAATCTCAATCAAATTCAAAACTTCCATGTCTAAAATCCAATCCCATCAATTCTCTCCCTTGTCTGAGATAGAAGCAGTCGATTCCATTGACACGAAGTCACGAGGTTTTCGATTTGGTTCTGATGGCTAGGAATCGTATCCAATCTAAACAGTAACTTTTCGATCAACTCTTTGAGTGGGATATGTGGCACCCTCATATTCCCTCCTAATTCGTTTCTTTCCACAAAAAATCTTTTACAACTTTCATGAAATTCTCAAAACACCAAAATTCTACACTTTTCAGATCGACACTACAAATCTTTGCAAATAAATCATGAAATCAAAATCAAATATTAGAGGTGGAGGATCCTAGCATCCGACACCGCATTGCTCTGCAATGATCTCCTATTAAAGTTTAGAGGTTGAGGATTTTACATCCGATACCGCATTGCTTTAGGATTGTTCCCTATCGCAATGGTTCAAATAAAAAATCAAAGTTTAGAGGTTAAGGATTTTACATCCGATACCACATTGCTTTAGGATCTTTCCCTATCGGAATGTTTCAAATTAAAAATCAAAGTTTGGAGGTTGAGGATTTTACATCCGATACCGCATTGCTTTAGGTTCTTTCCCTATCGCAATGGTTCAAATCAAAATCAAATTTCAGAGGTTGAGGATCCCAACATCCGATACCACATTCCTTTAGGATCTTTCCCTATCGCAATGGTTCAAATCAAAAATCAAAGTTTAGAGGTTGAGGATTTTACATCTGATACCACATTGCTTTAGGATCTTTCCCTATCGTAATGGTTCATATCAAAAATCAAAGTTTAGAGGTTGAGGATTTTACATCCGATAACGCATTGCTTTAAGATCTTTCCCTATCGCAATGGTTCAAATCAAAAATCAATGTTTAGAGGTTAAGGATTTTACACCTGATACTGCATTGCTTTAGGATCTTTCCCTATCGCAATGGTTCAAATTAAAAATAAAATTTTAGAGGTTGAGGATCCCAGCATCCGATACCGCATTGCTTTAGGATATTTCCCTATCGCAATGGTTCAAATCAAAATCAAATTTTAGAGGTTGAGGATTTACATCTGATACCTCATTGCTTTAGGTTCTTTCCCTATCACAATGGTTCAAACCAAAAATTAAATTTTAGAGGTTGAGGATTTTACATCTGATACTGCATTGCTTTAGGATCTTTTCCTATTGCAATGGTTTAAATTAAAATCAAATTTTAGAGATTAAGGATTTTATATCCGATACCACACTGCTTTGGGTTCTTTCCCTATCGCAATGGTTCAAATTCAAAATCTCGAATTTCAGAGGTTGAGGATCCCAGTATCTGATACAGCATTGCTTTGCAATGGCTCCTGTTAAGTTCTAGAGGTTGAGGATCACAGCATCCGACATCGCATTGATTTAAGATCATTTCCTATCGCAATGGTTCAAGTCAATGTTATCATCGTAGAACATCAATTCTCGAGGCTAAAGCTGAACTTCCAGTTCTCATTTTGAGATCAATACCTAAATTCTTATCCTTCTCGATCGGTACCTAAACTCTGATTCTCCCTTTGAGGCCGGTACTGTCGGCATATTTTTAGGTTGTGTGTTTTGAAAAGGAAGTCGCCTACAGAAGTTGTCGGTGAACTTTAGATTTTAAATTTAATTTAAATATATATATATAATTTAAAAAGTAACTTTTGGTTTTGAAAATAATTTTGAATTTAAAAAAGTTTAAGATATGAATTTAAACTGATCTCACATCCCAAATAGTTTATATAAACGAGCACCACACCACAAACCGTGTATCTATCTCGAAGGACAAACACACTACTTAACAATGGGGCTCGCTTAAATAAACTAGAAGATTTGTGACATCCGTTTGGTCTGTGAACCAATTTTATAAGCCGACAAGTTCCCCTGCTTAATATAAATGTATTAAGCAGGGCTTATATTACTCAGGTTCTTAAAGTTCCCTATAAGGGCAAGCCCCTATAGTTAATTACATCTTAAATGACGAGAATCATTTAAGAAAACTCTCGATAATGATCAGTTGTTTTGCTCTCAAGAATTTCAAATTTTAAGGTTTTCAAACAATTGGATTTTGGAAATTTCAATTGGGAATGGATCAAATTTGGAACAGTTAATTTCAGGAGTCCAAAGGAAGAGAAGTAGGAGAAGCTGAGGATCCAAGAAGAATCTTGCCAACTTCCCAAACTATCCTATGGTTTGGTTTCAATTTGAGAATTTATTTAATAATGCAATCCTGCCAATTTTAATTAATCAGGACTTATATTTATATGATTTAATCACACAAATAGCCTCGAAGATGTGAGGGTTTATGTCGTACCAAACGACTACCTCAGAGTTGAGGATTTATGTTGTACTAGGCAAACTACCTCGAAGTCCTATGGCTTGGTTATTTAATTCTAAGAAAGGTTTAGCTGGTGTTGATCCAAGTTTTGCTGACGACGATGGATGTGCTGCCCACTATGCTCCAAGCTTCTTGTTGTTAGAGAGGTTTAGTTTTAGAAGGTGAAAATCAGGAGATGAGAAGAGATGAGAAAAGTGTTTTGGTTTAGAAAAATTCTTAAGGTTCAAATGTCTTTAATGTTTTATTAGGGGAATCTTAAAGTTGATTATAACAACACTGGTTAAGATCCCACGCTTTCATCATTCCGGCACCGTTATTTTTATCAGATTCACTTAGTTCAGATGAATTTGCTAAACTCAACTGAATGAGTTCCACACTTTCATTTAGACCGTGGGAAATCCCGTTAGCCACACGTAGGTTACATCATCTGAGGTATTCCCGATCATCCAATGAGTCATTTTAATTTAATTGCAATTGTAGTTTTTTGTTCTGTTTGTGTTTAAATTTTGATTTGTTTTATATTTTGAAATGTTGTGGCGGTGGATTTTATCTTGTTGTAACTTTTATATTAATTTTGGTTTCAGTTTTGTGGCTATCCTAAAGGTTTTAGTTTTCATGCAACAGTCTTGTTTAACATGCAAGAAGAGTAAAACGTAGCTCATATAAATAAATTGCAATAAAGTAAATTGCAATAAAATATAAGCGTACCTGGAGAGTCTTCTCGTCATTCCAAGCTGCACTTAAAGCACATGTTAAGACATTTAAATATTTCAACAAGTACCTAGGTAAGGCTAAGGGAAGGTTCTGGTTGTCTACCAAGATCATAATCCAATAACTAGTCATTTCCTATGACGTCTAGGTTCTTGTGTTTTGTTTATGGATGATTTTCTTCACCAAAGAACAATTAAGTTCAATTGTTCTTCTAAAACATCTCATCATATTGAGAAAGTGCTTAGGACGAGTCCTAAACATCTTTTCAATGCTTCCGAGATTATTTTGAGTCCAAGTAAATTTAGTTGGATGGGTGAATTAATCATCCAAGAGTTTAGCTAAGCTTTGTCTCGTGCTCAGTGAACTTGGGCATTTGATTACCTGATGAATGAAGTGACATCTCACTTAATACTCCATTTAAGAGTTATAATAATTAAAGCCTTTAGGGTCAAGTTGGTTTGTTGAGAATTTTAATCATTCTTAATTTGAAGTTGGAGTTAATGGTTTAAAGTGATTTAGTTTAATTATGAGGTTTTAATTAATAATTTTAAGTTTGGAGCAGTGTTCAAATTATTTTTGGTTTAAATCTTCATACTTTAAGTGATCTTAATATTTTAAATTAATCTTTGGTGTTTCAAATTCACTTAGATTATTCATATATCTTAATGATTTGGTTTAGGTTAATCTTGACTAGTTTGATTTTTTATATTCTTAATTATGAATTGTCTTAATATTTCAAATTTGTTTTACTTTTATTATTGAGTGATGTTAATTTAATATAATTTAAATTTAATTTAATTGAATTTAACTTAATTTAATTTAATTTAATTTCAATATTTTAAATTTAATTTAATTTAATTGTTAAAATGTTAGTTTAATTTAATTTTAATTTTAATTTAATTTTTACTTAATTTAATTTAAATTAATATAAATATAATTTATTTTAATTGTTAAACCACTTAATATTTTGAGCTTTCCTTTAATTTAAGGGTTATTTTTTTTAATTTTTAATTTACTTAGTTTGTATTATCATTTTTATCTTAATTAAGAGTTAAATATTATTGAAGTGATTTATTTAGGGATTTTTTTATTAAAGAATTAATATCCTCTCAAGTTATATTCCTATTTTTAATAATTCAAATTTTCATTAATCTTCCAAAATTTAAATTGTTTAAATAATTAAAGTTTTATTTTTGGTTTATTAAAAGTGATTAATGGGTTCCTACCCTTTTAATTTCCCAAAATTTAAATCATCCAAGAAACATAAAATCAAATATTTTACCCTCCATTTTAATTAAACCTAAAATTTTAATAAAGGGGTTTAAATTTTTTAATGACCTTTATGCCCTTTTAGGCTTATTTATTTCATAACTCACTAAATTGAGTTCAAATGAACTTGAAATTTTTATGTCACCTCACTCACATGTCAATTAAGACATTAGAGGAGAAAATGTGATTTTTCTGAATTTAATTTATTTATATAATTATTTATAGTGAAAAATAAGGGATTTCAAGGAAAATTTAACAATATGACCAAAGTAAGGTTTCTGATTTAAGAAAATTATGGGATGTTCCTAATGACTAGTGGACCACTTGGACCAATTTTGGTGATTTTTTAAACTATATTTTATTTATTATAATTATTTTGAGTTTTGGATTGTTAATTAATTATAAAATAAAATTAAAGTTGAAAAATGGATTTTAAATTTTTCTTAAATCTCTCTAACCTCAAGGAGGTCAGAGAAACAAAATTTTTAATTTTCTATTTTTTCTTTGATTTATTGGAATTAATTTAGTGAAAAGGTTCGAAAATACATTTTTTAATATTAAAAAATTGTTTTAAGCATATAAAATTCAATATCTTTACTTAGAGACTTAGAAAAAATATTTGGTTGGTTTCTAAGTGCTTAGAAGTCAAAATGTGACATTTTTAGGATTTTTTTATTTTTGTTATTTTTATTATTTTTTAGTTATTTAAATATCAAAAATATCATTAAAAATAAAAAATTTTAGAAAATCTCAATTTTAATTTTTATATACTCTTCTGATATTAGAGAGCCCACAGAAACAATTTGGTGAATTTTTGTAATGTATTTTTGGAGTTATGAATTTTTAATGTTTAATTTTGATCATGTGGCTTAATTAATTCATTTAGTGGGGCAAATCATTTCCAATTGACTTCAATTTTTTAAGTAAGGTTTTCTGTATCCTAAAGCTCAATGGAGAATTAATTTCATGTTATTTTTAAGTGTGGTTAACCCAAATTAATAAAAATTTAATTTTAAGTATTTCGGCTAATTAGGGTTATTCTTAATGAATTAAGCCTAACCATAATTATCCTAGGGTCCTCTAGTCCTAAGAAACTTCCCCAAATTTTTCTATAATTTATTGAGAAACATGCTAATTATTGGAATTAAAATACCAAAACAGTGACATAAAATTAAAAAATACATAACTTGCCATAGAGATAGCCTCTCACCTTGAAAAATTCAGAGAATGTTGCCAAGATCAGAGACTTTAAAAACCCTATGGTCTCATGCCATGGTGAATTGTGTATGCAAATGGAGAATCAAAATACTCAAAATAGTAAATAATTAATTTAAAATAAAATACTCATCAAATAAGCCCAATTATTTTTCCACATTGTTCTCCTCTATTTACTGAGCAAGTGAGTATTTTTATTTTATTTTTGTGATTTTTCTATGAAAAGTTATGATTTTTTGAAGTTTATGTCCAAAAATAAATCAAAAATCCAATTTCCCTCTCAAACTATCGCTATCAAGGGGGCCACGTGTCACTCCGCGATTGGCTGGCACGTTTTTGCTTATGGATGAAGCTCCTGTCCAACTGCATCTTGGCCGTCCATGCGATACACATGTGATCGGACGGCTACTGCTCCTCTCTCTTAGTTCTATTCACCCAAAACCGTGTACCTTCAAACCTTGATATCTCACTCGTTTCTCAACGAAATTGAGTGAATTTTTTTTTAAAATGATGGTCTAATCGAGTAGCACACATCTATATGGTGATGATATAATTAAAGCATGTGAATATTTACAGAAATTTAAAATAAGCTCCGTTGGAGGAGAAAAAAATTGATACCTTTGTCCAAGAGGTGAGGCCTCAATTGGAAATGGTTGGATTAAGCTTAGGAGTGCTTGGAGAAGCTTTGGGAACAATTTGGCAGAGTTTCCCCAAGGTAATCTTTTGCATCTCTTCTCTTTGGCCATCAATAGAGCTTAAACAGAGGAGTTTAAGTTCAAATTGGTCAAAGCATGAGGTTGGGCTTGGTTCACCTTTCCATGGTCTGATTTGGGCTGAGAAAAGCTCCCTTGATTCAGCTTGATTAGTGAGGAGAAGTCACATTCCAAGTACAATTAGGCTTAAGCATGGGTTAGGGAAGACATGGGAGTGCTTAATTACTTTAAGGGAATCAAGAAAGAGGCTCCTCCTCTTGCCCAATATGGTATGGTCACATGAACACCACTCACATGTCTTGCATGGGGCTTAAGGATGGCTTCATGGCTAGCCTATGGCTTGTCCATGGCCTGGTCAATTTTCATGAAAAAAGGTTCTTTGGAACTTTTTAAAAACTTTGGATTTTTTGATTGGTTTTGTCATGATGCTATTTTGGTTTAATCAAAATGATGGGTTTTGGACTTAGGGGTGATTTAAGTCATAGGGAATGATGAGGGAAAATTTCATGTGGGCTTTGAATTGATTTTGGGCCTTTGGATTTGGTGAAAATGGGCTTTAAAATGGTTTAAGAAAGTGGGCCTTTAGGTTTGAAAACAAATTGATGGATGGAAATTTTGTGAAGGATTGGGACAAACAAATGTTGGGTTTAGTTTAGGATGTGTCATGAACATTTTAGAAAAGATTTGGTGTCATTTGGAGTGGAATTGGATTTAATTTGGGCTTTTTTGGTAAAGGGGCCAAAGTGGGTCAAACTGGGCTAACTTGGGCTAAGGTTAGGCTAATGTTGGATTTGATGTAAAATTAATATTGAGAAATGTTCATGGGGTGTAACAAAGAGTTTTCAATTTTGGTTGGGCTTTAATTTTGGGATTTGGGCATATTTGGGTTAGGTTTGGGGTTAGGCCAATTTAGGGGATTTTAGTTTTAGGTTAGATTTGGGTGGAGTTTAGGTTCAAATTTGGGGCAAATCTAGTTAGCATTTTGTTTATGGAGATATTAGGTAGGTTTAGTAAAAGATTTGGGGCCAATTGGGGTTCACTTGGGTTGGTTTGGGCTAGGTTTAGGTCATGGGCCAAAATTGGGCCTTAGGCTTCAAATTGAAATTGGATCCAAATGTTAATCAAATTGGGCTTGGATTTGGTCTAAATTGATATTGGGGATATTGAATTGAAGTTTAGAATTGGATTAGATCAAAATTGAGGTCAATTGGGTTGATTTGGTTTGACATTGGGTCCACGTAGGTTAAGAATGCGTCAAATTGGGGGATCCAGTAAAAGTGGGGTAAATTGACAAAATTAGCCTATTGTGTAGTTGAAAAAAATGAAATTGGTAATATTTGGGATTTTCTAGAATTTTCTAGGAATTTTTGGAATTTATGGATTTTTTGGTATTTTGAGGGTATTGGGGGGTATTTTTAGAAATTTTGGTATATTTGGCTAAGGGTGATCAATTTGAATGGTGGGAAATGTTTAGGATTGATTTTGATGAATTTTGGGTAATTTAGGCAATTTTGCAAATTTTGGGTAGCTTCAAGGGCATTTGGTAGGTTTGGTGGGTGTAGGGTCTCGGGGGTCAAAAATTGAAATTTAAAAAAAAATGAAGATTGATCAAGTTTGAGTAGAATGGAATCACTTTGGTTGAGCCATGAAGCCATATCAAGCCCATGAGGGCCATGAGGGGACTCATTTTAGGCTCTCTGTTGTTCATAACCCTTTTAGCTAAGGGCCTAGGGGTTAAGGTCCATCCATATGAATTACCTACATGAGTCAGGGAGTCAAGCTAGGTATGAATGGTTTTAGGAATTGGAATGTGTGTGAAAGTGTAATGTGTGCAGGTCAACCCTCACCAGACCAGGCCACCCAGGGTAGTCCTAAGGCCAAAGAGTCCTATAAGGAACTCATCCTTTAAACCTCCACATTTGATCTTAACCCTCCAAGTGACTTAGGGGTTTACGATCAAACTTATGGGGTTTGCAGGGAGTTCAGAGATGTTTAAATTTCTAAGTGGTGGGTTCCATTTCTAGTCCTCTAAGATAGTCAAAGGGAAAGCCTAAGGCAAGATCCTAAGTACAAGGAGAGAGAAGAGAAAAGACCTCATCAAAAATGAGGTGAACAAATGGACCCCCAATAGGTGTGTTGTGCTAACCAAGCACACCGTGCATATTGGCGCTGACCGAAGAGATCAAAAAAACCAACACAGACGTCTAAGTGGCACACTTGGAACAAAGTAGAAACAAATTTCCACTGGGGAGTATCGAGTACATCTCCAAGACTGGAGATCCCTGAACTCTCGCTGGGGAAAAGAAAAGAAGATGAATTCCAGATCATATGATCTGGGGAAATTTGACTTATATTTCATTTCATTTTCTGTTTTAAGTTTTAATGTGTGAGTTTAAATTTTAATTTGTTCTGAGTTTCAATTTTGATTGGGGTTTAGTTTAAAATCAATTCAAGGAAATCTGGATTTGAAATGAGAATTGGAACCTAGCTCCCAACCTCGAGACTGCGAAGAGAACTGGAATTTAGGTACCAGCTTTGGAGTGAGAATCAGAGTTTAAGTATCAATTGAAAATGATGAGAATCAGAATTTAGGTACTAACTCGAAAGTTTAAAGAGAACTGGAATCGGGTTCCAGTCTTGAAGGTTTAAAGAGAACTAGAATCTGGTTCTAGTCTCAAAGGTTTAAAGAGAACTAGGATGTGGTTCCAGTCTCGAAGGTTTAAAAAGAATTGGAAACTGGTTCCAATCTCGAAGGTTTAAAAGGAAAAGGAAACTGGTTCCAATCTCGAAGGTGTAAAGAGAAATGGAAACTGGTTACAATCTTGAAGCTCTAAAGAGAAATGGAAACTGGTTCCAATCTCGAAGGTCTAAAGAGAAATGGAAACTGGTTCCAATCTAAAAGGTCTAAAGAGAAATGGAAACCGGTTCTAATCTCGAAGGTCTAAAGAGAAAAGGAATCTGGTTCCAATCTCGAGGTTTAAAGAGAATTGGAAACTGGTTCCAATCTCGAAGGTCTAAAGAGAAATGGAAACTAGTTCCAATCTCAAAGGTTTAAAGAGAGATGGAAACTGGTTCCAATCTCGAAGGTTTAAAGAGAATTGGAAACTGGTTCCAATCTCGAAGGTTTAAAGAGAATTGGTATCTGGTTCCCATCTCGAAGGTTTAAAGAGATATGGAATCTGGTTCCAATCTCGAGGGTTTAAAGAGAAATGGAAACAGGTTCCAATCTCGAAGGATTAAAGAGAACTGGAATCTGGTTCCAATCTCGAAGGTTTAAAGAGAACTGGAATCTGGTTCCAGTCTCGAAGGTCTAAAGAGAAATGGAAACTGGTTCCAATCTAAAAGGTTTAAAGAGAACTAGAAACTGGAATCTGGTTACAGTCTCGAAGGTTTAAAGAGAAATGAAAACTGGTTCCAATCTCGAAGGTCTAAAGAGAAATGGAAACTGGTTCCAATCTCGAAGGTCTAAAGAGAAATGGAACTGGTTCCAATCTCGAAGGTCTAAAGAGAAATGGAAATTGGTTCCAATCTCGAAGGTTTTAAGGGAACTGGAATCTGATTCCAGTCTCGAAGGTTTAAAGAGAATTGGAAACTGGTTCCAATCTCAAAGGTCTAAAGAGAAATGGAAACTGGTTCCAATCTCAAAGGTCTAAGAAAAAATGGAAACCAGTTCCAATCTCAAAGGTTTAAAGAGATTTGGAAACCGGTTCCAATCTCGAAAGTTTAAAGAAAAATGGAAACTAGTTCCAATCTCGAAGGTTTAAAGGGAATTGGAAACTGGTTCCAATCTCGAAGGTTTAAAGGGTTGAAATTTACTGTGGAGATTTGAGTTTAGCGGGAGATTTAGAATGAGACATGAGAGTATTTCACATCCCACGAGTATCGATGAAAGTCTGATTATTTGGAGAAGGATATGAATCCATGCCATCAGAACCAAATCGAAAATTTTTGTGGTTCTGTGTTAGTAGACTCTGTTGACCTTCTCAAAAGAGGTAAGGAAATATGTAGAGTCAAAAAGAGATTTGAGAATAGCCGAAGGCCGGGGATTTCAGATTCAGGAATTTGTTTTCTTTGCTTGTTGTAATTTGAATTTTAGCTTGATTTTCAATTTAGAGTTCACGTTTATTTATAGTTCGTGCTTATTTGTAGTTTATTTTGACATTCAGATATTTTTTAACACATTTTTTGTTAATGATTTTTTTTATCATCCATTTTATTTTTGGTTCGGACCCAGTCACAAATGATTACTCTACCCGTGTTTCTAGGAATGAGACTCCACTTTTAAAGTCCATCCTTCAAAACATCAGGTTGCGTAATACTTCTTCAAATATTGTCCATTGATTGGAAGTATAGGTCGTTCTCCACGACAGTTAACAAGCTGGTAGGAACCTCCTAAGTAGACTATCTCAACCACGAATGGCCCTTCCTATGTTGGTTCAAATTTACCTCCTATTTTGCAGCGTGCAAGAATAGGTCTTTTGAGAACTAGAACCAAGTCACCGACTTTAAATGTCCTTGGACGGACTAGTTTATCATGGGGCTGGATCTTCTTGGCTTGATACAGTTCCAGATTCTGCTGTGCTGAAAGTCTTTTCCCTTACAAGCTTTCTAACTCTTCTAGTCGTAGTTTAGCATTTTCTTCTATAGTGATTTTATTTGCAACTGCAATTCTGAGTGACGGAAGCTGTACTTCCAAGGGTAAGACGGCCTCGGACCCGTACACTAAAGCGTAAAGCGTAGACTGAGTAGGAGTTCTGAAAGTCGTCCTGTAGGCCCATAAGGCTTCTAACAACTTCTCGTGCCAATTTCTCTTATTATCGTCCAAAGTTTTCTTTATGATTTCGACGAGAGTTTTATTAAAAGCCTCGGCCAAGCCGTTCGCTCTTGGGTAGTAGATTGTTGAATAGTGCAAGTCGATCCCATGTCTTCTGACAAAATTTTTGATCTTCGTACTTCTGAATGCGAACCTGTTATCAGAGATAATTCTGCTCGGTACCCCAAAAAGGTAGATGACTTGATTCTTGAAGAATTGTAGCACGTTATGTGCCTTCACTTCTCTGAGTGGTACTGCTTCTGCCCACTTAGAAAGGTAATCTGTAGCTGCAAGAATGAAGCGGTGTCCTCTTGAAGAAGGCGGTTCTATCGGACACGATATCTGTGCCCCAACACTCAAATGGCCACGACACGATTTTCGGATGTAGCACATTTGGAGGTTGATGTAGAACCACTCCATGTGCTTGGCACTGGTAACAACTTTTGGCAATCTTCATGCAATTGGTCATCATTAAGGGCCAATAGTACCCTAGTCTTCTAATCTTCATTTTCATTTTCGGACCCGACTGATGAGCGCCACAAAGTCCTGAGTGTACTTCTTTGACAATTTTGCGAGCCTCGGACCCGCTCAGGCATCTTAGCCACATCTGATCAAAAGATCTTATGTATAATGTATTGTTTTTTAATGCGTAAGACAGAGTTCTTTTCTTGATTTGATGGGCTATCGATTTATCGTCTGGTAGGTTTCCCGTTTGCAAGTAGTCTATCAGTGGCTGCCGCTAATCTTCTGTATTTTCTGTCACTGCTACCATTATTTCTTTTGCTTTTTCTGCTGATTTGTGTATAATAATCCATGTTGAGCTGTGATAGGACCTGTCATCCTTGAACTGTCATTTCAACTGACTAATCCTGCAGGCAGGAAAATTCCTTTGCAAGGTGGGCTAACACATCTGCGAGAGCATTTTCTCTTCTGGGAATCTTATAGATTGTTACATTTGGAATTCGCTCCAACAGTCTCATGGCGTACTAAAAGTACTGCTCGAGTTTTGGCTTTAGAATTCTGTATTGTCCTGCGACCTGTTGAATGATCAACTGAGAATCCCCATAGATGTTGATATCCGTTATCCCCATCTGAATGGTTAATTCCAGTCCGGTTATAAGGGCTTTGTATTCTGCCTCGTTGTGTGTACATGGTTCTGTTAAGTGATAGGAATACCTTAACATCCCCTGCTCTGGTGTTATAAATATCAGTCTGATTCCTGCCTTACCAGGCACTATCGTTTGTGATTCTTTATCTTTCTGTGCTGAAGATGCTCCGTCAAAGTACAGTTCCCAACGCTAATCATCAGGGTCTTCTAGGCTCATTATCTGCTCGTCTGGCAAGTCGTCGTTGAGAGGCGATTATGCCGGTAAAGGGTGTGCTACAAGGAAGTCTACCAGGACTTGTCCCTTTACAGCACGAAGAGGAACAAAAGTTATATCGAATTGCAATAGTATCATTGACCACCTGGTAAGTCTGCCAGAAAGTGTCTGACGGGTCATCAAATATTGCAATGGATTAAACTTCGAAATAAGGTTGATCTTATGAGAAAGCATGTAGTGCCTGAGCTTCTGTGCGGTGAAGATCAGGGCCAAACAGTGCTTCTCAATAGGAGGATACTTTACTTCCGTCGGAATTAGACGACGGCTTAGGTAGTAGAGAGCATTTTCTTTTCCCTCATCATTGGCCTGGGCTAGTAGGGCTCCAAGAGAGTCGTCTAAAGCTGTGGTATAAAGTATCAACGGTCTACTCAAGACTGGGGCTACTAAAACAGGAGGTGTCATTAGATACTGTTTAATATCATTGAAGGCATGTTGACATTTGGAGTCCCAAGTAAACTTGGCATCCTTCTTAACTAAAGCAAAAAAAGGCTGACACCTTCCTGACAAATTCGAGATAAAGCGTCGAAGATATGCCAATTTTCCTTGAAAGGATCGTAGTTGTTTCAAGGTTTTGGGAGGTGGCATTCCTAAGCTAACTTTAATCTTCTCCGGATCGATTTCAATTCCATGATGTTGAACAATAAATCCTAAGAATTTCCTAGAGGTTACGCCGAAGGCACATTTCAAGGGATTCATCTTAAGGTTATATTGTCTTAATCTCTCGAAAATAATTCTCAAATCATACAAGTAATCTTCCTTTAGTTTACTCTTGATGACCACATCATCCACGTAGCACTCGACTTGGTTATGAATAATATCATCAAAAATCCTCGTCATTGCTCTTTGATAGGTTGCTCCTGCGTTCTTTAATCTAAATGGTATCACTGTGTAGCAGTATACCCCGATCAGCGTTCTGAAGGCTGTAACCTTTTCATCTTCTGGTGTCATCTTTATCTAGTTGTATCCTGATGATCCATCCATGAACAAGAAGACTTCATGTGTTGAAGCGATATCGATCATCAATTCTGGAATTGGTAGAGGGAATTCGTCCTTTGGACATGCATTGTTTAAATCTCTGAAGTCTACGTAGATTCTAATCTGACCATTCTTCTTTCTGACTGGTACCACATTGGCTAACCAAGTTGGATATTGTTCTTCACGGACAAATTTAGCGTCTATTAGTTTCTTAACTTCAGCTATTACTTGTTGTTCAATCTCTAGATGCATTCTTCTCAGAGCTTGTCTAACTGGAACGACAGTGGGATCTACTCCAAACTTGTGAACTGCGACTTCTGGAGCTAATCCTGGCATTTCATCGTAACTTCAAGCAAAACAGTCCTTGAATTCCATCAATAGCTTGATTATCTTTTCGGAGTCTTCTTTATTGAGTAAGGAGCTAACAAAGGTCGGCCTAGGCTCTTCGCCAGTACCTAAGTTAACTTCCACTAACTCATCTATTGTAGATTTAATTTCTTCGTTGAATTCTGGCGGAGCATCTCCGATTTGCAGATCTTCGAGATCTTCTGAAGCTTCCAAGCAGTCTTCATTAGGCTCGCAAGTGACAACCAAGAAAAGTCCCGTATCGTCAACTGATCCTACCGTACCGAATCCGAGACAATGTTTAGAATTGGGAGGCCGGCTGGTGTTATTCCATAATTTTTCAAAGTGTTGTGATCGACCTTTTGTCCATTGTTTAGGTAAGACACCATGTTGAATTAAATTTTCAACACAGGGAGAGTACCACTCAAAAGGCAGTTCCATTAATTCAGAAGAAGTAATATCTTCAAATTGTACATCTTTTTCAGTTTTGGAAGAAGAAGCACCATGGTAGAATTTGGTCGGTTTAGTACCACCACGTACTTCCTTAACCACCATACCCTCGATCTTATTAGAATGGATCGGGGTCAGGGTCATAGTATGTACATAATGGTTAATCTTCTCGTACATTGATTTGTATTCTTCATTCTTTTCATCTTCGAGAGAGATCTTGAACGAGGTTTCTTTTGATTTACTGTTGCTGCTTCTTTCTTGATTTCTTCTTCTTCAGAACTGTTCTCCCAATCAACGTTGATGACTGGTTTCTTCTGTCCAACTGTTCAAATGTCTATTCCACGACCTCGTCCCCGGCCTCGACCTCGGGTGCGAGTTCTGGAGAAACCTTCACCATCTCGCCGTAAGGGAGTGGTGAGTAACTGTTGGACTAGAATTTCGGGCTCTTTATCGTCTTGCTCTTCTTTTGCTTCATTTGGTACGACGTTTCTGGAAAAGATTGTTTTCTTCGGAGGTGAGTAGTAGGCAGCTCCTTCATGAATTCTGATTTCATGCACGGAGAATGGTTGCAAATCACCCTTGATACATTGTTCTCCTCCTTCGTAATACTTTATGCACTAGTGCAAAGACGATATCATCCAGTTTTCATGGATCCATGGCCAACCCAGTAAAGCGTTGAATGGTGTTTCAGAATCAATTATTTGGAATTTTACGTTGTCTTTGCTAAATCACCGGTCTTCATCAGTAATGTTATCGATCCAAGAGCTCTTTCTCCTTTCTGATTGAACCCTCTTAATAACAACTTGTCTGCTTCGAGGTCGCGAGCATCAATTTCCAAATATGCTAACGTTCGAAGGCTCATTATGTTGATTGATGCTCCCGGATCAACCAACACCCTGGAGAGCGTAAACTTTCCAATAGTGACTGAAATGTACAACGGTCGGTTGTGATCAGTTGTTCCCGGTAGTAGATCATTTTCCGTGAAGGTAACACCTCACTGTTCTTTTAAAGTGGAAATCTCTTCGAAGGAATTCCGGCCATTTGAGCTAAACAAATCTTTGTATCAAGTAGAGCCTTGATCAGAGCTTCCCTCATCTTCTTTGACAGGATCAGAGCATCATATATGCTTAGTTTGGCTAGTAACTTCCTAAGATGGGCTAGCACGTTATAGTCCACTTTATTACCATGTTCCTCGGTTTCTTCCCGAACGGGTAATTCCTCTGCTGGGGTTGGCTCCTCCTGAGCAACCACCTGCTTTCCTTTATCCTTTGGACCCTTTCTCAGGGGTAGAACTTTCCCACTTCTTAGATTTACTTGAGTTATTTCTTCTGAATTTGGTGTTGAATCTGCCAGTGTCTCCTCTTAAAACGGAACGACTGGCTCTTCTGGCGTTGCTTCGAAATCTGATGACTATAATTCTATCGTAATCGGAGCTCCTCGAAATTCACAAATGGACTTATTGCTTGTTAAGCTTTCGTAGCCATCCTTGTGAATGTCATCTCCTTCGTCGTGGTCATTAAGGTTTAGTATGATTTAAGAATCGTTATTTATATCGGAATCGAGATCCAGATTAGCTTGGTTTTCGTTAGTTACGTAATCGTTAGAAACATTCAAAATGTAGCCAACGCCATAACTCTTATCATTATAAGATCACACCAAGGCAAGCAAATAATCATACAGAGTTAGAGGTTCGAGGGATTTCTTCCCCGAATCTGAAACAACCATCCTAGGATAAGCAGCCCCTAGTCTACCCTTCGGAGCCTCGATTTTCTTCTCTTCTATGATCTTCTCCTCCTTTTGGGGCTGTTCTTCGATCGCAAGCGATAGTGTCGGCTCGATAGGTTTCAAACTCTGAGTTGAAGCGCATATCGAAGCGGTCTGGATGTGATCCAAAATTTTCTTTGAAGACTTTGTCCAGACGGTACTCCATCAATCATCGGTCGTATACGGGTTTATCGAAACAATAGGATCCGTCGAGATAACATTGACGAACCTCCTTTTTGGGGTTCCTCAGTTTCTGGCACTTTGTCCATTAGTGCGAAGAGAGTGACGTCAGCGAACATAATATCTGTATTGTCGAATCCTTGTCCAAATAGGATGATTCCATTGTCGAGAAGTTCATCCTTATAGAAGGCCAAGTCTAGTCTGTTGGTGAAGGAGAATGTTAACTTTGGGGCAGTCATTTTCTGCAGGGCAGATTCCGAACGTTAATCCCGAATTATGCTTCCCTTTGTCGCAAAACTTAGGACGCAAAAGAAAGAGTCCGAACACATTTTCATTTATCTTAGTGTATTTATGATTTTTAAGAGAATTCATTTATTAGAAGGTTGTTTATTAGGGGATTTGTTTGTTAGGAACAAAATGATTAAAGGTATAGAAAAGGTAAAGGACCCGATTCAGAATTGGAAAGGAAGAGAAAGTCTCGTAAGACTTCTCAACCCGAAGGACCGCTCCTAAGCTAACACCTATTAGGGGTCCACCCCACCTCAGAAAAGAGGTAAAAGGATTTTGGAACCTCTCTGTTTAGGGGTGTCTAAACAGTGGTTCCTAAATCAGAGAGAAGTTGGCTATACCCATTCAAGATAGAAATGAACGTGATATGCCAACGGAAAGAATGGTAGTTTGCTCCACTAGGGACATGGATACACTACCGATTTACGAAAATAAAACCATCTGATCAAAATGGAGAGAGGAACTATTTCCCAGCGGAGTCGCCAAAAGTTGTCGGCATATTTTTAGGTTGTGTGTTTTGAAAAGGAGGTCGCCTACAGAAGTTATCGGCGAACATTAGACTTAAATTTAATTTAAATATATAAATAATTTAGAAAGTAACTTTTGGTTTTGAAAATAATTTTAAATTTAAAAAATTTTAAGATATGAAATTAAACCAATCTCACATCCCAAATAGTTTATATAAACGAGCACCACACCATAAACCGTGTATCTATCTCGAAGGACAACCACACTGCTTAACAATGGGGCTCGATTAAATAAACTAGAAGATTTGTGACATCCGTTTGGTCTGCGAACCAATTTTATAAGCCGACAAGTTCTCCTGCTTAATATAAATGAATTAAGCAGGGTTTATATTACCTGGGTTCTTAAAGTTCCCTATAACGACAAGCCCCTATAATTAATTACATCTTAAATGACGGGAATAATTTAAGAAAACTCTCGATAATGATCAGTGGTTTTGCTCTCAAGAATTTCAAAGTTTAAGGTTTTCAAACAATTGGATTTTGGAAATTTTAATTGGGTATGGATCAAATTTGGAACAATTAATTTCAGGAGTCCAAAGGAAGAGAAGTAGGAGAAGTTGAGGATCCAAGAAGAATCTTGGCAACTTCCCAAACTATCCTATGGTTTGGTTTCAATTTGAGAATTTATTTAATATTGCAATCCTCCCAATTTTAATTAATTAGAACTTATATTTATATGATATAATCACACAAATAGCCTGAAGATGTGAGGGTTTATGTCGTACCAAACGACTACATCGGAGTCCTAAGACCGGTTAGGGCTTAATTTACATGACATGATCATGCAAATGCCTAACGAAGAGTTGAGGATTTATGTTGTACTAGGCAAACTACCTTAAAGTCCTATGGCTTGGTTATTTAATTCTAAGAAAGGTTTAGCTGGAGTTGATCCAAGTTTTGCTGACGATGATGGCCGTGCTGCCCATTATGCTCCAAGCTTCTTGTTGTTGCAGAGGTTTAGTTTTAGAAGGTGAAAATCAGGAGATGAGAAAAGTGTTTTGGTTTAGAAAAAGTCTTAAGGTTCAAATGTCTTTAATGTTTTATTAGGGGAATCTTAAAGTTGATTATAACAACACCGGTTAAGATCCCACGGTTCCATCATTCCGACACCATTATTTTTATCGGATTCACTTAGTCCAGATGAATTTGCTAAACTCAACTGAATGAGTTCCACACTTTCATTTAGACCGTGGGAAATCCCATTAGAAACACGTAGGTTACATCATCTGAGGTATTCCCGATCATCCAATGAGTCATTTTAATTTAATTACAGTTGTAGTTTTGTGTTCTGTTTGTGATTAAATTTTGAGTTGTTTTATATTTTGAAATGTTATAGCGGTGGATTTTATGTTATTGTAACTTTTAATTTAATTTTGGTTTCAGTTTTTTGGCTATCCTAAAGGTTTTAATTTTCATGCAAAAGTCTTGTTTAACATGCAAGAAGAGTGAAACGTTGCTCATATAACTAAATTGCAATAAAGTAAGTTGTAATAAAATCAAAGCGTACCTGGAGAGTCTTCTCGTCATTCCAAGCTGCACTTTAAACACATGTTAAGGCATTTAAATATTTCAACAAGTACCTAGGTAAAGCTAAGGGAAGGTTCTGGTTGTCTACCAAGATCATAATCCTATTACTAGTCATTTCCTATGACATCTAAGTTCAATTGTTCCTCTAAAACTTTTCATCATATTGAGAAAGTGCTTAGGACGAGTCCTAAACATCTTTTCAATACTTCCGAGATTATTTTGAGTCCAAGTGAATTTAGTTGCACAGGTGAATTAATCATCCAGGAGTTTAGTTAAGCTTTGTCTCTTGCTCAGTGAACTTGGGCATTTGATTACGTGATGAATGAAGTGACATCTTACTTAATACTCCATTTAAGAGTTATAATAATTAAAGCCTTTAGGGGCAAGTTGGTGTGTTGAGAATTTTAATCATTCTTAATTTGAAGTTTGAGTTAATGGTTTAAAGTGATTTAGTTTAATTATGAGGTTTTAATTAATAATTTTAAGTTGGAATAGTGTTCAAATTATTTTTGGTTTAAAACTTTATACTTTAAGTGATCTTAATATTTTAAATTAATCTTTGGTGTTTCAAATTCACTTAGATTATTCATATATCTTAATGATTTGGTTTAGGTTAATTATGATATTTTAGGTTAACCTTAATTAGTTTGATTTTTTATATTCTTAATTAAGAATTGTGTTAATATTTCAAATTTGTTTTACTTTTATTATTGAGTGATGTTAATTTAACATAATTTAAATTTAATTTAATTGAATTTAACTTAATTTAATTTAATTTAATTTCAATATTTTAAATTAAATTTAATTTAATTGTTAAAATGTTAATTTAATATAATTTTAATTTTAATTTAATTTTTACTTAATTTAATTTAATTTAATTTAAATTTAATTTAAATTTAATTTGTTTAATATTTAAACCACTTAATATTTTGAGCATTCCTTTAATTTAAGGGTTATTTTTTTAATTTTTAATTTACTTAGTTTGGATTATCATTTTAATCTTAATTAAGAGTTATATATTATTGAAGTGATTTATTTAGGGATTTTTTTTATTTAAAGAATTAATATCCTCTCAAGTTATATCCTTATTTTTAATAATTCAAATTTTCATTAATCTTCCAAAATTTAAATTGTTTAAATAATTAAAGTTTCATTTTTGGTTTATTAAAAGTGATAAATGGGTTCCTACTCTTTTAATTTCCTAAAGTTTCAATCATCCAAGAAAGATAAAATCAAATATTTTACCGTCCATTTTAATTAAACCTAAAATTTTAATTAAGGGGTTTAAAATTTTCAATTATCTTTATGCCCTTTTAGGCTTATTTATTTCATAACTCACTAAATTGAGTTCAAATGAACTTGAAATTTTATGTCACCTCACTCACATGTCAATTAAGACATTAGAGGAGAAAATGTGATTTTTCTGAATTTAATTTATTTATATAATTATTTATAGTGAAAAATAAGGGATTTCAAGGAAAATTCAACAACATGACCAAAGTAAGGTTTCTATCCTTAATTAATCTATGGGATGTTTCTAATGACCAGAGGACCACTTGGACCAATTTTGGTGATTTTTTAAATTATATTTTATTTATTATAATTATTTTGAGTTTTGGAGTGTTAATTAATTATAAAATAAAATTAAAGTTGAAAAATATATTTTATATTTTTCATAAATCTCTCTGACCTCAGGGAGTTAAAAAAAATAAATTTAATAATTTTCTGATTTTTCTTTAATTTATTGGAATTAATTTAGTGAAAGGTTGGAAAATACATTTTTTAATATTAAAAATTGTTTTAAGCATTTAAAATTCAATATCTTTACTTAGAGACTTAGGAAAAATATTTGGTT
Source organism: Papilionanthe hookeriana x Papilionanthe teres (assembly GCA_022702705.1). NCBI lineage: Eukaryota > Viridiplantae > Streptophyta > Magnoliopsida > Asparagales > Orchidaceae > Papilionanthe > Papilionanthe hookeriana x Papilionanthe teres. The sequence continues at coordinate 80,873,836 of CM040431.1, forward strand.
GGTTTCTATGTGATTAGGAGTCAAAATGTGACATTTTTATGATTTTTAATATTTTTGTGATTTTTATTATTTTTTAATTATTTAAATATAAAAAATAACATTAAAAATAAAAAATTCTAGAAAATTCCAATTTTAATTTTTATAGACTCCTCTGATATGAGAGAGCCCTCAAAACCAATTTGGTGAATTTTTGAAATGTATTTTTGGAGTTATGAATTTTTAAAGTTTAATTTTGATCATGTGGCTTAATTAATTTATTTAGTGGGGCTAATCAATTCCAATTGACTTCAAATTTTTATGCAAGGTTCTCTGTATCCTAAAGATCAATGGAGAATTGATTTCAAGTTATTTTTATGTGTGCTAAACCCTAATTAATTAAAATTCAATTTTTAGTATTTAGGCTAATTAGGGTTATTCTTAATGAATTAAGCCTAACCATAATTATTCTAGGTTCTTCTAGTCCTAAGAAACTTCTCCAAATTTTTCTAGAATTTATTGAGTAATATGCTAATTACTGGAATTAAAATACCAAAACAGTGACATAAACTTGAAAAATACATAACTTGCCATAGAGATAGCCTCTGACATTGAAAAATTCAGGGAATGTTGCCAAGATTAGAGGCTTCAAAAGTCCTATGGTCTCATGCCATGGTGAATTGTGTATGCAAATGGAGAATCAAAATACTCAAAACAGTAAATAATTAATTAAAAATAAAATACTCATCAAATTAACCCAATTCCTTTTCCACTCGTTCTCCTCTGTTCACTGAGCAAGTGGGTATTTTTATTTTATTTTTGTTATTTTTCTATGAAAAGTGATAATTTTTTGAAGTTTATGTCCAAAAATAAATCAAAAATCTAATTTCCCTCTCAAACTATCGCTATCAAGGGGGCCATGTGTCGCTCCGTGCTTGGCTGGCACGTTTCTGCTTATGGATGAAGCTCCCGTCCGACAACATCTCGGTCGTCCGTGCGATACACATGTGATCGGACGGCTACTGCTCCTGTCTCCTAGTTCTATTCACCCAAAACCGTCTACCTAAAAACCTTGATATCTCACTCGTTTCTCAATGAAATTGAGTGAAGTTTTTTTTTTAAATGAATGTCTAATTGAGTAGCACACATCTATACGGTGATGATATACTTAAAGCATGTGAATATTTATAGAAATTTAAAATAAGCTCGGTTGGAGGAGAAAAAATTTGATACCTTTGTCCAAGAGGTGAGGCCTCAATTGGAAATGGTTGGATTGAGCTTAGGAGTGCTTGGAGAAGCTTTGGGAGCAATTTGGTAGAGTTTCCCCAAGGTAATCTTTTGCATCTCTTCTCTTTGGCCATGTATGGAGCTTAAATAGAGGAGTTTAAGTTCAAATTGGTCAAAGCATGAGGTTGGGCTTGGTTCACCTTTCCATGGTCTGATTTGGGCTGAGAAAAGCTCCCTTGATTCAGCTTGATTAGTGGGGAGAAGTCACAATCCAAGTACAATTAGGCTTAAGCATGGGTTAGGGAGACATGGGAGTGCTTAATTACTTTAAAAGAATCAAGAAAGAGGCTCCTCCTCTTGCCCAATATGGTATGGTCACATGAACACCACTCACATGGCTTGCATGGCGCTTAAGGATGGCTTCATGGCTACTCTATGACTTGTCCATGGCTTGGTCAATTTTCATGAAAAAAGGTTATTTGGAATTTTTGAAAACTTTGGATTTTTTTATTGGTTTTGTCATGATACTATTTTAGTTTAATCAAAATGATGGGTTTTGGACTTAGGGGTGATTTAAATCATAGGGAATGATGAGGGAAAATTTCATGTGGGCTTTTAATTGATTTTGGGCCTTTGGATTTGGTGAAAATGGGCTTTTAAAATGGTTTAAGAAAGTGGGCCTTTAGGTTTGAAAACAAATTGGTGGATGGAAATTTTGTGAAGGATTGGGCCAAAAAAATGTTGGGTTTAGTTTAGGGATGTGTCATGAACATTTTAGAAAAGATTTGGTGTCATTTGGAGTGGAATTGGATATAATTTGGGCTTTTTTGGCAAAGGGGCCAAAGTGGGTCAAATTGGGCTAACTTGGGCTAAGGTTGGTCTAATGTTGGACGTGATGTAAAATTAATGTTGAGAAATGTTTATTGGGTGTAACAAAGAGTTTTCAATTTTGGTTGGGCTTTAATTTTGGGATTTGGGTCAATTTGGGTTAGGTTTGGGTTTAGGTCAATTTAGGGGATTTTGGTTTTGGGTTAGATTTGGGTGGAGTTTAGGTTCAAATTTGGGGATAATATTGTTAATGTTTTGTTTGTGGAGATATTAGGAAGGTTAAGGAAAAGATTTGGGGCCAATTGGGGTTGAATTGGGTTGGTTTGGGCTAGGTTTAGGTCATGGGCCAAAATTGGGCCTTAGGCTTCAAATTGAAATTGGATCCAAATGTTAATTAAATTGGACTTGGATTTGGTCTAAATTGATATTGAGGATATTGAATTGAAGTTTAGAATTGGATTGGATCAAAATTGAGGTCAATTGGGTTGATTTGGTTTGACATTGGGTCCACTTAGGTTAAGAATGGGTCAAATTGGGGGTTTCAGTAAAAGTGGGTTAAATTGACAAAAATGACCTATGGTGTAGTTGAACAAAATGAAATTGGTAATATTTGGGATTTTTTGGAATTTTCTAGGAATTTTTTGACTTTATGGATTTTTTGGTTAAGAAGGGCATTTTGGGTATTTTGAGGGTATTGGGGGGTATTTTTGGAAATTTTGGTATATTTTGCTAAGGGTGATCAATTTGAATGGTGGGAAATGTTTAGGATTGGTTTTGATGAATTTTGGGTAACTTAGGCAATTTTGCAAATTTTGGGTAGCTTCAAGGGCATTTGGTAGGTTTGGTGGGTGTAGGGTCTTGGGGGTCAAAATTTGAAATTTTGAAAAAATGAAGATTGATCAAGTTTGAGTAGAATGGAATCACTATGGTTGAGCCATGAAGCCATATCAAGCCCATAAGAGCCATGAGGGGACTCATTTTAGGCACTCGCTATGTTGTTCCTAACCCTCTTAGCCAAGGGCCTAGGGGGTAAGGTCCATCCATATGAATTACCTAGATGAGTCAGGGAGTCAAGCTAGGTATGAATGGTTTTAGGATTTGGAATGTGTGTGAAAGTGTAATGTGTGCAGGTCAACCCTCACCAGACCAGGCCAACCAGGGTAGTCCTAAGGCCAAAGAGTCCTTTAGGGAACTCATCCTTTAAACCTCCACATTTGATCTTAACCCTCCAAGTGACTTAGGGGTTTATAATCAAACTTATGTGGTTTGCAGGGCGTCAAGAGGTGTTTAAATTTCTAAGTGGTGGGTTTCATTTCTAGTCCTCTAAGATAGTCAAAGGGAAAGCCTAAGGCTAGATCCTAAGTACTAAGGAGAGAGAAGAGAAAAGACCTCATCAAAAATGAGGTCAACAGGTACCTAAATTCATGTTCTCTTTGCAATCCCAAGATTGGAACCTACATTCCAATTCTCATCTTAAATCTAAAATTTTTAAAAATCCACCTCGAAATCAATCTTAAGTCAAATTTCAACCAAAATTGAAACTCAAATCGAAAATTCAGAGCTCAAATCTAAAACTTGAAATAAAAAATGAAACGAATTTGAAATCAAATCTCTCCAGATCTTGTGATTTGGAATCCACCTCCTTTTCCCCAGTGAGAGTTCTGGTATCTTCAGTCTTGGAGATTTACCGATACTCCCAAGTGGAAATTTTTATATGCTTCGTTCTAAGTGTGTCTCTTAGACGTCTGTGTTGGTTCGGTTGATCTTTTCGGTCAACACCAATACGCGCGGTGTGCTCCTTTTAAACACACCACACCAATTGGGGGTCCATTTGTTGACCTCATTTTTGGTGAGGTCTTTTCTCTCCTTAGTGCTTAGGATCTAGCCATAGGACTTCTCCTTGACTATCCTAGAGGACTAGAAATGGAACCCACAACTTAGAAATTCAGACACCTCTTAACTCCTCTTGAACCCCACAGATGACCATAAACCTCCAAACCCCTTTGGAAGGTTGAAAGTCAAGTGTGGAGGTGTAAGGATGAGTTCCTATAAGATGGTTAAGCGTGAGGACAACCCTGGGTGGCCTGGTCCAGATGATGGTTAGCTTGCACACACCATCCCAAACCCTGAAACCAGTCTTACACAACTTGGCTTCCTGACTCATGTAGGAAACTCATGTGGATGGACCTCAACCCCAAAGCCCCTGGCTAAGAGAGTTAGAAACAATATATTAAGTGCCTAAAATGAGTCCTCTCAGGGCTCTTGTGAGCTTAGCATGGCTTCATGGCTTAACCAAAATGGTTTCATTTTACTCACATCTAATCAATCTTCACTTTCCCAAAATTTCAATTTTTGACCACCGGCCCCAAAACTCTTCCAAAATTACCAAATTGCCCCTAAATAGGGCCCCGAAAATCAAAACTTCGCAGTCACCCGGGCTCCCAAAAAAATATCATTCCAGAGCGTTCCTCTCGTCAAACTGAGAAGTTTGACTGTAAACATGTCATACTTCCGAGCTACCATTGGGCCCCTCGCGGCCAAAATAGTCGATACTTAAAAAACGCTTCGGGATTCATAAAACCTTCCACATAAATAAAAAATGATCCCAGACACTTTTGTTTGACTCCAAATTTCTTTCTAAACTACCTCGAGCCTTTAATTCAGCCTTTTGACCACCTACCCCAAACTCTCCAAAATTACCAAAATGCCCTTCAAAGCTAAAAATTTCGAAATTCCACAAAATCCAAAAAAATCCCAAAAATTCCAAAATATTATCCTAATAATTTTCTTTAACTGCCACATATCCCAATTTTATTAATTTAACCCAATTTGATCAAGAATTTCAAGTTTGCCCTTAAGGCCCAAAATTGACCAAGTAACCCAACCCATCCCAAATTGAACCCAAATGTCATCCAATTTTCCCCAAATTTGTTTTGAAACCTTCCTAACATCCCTAAAAACAAAACTCTACATTAATTTGCCCCCAATGTGATCCCAAAATCCACCCAAGTCCAAACAAACCCAATTCACCCAAAATTGACCCTATGTCCAAATTCACTAAATTGATCATCTAATTCAATTCAAAATCACTCCAAATCTTTTCCAAACTATTCATAATATCTTCCTAAACCAAAATAAAATTTTAATTAGCCGAAATTTTGACCCAAACCTTACTCAAACTCAAGCCCAAGTTCACCCCAAATTTAAAGGCCCAAAATCAAGCCCATGAGCTAAATCACTTCAATTAGCCCAAATCCACTCAAAAACCCACATGCCAATTATCATTTTATCATCCCTTTGATTAAATGATTTTCCTGAGGTTCTAAATTCATCATCAAATTATTCCAAATCAAGCCTAATGACAAACTCTACAAAAAGACCACTTAAATAAAAAATCCTTTTTCATGCAAATTGACCAAGCCTAGCTAAGCCAAATGCAAGCCATGAAGCTTTGCCCCAAGCCATATGTTAGCCATGAGGGTCATGCTCACCTCACCATACCATCTAGGGGAGAAGGATGAACCACTTTCAATCTCTCTTAATAAAGATTTTAACCTCTTTTATGCTTTACCCTTAACCTTGCTTAGCCAAATCTTCTTAGATGGGGACTTCTCCACTCCTCTTGGCTGAACCAAATGATCTCCCATCAGTCCAAATCAACCTCGGGAGGTGAACCAAACCCAATTTCATGACTTGACCCAAATTTTCCCAGAAGTATTGAAAAGATGTTTAGGATTTATCCTAAGCACTTTCTCAATATGATGGGTAGTTTTAAAAGAACAATTGAACTTAATTTTTCTTTGATGAAGAAAATCATCCATAAAACAAAAGAACCTATACGTCATAAGAATTGAGTAGCTATAGGATTAGGACTTTGGTAGACAACCAAAACCTTCCCTTAGTTTTACCTACGTGTTTTCTTGCAAATATATATATAAATGCCTTAACATGTGTTTTAAATGTAGCTTGGAATGATGGGAAGACCCTCCAGGTACGCTTTTATTTTATTGCAAGTTACTTACAGGTACTGCGCTTTACCTTTCTTGCATGTTAAACAAGTTTGTTGCATGAAAACTGAATCCTTTAGGATAGCCACAAAACTAAAACCCAAAACTAAATTAAAAGTCACAACAAGATAAAATTAACCGCCACAACATTTAAAATATAAAACAGCTCAAAATTTAATCACAAACAGAAAAGAAAACTACAACTATAACTAAATTAAAATGCCTTGTTGGATGATCAGGAATACCTCGGATGATGTAACCTACATGTTGCTAACGGGATTTCCCACAGTCTAAATGAAAGTGTGGAACTCATTCAGTTGAGTTTAGCAAATTCATCTGGACTAAGTGAATCCGATAAAAATAATGGTGCCGGGATGATGGAACCATGGGATCTTAACCGGTGTTGTTATAATCAACTTTAAGATTCCCCTAATAAAACACTAAAGACATTTGGACTTTATAATGCTTCTAAACTAAAACACTTCTCTCATCTCCTGATTTCCACCTTCTAAAACCAAACCTCTGCAACAACAAGGAGCTTGGAGCATAGTGGGCAACACGGCCATCGTCATCAGCAAAACTTATGTCTACTTCAGCAAAACCTTTCCTAGTTTTAAATAACCAAGCCATAAAATTTTGAGGTAGTTTGCCTAGTGCAACATAAGTCCTTAACCATTTTGTTAGGCATTTGCATAATCATATTAAGTAAATTAAGCCCTAACCGGTCTTAGGATTCCGAGGTAGTTGTTTGGTACGACATAAACCCTCACATCTTTGAGGCTATTTGTACGGTCATGTCGTACAAATATAAGTCCTAATTAATTAAAATTGGCAGGATGAAACATTAAATAACATCTTATTAAATTGAAGCCAAACAAATAGGATAGTTGGGAAGTCACCGAGGCTTGTCTCAAATCCGTGACATCCCCTACTTCTCTTCCTTTGGACTCTTAAAATTAAACTGTTCCAAATTTGATCCATTCCCTATTGAAATTTCCAAAATCCAATTCATTTAAAACCATAAAATTTGAAATTCTTGAGAGCAAAACCACTGATCATTATCGAGAGTTTTCTTAAATGATTCCCGTCATTTAAGATGTAATTAACTATAGGGGCTTACCCTTATAGGGAACTTTAAGAACACAGGTAATATAAACCCTGCTTAATTCATTTATATTAAGCAGGGGAACTTGTCGGCTTATAAAATTGGTTCACAGACCAAACGAATGTCACACATCTACTAGTTTATTTAATCGAGCCCCATCATCAAGCAGTGTGCCTATTCTCCGGGATAGATACATGGTTTATGGTGTGGTGCTCGTTTATATGAACTATTCGGGATGTAAGATCGATTTGATTTCATATCTTAAAATTTTCAAACTTAAAATTATTTTCAAAATCAAATGCTACTTTCCAAATTATATATAAATTAAATTTAAAATATGAAAATTCACCGACAATTTCTGTAGGCGACCCCTTTTCAAAACACAAACCTAAAAATAAGCCGTACAACGCCTAGGTCCCAGATCCCGGCGCCTCGGCGCCACATTTACTTTCTAGAAGATACATTATATTTGGATGAATTTTGAAGAGGTGCCTTAAGCAACCCCTAGTCATTTTCGAAGCTCTATAAAAATAAGTCATTTATATGGAGAAAAGGGCCCCCAAGCACCCTAGTGTTCTCTCACGCTTGAAAATAATTTTAGAGAGCCACCTTCTTAAGTAATTAGTGAGTTTATTTTAGTTATTTTGAGTGTTAATACTCAATTTCTTGAGTAGTAAGAGTGAGTTTATAAGTGTTGTTGTTGTTGAAGTCTTTCATTTTGCATTGGAGTCAGTAGGAGTCAGCGGATCACTTGAAGGAACATTCCAGATAAGTTTTAGTAACTTGGTTCAAAATTTTATAAATATGTTTTGTTGTGTGAATTCAATGTATTTTGAGTAGTTAGTTTTCTTTCTCCTTTCAACCATGAAAAGATAATAAAGATATATTAATTTTGTTGGAGAACTTAAACATAAATTTTATAAAAATTGTGTTGATATTAATACCTGATCTTAATTTACTTTTTAAACTGGTCATTTGAATTGTTAAAACCTGCTGAAGAATTCCGAGACCTATCCGAAGATGAGTTCTTAACTAGTTGATATCACATGAATCCTTGGGTAATCAAAGGCCTTGAGCGGGTTATTCAAGATGAAGTGCAAATAAATAGGGGGATATTGTTTATTGGGCATAGAATTATTAGTTTTTAGAGTGACAGACTAAATTCTAATAATTTGGTTTATAAAAAGGGAACAGGTCATTAGTAGGGCTGACCATAGCCACCCTTGGACATCTAGAAGTGTGAGCTTAGATTAAAACATTCTACTAATAATACATCCAGAACCCATCTATAAATTAGCCAATGTTCTTTATACTTTCGAGCAAAGGTAAAGAATGAGAATGCTTCTATGTGGCACAATACCATAATCTAAGTTCTCCTTAAATGATAATTATTCTGAAAAATCTTGGATTAGTTAAAAAGAAGAAAGTTTTTTTTATACTTGCATTAACCTTACTTTATTGTTGCTTACTTACATTTCATAGAAATTTCATTAGACTTAAAATTTGATATTTCAAAAGAAGTAAAAATATAAATACTTTTAATTTGAAAATATTTTAAATTCATTTAATTAATCTTAATTAAATCTTCCCTGTGGGATTGATAACCAAGACTCCAATAGGGCCATGTATTACTTGAAATGATATGTATACTTGCGTTTAAAATCAAGAATTTACGAAATTATTTAAATATAAATTCATAAATTCTTACATATACAAATACTCGTAAAAGTCGGTTCATGTTTTTGGTGCTGTTGCCGGGGAATAAAAGAATTTAAGAAAGAAAGGAAGGAAGAAAGTGAAAAGACAATTTTTAGATTTTTCAAATTAAAATATATATGCACTTTTATTTCTTTTAAAAAAATCTAAATATAAAAAACATAATAAAAAAATAAAAAATATATAAATATATATATAAAAATACCAAAATGATTTTATTTTATTTTTATGCATAGTTCTGGATATGAAAGATTATTACCTTTTGATTTTGAATTAAAAAGAACTGTTATAACAATTAGAAAAGGAAAACAAATTCAAAAATATCACGAAATGGCAAACATACATAACAATAATCAAAATCCAATAGAAATTAATGAACAAAATGTTTATAAACCATTAAAGGATTATGCAAACCCTATAGCTCATGAACTTCATATTAGTATTCAAATGCATGATGTAGATGCTAATTCTTTTGAGCTTAAACCTTCTATTATTAAAATGGTTCAAAATAATCAATATGGAGGACCACCAAATGAGGATCCAAATTTACACCTTGCTAGTTTCTTAGAACTTTGTACTACCTTCAAAAATAATAATGTGTCTGATGATGCTATTAGGCTTAGACTCTTTCCCTTTTCCTTAAAAGATAAAGCAAAGATGTGGCTTAACTCATTAGCAACTGATTCTATTAAAACTTGGGCAGATATTGCAAAAAAATTCCTTGCTAAATATTTTCCTCCTTCTAGAACTGCTAAATTAAGAAATGATATTACTTCATTTATGAAATTTGATGGAGATACAATTTATGAAGCATGGGGAAGATTTAATAAACTATTAAGACAATGTCCTCATCTTGCTTTACTAGATTGGTTAATTATTCAAACATTTTATAACGGAGTTATTGGATCACTTAGATCTATTATAGATGCTACTGGTGGTGGTTCTTTAATGGCTACGACATTTGATGAAGCTTATACTTTAATTGAAGAAATGGCTAATAATAATTTTCAATGGCCTTCTGAAAGGGTTAATCCTAAAAGAGTGGCAAGTATTCAAGATAATGAAGCATTTTCTATTTTAGCTTCACAAGTGGCTGCGATATCTAAGAAATTGGATAATTTTGTTATTAATGTATCACATGTAAGTAATGATAATTCTGCAAATATTTATGATTCTCAAACAATGGAAACTTTGGAAGCTAATGCTAGTAAAACTAATAACCTTATTCAAATTATTATAATCCAGGTTGAAAAAATCACCCTAATTTTAATTGGAATAATGGACATCAACAATGGAGTAATAATCAAGGTAATTCAGCAGGGAATTGGAACAATCAAGGAAATTCAAACTTTAGACCAACTTATTCTCTTGGTTTTAACAATCAGCAGAAAAAGTTATCTGTCGAAGAATTGATCTTGCAACTAGGTAATCAGCTACAAAGTCAAAACACTGCTATTCAAAATATTGAGAATTAGATGGGTCAAATTGCTAATTTTTTTAATTACAGACCTCAAGGAACACAGCCTAGCAACGTTGAAATTAATCCTAAGAAAACTAGAAAGACCATAAACAAGCAAAAGCTGTACAACTTAGAAGTGGAAAGGAATTAAAAGAGAAGATTCAGAATGAAATTGAAAAAGAAAGAGAAGTTGAAGAGATTGAAAAGCCTAAAGAAACACTGTCTCTAAGTAGAGATCATATTGTAATTCCTATTAAAGTGGAAGTTGAAAGACCACTACCACCTTTTCCTCAAAGACTAAAATAACATAAGCTTGACCATTAATTTTCTAAGTTCTTTAAGATTTTTAAGATACTTATAATCAAAATTCTTTTTGCTGAAGCTTTGGAACAAATACCAAGCTATGCAAAATTTATGAAGGATATTTTAAGCATGAAAAGGAAATTTGAAGCTTATGAAACTATTGCATTAAGTGAAGAATGTAGTGCAATAATTCAAAAGAAATTACCTCAGAAGCTTAAAGATCCTGGAAGTTTCATTATACCATGTGCGATTGGAGAAAAATTTTGTAGAAAAGCCTTATGTGATTTAGGAGCAAGTATTAATCTCATGTCATTTTCTATCTTTCGAAGGTTAGATTTAAGAGAGATTTCTCCCACCAATGTAACCCTTTAGTTAGTTGATTGATCTATCACTTATCCTAAAAGAGTTATAGAGGACATTCTTGTTAAGGTGGATAAATTTATCTTCCTCGTGGATTTCATTGTACTGGACAAGGAAGAAGCTAAATAAATACTTATTATTTTAGGGAGACTTTTTCTAGCTACCAGACGTGCTATGATTGATGTGAAAAAAGGAGAATTAACAATGAGAGTTAATGATCAAGAGATAACATTTAATATTTTGAAATCAGTGAGGTATCCTGAAATTAAAAAAAGTTATCGGATGGATATTTTTGATTATATAATTGAAAAGAATTATCAAGAAAAATGTAAGGTCATTTCTGAAGAAAAAAATGATGAATCCATAATATATAATGAGTCATTAACTGAAGAAATTGAAGAAGCAAATGAAGAAAATTTATTTGAAGAAACTCATTATATTCATGATAATTGGGAAATTTTAGACACAACTAAAAATGATATACTTTTACCCTTAGTTGAAAAAGTCCCTGAACTGGAATTAAAAATGTTACCTGCACATTTAAAGTATGCATTTCTTGGAAATTCATTAACTTTACTTGTGATTATATCTTCAGAACTAAGTAAAGATTAAGAATAAAAATTAATAGGAGTTCTGAAGAACTATAAGAAAGCTTTTGGTTGGACTATGACAGATATAAAAGGAATAAGCCCTTCAATCTGTATGCATAGGATTTTAATGGAAGAAAATTGTAAACCCACTAATGAACCACAAAGAAGATTGAACCCAATTATGAAAGAGGTTGTTAAAAAAGAGATTTTAAAATGGTTAGATGCTGGAATTATTTATCCTATTTCAGATAGTCAATGGGTAAGTCCTATTAATTGTGTTCCAAGGAAAGGAGGAGTAACTGTCATTGTTAATGATAAAAATGAATTAATTCCTACAAGACAAGTTACTGGATGGCAAATTTACATTGAATATCAAAAATTAAACAATGAAACTAGAAAGGATAAATTTCCTTTACCTTTCTTGGTTCAAATCCTGGATAAATTAGCTAGACACTCATATATCAGTTTTTTGGATGGATATTCTGATTATCATCAATTACCCGTTGCTCATGAGGACCAAGAAAAAACAACATTTACAAGTTCTTATGGAACATGTGCTTTTAGAAGAATGACTTTCAGTTTATGTAATGCACTTGCAACTTTTCTGAGATGTACGATGTCAATATTCTGTGATTTAATTGATATAGGAATCAAAGTATTTATGAATGATTTTTCAGTATTTGGAACTTCTTTTGAGTCTTGCTTGGAAAATATAACGAAAATTCTGAAAAGATGTGAAGAAACAAATTTGGTTCTAAACTTGGAAAAATTTCAATTTATGGTCACAGAAGGAATTGTATTTGGACATAAAATTTCACAAAAAGGAATGGAAGTTGATCAGAAAAAAGTGAAAATTTTTGCTGAACTTCAACCACCTACTACTGTACTGATGTGAGAAGTTTTCTGTGTCATGCTGGATTTTACAGAAGATATATAAAGGTTTTTTCTAAGATTGCTATACCTCTTTGTCATTTATTAGAAAACGAAGCTATGTTTCAATTTAATGAAGATTGTGTGAGTGTTCAATATTTTAAAAGAAAAATTATTCACTACACCTGTCATTGTTGCACCTGATTGGAGTAAATCTTTTGAATTAATGTATAATGCAAGTGATTATGCAATTGGAGCTGTATTGGGACAAAATAATGAGAAAATTTTCAAAGTTATATATTATTCTAGCAAAACTCTAAATGAAACTCAAATAAATTACACTTTTACTGAGAAAGAGCTTTTAATAATAGTATATGCCTTTGATAAATTTAGACCTTATCTTCTTGGAACAAAATGTATCGTACATACTGATCATTCCGCTATTAATTATTTAATGTCTAAAAGGGACGCTAAACCTAGATTGATCAGATGGGTTTTACTTTTACAAGAATTTGATTTTTAAATAGTGGACAGAAAAGGAGCTGACAACCAAATTGCTGATCATTTATCAAGAATAAAAAATAATAGTGAGAAGATTTTGAAGAAAACATAAATGAGATTCTCTAATGAACAGTTATATGTTATTCAAGGATTACAAACGCCTTGGTATGCAGATATAGTAAACAATTTAGTTAGCAATATTTTACCATATGGATTGAATAACAAATATATTAAGAAATTCAAGAATGATTCCAAATCATATATTTGAGGTGATCCTCATTTATTTAAAATAGGAAGAGATTCTGTGATTCAAAGATGTGTACCTTATAAAGAAACTTTTGCAATTATTCAAAAATGTCACGATTCTGAATTTGGAGGACACTTTGGTGTGCATAAAACTACGTTTAAAATTTTAAATTCAGGATTTTATTGGCCTATATTATTTAAAGATGTTGGACATTATGTGAAAAGTTGTGATCGATGTTAAAGAATGGGGAATATATCCAGAAAAAATGAAATGCCTCCAAGCTATATATTAGAAATTGAAAATTTTGATGTATGGGGTTTAGATTTTATGGGACTATTTGTACTTCATCTAGAAAAATCTATATTTTATTAGGAATTGATTATGTTTCAAAGTGGATTGAAGCTGTAACCTTACCTAACTATGATTCCAAAAGTGTTTCAAAATTTTTAAAAAAGATGATTTTTACAAGATTTGAAATGCCAAGGGTAATTATCACAGATGGGGGAAGTCATTTCAGAAATTTAAGAATTCAATCATTACTGGAAAAATTTGGAATTAAACATAGAACTGCAACTGCTTATCGCCCACAAACAAGTGGAATGGTTGAAGTATCAAATAGAGAAATTAAAAGAATATTAGAAAAGACTGTTAATCCTAAAAGAACTGACTGGGTTGATAGAGTTGATTCTACATTATGGGCTTATAGAACAACTTATAAGACACCTATCGAAATGTCACCTTATCGATTAAATCATGGTAAACATAGTCACTTACCTGTTGAACTAGAACATAAAGCTTACTGGGCAATAAAGGAGTTCAATTATGATTTAAATGTTGCAGGAGAGAAATGAATATTACAACTGAATGAAATGGAAGAGATAAGAAATGAGTCCTATGAAAGTGCAAAGATTTATAATGAAAGAATGAAGAAATTGCATGACAAAAAGATTTCATGGACAATATTTTAGCCTGGACAAGAAGTATTACTATTTAATGCTTGTTTAAAAATTTTTCCTGAAAAACTAAGTTCTAAATGGATGGGACCATTTATAATTGAGAAAGTATACCCTTATGGAGCTATGGATATTAAAGATCCCAAAACTGAAAAAATATTTAATGTTAACAGATTAAGACTGAAGCCTTGTATGGGAGAAATGAAACAAAATTACAAGGAGGCTTACGAACTAAGTCTACATGATTAATATAACTGATTAGATCGGGCTAACGACGTTAAACCAGGCACTTTGTAGGAGGCAACCCATAAATTATCTTTGTGATTGCGTGTGATTTGAATTTATCTTTATCGATGTTTGTGTGTTGATCACACCCTTTTAATAGACCTACTTTTAGAACGAAACTTTGTAAAATTGAACATAGGTGAAACGGAGTCGAACATGGTTCCAGGGCCTAGGCGCCCAAAATCAGTGCTTAATGCCAACATAGCCAATCTGTATCGATAATCCGGTGCCTAGGTGCCAGATTTTAGCGCCTAGGTGCCCCAGTTACTGTTCATGCAAAAACCGAAAAATCTTCAGTTTTTCACACGGAATCTCCTTACAAATTGCCCTATCTTCATCCCTAATCCGTAAGAAACACTATTTTCGACCAAAACAATTAATCTTGGAAGAGAAGAGAGAGGTTTAGAAGCAATGGAGAGAGGAAATCATAGCAATGAGGTAAGAGACAAGTCTTCCAAAGATCCTCAACCTTATTTTAATGGTTTTATTGCAGTTAGTATCAAGAGGTTCTTTAGTCATTTAGAAAAGATTGAGGTAGAACTTGTAAGTGTTGGAAATCATCTCCATGAGATGTACCACCAATTTAACCACTTAGAATGGCAAACGAAACTTCAGTTCGATCATATGGCGGCATTTTTTATGCCTTAGCTCCCTTCTTCTTTCCATTTTCGTGAAAATCAACTTTAGGGATCCATTTTGAGGCCGGATTTTCAAGCTTTTAAGATTGGAATCACTCAATTTCTTCATCTTGAGGTCAGATCAACGTTCTAAACCATTCATTTTCGAGTTTCACTATGTATTTTTCTCTCTTTAAAGAGAACCAAAATTTTGAGAAAAAATTTATTTTTAAAGTTAAATCCATGGATTTTTAAGCTCTTTCAAGTTTGAAAAGCTTAAATTAGTTCATTTCCTTTGATCCTATAAATTTAATTTGTATTTTTTATTTCACGTTTAGATGACACCTAAATCTAAGCGAGAAATAGAACGAGAAAATTTTCATCGTAGCAAGTTTGCCACTGGCGTGGCACATTTTCGTTACAATGATTTTGCTAAGATAAGGAAGTTTATCTCGGAGAGAAGTTTTCACAATCATGGTGGAAGGATTGAAGATATGATCGTTGCACTCAACTAGCAACGATCTTGTTATTTCACTGTCGTTCTTTGTTATTATGCAAATATGGATGCCGAAAAGTACGAGATCGTCGTAAGAGGATTTGGAGTAGGATTTACTCCAGAGCGAATCAACATTTTCTACGGTCTGCCACCGAACATTGAGTGTTATTACTCTGGATTATCTCTATCTGAGGGAGATCTGGAGATGATTATTGCATACTTGACTGATGGTGCTGGAGCATGGAAGATCAAGAATGAAAAAAGGGTAAATTTCTCATCTTCTAAGCTAAATGGTGTTTCTAAGGCTTGGCATTACTTTATCTCTGCTGGCCTCCTTCCATCTAACCATTTGAGTGAGGTTACTTCGGACAGAGCTATCCTCAACTGCTGCATACAAGAGAGGAAGCTAATTGATGTTGGGAGTATTATTTATGATTCTATAAAAGCCACTTCTCATTCTAGCACTTCTGTGGGACAAGGATTTCCATCTTTGATTTATTCTTTATGCAAGAATGCTAGAGTTGTTGCGGAGCTTTCAGAGGAGAAGCTCAAGTCTACAAAGCCTAATGGAAGAGAAAGTTTGAGTATTTATGATCGACTCCGAGGTAAGAGTTCTACCGCACCCTCAAGTTCATTACCTACTTCTGGTAGACCTTCTACTTCCGGACCTTCTACTTCTTCTGCTGAGCCACCATCTAGTTTTTCAGAGAATATGCATGATAAATTTATAGAGCTACAGAATATGTTACTTTTGATCCAGTGTAGAGTTGATACTATAGATTTGAAATTGGATCATCTTTCTAAGTACACCCAAAGGAAGAGTGATTATGATGTTGAGTATTCTGAGTCTCTTGTTAGATACCTGAAGGTTGACCATTCTGTTCAGTTCCAACCTGCCCTAGATTCTCACCATTTGATATCCATAACAAGAATGTAGACTTTTCCTTTGATGAAGATGAGGATGAGGAGACTGCTAGTGATGGTTGATTTTTAGGATTATGTATCTGTCTTGTTTATGTTTTGTGTTAGTTTTGCATGTGTGTGATGATTTGTTTGATTTTAAGTTTGATGCATTGTTCTGAGACACATACTGATGTATTAATTGTTGGATTGCTAAAATTTAATTCTGTTATGAGATGTTTTATTTTATGTGTTAGTGTAGTGATCAGAACACATGTTCTGTTTTTTTATTTAAAATTATTAATAATATATATATATATATATATATATATA
Organism: Papilionanthe hookeriana x Papilionanthe teres; assembly: GCA_022702705.1. NCBI lineage: Eukaryota > Viridiplantae > Streptophyta > Magnoliopsida > Asparagales > Orchidaceae > Papilionanthe > Papilionanthe hookeriana x Papilionanthe teres. The sequence continues at coordinate 80,890,609 of CM040431.1, forward strand.
TATATATATATATATATATATATTATTTTTGTAGAAATTTATCCTGCTTATTAAAATTTTTCTATATATGCTTATACCTATCTTTTATATTCATAAAAAGCATGTGTAGAAATTAAATTTTCCTTTCTTGTTATTTTTCATGTGCTTAGAAAAATTCCTGGTAGAAATATGCTATTCTTTCTCTCATACTTTAGAAACTTTCATGATTATTGTTTATACCAAAACTGAAGTTTGGGGGAAGAGAAAATTCTTTGAAATTTAAATATTTTTTGTCCTTAATGTACTAATATTTTCTTTAAAATTTTTAAAATAACATAAGGAATGAAAAAAATCTATTTAAGATTACTTAAATTTTTGAATTTATAAATAATTTAGTAAACTTAATTAAAATTTCAATAATTTAAATTGATTTTAAGAATATAATAATTTAACTTAAAGAATAATAAGATTAAATTTTTTTCTATTTATAGTAAAGAGAATTGTATTTTTAAAATATAAAGGAATCAAGATTATTGCTTGAAAATGAAAAGATTGAAATAATTTTTGAAAAATTCTTATGTCTTATTTATTAAGTAAAAATGTATATGTTTTTAAATATAAGTTAAGGATTGTGAAGTTCAAAATCATTAGCAGGCTACCCAGATATAGTAATCCTCACAAATTAAAAAAAAAAGAAAAAAAGAGAAAAGGAAAGAAAAAAAGCAAAAAAATAAAGAAATGTGAGGAGAAGCTTGAGAAAAGCCTAATAAAAAATTGATTTCGTTTGAATTATCTTATATGAAGAAAACTAATTACATTTTTAACTTAATTTTTATGTACAAATACTTTTACTAGAAAAATTTTTCATGAAAGTCTTTTTTTTTGTAAATTATCTATGTGACCTTAATATGATAAATTATAATTATTCTTGAAATAAATTCAAAATTGAAAGTCTTATGATTCGGTAGTTAAATATTCTTTAAATTCTTAAATTAAACTTATGAAATTTAGTTAATGATTTGCTAAAGCATTTATAAAACCAAAATTTACAAGGAATCTTAAAGATGTTATATGTATTAAAAGGGTTACTTAAGGACAAGTAACGTTTAAGTTTGAAGGAATTTGATCCACTTAAAAAGTACCTATTTTTATGCCTTATTTATGATTCAATTTTTAAGGATATTATGCTTTAATAAAAGGTATTTTTATGTTTTTGGATGTTGGTGATAAAAAAAGGGTTCGAGAAGGAATAAGGAACAAAAAGGAGCAAAAATAGAGATTAAAAGCAAAGTTGCCGAAATTTTAGGTCCGACGCCTAGGTGCCAAAATCCGGCGCCTATGCGCCTGTTTGATACTGAAGCAGATAAGATTTTTGAAAATTTTGGGCAGTTATTTTGACGGTGTTAAGTGGTTATCAGACCTTTTAGAAGACTGGAAGTTACTCCTAATACATAGGACATGTGATGCAATGCATCTGGGCACGGGAAAACAGTTTTAATCGCGAAGAGGTGCGATCCAAAGTGACGAGGTGCAAAGACTTGGTCACCGACTCCGGCGCCTAGGCACCAGATCCCGGCGCTTAGGCGCCACAGTTACTTTCTAGAAGATACATTGTATTTGAACGAATTTTGAAAAGGTACCTTAAGCAACCCCTGTTCATTTTTGAAGCTCTAAAAATAGGATTCATTCCTATAGAGAAGGGCCCCCAAGCACCCTAGAGTTCTATGATGCTTGAAAATAATTTTATGGAACCACATTCTTATGTAATTAGTTAGTTTATTTTTGTTATTTTGAGTGTTATTACTCAATTCCTTAAGTAGTAAGTGTGAGTTTATAAGTGTTGTTGTTGTTGAAGTCTTTCATTTTGCATTGGAGTCAGTAGGATTCAGCGGATCATTTGAAGGAACATTCCAGATATGTATTCATAACTTGGTTCAAAATTTTATAAATATGTTTTCTTGTGTGAATTCAATGTGTTATGAGTAGTTAGTTTTCTTACTCCTTTCAACCATGAAAAGGTAATAAAGATATATTAATTTCGTTGGAGAACTTAAACTTAAATTTTATAAAAATTGTGATGCTATTAATACATGATCTTAATTTATTTTTTAAACTGGCCAATTGAATTGTTAAAACCTGTTGAAGAATTCTAAGACACGTCTAGAGATTATTTGTTAACTAGTAGATATCACATGAATCCTTGGGTAATTAAAGTCCTTGAGCGGGTTATTCAAGGTGAAGTGCAAATAAATAGGGAGATATTATTTATTGGGTGTAGAATTAATTAGTTTTTAGAGTGACAGACTAAATTCTGATAATTTGGTTTATAGAAAGGGAACGAGTCACTAGTAGAGCCGACCATAGCCACCCTTGGACATCTAGAAGTGTGAGCCTAGATTAACCAATTCTACTAATAATACATCTTGAACTGATCTATAGATTAACCAATGTTCTTTATACCATCGAGCAAAGGTAAAGAAAAAACTTGAACTAACTTTTACGAGTATCTGCTTATGTAAGAATTTATGAATTTATATTTAAATAATTTGGTAAAGTCTCTATTTTAAACGCTAGTATACGTATCATTTCAAAAAATACAGAGCTCTATTGGAGTCCTGGTTATCGATCCCACAGGGAAGATTTAATTAAAATTAATTAAGGAAGTTAATAGATTTTCAAATTAAAAGTATTTATATTTTTATTTATTTAAAAAAAATAAATATAAAAAAATAATAATAAAAAATTATATATATATATATATATATATATATATATATATATATATATATATATATATATATTTTAAAAGAAAAGAGCTAGAGTAGCTCCCTACATGTTAATGATGAAAAAAACAATTACATACCCTGATTGAAGTAACCAAAAATACTATGGTGGTATAAGATGCTACACACCACACCCTATACAGACACCAGTATACTTCCAACAGAAAAAGAAAACAAAAGCAAAACATATGTCATCCACTAATAGACACCAATCTAAAATGTGGAGCCTGCACAAGGTCTGCATCCAAAAGGTAGGACAGGGTAGGAGGAGGGGCAGCTGACACAAGGACCTGTTGAGAGTGGAGGGCTTTCCTAGCTAGCCAATTAGCAGGCCTATTACCTTCTCTGTAAATGAAAGAGAACTGGATATTACATTGTTGGGAGAGTCTTCTGATCTTATGTATCCAATTTGAAAGATGCCAAGGAGGATGGAGAGTGTTATGTAAGTATTGCAGAATAGTGGCAGAGTCACATTCTACAAGGATATTATGCCAATGGCAGGAAATGGCCAAATGTATAGCCCAAAAAACTGCTGTTAACTCAGCTTCTAAAGCATCAGCCGCCACAGTAGGAGTATGGAAGAGACAGATACACTTGCCATAAGGATCCCTGAACACACCACCACACCCAGCACCAGCAGCTGCAAAAGCCCCATCAGTGTTAACTTTAATGAAAGGGGAGAGAGGAGCCTTCCAATTAACTAAAATAATCTTAAACTGCTTGGGGTGAAGAAGGGTAGGATAGTGAAGAATGTTGGGGAAGTGCTTCCAAAGTATGATTTTAGTCAAGAAGGCCTGACAATTTGTTACCACAGTTAATACTTTGCTGCTCTCCTCCTCATTTTTTACTTTGTTCCTATGCATCCAGATGAACCATGCAATCAGAAAAGGGACAGCCACTAAATTAGCTTTATTCCATTGCTCGCCGGCAGTGGATATGTCCTTCCAATCAAGTAGAATAGTATTTATGTTTAATAAATTGATCACACCCCTCCGGACTTCTCGAGAAAAGTGACGAGTTAAAGAAAAGATGTTGCGAGAGATTCAGCAGCAGTCCCACGAGGTAGCACTTTGAAGGTCCTCTAATTCCCTTGAGTTTGAGGATGTCATCGGTAGGAAGTAGATGGTGAAAGAGCCTCCGAGATGAAGAAAGACATGGATGGAGTTAGATAATTGTTCCGGATATGTTTGCCCCAAGTAATGTCGAGCCAATTGTAAATGGTGTGGTAGATATGCTTAGTAAGGTCGTGGGGCTTACCATTACGCCGGATAATTTTGTCGAGTTGGGAAGTATCAAAATGAATAGCGAAACCTGTTGAGCGGAAAAATCGATCGACAATTCCCGAAGCTTAGTGAGGGACCAATGGTTATTATCCCGACAGGTAGCCACGAGGAAAAGTCTGTTGGTTTGTATGTGGGATAGCAATCTTCATTTCAGGTGGGCACCAAGTATCCTCGCAGAACATAATCTTCCCTTGACCAAGCTCCCATGTGAAAAGTGATTCAGCCAGATCTCTATTGATAATCATTTGTTTCCAAATTCTAGAGCAACCTGGTTTAATTTGGGCCAAGCCAGGGTGGCTATCTTTACAATATTTTCCTGTCAAGTAAAGTGCCCATAGAGACTTCTGTTGTCTGAAATCCACCCATAACTTGCAGAAATTGACTTTCTGCAGATGATGCAACCCTTTGAAACCTATATATATATATATATATATATATACATAAAAGTACCTATTTTTATGCCTTATTTATGATTCAATCTTTAAGGATATTATGCTTTAATGAAAGATATTTTTATGTTTTTGGGTGTAGGTGAAAAAAAAAAGAGTTCAAGAAGGAATAAGGAGCTTGAAAGCAAAGTTGCCAAAATTATAGGTGTGGCGCCTAGGCACCAAAATCCGGAGCCTAAGCGCCAGTTCGATAGTGAAGTAGATAAGATTTTTGACAACTTTGGGCAGTTATTTTGACGGTGTTAAGTGGTTGGCAGACCTTCTAGAAGACTGGAAGTTACTCCTAATACATAAGACATGTGATACAATGCATCTTGACACGGGAAAATTGTTTTAATCGCGAAGAGGTGCGATCCAAGGTGAAGAGGTGTGAAGACTTGGTCACGGACTCCGGCGCCTAGGCGCCAGATCCCGGTGCCTAGGCGCCACAGTTACTTTCTAGAAGATACATTGTATTTGGACAAATTTTGAAGAGGTGCCTTAAGCAACCCCTGGTCATTTTTGAAGCTCTATAAATAGGAGTCATTTCTACAGAGAAAAGCGCCCCCAAACACCCTAGAGTTCTCTCATGATTGAAAATAATTTTAGGGAGCCACTTTCTTAAGTAATTAGCGAGTTTATTTTAGTTATTTTGAGTGTTACTACTTAATTCATTGAGTAGTAAGTGTGAGTTTATAAGTGTTGTTGTTGTTAAAGTCTTTCATTTTGCATTGGAGTCAGTAGGAGTCAGCGGATCACTTCAAGGAACATTCCAGATAAGTATTTGTAACTCGGTTCAAAGTTTTATAAATATGTTTTGTTGTGTGAATTCAACTTGTTCTGAGTAGTTAGTTTTCTATCTCCTTTCAACCTTGAAAAGATAGTAAAGATAATTTAATTTTGTTGTAGAACTTAAACTTAAATTTTATAAAAGTTGTGATGATATTAATACCTGATCTTAATTTACTTTTTAATCTGGCCATTTGAATTGTTAAAACCTCTTGAAGAATTCTGAGACCTATCCGGAGATGAGTTCTTAACTAGGAGATATCACATGAATCCTTGGGTAATCGAAGGCCTTGAGCGGGTTATTCAAGGTGAAGTGCAAATAAATATGGAGATATTGTTTATTGGGCGTACAAACTAAATTCTAATTATTTGGTTTATAGAAAGGGAACGGGTCACTAGTAGGGCCAACCAAAGCCACCCTTGGACATCTAGAAGTGTGAGCCTATATTAAACCATTCTACTAATAATACATCCTGAAACGATCTATAGATTATCCAATGTTTTTTATACTATTGAGCAAAGGTAAAGAATAGGAATGCTTCCATTTGGAGCAATACCATAACCTAAGTTCTGCACGAATGATAATTATTCTGAAAAATCTTGGATTAGTTAAAAAGGAGAAAGTTGTTTTATTTATACTTGCATTAACATTACTTTATTTCTTCTTACATACATATAGTAGAAATTTCATTAAACTTAAAATTTGATCTTTGAAAAGAAATAAAAATATAAATACTTTTAATTTGAAAATCTATTAAATTCCTTTAATTAATCTTAATTAAATCCTCTCTATGGGATCGTTAACCAAGACTCCAATAGAGCCCTGTATTACTTGAAATGATACGTACACTTGCGTTTAAAATCGAAACTTTACGAAATTATTTAAATATAAATTCATAAATTCTTACATATATAGATACTCGTAAAAGTCGTTTCAACTTTTTGATGTCGTTGCCGGGGAATAAAAGAATTTAAGAAAGAAAGGAAGGAAGAAAGTGAAAAAACAATTTTTAGATTTTTTAAATTTAAATATATATGCACTTTTATTTCTTTAAAAAATATAAATATAAAAAAAATTTAAAAAATAAATATATATATATATATATATATATATATATATATATATATATATATATATATATATAAACAAAAATACCAAAATGATTTTATTTTTTTTTATGCGTAGTTCTGGATCTGAAAGATTATTACCTTTTGATTCTGAATTAAAAAGAACTGTTATAAGAATGAGAAAAGGAAAACAGATTCAAAAATATCAAGAAATGGAAAACTTACATAACAATAATCAAAATCCAATAGAAATTAATGGACAAAATGTTTATAAACCATTAAGGGATTATGCAAACCCTACAGCTGATGAAATTCATATTAGTATTCAAATGTCAGATGGAGATGCTAATTCTTTTGAGCTTAACCTTCTATTAATAAAATGGTTCAAAATAATCAATTTGGAGGAACACCAAATGAGGATCCAAATTTACACTTTGCTAGTTTCTTAGAACTTTGTACTACCTTCAAATATAATAATGTTTCTGATGATGTTATTAGGCTTAGACTCTTTCCTTTTTCCTTAGAAGATAAACAAAGATGTGGCTTAACTCATTAGCAACTGGTTCTATTAAAACTTGGGCAGATATGGCACAAAAATTCCTTGCTTAATATTTTCCTCCTTCTAAAACTGCTAAATTAAGAAATGATATTACTTCATTTATGCAATTTGATGGAGAGACAATTTATGAAGCATGGGAAAGATTTCATGAACTATTAAGAAAATGTCCTATCATGCTTTACCAGATTGGTTAATTATTCAAACATTTTATAACGGACTTATTAAATCACTTAGATCTATTATAGATGCTGATGCTGGTAGTTCTTTAATGACTAAGACATTTGATGAAGTTTATACTTTGATTGAAGAAATGACTAATAATATTTTTCAATAGACTTCTGAAAGGGTTAATCATAAAAGAGTGGCAAGCATTCAAAATAATGAAATCTTTTCTATTTTAGTTTCACAAGTGGCTGCGATATCTAAGAAATTGGATAATTTTGTTGTTAACGTATTGCATGTAAGTAATGATAATTTTGCAAATACTGATGATTCTCAAACAATAGAAACTTTGCAAGCTATTTCTAGTAAAACTAATGCCCCTTATTCAAATTATTATAATCTAGGTTGGAAAAATCACCCTAATTTTAATTGGAATAATCGACATCAACAATGGAAAAATAATCAAGTTAATCCAACTGGGAATTGGAACAATCAAGGAAATTCAAAATTTTGACCAACTTATCCTCCTGGTTTTAACAATCAGCAAAAAATTTTATCTATCGAAGAATTGATCTTGCAACTAGATAATCAGCTACAAAGTCAAAATACTGATATTCCAAATATTGAGAATCAGGTTAAATTGCTAATTTTATTAATTACAGACCTCAAGGAACACTGCCAGCAACGTCAAAATTAATCCTAAAGAAACTGGAAAAGACCATGAACAAGCAAAAGCTGTACAACTTAGAAGTGGAAAAAAATTAAAAGAGAAGATTCAGAATGAAATTGAAAAAGAGAGAAGTTGAAGAGATTGAAAAACCTAAGGAAACTCTTTCTCCAAGTAAAGATCAGACTGTAATTCCTATTAAAGTTGAAGTTGAAAGACCACCGCCACCTTTTTCTTAAAGACTAAAACAGCAGTAGCTTGACCATCAATTTTCTAAGTTTTTTGAGATTTTTAAGAAACTTACAATCAACATTCCTTTTTCTGAAGCTTTGGAACGAATGCCAAACTATGCAAAATTTATGAAGGATATTTTAAGCAAGAAAAGGAAATTTGAAGCTTATGAAACTGCTGCATCAAGTGAAGAATGTAGTGTAATAATTAAAAAAAATTACCTCAAAAGCTTAAAGATCCTGGAAGTTTCATTGTGGAAAAGCCTTATGTGAATTAAGAGCAAGTATTAATCTCAAGCCATTTTCTATCTTTCAAAGGTTAGATTTAGGAGAGATTTCTCCCACAACTGTAACCCTTCAGTTAGCTGATCGATCTATCACTTATCCTAAAGGAGTTATAAAGGATGTTCTTGTTAAGGTGAATAAATTTATCTTCCCTGTGGATTTCATCGTATTGGATATGGAAGAACATAAAGAAATACCTATTAATTTAGGGAGACTTCTTTTAGCTACCGGATGCACTATAATTGATGTGCAAAAAGGAGAATTAACAATGAGAGTTAATGATCATGAGATAACATTTAATGTTCTGAAATCAATGAGGTATCTTGGAAAAGAAAAATGTTATCAGATGGATATTTTTTATTATATAATTGTAAAGGATTATCACGAAAATTGTAAGGTCATTTCTGAAGAAAAAAATAATGAATCCATAATATATAACGTGTCATTAACTGAAGAAATTGAAGAAGTGAATGAAGAAAATTTATTTGAAGAAACTTATTATATTCATGATAATTTGGAAATTTTAGACACAACTAAAAATGATATACTTTTACCCTCAGTTGAAAAAGCCACTGAACAGGAATTAAAAATGTTACCTGGACATTTAAAGTATGCATTTCTTGGAAATTCATTAACTTTACCTGTGATTATTGTTGACCTCATTATTATGATAGGTCAACCCTTGACCTAAAAAGTCAACTTTTGTCAAAATGGTCAATCCAGACCCAATGACCAACCCTGTTGACCCCATAGGTCAACCTTTTGACCTAAAAAAGAAACTTTGGTCAAAATGGTCAATCCAGACCCAATGACCGACCTTGTTGACCCCATAGGTCAACCTTTTGACCTAAAAAGTCAACTTTGAGCAAAATGGTCAATCCAGACCCAATGACCAACCCTGTTGACCCAATAGGTCAACCTTCTGACCTAAAAAGTCAACTTTTGTCAAAAAGGACAATCCAGACCCAATGACCAACCCTGTAGACCCCATAGGTCAACCTTTTGACCAAAAAAAAATCAATTTTAGTCAAACTGGTCAATTTTTGACCAAATGACCAATTATTGACCCAATGACCTCTTAAAGACTCCAAAATGATAAAATTAATCAAATAATTAATTTCAAATCTATTTTGATTAATTAAATTAACTAATAATTTAATTTTCAATATTTCAATTAATGACATAATTAATTAAAAAGAAAATTAAATTAAAAGTCATAAAATGAAAAAATACACCAAAATGAAATAAAAATAACAAAATTAATCAAACAATTAATTTCAAAATTATTTTGATTAATTAAATTGACTAATAATTTAATTTTTAATATTTTAATTATTGACATAATTAATTAAAATGAAAATTAAATTAAAAGTCATAAAATGGCAAAATACACCAACATGAAATAAAAATGACAAAATTAATCAAAAAATTAATTTTGAAATTATTTTGATTAATTAAATGACTAATGATTTAATTTTTAAAATATTAATTAATGACATAATTAATTAAAATGAAAAATTAAATTAAAAGTCATAAAAATGATTAAATGCACAAATTAATTAAAAATAATGGAATTAATCAAAAAATTCACTCCAAGATTATTTTTGATTAATTAATTGACCAATAATTTAAATTTCACATTTTAATTAATGACATAATTAATTAAGATGAAAATTAAAAGAGATAAAATTCAATTTTCATGACATGAATATTAATCAAATAATTAATTTGGAACTACTTCCAATTAATTATTGATTAATAAAATAATTTCCAACATTTAATTAATGTCATAATTAATTAAAAATGGAAATTAAATTACGAGGGGTATTTTTAAACCTATAACATTATGGTTTTCTAAAAATTCCAAATCTCTTTTATGACATTACACATGACCTTATATGGGTTAGACGCAACCCATATAACTTATGAAAAATAAAATAACCCATAGATGACCCCTCATGAACCATGCTTAACCATGGTAAACACATCTGGTGATTCCTTCATCATTAAGGAAAAATGATGTGTCACCTCCTCATGCAACCCTAAGGGAACCTTTGGTGACTCATCTAAGACGTCACAACTCCACCTAATAAAAAGAGAACATGGCTTCAACCCTCTCTTTTACCATGGTTAACTAAGAGGAGAATTCATCATGAGACCATGATGAGTAAGCATATGTGGTGTCAATTAACCATATCTTCCTTAAAGAAGGATTTAGGTGAGTCACTATACACCTCTCCCTTCACCCAATAGGAAAAGAACAAAGCCTTAACCCCTCCCTCACCATGGTTACAAACCATCATAACCAAGTTATGACATGGATAAAGAATGAAGCTAAGGTGTCATCCCTCCCTTTAATACATTAAAATACATGTGGGGAGGGCTGATCTAATACATTCTAGCAAATCTCCACACCTCCCAAATTAACAAATCAAAGAAAGACAAAGCTTGAATCAAGCCTTCACCATGGTTATGTCCTAATGATGGCTAAGCTTGGAAAATCCCAATTCATCATTTCCACAGCCGAAATTCTATCCTAAAACCATCATGAGACAGAAACAACTCCCCCAAGTGATCCTAACAAGCCCAAACTTATCCATAACCATCCCCATGGCTGTATAAACCCCCTACTCGAAACCATAAAAAAAGGAGAAAAAAATTCCTAGAGGTTTATAGGTTGCCCAAACTCTCTTGCTCCCAAGACCAAAAATCTTTCTTAGCGACTAGACAATAAGCCTCAGTCAAGACTTGACCCAATTAGCCACTCTATCGAGCCAATTTGATCAAATCGAGCCAAAATTACAAATCAACCACCTTTTGTCCTGCACCTATATAGACCCGATTCGAATCCAAATTGAAGTGTGAAGAACTTCCCTAGGACCACAAAAGGCTAACCAACAAGTCAAATCAAGCTCAAGATTATTGTGGCTAAGGTATGGATTTTTTGTCCAAAATAATTTGTATAATCAAAAAATCACGGGCTAAACTAGCCCAGAAAATTATGACCACCATATAGATGTGATCTACTCCTCTAGATGATTCCATATGTTTAAAAATCACTCAATTTCATTGAGAAATCAGTGAGATATTGAGCCTAGAAGTTGGACGGTTCACGATTTTCTGAATTATCTGGATAAATCCAGGGCCGTTCGATCCCGTGTTTTAAAATAGGCGGCCTAGATCGAGCGCCGCAGGGTTCGGTGTTCTGATCTGCGCAGCGGATCGCCCCTCTCCTTCGACCCGTACGAGGACACGTGTCGGGCCGAGAAATTTCTGGGCTAAGGTTAATCAAGATTAACCTTAAAAACTTCGAAAACTCATAACTTTTTGCACAGACCTCCTAAATATAAAATAAAAATACCTCTGGAAAGCTCTTGAAGAGAAGAAAATTATAAAATTAAAATCATAATTTTATTATCAGTATATAATTTTTAAATAATTAATTACTCTCTGGAGTAATTTAATTATTAAAAATTAATCATAATTCCAAAAATTATTAAATTTTCCTAGAATTATCCTTCTGATATGACACACATCTCTTAATTTTCCTAAGGACAAAAAAATTCTTTAGGATATTTTTCTCTAACTTCTAAGCTACTTTGTAATTATTTATAAAAATAATTATAAAAATTAGAAATTAAGGAAAATAAAATTAAAAATGTCTAGAAATTTTAGGGTGATACATGAAGACTCTAAAGACAATAATTTTTAAGCCATTAAGCAATTTTAAATGACATTTCAAAATTTAGGATTTAAAATTTCATTGTTAATTAATAAATTTCAAATCCTAAAAATCACTCTTTCACCCTACTTAGCCAATTCCACAATGGATTGAGTTAATATAAGTCTAACTCTAAATAGACTTAAAGTAAGACTAATGACATGAAAATAGACTTAAATCAAAGTTTAATTAACCTTAAAAGACATAATTAAGTTTAATTAATTCTTATTAAACCCTAAAGATATTAGGTTTAAAATAAAATCAAATTTTAATTAAACTTAAAAGACATAATTAAGTTTAATTAATTCTTATTAAACCTTAAAGACATTAGGTTTAATATAAAATTAATTTTTAATTAAACTTAAAAGACGTAATTATGTTTAATTAATCCTTATTAAACCTTAAAGACTTTAGGTTTAATATAAAATCAAATTTTAATTAAACTTAAAAGACATAATTAAGTTTAATTAATGCTTATTAAACCTTAAAGACATTAGCTTTAAAATAAAATAATTTTTTTTTAAGTTAAAAGACATAATTAAGTTTAATTAACTCTTATTAAACCTTAAAGACATTAGGATTAATATAAAATCAATTTTTTTAGTTAAACTTAAAAGACATAATTAAGTTTAATTAATTCTTATTAAATCTTAAAGACATTAGGTTTAATATAAAATCAATTTTTTTAATTAAACTAAAAAGACATAATTATGTTTAATTAATTCTTATTAAATCTTAAAGACATTAGGTTTAATATAAAATCAATTTTTAATTAAACTTAAAAGACATTATTAATTCTCATTAAAAACATTAGGTTTAATACAAACAAAATTTTAATTAAGCTTAAAACATCACAAAGCTTATTTAAACATATTAAACCTTAACTAAATTAGGTTTAATACAAAACAAACCTTAATTAGGTCTAAAATACTAATTAGACTTAATTAAACCAATTGAACCTTAATCCTATTAGGTTTAATTTAATTAAACCATAATTAAGTCTAACCGAATTAGACAAAATTAATCCTTAAGCCTTACTTACATTAGGCTTAAGTAATACTTAAACCCTAATTAGGTATAACCGAATTAGACTTAATTAATCCTTAAGCCTTACTTACATTACGCTTAAATAACTCTAAAATCATAACCCAATTAGACTTAATTAATCCTTAAGCCTTAATTACATTAGGCTTAAGTAATCCCTAAACCCTAATTAGGTCTAACCTAATTAGACTTAATTAATGCTTAAACCTTACTTACATTAGGCTTAAGTAACTTAAGAAACCCAAGTAAACCTAATTTCAATAAGACTTAACTTATACTTAGGTTCAAGCCAAGTTAAACTTAAGTCAAACTTAAACTTTAGGTTCAACATACATGAACCTAACCTTAACCTATACTTAGGTTCAACCCAAGTTAAACCTAACTCAAACTTAAACCTTAGATTCAACATACACGAACCTAACTTCAACATACACTTAGTTCAACCCAAGTTAAACCTAAGTCAAACTTAAACCTTAGGTTCATCATACTTAATCCTAACTTTAACATATACTTAGGATCAACCCCAACTTGAACTTAAGTCAAACATTAAACTTTTTAGATTCAACATACATGAACCTAACTTCAACATACCCTTGAGTTCAACCCACATTGAACTTAAATTAACCTTAACTCTAGGTTCAACCTAACTTGAACCTAACTTAACTCAAACTTAAATCTAACTTGAGTTCAACCCATATTGAACATAAATTAACCTTAAGTCTTGGTTCAACATAACTTGAACCTAACAACTCAAACTTAAATCTAACTTGAGCTCAAACTATATTGAACTTAAGTTTACTATAAGTCTAGGTTCAACTTAACTCCAACCTAACTTAACTCAAACTTAAATCTAACTTGAGTTCAAATCATATTGAACTTAAGTTAACCTTAAGTCTAGGTTCAACTTAACTCGAACCTAACTTAACTCAAACTTAAATCTAACTTGAGTTCAACCCATATTGAACTTAATTCAACCTTAAGTCTTAGTTCAACATGACATAAATTAACCTAACTTAAGTCTAACCCATATTAGACTTAAGTCAAACCATACTTACGTTCAACCCGACATGAACCTAAATCTAACCTAAACCTAACTTAAGTTTAACCCACATTAGACTTAAGTCAAATCATACTTAGGTGCAACCTGACGTGAAATTAAGTGTAATCTAAACCAAGACATAAACCTTAGGTTCAACCTCAATTAAACCTAAATCGACATAAATCTTAGGTTCAACCCAAATTGAACATAAATTGATAAAATTAAGCTCAAATCAAAATAATTAACATAAATTTGACATTTCAAACATAAATCGACATAACCGGTAGAAATTCGACATTTCAAACAAGAAATCAACATAAATCCTACATTTCAAATAAAAATCGACAAAATCAACAAAATCTGACATTCCAAACTAAAATCGACATAACTGACATCAATTTGACATTCCGAACGAAACTCAACAAAATCGACATTTCAAACGAAACTCAAAAAAATTCGACATTAATTCTACATTAATCAACATTCCAAACACAATCAAACATAATTCAACATTAATCGATAATCCAAACCAAATTCATCAAACACCGACATTAAATGACATTAATTGACACTTCAAACCAAACTCAACATAAAACGACATAATTCTTAAAGTTCGACCCACATTGAACTTAACTCGACATAAAATTAAAAATCGACATAAAAGCTCAAAAAAAACCTCAAATCAACATAAAAAAATCAATTCCAAATCGACATAAAATCCAAATCCAACCCAAATTGTCATTTAAGACAAATCAAAAATTAAACATAAATCTAAATCAACATTCAACACAAATTGGATATAAAATTAAGCACAAATTAACATAAAATCTAAAACGACATCTCAACCACATTCGGACATCTGACAACTCTGGATCAACATACACTTTGACCAAGTGAGCTAAAAATCCTGATATGACATTGTTTCTAACTTTGTTTTCCTTGCAAGATGAAGACATAAAGTTTATTTTAGATTTTCTTTGCATGTTGTAGGGTTTGCTAACTCTGTTTTTCAGAACGTCGACAACTGAACATTGACGACAAAACCAGGACTTTTAGTATAGCCACAAAACCTAAACTTTCTATAAACAACAAAATAAAAATGACATGACAACAAAGACAACTGAACTTTTAGGTCAGCCATGAAATCTAAAATAAAACGACAAAATCATTAACATTCACATCGACATAACATCAACATTAAAAAAAACATACAACGACCTTTCTATATCACAATAAAATGATGACATGTCAAAATGACATGACACCACAAAACCAAAATTTAAAACAAAAGGAAATCATAAACAAAATAACAAAAAAAAATAAATAATGATATCTTCTGGACATCATAGAAGGTATCTCATGACATAATAATGACATCTTCTTATAGGAGATAAAATATCTCATGACAAATCGAGATATTAAGTACGACATCTTATGACATTACGACATCACATTAAGACATGACATAAAATGACATGATATTATGATTCACATTAAGACATGACAAAATGACATGACACCACAAAACCAAAATTTAAAACAAAAGGGAATCATAAAAAAATAACAAAAATAAATAAATAATGATATCTTCTTGACATCATAGAAGGTATCTCATGACATAATAACGACATCTTCTTATAGGAGATAAAATATCTCATGAAAAATCAAGACATTAATTTCTACATCTTATGACATTACGACATCACATTATGACATGACATAAAATGACATGACATTATGATTCAAATTAAGACATGACAAAAAAATGACATGACACGACATACAAACTATGACATCCCGACATAACACATGACATGATATGATACTAAACCAAAACAAACAAAAAAACCGACACTTGACATAACACGACAAAATCATTGACATTGACATCGACATGATATCTAACATAAAACTGACACTTCCAAAACAAACGACAAATCAAAATAACAACATTCAGACAAAAAAAGATAAATCAAACGGAATGACAATAAAACATAACGTCGACAAAATGACATTAACAAACACAAAAAAATGATGAAATTAAAACAAAGAAAACAAACATAAAACCAAGACAATATCATCATGAAAATATAACAGCTTGACAAAACAACACTACGACATCATAACATAACAAAATGCAATATGATAAAATAATATTACAACAATAAAAATGACATTACGACATGATATAAAACAACATGACATACAAACTACGATATCACAACATAACATATGACATGACATACAAAATAAAAAAATGACATACAACAACAAAACAAAACACAACAAAGCAACGACATACACCCAAAATAAATAAAACATTCTGGTAGTATCGATTCTTCAGAAACGCACTGCCGCAACAACACTTACACTTTTTCGAGGATAAATGTTAACCTAAATCAGGAGTTTTACTAGGCAGTATTAATTGCTCAGGATGTAATTAACTATTAGAGCTTACTCCAATAGGAGATTAAAGAACTCAGGATGGGTATTTTTCTTCAAAAACTTCTCTGGTTACCCAAGATCTTCATATAATTTCCTCATATGAAAAACTTCAGTAATTACACAATCTGAAGACTTGTTCTATGAGATTATAATTTGATCTTATTTTCTCTCAATCTCTATCATGATTAATCCTTCTCAAAATTCTCCAAAGACTTCTGACAATAAGTAAAGGTAGGATAAGAATTAGGGCGATAGATAGAGAACGAGAGTGACGACTCCTTGACATTAACATGATACGAGAATTGATAGCGATGCAAGTCGACAAAAAAATTTTCACCGCCATCAAAGAGTGGCAACTCCGCTGGGAATATCCTCTCTCCTCATCTTTGGTTAATCAATTTGTCCTTATGACTATGATAATTTGTATTTTGAAAGGCTAAATAATCCTTTCTTTTGTTCAATATCTTACTCAATCTCAAGTAAAATAGAATTAATACCTCTTCATTCAAAGATTTGTTCACGACGAAAAAATCCTAGAATCTTACATTTTAATAATCGACAAACTAAAATGACATATATAAAATACATGTCCTCACATACTGTTTTGAATATGGTCAGGTACGGAGTTTTCATCGATTCTGTTGTTAGACAGATCGATATTGTCGTTTTTAATAGGTTCAGCAAATACTTTCTCAGCCAAACATATTTAGTTTATCTGGCTTGGTGGTTATGCTTTTTACAACCTTTGAACCACTCCCCTAGATTATGCCTATATGGCCTCTGAACCTATTCTTCGTGGTTATGCTTTACAGCCTCCGAACCACTCCCCTAGGTTATGTCTTTATGGTCTCTGAACCTATTATTGGTGGTTATGCTTTTTACAGCCTCTGAACCACTCCTTTAGGTTATGCCCTTATGGTCTTTGAACCTAATCTTCGTGGTTATGCTTTTTACAGCCTCTGAACCACTCCCCTTGGTTATGCCCTTATGGCCTCTGAACCTATTGTTCGTGTTTATGCCTTTTACAGCCTTTGAACCACCCCCCAAGGTTATGTCATTATGGCGTCTGAACCTATCCTTCGTGGTTATGCTGTAAAAGTTATGCTTCTTACAGCCTTCGAACCACTCCCCTAGGTTATGCCCTTATGGCCTCTGAACCTATTCTTCGTGGTTATGCTTTTTACAGCCTCTGAACCACTCCCCTAAGTTATGACTTTATGGCCTATGAACCTATTCATCATGGTTATGCTTTTGCAGCCTCTGAACCACTCCTCTGGTTGATCTTTTTCCCTGCCTTCAATGTTCTGATTTGTCAATCGACCAAAGAGTCTAGTATCAAAATCATTAATCAAATTTTGGAAGATGACTGCTTTTGGATGAATTTATATTGAATTCCATCAAGGATTTCCCTTTCTCTTAGGACGGTTTTGCAGAAAGAAAGAAATCAACTGAAGCAAAAATCAGATCTATGTTTAGTCTAGTTTTATGACTAGTCAACTAACATGTCCTCTGTGGAGAAATAAAAATTAATCTGTGACGGGGGATGAAATTTGAAATCTTTGGGTTTAATATCTTTGAAAATAAAATCCAAATTGATCTGTGAGGAGGGATGAAATTTGAAATTTTTGGATTTAATATCTTTGGAAATATTCTTCTCATCCACCTATTGACAGAAAGACAATTCAGAAAGGAAGAATCTAAGACTAAAATTCTGACATTTTGACAAGAAAATTATGATTTCAAGGGAAAAATGAAATTAATGCCGTAATAACTGGGCCCTTTATCTTAAATCTTCAGACTGGGTCCTAAATGAAAAATAAAATATTGTGATCAAAATATAAGTAATTGACTAAAGATGTCATGAACCTCTTAATCTTCTGCCATGTGATTGGATCGTGACTTCTGAATGAGTTATAATATCCCAGAATATATCTTAAGAAATATTTAATAATTATGAATTAGGGGAGTTTGGACATTCAAAATCATTAAAATATGCTCCACCAGATATAGTAATTCTTTAAGAAGAAACTTGAGGCGAGTACCAAATAAAAAATTGGTGTTTGAGTTCGGGCATTCAAAATCATTAAAGTGTTTCCTACCAAAAAAAAAAAGAAAAGAAAAAAAGAAAAAAAGTGTTTCTGAGAAGAAGCTTGAGGAGGGAACAAAATAAAAAATTGGTTTCTCAATTCAAACATTCAATATTCTTAACATGCTCCACCAGATATAGTAATTCCCTGAGAAGAAGCTTGAGGTGAGCATGAAATCAAAAATTGATGTCCAAATTCTCCTCTAATTGATAAATCTTAAAAAAATGTCTTAAGAAAATTCTTCAGATATTATATTCAGGAATGAATTAATTGATCTCTTCTTTTAGTTAACTATTAATTGGTTTAGACATATCTTTAGAAGATAAGAGATATTTTGATCACATAATCAAAAGTTTGAAAAATTCCTGAGATCTAGAAAGAAAGAACTAAGGTAAATGGCTTTGTTATTGGAGATTAATGGAATTATACTCTGAAATCATAATTTTCCAAAGATCCAACCCCAATCCCAATTTGGAAATGTCAAAGTGATTTTTGAAAGACAATCTGAATGATCTTTATAGAATTGGTGATTAATGGAAGCTTTATGAACCTACATAACTGACATCATTTGCTCTAATGAACGGGCCCTAAGTTGTGCTTCCACTTGAAGTGCAATGATCTTACCTATAAATGACATTAGCAGATGAAATAACAAAAGAAAATATGAAATTACAACTTGGAGAACTTGGAAGCTTGGAAGACTGACAAGCATTGTATGTGCCCATGATAAATTGGTTCACCCTAAGACACTCAGATCAGGGATTTGGATTTAGTACTTCAAACACCTATCCTCATGGGAGGGCCCATATGCTTGTTAAGAAGACACATTTACGAAAATCTTGTCAGTTGAGAGTCTACCAAGAAAAACATAATACACCCAATCAATGGGTAGTATTTGAAAAAGATGCGACATAAACAAAAATGAATGACTTGTTTTGTAAACTGCGAAACAAATAACCAAAAAAAAAATTTGACATTGACATTTCTAAGAGATAGTATAAGACCTCCTTAAATGGACGATGACATCTACTCTTTTTCTCGCTATTGGATATAAGACCATCATGACATTGGTTTTCCTTTAACAATCTTTCTTTGGATATGATATAAGTCTCATAAGCATTCCAATTCCAAAATCGACATTTTGACATTGATATTTTTAAGAGATAGTTTAAGACCTCCTTAAATGGAAGATCACATTTAATCTCTTTCTCGCTATTGGATATAAGACCATCATGACATTGGCTTTCCTTTAGCAATCTTTCTTTGGATAGGATATAAGTCTTATATGCATTCCTATTCCAAAACCGACATATCGACATTGATATTTCTAAGAGATAGTATAAGACCTCCTTAAATGGAAGATGGCATCTACTCTCTTTCTCGCTATTGGATATAAGATCATCATGACATTGGCTTCCCTTTAGCAATCTTTCTTTGGATAGGATATAAGTCTCATACGCATTCCTATTCCAAAATTGACATTTTGACATTGATATTTCTAAGAGATAGTGTAAGACCTCCTTATATGGAAGATGACATCTAATCTCTTTCTCGCTGTTGGATATAAGACCATCATGACATTGGCTTTCCTTTAGTAATCTTTCTTTGGATAGGATATAAGTCTTATATGCATTCCTATTCCAAAACCGACATATCGACATTGAAATTTCTAAGAGATAGTATAAGACCTACTTAAATGGAAAATTTCATCTACTCTCTTTCTCGCTGTTGGATGTAAGACCATCATGACATTGACTTTCCTTTAGCAATCTTTCTTTGGACAAGATATAAGTCTCATATGCATTGATATTCCAAAATCGAAATTTTGACATTGATATTTCTAGGAGATAGTGTAAGACCTCATTTAATGGAATATGATATCTATTCTCTTTCTCGCTATTGGATATAAGACCATCATGACATTGGCTTTCCTTTAGCAATCTTTCTTTGGATAGGATATAAGTCTCATACACATTCCTATTCCAAAATTGAAATTTTCATATTGCCACCTTTTCGAGAAAATTGGCATGACATTCGCTCTTTTTTTCCTCAATTGTCTACAATATATCGACAGTTCCAAAAATGCCAAAATAAGGACTTTAAATTAAAAATGACATAATAAACAACTTGTGATGATTAACATCTTTTGACCCGTAAAGGTCAAATCCCCAACGGATATACTCTTCGTTTTGAGTTTGCCACTCTCTTTTAATTGATGGATATAAGTCTCTTCCTAACACGAAAATATGACACTCCGTTAGCTATAATTTTGAGATAGGATGTAAGTCACATATCATTCCTTCTCAACACCGACTTTTGACATTTCCGAGAAATGGAATATGACATCCATTTTCTTTTTTTAAATATTGAATATAAGTCCTTTCCTGACACGGAAGTTATTGCATTCCTATAACTCGACATTTACATTTGACATTTCTGAAAAATGGAATACGACATCCATTTTCTCTTTATAACTTTCAGATGAAAATCCTTTCCTGCCATGGAAATTATGACATTCTCATAATTTAACATCACCACATTTGATAGACATTCTGACATTTGACATATCGACATTTTGACATTTGACATATCAACATCTCGACATTTGATGTATCAACATTTCGAAATTTGACATATCGATCTTTCGACATTTGACATATCGACAATTGTTAGCGATATTTGACATATTGACCTTTCAACATTTGAGATATCGATAATTGTTATGGACAGTTGAGATATCAATCTTTCAACATTTGACATAACAACATTTCAACATATCAACAATCATAAAAATTTGACATGTCGACATTTCGACCTTTGACAATAGTTATCTAAATTTGAGATATCGACCTTTCGACATTTGACATATTAACAATTGTTCTCGACATTTGAGATATCGACACTTCAATATATCAACAATCATTATCAACGTTTGACACATCGACATTTTGAACTTTGATATATCAATAATTGTTATCAACGTCTGACATATCGACATTGCAACATTTGACATATCAACGTTTTACACTCATTTGCTGTCGGGTGTAAGTCCTTTCTTGACACGGAAAAGACATTCCTTTAACACGATATCGACATTGACATCTCGAGAAATGGAATATGACATCCATTTTTTCTCTCCGGTTACTAGATATAAGTCTTTTTCCTAACACAGAAAGTATGACATTCCACTAACTAAATATCAACATTGACATTTAAATAAATGGAATATGACATCCAATTTCTCTCTCCTGTTATTGGATATAACCCCTTTTCCAGATACGAAAAGGCATTCCAATCATATTCCTCTTAGAAAGGACATAAATTGCATGATGTTCCTTCTCAAAACTGATATATGAATCATCTTACATTCTTTAGGAACGATATGCACCCACTCCTTTCCTGAAACATTTCTTGACAACAAATATTCAGACCACCTCGGTCAACGCCAATATGTGCGACATACTTATGTAGTATTCCACACATATTGGGGGCCCCTTTGTTGACCTCATTTTTATGATAGGTTAACCCTTGACCTAAAAAGTCAACTTTGGTCAAAATGGTTAATCCAGACCCAATGACCAACCCTGTTGACCCCATAGGTCAACCTTTTGACCTAAAAAATCAGCTTTGGTCAAAATGGTTAATTCAGACCCAATGACCAACCGAGTTGACCCCATAGGTCAACCTTTTGACCTAAAAAGTCAACTTTGGGCAAAATGGTCAATCTAGACCCAATGACCAATCCTGTTGACCCAATAGGTCAACCTTCTGACCTAAAAAGTCAACTTTGGTTAAAATGGTCAATCCTGACCCAATGACCAAATCTGTTCACCCCATAAGTCAACCTTTTGACGCAAAAAAAATCAATTTTTGTCACACTAGTCAAATTTTGACCAAATGACCAATTATTGACCCAATGACCTCTTTAAGACTCCAAAATGACAAAATTAATCAAATAATTAATTTCAAAAATATTTTGATTAATTAAATTGACTAATAATTTAATTTTCAATATTTTAATTAATGACATAATTAATTCAAAAAAAATAAATTAAAAGTCATAAAATGACAAAATGCATCAAAATGAAATAAAAATTAAAAAATTAATCAAATAATTAATTTCAAAATTATGTTAATTAATTAAATTGACTAATAATTTAATTCTCAATATTTTATTTAATGACATAATTAATTAAAATGAAAATTAAATTAAAAGTCATAAAAATATAAAATACACCAAGATGAAAAAAAATGACAAAATTAATCAAATAATTAATTTCAAATTTATTTTGATTAATTAAATGACTAATGATTTAATTTTTAAAATTTTAATTAATGACATAGTTAATTAAAATGAAAAATTAAATTAAAAGTCATAAAATGATAAAATTCACAAATTAATTAAAAAAATTGAATTAATCAAATAATTAATTCCAAAATAATTTTTGATTTACTAATTGACCAATAATTTAATTTTCACATTTTAATTAATGACATAATTAATTAAGATGAAAATTGAATGAGACAAAATTCAATTTTAATAACATGAATATTAATCAAATAACTAATTTGGAATTACTTCCAATTAATAATTGATTAATAAAATAATTTCCAACATTTTATTAATGACATAATTAATTAAAAATGGAAATTAAATCAAGAGGGGTATGTTTAAACCTATAACATTATGGTTTTCTAAAAATTCCAAATCTCCTTTATGACATCACACGTGACATTATATGGGTTAGACACAACCCATATAACCCATTAAAAATGAAATAACCTATGGATGACCCCTCATGAACCATGCTTAACCATGGTAAACACATCTGGTGATTCCTTCATCATTATGGAAAAATGATGCGTCACCTACTCATGCAACCCTAAGGGAACCTTTTGTGACTCATCTAACACCTCACATCTCCACCCAATAAAAAGAGAACATGGCTGCAACCCTCTTTTTTACCATGGTTAACTAAGAGGAGAATTCATCATGAGACCATGATGAGTAAGCATATGTGGTGTCAATTAACCATATCTTCCTTAAAGAAGGATTTAGGTGAGTCACTGTACACCTCTCCCTTAACCTAATAGGAAAAGAACAAAACCTTCACCCCTCCCTCACCATGGTTACAAACCATCATAACCAAGTTATGACATGGATAAAGAATGAAGCTTAGGTGTCATCCCTCCCTTTAATACATTAAAATACATGTGGGGACGGCCGATCTGATACATTCTAGCCAATCTCCACACCTCCTAAATTAACAAATCAAAGAAAGACAAAGCTTTAATCAAGCCTTCACCATGGTTAATTTCTTATGATGGCTAAGCTTGGAAAATCCCAGTTCATCATTTCCACTGCCAAAATTCTATCCTAAAACCATCATGATACAGATAACAACTTAGCCAAGTTATCCTAACAAGCCCAAACTTATCCATAGCCATCCCCATGGCTATATAAACCCCCTACCCGAAACCATAAAAAAAGGAGAAAAAAATTCCTAGAGGTTTATAGGCTGCTCAAACTCTCTTGCACCCAAGACCAAAAATCTTCCTTAGAGCCTAGAAAATAAGCCTCAGTTAAGACTTGACCCAATTAGCCACTCTATCGAGCTAATTTGATCAAAACGAGCCAAAATTACAAATCAGCCACACTTGGTCTTGCACTTATATAGACCCGATTCGAGTCCAAATTAAAGTGGGAAAGAACTTCCCTAGGACCACAGGAGGCTAACCAACATGTCCAATCAAGCTCAAGATTATTGTGGCTAAGGTATGAATTTTTTTTGTCCAAAATAATTTGTATAATTAAAAAATCATGGGCTAAACTAGCCCAGAAAATTATGATCACCGTATAGATGTGATCTACTCCTCCAGATGATTCCATAGGTTCAAAAATCACTCAATTTCATTGAGAAATGAGTGAGTTATTGAGCCTAGATGTTGGACGGTTCACAAATTTTTTGAATTATTTGGATAAATCCATGGCCGTCTGATCTCGTGTTTTGAAACAGGCGGCCCATTTTGCGCGTGGCTGTGTTCAGTGTTCGGATCCGCGCAGTGGATCGTCCTCTCCTTCGACCCGTACGAGGACATGTGTCGGGCCGAAAAATATATGGGCTAAGGTTAATCCAAATTAAGCTTAAAAACTTTAAAAAATCATACTTTTTTTCACAAACCTCCTAAAAATAAAATAAAAATACCTCTGGAAAGCTCTTGAAGAGAAGATAATCATGAAATTAAAATCATAATTTTTTTCTCAGTATTTCATTTTTAAATAATCAATTACTCTCTGGAGTAATTTAATTATTAAAAATTAATTATAACTCCAAAAATAATGAAATTTTCACAGAATTATCCTTCCGATATGACACACATCTCTTGATTTTCCTAAGGACAGAAAAATTCTTTAGGATATTTTTCTTTAATTTCTAACTACTTTGTAATTATTTATTAAAATAATTATAAAAATTTGAAATTAAAGAAAATAAAATTAAAAATGGCTAGAAATTTTAGGTTGACACATTAAGACTCTAAAGACAATGATTTTTAAGCCATTAAGCAATTTTAAATGACATTTCAAAATTTAGGATTTAAAATTTCATTATTAATTAATAAATTTAAAATCCTAAAAATCACTCTTTCACCCTACTTAGCCCATTCCATAATGGATTGAGTCAAAATTAAGTCTAACTCCAAAAAGACTTAAAGCATGTCTAATGACATCAAAATAGACTTAAATCAAAGTTTAATTAATCTTAAAGGACATAATTAAGTTTATTTAATTTTTATTAAACCTTAAAGATATTAGGTTTAATATAAAATCAAAGCTTAATTAAACTTAAAAGAAATATTTAAGTTTAATTAATTCTTATTAAACCTTAAAGACATTAGGTTTAATATAAAATCAATTTTTAATTAAACTTAAAAGACATGATTAAGTTTAATTAATTCTTATTAAACCTTATAAACATTAGGTTTAATATAAAATCAAATTTTGATTAAACTTAAAAGACATAATTAAGTTTAATTAATTCATATTAAACCTTAAAGACATTAGGTTTAATATAAAATCAACTTTTTTTAAACTTAAAAGACATAATTTAGTTTAATTAACTCTTATTAAACTTTAAAGACATTAGGTTTAATATAAAATCAATTTTTTTTTAGTTAAACTTAAAAGACATAAATAAGTTTAATTAATTCTTATTAAATCTTAAAGACATTAGGCTTAATATAAAATCAAATTTTTTAATTAAACTTAAAAGACATAATTAAGTTTAATTAATTCTTATTAAATCTTAAATACATTAGGTTTAATATACAATCAAATTTTAATTAAACTTAAAAGACATTATTAATTCTCATTAAAGACATTAGGTTAAATACAAAAAAAAAATTAATTAAGCTTAAAATATCACAAAGCTTAAATAAACCTATTAAACCTTAACTAAATTAGGTTTAATACAAAACAAACCTTAATTAGGTCTAAAATACCAATTAGACTTAATTAAACCAATTAAGCCTTAATCATGTTAGGTTTAATTTAATTAAACCATAATTAAGTCTAACCCAATTAGACATAATTAATCTTTAAGCCTTACTTACATTAGGCTTAAGTAATCCTTAAACCCTAATTAGGTCTAACCCAATTAGACTTAATTAATCCATAAGCCTTACTTACATTAGGCTTAAATAACTCTTAAATCATAACCCATTTAGACTTAATTAATCCTTAAGCCTTACTTACATTAGGCATAAGTAATCCTTAAATCCTAATTAGGTCTAACACAATTAGACTTAATTAATCCTTAAACCTTACTTACATTAGGCTTAAGTAACTTAAGAAACTCAAGTAAACCAAATTTTAAAAGGACTTAACTTATACTTAGGTTGAACCCAAGTTAAACCTAAGTCAAACTTAAACTTTAAGTTCAACATACATGAACCTAACCTTAACCTATACTTAGGTACAACCCAAGTTAAACCTAAGTCAAACTTAAACCTTAGGTTCAACATACATGAACCTAACTTCAACATACACTTAAGTTCAACCCAAGTTAAACCTAAGTCAAACTTAAACCTTAGGTTCAACATACATGAACCTAACTTCAACATATACTTAGGATCAACCCCAACTTGAACTTAAGTCAAACATTAAAATTTTTAAATTCAACATACACTTGAGTTCAACCCACATTGAAGTTAAATTAAACTTAAGTCTAGGTTCAACCTAACTTGAACCTAACTTAACTCATACTTAAATCTAACTTGAGTTCAACCCATATTGAACTTAAATTCACCTTAAGTCTAGGTTCAACATATTTTGAACCTAACTTAACTCAAACTTAAATCTAACTTGAGTTCAAACTATATTGAACATAAGTTAACCTTAAGTCTAGGTTCAACTTAACTCGAACCTAACTTAACTCAAACGTAAATCTAACTTGAGTTCAACTCATATTTAACATAAGTTAACCTTAAGTCTAGGTTCAACTTAACTCGAACCTAACTTAACTCAAACTTAAATCTAACTTGAGTTCAACCCATATTGAACTTAAGTCATCCATAAGTCTAGGTTCAACATGACAGAAATTAACCTAACTTAAGTCTAACCCATATTAGACTTAAGTCAAACCATATTTAGGTTCAACCCGACATGAACCTAAGTCTAACCTAAACCTAACTTAAGTCTAACCCACATTAGACTTAAGTCAAATCATACTTAGGTTCAATCTGACATGAACTTAAGTCTAACCTAAACCAAGACATAAACCTTAGGTTCAACCTAAATTGTACCTAAATCGACATAAATCTTAGGTTCAACCCAAATTGAACCTAAATCGACAAAAATGAACTCAAATCAAAATAATCAACATAAATTTGACATTTCAAACATAAATTGACATAACCGTCATAAATTTGATATTTCAAACAAGAAATCAATATAAATCCTACATTTCAAACAAAAATCGACAAAATCAACATAAATCTAACATTTCAAACTAAAGTCGACATAACCGACAAAAATTTGACATTCCAAACGAAACTCAACAAATTTGACATTTAAAACGAAACTAAAAAAATTCGACAATAATCAACATTCTAAACATACTTAAACATAATTCAACATTAATCGACATTTCAAGCCAAATTCAATAAACACTGACATTAAATGACATTAATTGACATTTCAAACCAAACTCAACATAAAACGACATAATTCTTAAAGTTCAACCCACATTGAACTTAACTCGACTTAAAATTAAAAATCAACATGAAAGCTCAAAATAAAACTCAAATCAACAAAAAACCCAAAATCAACTCCAAATCGACATAAAATCCAAAATCCAACCCAAATCGACATTTAAGACAAATAAAAAATTAAACATAAATCTAAATCAACATTCAACACAAATTGGATATAAAATTAAACACAAGTTAACATAAAATCTGAAACGACATCTCAACCACATTCGAACATCCGACAACTCTGGATCAACATAAACTTTGGCCAGGTGAGCTAAAAATCCTGATATGACATTGTTTCTAACTTTGTTTTCCTTGCAGGATGAAGACATGAAGTTTCGTTTAGATTTTCTTTGCATGTTATAGGGTGTGCGCACTCTGTTTTGCAGGACGTCGATGACGGAACATTGACGATAAAACCAGTACTTTTAGGATAGCCACAAAACCTAAACTTTCTATAGACAACAAATTAAATATGACATGACAACAAAGACAACTGAACTTTTAGGTTAGCCACAAAATCTGAAATAAAACAACAAAATCATTAACAATGACATCGACATAACATCAACATTAATAAAAACATACAACGACATTTCTATACCACAATAAAATGATCACATGACAAAATGACATGACACCACAAAACAAAAATTTAAAACAAAAGAAAATCATAAACAAAATAACAAAAATAAATAAATAATTATATCTTCTTGACATCATTGAAGGAATCTCATGAAATAATAACGACATCTTTTTATAGGAGATAAAATATCTCATGACAAATCGAGATATTAATTATGACATCTTATGACATTACGACATAACATTAAGACATGAGATAAAAGGACATGATATTATGATTCACATTAAGACATGACAAAATGACATGACACCACAAAACCAAAATTTAAAAAAAAAGGGAATCATAAATTAAATAACAAAAATAAATAAATAATGATATCTTCTTGACATCATAGAAGGTATCTCATGACATAATAACAACACCTTCTTATAGGAGATAAAATATCTCATGAAAAATTGAGATATTAATCGCGACATCTTATGACATTACGACATCACATTAAGACATGACATAAAATGACATGACATTATGATTCACAATAAGACATGACAAAAAATGACATAACATTACGACATCATATTATGACATGACACGACATACAAATTATGACATCCCGACATAATACATTACATGATATGATACTAAACCAAAACAAACAAAAAAATCGACACTTGACATAACACGATAAAATCATTGACATTGACATCGACATGATTTCTAACATAAAACTGACACTTCCAAAACAAATGAAAAATCAAAATAACAACAGTCAGACAAAATAATGATAAATCAAATGGAATGACAATAAAACATAACGACAACAAAATGACGTTAACAATCAAAAAATAATGATGAAATTAAAACAAAGAAAACAAACATAAAACCAAGACAATATCATCATGACAATATAACAACTTGACAAAACGACACCAGGACATCATGACATAACAAATTGCAATATGACAAAATAATATTACAACAATAAAAATGACATTACGATATGACATAAAACAACATGACATACAAACTACGACATCCCGACATAAAATATGAAATGACATACAAAATGACATTACAACAACAAAATAAAACACAACAAAGCAACGATATATGCCCAACATAAATTAAACTTTTTGGTAGTATCGATTCTTCAGAAACACACTGCCACAACAACACTTACACTTTTTTGTGGATAAATGTTAACCTTAATCGGGAGTTTTCCTAGGCAGTATTAATTGCTCAGGATGTAATTAACTATAGGAGCTTGCTGTTATAGGAGATTAAAGAACTCAGGATAAGTATTTTACTTATAAAACCTCTCTGGTTACCCAAGATCTTCATATAATTTTCTCATATGAAAAACTTCAGTAATTACACAATCTGAAGACTTGTTCTATGAGATTATCATTTAATCTCATTTTATCTCAATCTCTATCATGATTAATCCTTCTCAAAATTCTCCAAAGACTTTTGACAATAAGTCTAGGTAGGATAATAATTAGGGAGATAGATAGAGAAAGAGAGTGGCGACTCCTTGATATTAACATGATACGAGAATTGATAGCAATGCAAGTCGACAAAAAGATTTTCACCGCCATCAATTATATCTTCAGAACTAAGTAAAGATCAAGAATAAAAATTAATAGGAGTTCTGAAGAAATATAAGAAAGCTTTTAGTTGGACTATTACAGATATAAAAGGAATAAGCCCTTCAATCTATATGCATAGAATTTTAATGGAAGAAAACTGTAAACCCACTATTGAACCTTAAAGAAGATTGAACCCAATTATGAAAGAGGTTGTTAAAAAAAGAGATTTCAAAATGGTTAGATGCTGGAATTATTTATCCTATTTCGGATAGTCAATGGGTAAGTCTTATTCATTGTGTTCCGAAGAAAGGAGGAGTAAATGTCATTGTTAATGATAAAAATGAATTAATTCCTATAAGACATGTTACTAGATGGCAAACTTGCATTGCTTATCGAAAATTAAACAATGCCACTAGAAAGGATTATTTTCCTTTACCTTTCTTAGATCAGATGCTGGATAAATTAGCTGGACACACATTTTTCAGTTTTTTTGATGGATATTCTGTATATCATCAATTACCCGTTGCTCTTGAGGACTAAGAGAAAACAACATTTACAAGTCCTTAAGGAACATTTGCTTTTAGAAGAATGTCTTTTGATTTATGTAATGCACCTGTAACTTTTCAGAGATGTATGATGTCAATATTTTATGATTTAATTGATAAAGGAATTGAAGTATTTATGGTCGATTTCTTAGTATTGGGAACTTCTTTTGAGTCTTGCTTGAAAAATATAACGAAAGTTCTAAAAAGATGTGAATAAACAAATTTGGTTCTAAACTGGGAAAAATGTCAATTTATGGTCAAAGAAGGAATTGTACTTGGACAAAAAATTTCACAAAAAGGAATGGAAGTTGATCAGGCAAAAGTGAAAATTATTGCTGAAAATCAACCACCTACTACCGTTACTGATGTGAGAAGTTTTCTGAGTCATGCTAGATTTTACAGAAGATATATAAAGGATTTTTCTAAGATTGCTAAACCTCTTTGTCATTTATTAGAAAAAGAAGCTAAGTTTGAATTTAACGAAGATTGTTTGAATGCGTCCAATATTTTAAAAGAAAAATTAATCACTACACCTATCATTGTTGCACCTGATTGGAGTAAACCTTTTGAATTAATGTGTGATGCAAGTGTTTATGCAATTGGAGCTGTATTGGGGCAAAAATATGAGAAAATTTTCAAAGTGTTATATTATGCTAGCAAAACTCTAAATGAAACTCAAATAAATTACACTACTACTGGGAAAGATATTTTAGCAATAGTATATGCCTTTGATAAATTTAAACCTTATCTTCTTGGAACAAAATTTATCGTACATACTGATCATTTTGTTATTAAGTATTTAATGTCTAAAAAGGATGCTGAACCTAAATTGATCACATGGGTTTTATTTTTACAAGAATTTGATTTTCAAATAGTGGACAGAAAAGGAGCTGACAACCAAATTGCAGATCATTTATCAAGAATCAAAAATAATAGTGAGAAGATTTCTGAAGAAAACATAAATGAGAAATTCCTTGATGAACAGTAATATGTTTTTCAAGAATTACAAACGCCTTGGTATGCATATATAGTTAACTATTTGGTTAGCAATATTTTACCATATGGATTGAATAACTAATATATTAAGAAATTCAAGAATGATTCTAAATCATTTATTTGAGAAGATCCTCATTTATTTAAAATAGGAAGAGATTCTGTGATTGGAAGATGTGTACCTTATGAAGAAACTTATGCAATTATTCAAAAATGTCACGATTCTGAATTTGGTGGACACTTTGGAGTGGATAAAATCACGTTTAAAATTTTAAATTCTAGATTTTATTGGCCTACATTATTCAAAGATGTTGGACATTACGTGAAAACTTGTGATCGATGTCAAAGAATGGAGAATATACCCAGAAAAGATGAAATGGCGCTAAGCTATATATTAGAAATTGAAATTTTTAAAGTATGGGGTTTAGATTTTATGGGACCTTTTGTACCATCATCTAGAAAGATTTATATTTTATTAGCAGTTGATTATATTTCAAAGTGGATTGAAGCTATAGCCTTACCTAACTGTGATTCTAAAAGCGTTTCGAAATTTTTAAAGAAGATGATTTTTTACATGATTTGGAATGCCAAGAGTAATTATCACAGATAGGGGAAGTCATTTCAGAAATGTAAGAATTCAATCTTTACAAGAAAAATTCAGAATTAAACATTGAATTGCAACTGCTTATCACCCACAAACAAGTGGAATGGCTGAAGTATCCAACAGAGAAATTAATAGAATATTAGAAAAGACTGTTAATCCTAAAAGAACTGACTGGGTTGATAGACTTGATTTTGCATTATGGGCTTATAGAACAGCTTATAAGACACCTATCGGAATGTCACCTTATCGGTTAATTTATGGTAAACATTTTCACTTACCAGTTGAACTAGATTAGTTTTAAATATTTTTAACTGGTTAATGTTTTAGCTATGAACTGTCCCAAATTAACCTCGATGTTTTTAAATTTGTTTTAAGTTTTAACCAATTTCAGATTAGTTTTGATATCTTTTAAGTTTGTTTTATTTTTTATTTTCTTACTTCAAATTGGTTTTAATGTTTTAAGTTTTAGTTTGATTATAAAATTTCAGGATTATCTCCCTTCAAGTTAACTACCCCTAAAATAACCGAAGTCGCTTTAGAAAACTATTGTTGGTGATCAGAGGTATTGTCTTCATGACTTTAAAAGTTTCAAGGATTTCAAGGTCGGACATAAGGAATTTCAAATGGGAATGGTACAAATAAAGTTATTTATTTTTAGAATAAAAAGAGTGAGAGATAGGGAGCGTCGTAGATTCTAAGGCGAACCTTGGTGACTTCTCGAACAATTCTATGGTTTGGCTTCAATTTTAAGTAAATTATTTAATGTTTCATCCTACAAAATTTATTATTTAGGAATTTCCTTAGCATAATACCCAATTATGCAAATATCCTAGAAGATAGGAGCATTTATGTCAAACTAAACGACGACCTTAAAATCCTAAGAAGAGTTAGGATTTATATTGTACAACATGGTTGCACAAAAGCCTAAAGATGAATTGAGGATTTAAGTCATGCTATAGGAACTAATCCTAAGTTCTATGGCTTGTTGTTTAATTCTAAGAAAGGATTTGTTGTTGTAGACTCATTTTTTCTATCAAAAATGTCCTCCTGCAGGTCCTCGTCGCGTTGCCTGCATTGTTTACTCTAGGCTCCTTGCGGAAGTAGCAGTCTGAATGTTTAAGGCTTCAAAAGGTTCTACCTGGTATGTTTAAATGTTTGATCTTTTTTGTTATTTTTATTTTTAAAATATCCTATTTGAGGGGGATTTTAATTTGATTAGAGCGACACCGGCTAGGATCCCATGGTTCCCTCATTCTATTACCAATGTATTCTATGGGATCTACTTAGTCTAAACAAGTTATTAAACTTATCCAGACAATCGAAATCAAATTAGCAGCCATTGGTTCCCTCTTTTGAGTGACTCCCGTAATCCAAGGTGGGTTTATTATGTTATTTTGTTATTTTTGAAATTGTAGTTTTAATTTTGAGAATGTGTTTTTCTATTTTTGGTTTGCAAGTAAAGTAAATAAAAGCAGTTAAGAAAGTGTAGTAAAGTAGGACTAAAGGAAATCATGATAAAAAAATGTAAACGCTTACCTGACATCTTCTTTTGCATCCACTAAAATTTTAGCATTTGTAGCATGTATATATATGCTTCAAAACAGTAGGGAATGAAATTTTTCGTCACTAAGTTGAGCAGTAGTGTGACCTAAACGAGTTAAATTTCAAAAGAAACCTCAAAACATAACTTGGTGGACCCTCTAGAGGGTTCTAAAGATGATTTTCTTCATCAAAGTATAATAAGCTTAGTTGTCCTTCAAAACGTTCAAAAGATCATAGAAGTATTCAGGGTATGACCCTAAACAAATTTTAAAATAGTTTGAATCATTTCAATTTCTTATGAATTATTCTATTGATAAATCATTCATCCTTAGTTAAATAGACGTTTAGTGGGAATATTTTATCTTGTGCTCAATGAAGCTTTTTATTTTACTTATCCTTGTGAGCGGGATAACAAGACTTACACTTAACATTTTATTTTAAGAATTATGTGGGTGGATCACCTGAGGACAAGTGAAACTATTTAAAGGTTGTTCACTCTTTTTATTTAAATCGAGCTGGTAGTGTTTTCAACGTGTTTACAATCAATTGTTTTTTTTTTCTAAACAAATTTTAAAATCGTTTGAATCATTTCAATTTCTTATGAATTATTCAATTGATAAATCATTCATCCTTAGTTAAATAGGCGTTTAGTGGGAATATTTTATCTTGTGCTCAATGAAGCTTTTTATTTTACTTATCCTTGTGAGCGGGATAACAAGACTTACACTTGACATTTTATTTTAAGAATTATGTGGGTGGATCACCTGAGGACAAGTGAAACTATTTAAAGGTTGTTCACACTTTTTATTTAAATCGAGCTGGTAGAGTTTTCAATGTGTTTACAATTAATTGTTATTTTTTTTTCTAAACTTCATTAAGTAAATTTTGAAACCTAGTTCACTATTAAACCCTTAAGCTTCCATGGGCATGTTTCTAATTTAAGGAATATTAGGTGGGGTGAATATGATTCATATAAAAAAATTATATTATCATTCAACCATTGACTAGGGGTTTTGAATTAATGAATTATAATCATCTTAGATCAAACCCCTCACTTCAGAGTCATTTGATTTTAATTAACTTCAAAGTCATAATAAATTAGGAAATTACAATTTTACCCTTGCTATGGAAAAGTGATGAGTTGGTTTCTACTTCTTAAAACCTTATGTTTCAATCATCAAAGAGAGCTACTTAAGATGAAAATTACGAATTTACCCTTTCATTTAACCTAAATAATGTTTAAAGGTTCAAATTTCATAATTACCATTTTGCCCTTAATGACCATTCCACTACAAAATTCCTTAAATTTAACTCAAATGACTTTTAAATTTTTATTTTACCCCACTCATGGGTCAAATAAAATATTAAAGAAAAAAAATATATATTTTTAATCTTTTAATTTATTTATAAAAATTTATTTAATCCAAAATTACAGAATTCCAAGTTAATTCATTAAATCAACCAAAATAATGTTTCTGTCGATAGGAAAATTTTTGGAGGTTCATATATGTCAGAGGACCTCTAAGAGTAATTTTCATGATTTTTTGAATTACCAATTTAAATATTATGATTGTTTTTTTATTTTAGGGGTTAATAAGATGGAAATTGTATTTTAATCTTAAAATGGATTTTTATATTTTTTATTTGTCTCTTTGAGTTCAGAGAACTCAAAGAAACAATTATTATTTTTTTTATTTTTATTCCATTTTATAATTAATTTAATACAAAATTAGGGAAAATATGTTTTAAGCATTTAAAAATACATAACTATATTTATAAAATTAGAAAAAAATACCTTAAGAGTTTCCAAGGGGATAGGGAACAATTTGTGACATTTTGGTACATTTTTATAATTTTAAGATTTTTTGACATTTTAAAGTATTTAAAATTTAGAAAATAGCTCAAAAATGAATTATTTATCTAAAATTTGCTTTTATTTTTCATAAGTGCCTCAGGTCACAAGGATCACTCCAAAGCACTTTTATATTTTTTTATTTTCTTTTTTAATTTATATAATTATTTCTAGCAAAAATTCATTTTACTTAGAAAAATATTTGTATATCAAAAAAATTTTTAATGGCCTTGAGATTTTTACAGAAGACTTATGAAGTGGTGAGCTCCAATTTGACCCAATTTGGCAATTATTTGAATTAATTTATATTTTCTCATTTTTTGAAAATCTTCATAATTTTAAATTAGAAAAATTGATCTTGTATTTTTAAAATTTAGTTTTTTTTCCAAGGTTCCTCAGACTACAATGAACCTACCAAACCCTCTTTAATAAATTTTTAACATATTTTTTGTTTTTTTTATAATTTTTGAAATGAAAATATGTCAAATATTTTAAAAATTATGGGTTTTAACCATAGAGATGTCCTCTGGCCTTGGAAAAATGAGAGAAGATCTCTAAGCTCAATAGAAACAAGCCCTCCAAATTTTACATATTTTAATTAATATTTAATTTTTTATAATTAAACTAAACTCTAGAGTATTTAATTAGATAAAAAAATAAAGAAATAAATATTTATTATTACTGGTTCATAATATTTCTCTCTGTTCACTAAGCACAGGGGTAATCTTATCTTATTTTTATGATTTTTCCACACCAAGTAATGATTTTTTAAAATCTCATCGTATCGTCCGGGTTCATCAGCACCGTCCATACAATACAATAGCAATCGCACGACCCTCCTTCTCCGTCCCCAATTAGTTTACATAGAGAACTGCATGTTTATAATATCTTTCTCAATACTCAACTAAATCACATTGGGTTTGTCCCTACAAATTCACCGAGGTAGTCAAATTCATTTATACGGTTAATCATGAATGGAATTGAACTTTTCTTCACAAAGGCTATAGTCGAGCTTGGTTTGAAGAGGAGAGACATACTTGAACCTAAGAGATGTGGCCTCGATTGGGATGGTTCTGAAGCATCGTTGGGAGCTGGTACACCTCCTCCAAAATTTAATTTGAGTTGAGGTTGAAACTGTATAAGAACTCCTCCTACAGGTGGCACAACCTCGATCAAACTTAAGTGTAGAGATATTTATAGATGGGGATTTCAGTTGGGATCTTCTTCATTTGGACTGGGGAAGCTCTGGGGAGATTCAATTTGGAGTTTGGTGGTGGTTTATGGAATGACAGAAAAGTGTCCTATTTTGGATGATTTTTAAGTGGAGAAATTATGCTCAAGCAGTGAGGGAGATGGTTGGAGAACAGTGGGATTGCATTTAGGAGGTTTGGAGAAGCACTGAAAGGATTTTGGTAGAGTCTCCCTAAGGAATTGGATCATCTCTTTTTTAGCTGTGAGGGGGTGGTGTTTAAATATCCATGGAAGGAGTAGCCATTTGGGTTGTTCAGTGGGTTCAAATGGTTTGTTGAGGTGGAGGGCTGAATGACACAAGTGACCAATGGGGGTTTGCCACATTGGATAGGTGCAAATAGGTTCAATCCATGGAGAAGGCTCTCTTGGCTTTGGGTATTCTAGCAACTAGGCCGGCCGGCCAGAGCAGGGCTGATGGTTAGCTTTGTTAGGGGAGTTAGAGGAGCTTAATGGTGGTGGGCTTGGGGATCAAGAAGGCTAGTGGCAAGGATCCCTTTGGCTTAACTATCTTTGGGAGGAAATCCACCAAATTAGGGGACCCTTTGTCCAAGTCTCACCTTGAGTCAGAAAGGCGGATCTAGGCTGGGTCTTAGGGTCCAAATGGTGGCTGTGGTTTCCAAGGTTGGGCTAGATTAAGCGGCTTGGGGGTGAATTTTGAGGTTGGGCTCAAGGTCGAGGCTTGAGCTTGGACATGGGGTTGGGCTTGGGTAGTGTTTAGATTTTCGTCAGTTGGAACTTCAATTTGGTGTAGAATATTATCTTGAGGAGATGGGAAGTCAATTGGATGGATATTGAGAGTTTAAAAAGTTCAATTTAGGAGATTTTGAATTTTGGGTCAAAATTATGGTTTTTTTATTTAGATTTGATTTGGGCTATGTTTGAGTTTAATTCTAGTCCAATTGAGGGTTAAAATTGTTCTAGAGGGATGTTATGGAGAGTTTAGGACTCAAATTTTGGGGATTAAAATAGATTACAAAGTTTAATTTGATGGAATTTTGAGATATGGTCAACTGGAGAATTTTTAATTGGGCTTAGAATTTGAGCTTTAAATAATGTTTAATTAGGCTAGTATTTGATTCAAATTAGGCTATGACAATTTTAAATTTGATTTGGATTTGATGTTGAGAGACTTTGAAATTTGTTTGGTTAAGAATGGGTGTGATTTGAGGATTTTAGGCCTTTAGAAGAAATTTAGAAATTTTGGCTAATTTTTGCGGATTTCGGTAAAATTAAAGGTATGGGTGATTTTTAATGATATTGCACTTTAATGGAAGTTATTTTGTGTTATCCCTGCAGGTAAGATGAAAATTGATTAATTTTGATGAAAGGAGTGAAAAAGGACCAAATTTGGAGCAAAATTATGAAGTTTGAGAAATTTGGCCTCTGTCGCCAAAGAGCCGGAACTTAAGCGCCACTGTTAAAAATCGAATTTAAATAAAATTTAGTGCCATTTTCAAGGTGTGTTTGAAGCAACTTTTGGTGGTGACTTCCTTAACTTCATTTAGGTGGCAAAGATGATTAAAGGGATGCATCTTTTAGTGGATATATTGATTCTGGACATGATTTGAAGAGAAGCCAATGCACCTTTTAGAAAATTATAAAAATGAATCCTCATAATTTGAGAGGAGTTGTTATTAGTGTGTGAAGTGTGTGTTGAAGAGAGTGGTAGTTGTTAGTGTGTTAAGATTTAGAGATCTTTTTTTCAAAAGTAGAGAGTAGAGAGTGACAAACGAAAAAGGATTGGTTTGAAGCCTTCTTCTCACCAATTATCTTTTATCCTTATATCTAGTTTTTATTGAAGTTTAAATTCTTTATTGGAGTCATCAAAGTTGGGCACCAACCTCTGTAGAGTTGTATTGTGGAAAGAAAAATTCCAAACAAACTTCCAGATTCTGGTGGAGAGGATTTTCAGATAAGTATTTATCTTTATTTTTACATTTTATTCTTAAGTAAGATTGTTTATTTTCATTATGGTTTATGCTTTCATATAAAGTTGTGTTCGTGTTTTCTTCATGAAATCTGAGCAGTTTACTTTATCTTTTTCTTGCTTAGTTGATGAAGTAATTAAATTATGGAAGAATGTTGTGGAAAGTATAAGTGTTTAATCCTGGAATAAATTGTGATGATTAAATTCCTTGAACGTAACTTACTTCTTGATTTGGCCAATTAAGATGTTAAAATTTGTTGTGAGATTATATAAGATCCAATGCGATATTGTCTTAAACAAAATTTGGAAAGAATTACATGAAATTATATCGGTGAGAATTGTAGTCCATATAATTGAATGAAAATATATATGGAGATATGCTTTATTGGGGTGTAAAATTAGAGGAATTTAGAGTGACAGGGTAAAGCCCCCTAATTTGGTTTGTTATTTTAAATTTTGTTATGAGATGTTAGCCCCTAGGTGGAGGGAATAGAGGGAACTCTAGAGTGAGAGCTGGTATCTTCCCTGCTAACCCATCTACAAAACTTCAAAATTTCAAATTAACTAATTTTTTTTATAGAACCAAGTAAGGGTGAAGAATATAATTTCTCTTATTTGGCACAATACATTTAAATACTTCCACAACATAAATATCCATAATTATTACAGATTGATTGAAGAAGGAAAAAGATATTTGATTCTTATAACTTTTATATCGTGTTTAGAGTATTGATAATTTTATTTCCTGCTTAACTTGTTATTAAAAATATCACAAACAACTTTTCGAAATTAAAACCTTAAAAAATACTCAAAAAAATCAATTAAAAAAGTAAGAAGTTATTTTTCTTATTTCTTTAAAGTTTTACACATTTCATTGTGGGTTCGATATCTCGGGACTTAATCAGAAAGTCCTATATTACTTGATAAACGATACGTATACTTGCATAATATCCCATATTACAAATCATAAATTTCTTATCTAAATCGTAAGCATAAATATTCCGGGATCAGTGGTTCAAATTGATTTAAGGGACATTTGGAGTGAATTTGGAGATTTCGGGAACTTTTGGGGCATGAGGGGGCATTTTGGTAATTTCAGTAAATTTGGGGGTATTTTAAGAATTTTGATGATTTTGAGGTATTTTGGAAAATTTGAGTGGTTTGGAATGGTTTGAAATGATTTTTGAAGAGGATTTACGAATTTTGGCAATCATGGAAAATTAGAGTTTTAGGGGCATTTTGGTAATTTAGGAAAAATATATGGGTAAAAGGTTAAAGTTGTGAATTGTGGCAATATTAGGATAAATTGAGGATGTTAATCATAAGGTTACCCTTTTTGAGCAATGTGACAAAGGGAGATCCCATTTTGGATCATGTGTTGGTTCTAGCCAAAGCCTTGCGTAGGGCTAAGGGTTTGAAGGACCACCCTCATGACTTTCCAAAAGAGTGGGGAACCAGGCTAAGGATAATAGATTTAGAGTTTTAGGTTGTGAGTGAAAGTAATAGGTTCAAGTGTGTGTGTGCAAGACTGACCATGACCATACCAACCAGGGCTAACCCTAAGGCCTGACAATCCTATAGGGACTCCTCTTGAGCTCTCTCAGGCTTGGTTTTTATCCAACTAAGTGATAGAGGTCAAAACCTTGCATGTGGAACTTCAAGAAAAGTAAATAGCTGTTTAGAATTTCTAATGGGGGTAGGGTTCCATCAATTGTCTTCTAGGATAGTCAATAGAAAAGTCATATGGCTAGATCCTAGGCTTCTAAGAAAGAAAGACCAGACCTCAACAAATGTGAGGCCAACATGTGTACACATCTACGCATACACTATATGGAAAGTGAATGTGAACTCACGCATTAGTGATCCTATAATTAAAGAAAAAGAAAAAAAGACACAACAATGGACTCCAAGAAACACACACAAAAGATTCAGTTCAAACACGATCACAAACAACTTGCAAAGACTCAAACAAATACAAGAAAATTGAATGATAACAACTACATTATTTTTGGCATTCTTAACTTTTTACTTTTTTTTGGCATTTGGAATGATTAATATAGAACAATACAAGTGCACATGAGAATAATGGACACAAAAGAAACACTTCAGACAAAAAAGGAAAATAGAAAATGTACTGAACCAAGATTTCTAGTTTTTAAATAAAAATCTCCTATTTACTTTTTTCTTAGTGCAGTTTCCCCGACAATAGTGCTAAAAAGTTGATGTTCGCAAAAAGCAGCACGAAGCGAGTAGCTAGTTCATGCAAATACACATGTCCAAGTAGTATGCAATTTTAAAGGATTATCACATATCGTTCACACAAGAAAGCCTGTTAAGGAATTGATTCGAAATAGAAAAAACTATAGTTGCGAGATCAGAAGACATGAAAAGATAAAGCCTAAATCTATATGATTCTATATAAAATAAAATTGAAGAAATAGATGTTCAATTGTTATTAAATTTTTTTCCGTGAATACTGAGGATCATGACTTTGTGATTCATGTATGGTATCTAGGTTGATTTTGTGCAAATCTCCTTACATGGTTTTCTCAAACAGGGGTATTATGTTCTTCTGTGGCTTATAATTAGGGCACAAGAAGACTTTGAACTCCACAAAGATAGCATCTCCCTATCTTTATGGCATTCCCAATGACGATAGTTCCTTGTTAATTATTGCAGATCCAAAATAAAATAATTTTATTTTATTCAGATCTCAAGATTAACCTAATTTTTCCACTATGCTTCTAACGAAGTCATAGATCGAAATAGTTTTTAATGTCCAAACTAGCCAAGTTAGGAGTAAATGAAGGCTAGAAGGTTAACAAATAACTTTTATCAAATTAACGAGGAAAAAAAACGTATTTGTGAAATCAATAAAAAAAATTAAATCAAGAAATATATCCAAAAATCACAGTGGCATGAAAAGTATTTAACCACTCATGGATTTAAAAACGAAAAGGAAATTTAATTGAAATAAAACCTACACAAACATTTTATTGAAATAAAAATAACTTACATCGATTTGATCTCCTCTCTTATAAGAATAACACTCAATTTCTCTCAATGAACTCTCTCTGAAAGACAGAGCAAAAAAATATTAGCTAAGAGGAAAATCTCCCACTTAAGAAAGCTATTTCTTGCTATATCCTCTCCAAAAGCCCTCCAAAATTCTCCAATCATGTAATGTTTATAATGTGAGTTCAAATTTCTTCCAAATATCATTAAAATTCCGCAGTAAGGACTTTCCAAAACAAAAAATATAAACTAGCGTGACCACACCTGTAATGCAGTGTAATACACCGCACGCTTAGGTTGGGCAATGTAATCACACAATGATTCGACATGGCTACGTTGATCACTCCATTGCGGGACCATTTTCAGTCTTTAGGGGTGATCACACTCAAAACTGGCCTGACCACGCTGCTCAAGTGGCAAGGTTACACTAGATCTAGGAATGGCTATGCCAGTCTAACTTTTCCCAAAAGTCATATTTTGCTTCTATTTGCATGCTAGTTCTTCTATAAATTATAAAATGCAATTCCAACCTTCCAAAATCCTATAATCATGTGTTTAATGCGGAAATGTTTCTGGAACTAATGCATAAAAAGCATAAAAAATTGATGCATATAAGTTGGAGAAATATTTATTATGACTTTGAATGGTTGGTGTAGGTTTTCATCACAGAGGCTCTAAGTAGTCATCATTTTGAATGGTCTGGACTAACTTTGGCCATTGACACATTCAGGGGGTTGAATCATGCATTTTATTGTATACATAAAACTGTTAATAATATTGAATGGTCAGCTGGTCAGGATGGCGCCCATGACTCTTGTCGCCTCGGATGCCTTCCTTGTTATCACAGGAGCAAGGATTATCGATCACTCGACTCGGGTTCTCGATTGCCCTTTGTCCTCCTTACGTCTACTCGGCCCTTTCACTATTTTAAACAAAAGTTATGTGACTCTGGTTTGGTTTTTGAGGTGTCCACGTGGTCTTCTAGAGTAGTAATGTTATTGTTAGCCAACTCCAAGACCTTTATTAAGGTTCATGGTTTGAGGTTGTACATGAATCACTTGCTGCCAATTCCATGCTTTAGGTTAGTCTGAGTGAGGAGGGGCTCCAGGTTTCTTAGCTCTAGCATTTTATTCTGGAAGTGAGTGATGTAAGCCTGTAGGCTTGCACTCTCTCATTAATTGATCTGGTGCAGTGCTTCTGTACCCTTCCTCAGCATTTGCATATTAACAAGTTGCGCTAGGAAGAGTTTTTAGAACTCAAAGAAGAATGGGATGATTCCATCTGGCAGGCAGTTAAACCACCAAAACATGGCCTCTTTCAACATGATTAGGAAAAGCCAGCGCTTCATGGCATCATTGATCTGCATGACTCAAAAGATGACACAAAAGAAGTTAGATGGTTGACCGAGTCACCCTTCCATTTATATGGATCGAGTGAGGAATTAATAGCTTTTATGGGGGTAAGACATCTAGAATTATATGTGAACAGCACAATATGTAGTTGGCTAGCTGAGAAATCCAACCCGGTCTGCCCGATGTGGATTACTGGTGTAGATGCTGTGTCACATGTCAGATCGGAATCCCCCAACCCATCGATTGGTCGACTACTATCCCAAACGTTGAGCGGTGGAGAATTGTTAATGGGAACTCTTTGTGGATTTGTTCTTGGAGACTCAGCCTCCAAAGGCAGTGGTTGAACATTCTGCTAAGTTATGGTCACTTGGAGATCTTCGAACTGGTCCATTGTTTGCACTCGCAACACTTGGTCCACCTCCTGGATGTCTCAACATACGGTCACTCTATTAAATTTCATGGATGCCATGTCTCGCTATGAAGAATTTTCATCATAATTTCATTTTCTTCTCATCTGTGGCACGTCCAACGCTCACTGCACCACATTCTAGGGTGTTGAATCCCAAATTGTCTTTCACGAAACATACACCTAGAGTAAGAATTGAGCGAAGGACAACCATATAGAGAGAGCAGTGCAGAAAAAATTCTATGGAGAGTAGACTGGGGAAGAAGTCATTGAATCATCATTAAACTCCCTATTTACAGGAGACAACTTACATTGGTATGGAAAGAGGGGACAATTCTGAATACTGTCTTTAATACAATTAATGTGTTCGTTAATAACTGATTTACATTATAATTGGAAGGTATGACAATGATTAGCGGATCTGTGATCTAACTCGGCAGCTCGAAGCGATCGGTTATGTGGTAGTCGCTTCTGCCGAGGTAGAACGGTCGGGTAGTGGCGATCGGTCGGATTTTTAGGAAGCCTCGGTAGTTGGAGTTGTAATGAAGTCCGTCGTCTCGGTCCGCTAGTACTGAAGGTCGATGGATTAGATCGGGTTGTTGGTCTTCAGATGACTGGCTCAGATCAAGCTCCTTGAACTAAATGTTTTGATTGTTGAGCCATCATTATTAGCCGTATGATCGTTTAGTGATTCATGACGATACTTTTTCTTCATAGAATATATAATTTTTAAATAAATTATATTTTGCTGAATTACTAAGTTCAGATAAGATAACAGGTCGAATAAAAACAAAAAATAAACTTATTTATTTAACAAGTCATGCCAAATAACACTTGAGTTTGTGTAAATTTGACTCACCTTTATTGGCATGTATACTTATAGTTAACCATGAAATAAACAATGCAATGGAAGTATGAGGTTTTATACCATAAAAAAGATTAAATTTTGAAAACTCGAGTCTCTTTAGATGTTAAACATGTTTAAAATCTTCTGCAGCAAAATTTTACTTTCTTAAGTTAATTCAATTAAGCAAGCTTTAAA
Source organism: Papilionanthe hookeriana x Papilionanthe teres (assembly GCA_022702705.1). NCBI lineage: Eukaryota > Viridiplantae > Streptophyta > Magnoliopsida > Asparagales > Orchidaceae > Papilionanthe > Papilionanthe hookeriana x Papilionanthe teres. The sequence continues at coordinate 80,935,134 of CM040431.1, forward strand.
CTATAACTTAACTATAGTTCTTCTAATTATTATTTTGGTCAGGCTTACGTTTAAACTTTTTTTAGATTTCTTCTGGTTAAATTTCAGCACTGTAAAATTTGAATTATATAAATATAAGATGATATATTTTTGTTTTCAAAGATTCAGAAAAATAGGAGATTACGTATAGGTGCTTAGGTGTGTTGATTAAGTTAGGATAAGCTATTTTAACTACATTGAAGACAGAGAAGGCGAATGATGTCATCAAGCTATTCTCATCTAAATTTTTATTCTATGAAATGATCATTATCGTCAATTTGTAATGTTTTGATGCTGTGTATTTAGTTGACTTCGATTTTAATAATCAGCATATAAGATGTAATATTATATTAAATAAAATATAAATGAAATGGCTGCGTTCATATCAGAAATGAAAGCTGCATGCATGCTGTCTAATAATTCTTACGCTTGCTTGCTTGACTGTTTGCGTCATCCATACCTAATACAAGAGGATTAATAATTTCTTAATCCTTTCTCTCTTGTCTCGGTGTAAAGATAAGGAGGCATTTATCGCAAATTACGTTTTCTTAATTTATAAATTCCATTAATTTATGGACGAAAGTACGTGAAGTCCCTACTAAAATGCCAGCCGGGAGCCTACTACGGGGGAATAAATTTATTAGAACATGCTCAAGGTTCCATGTGCAAATTAGATCTCATTTGCTAATGTGTCTGAGATATTAATTTTTTTTTGTTACAAGTTGATTGATGCATTAAAGTAAAAGAAAATGAGTTATATATATATATACATTTTTTTTTATCAAAATAAAGGATGCATTAATCAAAAGATAGTTTTAAGTACATCTGATTTAAGGGAGTGAAAGTAAATCCCCAAAAAGTAAAAGCTTTAACTGGCCAAAAGGAACTTTAAAAAAGTTTATAATAGCTGAAGTTGCAGAAGTTTTGGCTAGCCAGTTGGCTGGCAGATTTCCCTCCCTGTGTATATGACTCCAGTAGATGGTAGTGTTCTGGGTGAGAGAAAGTAAGCTCCTGTGTAGATAGATCAGCTTCCATGGTATATCTGAGGAACATGTCATGATATAGACAAGTTGAAAAGTCTGATTCCATCCATAGGTAATGATACCCAAAAGCTTTAGCAGTTTCAATGCCCAAATTGCAGCAACCAGCTCAGATTCAAGAGGAGAAATAGAAAAGATAGGTGCCTGAAAACCCCACAGTAACAGCCCTTTATGATTCCTGCACACCCCCGATACCAGCAGACTGAGGATTATAACTTCCATCAATTTTAATTTTAACCCAAGGTAAGGAAGGAAGTAATCATTGAACTGTCTTGACCTTAATCCTGGTTTTGTTCATATGTTGTTGAGTGAAACTATACCTGTTCAAAGAAGTGCAACAACTTACAACAATCTGTTTAGCAGAACTTCTGTGTTCACCATATTTGTTTTGGTTCCTGGCCATCCATACAAACCAGCATATAATTAATGGACATAAAGACAGTTAGTGAGCTTGCCAATCATCCCAACAATCTTCCACTGAAGTCCAGTCTCTAATAAGATGTGAAATGTGAAAATTATTCAACACCATGACCCAAATCTCCCTGGTCACTGGACAGTTAAAAAAGAGATGTGAAATAGTTTTCTCATGGGAATGTCATAACCAGCATCTAGAAACATATCTGACGCCCTTTAATTGGATTATATCATCCATAGGCCAAAATTTATGGAACAATCTCCAAATGAAAAATGAAATGGATGGGGTCAGGATAGTATTCCAAATATTCGGTCCCCAATTATTAGGAGCTCAATTATGCAGAGTTTGGTATATAAAAGTGTTAATAGATTAAGAAGGAGGGTTCTTAATAATGATCTTATCAGGTTTTGTCTGATCAATCGGGATGAAGGTGATAATCTGAATGGTTGGGGTATCCATAGTTTCTTTCAGTTTCTCCAAGTCCCAATTATAGTTATTCCAGAAATCATCTTCTGTATGATTATAATTTACTGCAGCATTAGATAGAGGGGTTAATGGTTCATCCAGTAACCAGTTATCCAACCAAAAGTTTAATGAGCCATCTCTAACTTTCCATCAGATAAACTTATTTGCCAGTTCCCTAACTTTAAGTACTCCTTTCCACTGTTTGGAATCACCAAGCTTTACCTGAACCAAATCAGGATGGAGGTTTTTGCAATATTTAGCAGTTAAAAATAGAGCCCATAGAGTTTCCTGCTTCTTGAATTTTATCCACTGCTTGCAATGGAAAGTTTGACTTATGTGCTGAAAGTTTTTAAAGCCCGAGCCTCTCGAATGAATAGGTTTACATAGTTTGTTCCATGCTGCCCAATGGATCTGTTTGTTCTGTCCTTCCCACAAAATTTATTAAAGGTGGTTTCCAACATTCTTTGAGTACTCCTCTTCATTCTGATAATTTGCATAATGTATAAAAGAAATGTAGTGAGGATGCTTTTTAATAAATTTGCCCTACCCCCATTAGAGAAAAAGTTGTTGGTCCAACAGTTGAGCTGAGAAGAAACCTTATTAACCACCTCATCATATTGTGTTCATTTTTTCCTCCCTTTCAACAGTCAAACACCCAAGTATTTTAGAGGCAAATCAGTAGAAGAAAAACCTGATGTAGTATTGAGCCATTGTTGATTCTTGAATTGCTTGCCTGCCAAAAACTGACACTTATGTTTGTTTAATTCCAAACCACTCACTTGTTGTAGATGTTGAATGATATCCAAACTTTTTTGATTGCCTGTTTACTTCCATTGGTGAAAATAATGTCATCACCAGCATAAGCAAGATGGCTTATGATGGGTTTAGAGCTGTGATGATAACATAAAAAGGGATATTTCCTATGAGCCTTGTTTAGAAGTCTAGAGAAGTAGTCAAAAGCAAGGATGAAAATAGTTGGAGATAATGGATCTCCTTACTTAAGATTCCGTCCAGCAGGAATGAACCCATGGCTAGTACCATTGATTAGGATTATAAGCTAGACATCAAGAAAACATATGACACTATTGAGTGGTCTTTTATCATGGAGATTCTTCAGTCTAGAGGCTTCTCAACTGATTTCTGCTCCCTCATCAGAAGATGGCTTCTACATCATAATCACTCTATTCCAATCAATGCACAGTGCTGAGGAGGTTTTACTAATTCTAGGGGCCTCAAAGAAGGTGACCCATTATCCCCCACCATCTTCATCATTACTACGGACTACCTATCCAGAATGATTAACTCTCAAGTCCTTCCTCACCACTATACCAGATATCATCATAGGTCTGATATACTTATCTCTCACTTGATTTATGCTGATGACATAATGCTGTTTTCCAGAGCTAGTAAATCTTTTCCTTACTTGAAGAAGCTGAAATCCTGCAGGCTTTAAAATCGATTGATGGGAACAAGGCTGCAGGACCTGATTAAATACAAGAGAAAATGTAATGCTATCCACTCTATAAGGAATGAACATGGGGAACATCTCATGGATGGAACTCAAATTGCTAGAGATGCTGCACAATATTTTACAAATCTCTTAACCCAGAATCCTGGCAGCAGACCTATGGTAGACACCAATCTTTTCCGGGAAGTGGTAGACTATCTAAATTGACTCTGTTTAACTGATATCCCTTCTAAGGAGGAAATATGGAATGCTATCAAATCTTTTGATAGCTCTAAGGCTGTTATTTCTAATGGGTTCACCTCAGATTTCTACAAGAAGTCTTGGGCAATCTGTAATTGAAGTGTTATTAAAGCAATTCAAAGCTATTTTCTTGGCAATGACATGCCCCAATATTTCCATGCTTCTACAATAGTTTTGGTTCCCAAATCAACCCCTGCAAAAAAATGAAACCATTTCAGACCTATATGCCTCACTGCTGTTATCAGCAAAGTCATTAGTAAAATACTGGTGGCCAGACTTCAACAACACCTGGAGAAAATTATCACCCCACATCAATCTACTTTTATCAAGGGGAGGTCTATCACTGATAATGTTCTTTTAGCTCAAGAGATGCTTCTGGATTTTGACAGGCCTTGTAGGGGAGAAAACCTTATTTATAAGCTGGACATCAAGAAAGCATATGACACTATTGAGTGGTCTTTTATCATGGATATTCTTCAGGTTAAAGGCTTCTCAACTGATTTCTGCTCCCTCATCAGAAGATGGATTCAACATAATTATCACTCTATTCTAATCAATGGACAGTGCTGGGGAGGTTTTACTGCTTCTAGGGGCGTTAAACAAGGGGACCCATTATCCCCCACCATCTTCATCATTGTTATGAACAACCTATCCAGAATGATTAACTCTCAAGTTCTTCCTCACCAATATACCAGATATCATCATAGGTCAGATATACTTATCTCTCACTTGATTTATGATGACGACATCATGCTGTTTCCCAGAGCTAGTAAATCTGCTGTCAAGAAAGTCTTGCACTGCCTCAAGCAATTTAAGAAAATTTCAGGTTTGCAATTCAATTCAGCTAAGTGTGAATTATTCTTCTCTCACAAAATAAACACTATTGTAATTCAATGGACAACTCATTTTGACTGGTTACAATAAAGCAAACGTCCCCTTAAAGTACCTTGGTGTTCGCCTCATTAAAGGTAAAACGAAGCAAATTCAAGTTGAAGAGATTTTGGGTAAGATTCAGACTTAATTAGCTAGTTGGGCATACTCCTTTATATCTACTGGTGGTAGAATCACCCTGCTTAAGAGTATCCTACTACTTTTCCTTCTTATGTGCTCCAAATGACTTGTATGAAGAAAAGCACTAGAATTCAAATGGAGAGAATGTTTGACAGCTTCCTATGGTCAAGACAAGAAAACATCTTCATTGGGCTAGCTGGCAAAACTTGCTAAACCTTTTGGAGCTGGAGGTGTGGTTTTAAAGGCCTAATTCATCTCCAACAAGTCAATTTCTATAAGCTGTGGATCCAGTTCAGACAACAAACCTCTCTATGGGCCAAATACATGCTGGGTAAATACTGTAAGGGGACTCATCCAAATTTGGTGCAAGATAAAGCTGGGGCTTCTAAAATCGGGAGACAAATGTTAAAGCATAGACACCTCTCTGAAACTCTCTACAGGTGGGAACTGGGTAGAGGGGACATCCTATTGCAGCATGATCAGTGGTGTCATCCATAGATGCTCACCACCATTCCAACCACTCCTAGAAATCAAGTTCTTGTTGCTGACTGCTGGGCTGGGGAGACTTAGTCCACTCATACGCTCAATCAGATTTTACAGGCTTCTTCTACTGCTCAGGTTGCAAGTCTTCCTTTTGACAGATCCAAACCAGACAAAATTAATTGGAATAATGGGAACTTACACAGCCTAACCAAACATATCTATAATTTTATACACACTTGGGACCATACTGATTCGGGAGATCAGATCTGGAATAATTACCTCACCCCATCCATGTCCTTATGCAACTGAAGAATTTTCCATAGTTGCATTCCCGCTGATGACATCCTCAAGGTGAAAGGATTATGGGGTCCTTCCAAAGGCTACCTATGTGGCCAACATTCTGAAACAATACAACACCTTTTCTTCCAATGCTCTTTTATACAAGAGGTCTGGGCTTCTCTCACTGGTTTATTCAATATCAACACCATTCTCTTGGACTGGCAGGACTTGCATACCTGTTGGCAGTCTTGGAAGAAGGCTAAGATTGGGGCCATCCCTTTCATCACAGCCTGGTTTATTTGGATGCACATAAATAGTGTCAAGTTTGATGGTAAACATAGCAAAATAGCTATTGTTGTGGGGAACTATAACTCCTATATTTCCAAACTGATTATACATAAAAAGTTTCCCCAAATCCTTAAAAAGTCCCCCCTTGGGCATTGATAAAACTTTCAGAGTTATTATGGTTGTTTGGAGTCCTCCTGTCCCTCCTATTATTAAAGCTAATGCTGATGGTTCCTTCCTCTGATGTTGGGGCAGGGATAGGGGTTGTTTTCAGAGATTACAAGGGCCAATGTTTATGCTATTTTCATGCTCCTGTGGCAACAGCTTACCCACTAGAAGCTGAATTGATTGTTATATACTGGGTTATTTCTTTTGTTGTCTTCAACAACTGGAAGCATCTTATGGTGGAGGGGGACTCTTCTTCACTGTTTCAGTATTTACAGGAGGACCTGCCCCCACCTTGGCACCACACCCAATGGATAAAAAATCAAGGCTTTGGTTTCTGACCAACGTTTTAATATATCTTTCATATATAGAGAGGGCAACAGGCTGGCCAATTGCTAAAAGGGGACTAGATACTTTGGATGTTGTTGTCTCTTCCACCCCACCTCCCCATCTCTCCTTTTTGCTGGAGGTTGATCTTTTCTTGCTCCCCACTTCAGATTAACTCCTCACCAAGAAAGTGGTTAATGCTAGCTACTCTCCTAAGAAATCTGCTCCTTCTACCCCTGCTACTTACCCGTCCAAGGACACTTTTGCTTTGGACATTTTTGGTGCACCTATTTAGTCTTGGGTATACTTATTTTAGGTTTTTGGTTTTCTGTTTAATTGTACCTATCTTGTTTTATATATTTGGGTGGAGTTGTAATGTGTAAAGAGGAACCCCATAGGTCTACTCATGTACTGCTTTTGTTTATTAGATGGGGATCCCCTTTCCCTCTACTCACATGTACCCATTTTTCTAATATTAACATATAGGGAGCCATGAGCTGTTCCTTCACCTAAAAAAAATATATCTATAGTTAACAATTATACCCCAGGAAGAAGAGATAAAAGCTGCACGAGATTCTATTGACAATAACAAGATGGCTGGACCTTATGGCTTTTCAGCTGATTTTTATAAAAAGGCCTGGCATGTTGTCAAAACTGATGTTATAAAGGTGGTTCAAGACTTCTTCCAAAGTGGAAATCCTCCCAGATATTTTTCATCATCCACCATCATTCTAATACCAAATGACAGTCACTGTTTAAACTGGAATTCCTACAGAGCAATTAGCCTCACAAATGTCATATCTAAAATTCTTAATAAGGTTATTGTACATAGATTCCAACCACACCTGAATTGTCTTATCAGCCAAAATCAGACAACTTTCCTAAATAGTAGAAGCATTGTGGACAATATACTACTAGCCCAATAATTACTAATTGATTTGGATAATAAATGTAGGGGAGGCAATGTTTTCTTCAAACTGGATATATAAAATGTTTATGAGTACTATCCATTGGGACTTCATTCTGGAGGTGCTCCAAGCTAGGGATTTTTCATCTCAATTCTCTAATCCTATTCACAGACGGCTACATAATAATGGCAATTCAATTTTGATCAATGGGAAAACATGTGGGTATTTTTCAACAACAAGGGGTAACAAACAGGGGGATCCCCTTTCTCCAACCATTTTCATCCTAGTTTTTTATTATCTTTCTCAACTATTAAACTAGATCTCTTATCATGCTGCACATACCCTTTACATTCATAGATCTATTATAGCCATTAATCATCTTTCCTATGCTGATGATATCATTCAATTTGCCAAAACTATTGAACAAACCATCAAACAAAATTATAACAGTCTTCAAGATTTCCAAACGTGCTCAGGTTTACAATTGAATAAAATCAAATGTTTGGTGTAGTTTAACAATTGTATCTTCACCAATATAAAACAATGGATAGTTCATTACACTGGTTTTAGTTATAATTTTGCTCTCCTGAAATATTTGGGAGTCATATTAATCAAAGGGAGGAAGAATTCAATTCAATTTGATGATGTGGTGACAAAGATCCATAATCAATTTAAATGTTGGACCAACCACTTTCTTTATAATGGTGGAAGAATTACTTTACTAAAGCATGTGTTATCTGCCTTCCCTTCTTATATCCTTTAAATGGCTACATTAAAAAAGAGCACACAAGCAATCTTAGAGAGAACCTTCAACAGATTCCTTTAGTCAGGTCAAAGAAAACAATATCATTGGACAGTTTGGAATAGAATATGCAAATTTGTGGAAAATGGGGGTTTGGGCTTCAAAAGTTTCACGCAACAAAAGCACATCAATTTCTACAAACTATGGATTAGATTCAGAGCACAATCCTCTCGTTCGGCTCAATTTTTGAAAGGATAATACTGTAAAGACATTCATCCTTTTTTAGTCTTCTCTAAGTTGGGAGGTCCGACAAAGAGCATAAGAGTTGTTCATACGGAATGTTTGTGAAGGTGGCATTAACTTCTGGTTAATTAACTGGGCCGGAGATGCTAAACTGATTACTCTAAATCCCTATCCAAACAACCTCAATCTCCATGTTCTTGATTTCTGGGTCAATGGGACTAAAACGAACTGCAGAGGTTCTAATGGGTCAACAGGTTATCGATATCAGGCATATTTCCTTAGATACAACCTCTAAAGATCAATTGATTATTAAAAAGAATCTCTCCCAATCTATTTATTCTTATATTTATTCCAAATGGGATCATGGACAGCAGGTTTGTTAGGGAAAACACATCTAGGGGAAATTTCTTTCTCTTTCAATGGCTTTCTTTTGTTGGAGACTTTTCTACAAGCTATTTCCTACTGATGATATCTTGTTTTCTGCTTTGCAAAAAGGTTAGGGAATCAATCTCTCATTTGTTTTTCAAGTGTTCTTTTGCTCAGTAGGTCTGGAGCTTAGTGTTGTCCCACACCAATATCAACACATTAACAGTTTCCTGGTTGAATTTCCTTGCTTTTTGGCAGAACTGGAACCAGCTCCTCAGCTTCCACTTCCCTGTGTAGTTTCTTGGTTTATATGGATGACCAGAAACCAATACAAGTTTGAGGATAACTAGATTGCTAACAAAGTGGTAGCAGCAAATTGCTTATCTTATTTCAGGAAGCTAATTCAGTTTAAACAGTTTCTTGATTTCTTGAATCCTGTTGTTTTGACACAGAACAAGACTTAAACATATACATTGGTGTGCTGGCATAAACCCAACAGAAATTGGATAAAGATAAATATAAATGAGAGTTTTAGACATCCTGATGCTGGTATTGGTGGAACTTTTAGAGATTGGAATGGGAAAGGCCATATCTTCTTTTCTTCTCCAACCGTAGCCTTGGATGCATTTTAGGTTGAAGCTATTGCCATGCTTTGGGCTACATATATTGCGGTTAAATTAAAACTCCCACTGGTTATTTTGAAACTGATTCAGAACTTCTGGTTACCATTCTTCATTCCCAGCTCGACTGTCTATGGCATCTACTCATTTAGGTTAAGAGGATCCAAATTTTGCTCAGAAAGCTTCACTTCTAAATCCACTACACCCCAAGGGAGTGCAATCGACCAACCAACTGGCTAGCTAAAACTAGCCTTAATTCTGAATGTATTGTTATTAGTAAAAATTCACCTCCCAATGTTACCTTTCGAATTGATGAGGATCTTCTTGATCTCCCTTTTTTGAGATTGTAATATCTTTACTCTTTTGGAATGAATTTTTTCATCAAGGGGGCCCCTAACACTAGGTGACTTCCCAAGATGGTCTTTTTCCAAAAGAATATATATATATATATATGTATGTATGTATGTATAATTTTATAAGATGCTTGGTGGCGACGCTCTTCTAGGGTTTGGGCATGGCTAGTGATTTTGCAGCTCGGCTGAGGAGGAGAGTGGAGGTCTGCCAGATGGTTTTGGAGCTACTAGTGTCTGTTGCTGGAGTTCTTATTACTGACTTTTGGTTATTACTGAAGATTGCCCTTTCCTGGGCTCCCTTTCTTTTAAATTTTACTATTCCATTGATTTTGGTGGGAGTCACTTGTGCTGTCTAGTTGAGCATTTATAGCACTTTCCATTGAACTGAATACTAATATTGCTTTAGCCAAGACTACCTACTCTGGGGTGGTAGGCAAGGGACATGAACATCTTAAAGATCTTGAATAACTAGTGTTCCTCCAAGACCTCCATGATGCAGCAGCTGGCGAAGGGTCTTGTTCCTTCATAAATCCACTTGGGGTGAAAGATGGCCTAGCTGTCATTTTCTTCTCTGAGCAAGAACATGTTGCTCTAAATACTGAGATTAAGCTAACTTTGACTGGGAAATTTGGTTTAAGTCATACAAAAATGAAATTGGTAAGAAGTTTTTTTTATTCAATAAATTTCATTGGTTTCTAGAAGATGGGCCTCCTTGATGGTAGACATTTGTTAATGCATCTCACTTTTGAGGCAGACTATGTTGGGCTCTTTGCAAGACAATCCATTATCATTGCTGTAACTGAAATGAAAATACTCAAGTGGTCTCTAGATTTTGATCCAAGTAAGGACCCTGTAGTTTTCCCTATTTGGTTCAAATTTCCTGGTCTCCCTTACAGGTTTTTCAATCAGCATGCTCTATTCCAAATAAGCAGAGCCCTTAGCAACCCATTGAAACAAGATGGTCCTACCTTCAACAAAGAAAGACCTGCAGTAGCTAGAATCCTAATTGAAAGAGATATAACACTGCCTATAATCACTAGAATTTGTGTTGGATCAACATTAGATGGAGCTTGACAAGAGGCGGTAATGGAGCAAAACCCCTATTAGTCCTCTCACTGTAAGATGTTTGGACACACTAGGGAGAGATGCTTCAGGCTTCACCAACCAACTAAAAGAACTCCAAACACAGCAAGAGGACTTACTGTAGTTTCTACTTGAGGAACTGTTGCTCCTTCTGATGTTAATAGAGTGGTTGTTAAGACTCCACATTTTGGGACCCCCCCCCCCCCCCCCGCTGGATCTTTGGATGCCAATAATAGACACACAGTTCATGTCCCTGTACAAAAGACAAATTCAACCAGGCCACTTAATTCACCTGCCAAAGATATTGAGGAGTCTGCACCTACTAACAGAACCACAGAAAATAAGATGAACTAGTCAGCTACTCTTGATGAAATTATTGGAACCTCATCCCAGGTTGATACTTCTGTGGAGCATGGAAAAGAAAATGAGATAAACTAAATTCTGGGGCCTAAGTAAATTGTTCCAATTTAACCATATCTCCAAATTCACCCAAATTGAACTTCATAAAGAATCAAATTTCCAAAAATTAAACTCTAAATTCTTCATGACATCTCTTTAGACCAATTTGAGCCCTCAATTTGACTAAAATAAAACTTAATCTTAATCCAAATCCAACCCTAATTAGAATACCCAATATTGGCCCAAAATTTAAAATCTTTCAAATTGAACTCCATAAACCCTCAACTTTCCATCCAATTGAACTCTAAACTTCTCATGAAAATATCCTACACCATTTTGAACAATCATTTGAGCTAAACTTAAACCTTTGCTAAGCCCAAACCAATGTTCAATCCAAAACCCCAATTTTGAACCCAAACCATAAATTTAACCAAACCAATTGAAATTGACCAAGCCATGGTCAGGATAGCAAACTTCTAAACCCTAAGGACCAGCCTAAATCCACTTAGTCCAACCTAGTTGAGCCATGGAACCTGGTCAGGATAGCAAACTTCTAAACCCTAGGGACCAGCCTAAATCCACTTAGTCCAACCTAGTTGAGCCATGGACCAAGGGTTCCATGAATTAGAGGATCTCCTTTGAAATTAGCCAAACAAGGAGGATCTTTGCCTCCATCCATCAAACTACACAAAGTACATCACCATTAAATTCCCTTGGCTTACCTGACCACCCTTGCCACCAGCCCTAGCCTGGCCTGCTGGCCTAGTTGCTAGAGAACCCAAATCTGAGAGAGCCCCGTATGGAGTTTGAACCCAATTACACCCATCAAAGTTTTCTCACTCCTACTAAAAACTTGCATTGTTTATCCCTCCACCCCAGCAACCTTTTTGCACCCACTAGCTAGCCCTGGTGACCACCATGGCTGCTTATCTAAACCTCACCCCCTCATGGCCAAATTAGGAAAGTGCATAAAACTTAAGGAAAACTCTATAAAATTGTTCCTATAGATTCTCACAGTCTTCCTAAGCTCAACCTAACCATATTTTGGCCATCTCCATCACTGCGCGAGACTAACTTTGCCACCCAAAATTAGGCGAGAAATAGGACACTCCACCAAACTCTAAAAAATTCAAAATTGACTTGATCCTCACTTTCACCAAGCAAGAAAAAAAGTTTCACACAGAAAGCCCCATCTCCAAAGTGCTCTACACCATACTTCCACCTCAACATCTCCACATGTAGGAGGAAGTCTGACACAAACAATTCAGTAGAATAAGGAGACACAACCAAGAGGTTAGTTGGACTTCGCAAAACCTTCTAAAAGCATCTGCTCGAGGCCTTGCCTCTTTGAGTAAGGTATACACCATTTTCGCCAAAATCAAGCTTGTTATGGGACTTTATGAAGAAAATTTTGATCTCATGCTTGATAAACCAGATAGATGTGTTCCTCTGGACTAGATGAAGATTTAGAAACAAACACCATGTGATTTGGTTGAATATAGTGAGAGATCTTAGGTGTAGAAACTGGTCGGCTCACGTGTATCAGACGGACGACATTGATGCAGTCAGACGAAGGAACTAGACATAAAGCGTGGGCTGACAAAGCGCTTAAGCGGAAGCTGCGTTAAATAAAGAAGCATCACGTGGAGCTTCGGAGCTGACTAGGATTGCACGGCTGCCACGTGCTTAAGTAGGAAAATATGCGTTTTTTAATTTATTTTAATTTAGTTAGTTTAGAAAATGCATAACTTGGTGTAGAAAATTAATAAAAATAAAACAAAAATATCTAGTTGCTAAGTCAACAGAGGAGAATAATGTAGAACAAAAATTTAATTTTTTTAACTTATATTTTTATTTTTAATTAATTAAATGCTCAAAAACTTTTTTTAATTATAAATTAAGAAATATTAATCACCATGACTTGAGATTTTGAGGGCTTATTCGCTTCTGTCCTTAGGGGTGTTATCTGATTTTTCCGGAGGTCGGAGAGCTTCTCTAGCCAGAAAGCCCTAGTTTTATGTTAAATCCCCTCCATTTAATTAAAAAATTATAGTAATTAAAATATAAATCAGAAAAATACAAAACTAATTTTGGTAGGTTCATTATGGTGAGTGGACCTTAGAAAAAATACAAATTAAATTTAAGTAATTAAAAATGACACTAATTTTAATTATCTCATTAAAAGCCATAAAAAATTAATAAATTAAAATAAAAATAAAAAATCACAAGAATAAAACCATACTGTAAATTATAATTATATCAGGTCACTGTAAAAAAATGAACTCAATTTGGATCAATTTGACCACCAAATTTGATCTTCTAAGTAAAAGGGCATTTTTGCATTAAAGGAGTTATAATAATTAAAATATTATTAAGAAAATTACAAAAATGGTTTTGGGAGCTTCTTGTGACTAGAGGGTTTCAAGAAAAATAAAATTGAAGTTAAAGTAAATATTTGATTTTTAAAGTATATTTTAAATTTTAAATAATTAAAAATTATAAAAAACATAACATACAAAAATGCATTAAATTGTTCTAAATTGTTCGCTGATCACTTGGGAGCAATTAGAATATTTTCACCAATTCTCTAAATAAACTTATGAATTTTTAAAATCTAAACAAGAATTATCCCTAATTTTGAACTAAAATAATTATAATTATTAAAATAAAAATAACAAAAATATGAAATTTCTTTCTCTGGTTTTAATGGCCCTCTGATGAAGTCGAAATTCCATTAATTTTCCTAAGGATAGATGGCTTAGTTTTGATAATCTAATGAATTAACTTGGAAAATACGTTTTTTTGCATTAAAAATAATTATAATAATATGATAAAATTCAAAAAATACATCTTTCTGCAATGATATTTTAGTTTACCATGAGTAGGATAAAATGAAAATTTCAAAGTCATTTGAGTTAAATTCAAAGAATTATGAAGAGATAAGGACATAAAGGACAAAATGATAATTATGGAATTTAAGCCATAATTAATATTTATGCTAAATAATAGGGTAAAATGGGTAATGTATGATCATAATTGACTTTTCAAAGTGGTTGAAACACAGGGGATTAAGAGTTAGAAACCAATTCCTCTCTTTTCCTTAACAAGGACATAATTGTAAATTCTCTTAATTATTATAGTTTTGAAGTTAATTGAATTAAACGATATTAAGGTGAGGGGTCTTATTTTGGAAGATAATAACTTATTAATGTTTGAATGTTTTTATAATCATTGATAAAGATTAAATACCACATAATTTAACATCCCTAAAAGTTCTAAGTTTATTTCACCCATAAGTCTTAAGGGCTTAGTAGTGAATTAGTCTTAGTCAAAGTTTGTTTAATGAGTTTTTGCAAAGATGATATAACTAATCATAAATACTTTGAAAACACTAATAGCCAACTCTATGGTTCAAAAGGGCTAAGTTTTCTAAGAAAATTTATTTTCCCTTAATTCCACTAACATAATTCATAAAAGAAACTTCAAGTGATAATTAGCCCACTCAGAGAAATGATTGAAACATTAAGGTTCATTGAGAAATAGGTTAAAACATCTTTACTAAACCTTAACTTTAATGACGGATGAATGATTTAGCAACATAATAAGTTCAGAAGAACTCCAAATGTTCCAAGTGATCTTAAACGAGGTATAAGGTTTATGCCTCGCATCATTTTATAGTATTTTAGATATCTTGGAGGACAACTGAACCCATTGTGTCTTTTCTCAAGAAGATCATCCTAAAAAACGAAATTAATAGGAACTCATGAAGTTATGACTAAGAGCCGGTAGGATCACCCCGAAACTTTCACGCTTTCTTTTTTTACAAGTTATTCAAATTCTCTTGAAAATTACATTTATTGCAAAAGCTAAAATCTCAGTGGATACACTAGAAGATGACTGGTACGCAATTACATTATTTCATTGTGATTTCCTTTCCCTTTACTTTACTGCATTTCTTATGTGCATTTATTTACTTTACCTGTAAAATTAAAAAAAATTTGCAAAGTAAACATAAATAAATTGTCATTAAAAAAAACTCAAGACAAAAAAAACTCTATTCAAAATTAAACAACATTTGAAAAACAAAATAAAAAAGAACAAAATTAACACACCCTTTCTGGATGATCGGGAATCCCTAGGAGAAGGCAACCTATGACTAATAATGAGATTTCCCCAGTCTGGATGAATTTAACAATTCGTATGGACTAAGTGAATTCGAAGAAAATAGTAGTGTCGGAATAAGGGAACTGTGGAATCCTAACTTGTATCGCTTAATCAAATTAAATTACCACCCATAAGCCATTTAAAAAATAATCACAACAACCAAACCTAACATATACACCTTAAACATCTTGGAACTTATTTAAACCTCTTAAAATTTATATTTCTAAACTTGAACCTTCTGCAACAACGAGCTTGGAGCATGCACCGTGGGCAGCAAGACGAAAACTTGTAGGAAAACATCTTTAAGAAAGCAAAAAAGTCTACAACAAAAAAATTGTTCCTTGAATCAACACAACAAGCCATATAACTTCGAGGTTGTGTGCCTAGTGCGAAATAAATCCTCAATAGATATTAAAGCTTTTGTACAACCATGTTTTGCAATCTAAGCCCTAACTGATATTAGGATTTCGAGGTCGTCGTCTGATACGATGTAAATCCTCCTATCTTCCAAGCTATTTGTATGCTTGTTATCATACATATGTAAGTCCTACATAATAAAACTAGCGGGTGGAATGTTAGATAATATATCTTCAAAACTGAAGCTAGAGCATAGAATAGTTTGGGAAGTTACTGAGGTTCTCCACAAGATATATGACATGCCCTAGCTTTATCTCTTTGAATTCCACAACAATTGTTCTCTTTTGCACGTTTCCCATGTGATATTTCCTATGTTCGACTTTGAAAATCTTTAATTGTTTTGAGTTCATGAAGATAATATTTCTTAATATATATAAATAGTTTTCTTAGGTGACTTTGGCTGCTTGAGATGTAACTAAGTATAGGGGCTTGCCCTTATAGGAAACTTTAAAAAGCAGGTAAAATAAATCCTATCGAATTTTTCATATTATGTAGGGGAACTAGTCAGTCAACATAAATGGTTAGCAGACTAAACCGATGTCATAGATTCTTTAGTTTATCTAAATGAGTCTCATTATTAGGTAATGCCTCTGCTCTTCGGAGTAGATGCATAGCTTGCAATGTAGTGCTCGTTTATTTAAACTATTACATATGTATAGATCTGTTTGATTTCATATTTGCAAATTAAAATGTTATCATATATATATATATATATATATATATATATATATATATATATATATAGATAAGAAAGATACCATAGTATGGAGCATCGATCTTCACCGGAACCTATCCAAAACCATCTATGACAAGCTATACCATTGGTAAGCTCTCCCATGGGGAGAGACCCCTGGAACAAGCACTGTCTCCCTCTATGATTTTTCTCTTGGAGAGTCCTCATGAACCTCCTTCCTACAGATAACATACTCAAACTTAAAGGACATAGGAGTCCTTCCTGTTGTAGACTTTGCTGGATGGATGAAGACTCAGCCCCCCCACTGCAGGTTCTCCCAGCTAGATTGGAGCAAACTGTTGGAGTCCCTAAATATCAACCTCCTGAATCTGAATTGAGATAGCGTCTCCTCCTGCAGGACTGGCTGGGACTTTTAGGGAGTTGGGGCTATCCCCTTCTTCACAGCTTAGTTCATCTGGATGGCTAGAAACAAGGTAACTTTTGATGGCATTATACCTAGTGAGCAGGATGTCACAAAGAACTGTCTGTCTTATATACACAAACTTATCAGGTTTACAAAATTTCCTAACATCTGCTCCCTATCTGTTACCCACAAAAGACCCCCTCCCAAGATTGATCTGGTGTACTGGCACCCCCCTTGCCCCCCCTTCCTTAAGGTCAATTTTGATGGCAGTTTTAAGAAAGGGAATGCTGGCATTGGAGGACTCTTCAGAAATCATTTGGGGGATTATTTGTTATACTTCTATGCTCCTACCCTTGTTATTGATGCTTTGGAGGCTGAGCTCATTGTTGTGTACTGGGCTCTTTAGATTTCTTTGAGAGTAAAGTGGACTTCAATTATGGTGGAGGGGGATTCTCAGCTGGTGATTCAAATGATTAATTCTGACTGTTCCTCCTGCACCATTCTCAGTGGCTTCAGAGAATACAGCTCCTGCTACACCAGCTTCATGCCAGATTCCAGTTCATTTACAGGGAAGGGAACCAACCTGCTGATTGGTTAGCCAAGATTGGTTCTGCTACTTCTACAGTGACTGTTTCCACTATTCCACCTCCCCATCTAATAACTCTTATTGGAGGGGACATTCTTGCTGCCCCACACCTCAGAGT
Organism: Papilionanthe hookeriana x Papilionanthe teres; assembly: GCA_022702705.1. Lineage (NCBI taxonomy): Eukaryota > Viridiplantae > Streptophyta > Magnoliopsida > Asparagales > Orchidaceae > Papilionanthe > Papilionanthe hookeriana x Papilionanthe teres. Next base: position 80,952,426 of record CM040431.1, read on the forward strand.
GGTTAACGGATGTTGATGGGACCTGAATTTTACTTCTCCATCCTATTGGCCTGTGGTCTGACTGCTAGGGTGTTTCTGTTGCAGCTTTACCTTGTTGCCCAGAGTTCTCTTTTATTTTATTTTTTGACCCCTTTCTTCCTTACTTGTAAAATGTATGTTTTGTCTTTTGTTGAGAAAAGGTTTACATGTAGGGTTTGCTTTCTTCTTTTTTGCCTTAGTGTGAGTTGTATTGAGGGAAGGGCACTCTATGTGTTTTTCGGTCCACCTTCCCCTCCCCACTATGTTCTTTTATTTTGAGATTTAATACATGGAGCTGATCATGTTTATATATATATATATATATATATATATATATATATATATATATATATATATATATATATATATATATATATATCTTGCTAAATCGATTGCCTTCATTAAAGGTAGATCAATTTCGATAATGTTCGTTAGCTCATGAGTTATTATTGGACATCAACAAAAAATGCGGGGGGAAACTTAATCTACAAGCTTGATATCCAAAAGGCTTATGACACAATCAATTGGGATTTCATTTTGGATGTGTTAGCGACTAAAGGCTTCAACCCTGATTTTGCAACCTGATTCATAGATGGCTTCACAACAACTCCCATTCCATTACGGTTAATGGCTCGGTTTGGGGACCCTTCACTCAGCTACGGGGAGCGAAGCAAGGGGACCCCCTCTCCCCAACTCTCTTTATTATTGCAATGGATAATTTCTCTTCCATGATCAATCGATTATACAAGCATCACCCCACGGTAAACTTTCACCATAGCTCGAATATCACAATTTCTCACTCGATTTATGCGAGATGACCTCATGATTTTCTCCGATGCATCCAAGAAGGTCGTTAAATATATCCAGAATTGCATTCAAATGTTTCAAAATCAATGCGGGCTCAAGTTTAACGAGCTAAATGTCGGATCCTTTTCTCCAAAGGGTGTCCTAGGAGGCTAAGCACTCGGATTCTTAATCACACGGGTTTCACCAGGCACCAACCTTCCTATCAAGTACCTTGGAGTCCATCTAAGCACTCGCGAAGCAAGCAAAACCATTTTGATGAGGTTCGACAAAGGATTTGTAACTACTTATCTAGCTGGACACACCTATACCTATCTACTTGGAGGGTGGATTACCTTACTCAAAAGCATCCTAACTACTTTGCCAAATTACCTCATGCAAATGACTACTATGAAAAAGAGTACTCGAGCCCAGGTTGGAAACGACTTTCAACCACTTTTTATGAGCTGGTAAAGGCAAACAGATTCATTAGGTACGCTTGGAGGAAGCGGCCAAACCTCTTTGGGGTGAGTGGACTAGGCTTCGAGTGTCTAAGTCACCTACTCAAAATAAACCATTGCAAACTTTGGATTAATTTTAGGGCTCAAACCTCTCTCTCGGGCTTTATATCTTAATGGTAAATACTGCAGACACATTCACCCCTCATTGGCCTCTCGCTAGGCGGGTGACTCTAGAATCTGGAAAGCCATGATGAAGATTAAGCGGGAAGGCTGAAAACTTGTATTTATGGCAGCTTGGCAAAGGCGAGATCAATTTTTGGTTGGATCGGTGGTGTCCTCATGAGTGGCTCCAACCACACACACTGCTTAGGGACATTAACCTCTTGGTTGCTGATTCTTCGGGAGGAGGACCATCGGTCCATTCCTTTCCTCCAATCCATCCTCAGCGATTCCTCAGCTAACAAGGTCGATACCATACCTTTTGACTGAGTCCAAGACCGACACTATTTACGAACTAACAAAAATCAAAGTTTCTCCAAGGAGATTTATGATAAACTTGTACACTTGGGAGAGTGTACCACAGGGTGAGATCCGTTGGAATAAGTTCTTATCCCCTTCTATGGAATTTTTCTGCTGGAGACTGTTCAGGAACATCCTTCCCACTGATGATATCCTCAAACTCAAGGGATTGAGAGGCCCTTCCTGCTGCAGATTATGTCATATGGAGGAAGAATCAATCAACCACCTTTTCTATGCTTGTAATTTCTCCCAGCAGGTTTGGACTCAGTTCCTCCAGCACACCAATTTAAATACTCTACAGTTACATTGGAATCATCTGGTTACTTGCTGGCAAGATTGGCAGAATGCTGGGAATACTGCTATTCCACTACTCATTGCATGGTTCATTTGGATGGCTAGAAACAAGGCTACTTTTGATAACACCCCTCAAGATGTTAAAACTGTTACTAGTCATTGTCTCTCTTATGTACTTAAGCTAATCAAGTTTAAAAGCTTCCCCAACATTTGCTCCCAAAACTTCTCTCCCATAACCACTTCCCCGAATTACTAAAGTTTTTTGGTTTCCCCAACCCAAAGCTGGATAAAGGTGAACAACGATGGTCTGCTATAAACTTGCACGGGGTGGCATTGGGGGCATATTCGAAATCACAAGGGTAAATGTTTACTCTATTTTATGGCCCCTATTGTTGCTCGTGATGCCTTGGATGCGGAACTTCAAGGCATGTCTATTGGGCATTAAGGCTATGTTGTCCACCTTAGCGGGTCTCCTCTCATTGTGGAATGTGATTCTATGGAGCTGGTAACACTTGTATCAACAAACACTACACATAACGAGGCAAGCCATCAATCGGACGACTAATTTACGGGCTCATAAGATCAAACTTCTCACTACTAAGGTGCATGTTTAGTTTCGGTTCATTTTTAGGGAAGGGAACAAGCCAGTGATTGGATTGCTAATATGGGAGTTCTCACCTCCAACCTTGCTCTTTCCACCACTCCATCTCCATTTCTCGGACAACTAATTGCTTGGAGATCTCGTCGACTATCCCTCATCTCGAGGCTGAACAACTAGCTTTGCCTTCGTTGCTCGGTCCTGTCTCGGCTCCTGCTTTTGAGCTGATCGTCATATGTACTTTGTTATGACCTTGTTTCACTCATGTGGTATCATCTCACGGAGGTTTTGTCTTGGTAGGGGCTGCCTTTAGATTCTTTTGTTAGTTCTGCAAGCCCTTCTACCATTTTTGTAATTCTTTTGCTTCTCAACATGTAGGGGCCTCCATTGCCCTTTCCTTTAAATATATATATATATATATATATATATATATATATATATATATATATATATATATATATATATATATATATATATATATATATATATATATATATCTGCTTGAGTTTTCTTACTATCTATTTACTAACCTCCTGCATGGTCCTTGTGGTGCTTTTATTAGCCCCCATTATCTAGGCTGGTGGTCGGGATCGAGTTTCTTTTATGGCTGGTGATAGTAACTTAGATGCTTCGGTATCTTATGCTTTAGGTCATCGATGAAGGGCTTCCTTCTACCAAGGCTGCTAAACAACTATTTTTTCCCCGATGCCTTCACGATACAGCTGCGGAAAATCTGCTCGTCCATTTATCAGACCTCTAGGGTCTAAGGATGGTTGACCAACAATACTATTCACTTACCAGGAAATGAATGCACTTGCTGAAGCCATTAAATTTACTATAGTGGAATAGTTTCAGTTTGGACACCCCAAAATGGAATTTTTCATATACCAGTTAGAGCAACTCAATTTTTTAGGCCAATGGAAACTAGGTGTGAAGGATGGTAGGCACCTTTTAATCAAACTTTCACATGAGGAAGATTATGCCAAATTAATGGGTATGCAAGGAATGCAGATTGCTAACACCTACATGAAATTCATTAAATGGTATCCTTAGTTTGATCCAGCAAAAGAAACCCCACTGAAACCTTTATGGTTTATGTTCCCCAATTTGTCAATCAAATTATATCACACACATGCTATATTCCAAATCAGTAGGTCCCTGGTTACACCTTTAAAAGTTGACCCTTCCACTTTTGATATGGGCAATCCAAATGGTGCTAAAGTTTTGATAGAGAGATGTTTCTCTTCCTGAGTTAGATAGAATTTGGATCACCACATCTGATGAAGGAGATGGCTTTTGGCAAGAAGTCCTCTTAGATAACAAACCCGTGTTTTTCCAACATTGTAGAATGTTTGGACATTCCAAGGAGAACTGCTACAGACTAAAACCTACTTTCAGAAAGCCAACTAAATAAAAAACAGTGGAGAAACAGGCCACTGTTACAGTTCAGGAATTCTCCATAGGGGGAACAATTGTGCAAGAGACAGTGGCAGAGGACCCTAGTATATCTGATAAAGCTCTTCCTAATAATGTTGAAATTGATAATCAAGAAAACTCAATTAATACAGATATAGTAGAATCAGTTACAGAAATTCCAGAAACTGGGCCAAGTAATGAAGAAGAATTGGAGCAGCAGATTACCCACTCCACAGACCACCTGGATAAAATACAGAATAAAATGGAAGCTGTTTGGCAGGAGCAGAAAGCCTGGAAAAAGAAAAGGGTCATCTCTGAGCTGCAGAAGCCAACCCAAACTCCAAAAACATATGAGATAGAAAGCACATCCTATGGCTCCCCCCTGGCACTAGAAGGAGAAGAACCAGATCAAGATCTATTCCTGCCCAATCCACACCCCACACCAAACCACCTGATGCTTAACTTCTTATGTTGGAATATTAGGAGGGTGGTCCACCCCCTATCATTTAAAAGACTTTTACACCTCCATAAAAAATATCAACTATATTGCATTGTCCTTTTGGAGCCCATGGTGTACAAGAATCAATCTAATTTTTTAACTAGGTTTCCTGGTTGTTCTTTTTTTGCTAACTCCTCTAATAAAATTTGGATTATCTGTAGGAAGGAAATCCAATGGAAAGTAGTGGTGGACCATCAACAGTTGGTTCATCTCCACAGCACTTTGAATGGCCTCAATTTTACAGCAACATTCATCTATGCTGGCTACACCAAAGCTGCCAAGAATTATCTCTGGCAACAGATCCACTGTACTAATTCTAGGGAATATCACAACTGGAGTATTGGTGGTGATTTTAATAGTAATGCATCTACTGATGAAAAATTTGGTGGAAGACCCCCACATCTTACCAATATTACTGAATTTAATGATTACATACAAAGAGCTGCACTATTTGATCTGGGTATCAAAGGAAATCTTTTCACTTGGTGGAGAGGCAAAATTTAGGAGAGATTGGACATATTTTTGGAAAACAATGCTTGGCATCAAAACTTCCTACACACCACAATAACCCACCTTAATTTTACTGGGTCTGATCACAGACCATTATTTATCACTATTTCTACCCCTTCTACACCCTCTACTCAAACCAACCCCCCCTCCTTCAGAAACTTGAACTTGTGCTCCTCCCATCCTGTTTTCCATCCAATTATTGCTGAACATTGAACAGGTTGCTCTCACTCTAACCCTTTCATCAGACTACAGAACCTTCAGATTAAATTGGCTGGCATTCTTTCACATTGGAGCTGGCAATCTATTGGAAACATTTTCCATGTTGTTTTTAAGGCTGAAGTGGAAGTCAATGCTTTTGAAGCTGCTGCACATTCAGATGATGATATTTATAGAAATTTTGTGGCTGCTCAGGAGAAATTACTTACCTTAATATATTGGCAGGACCAACTATTGAAACAAAAGTCAGTTGTTAACAAATTCAAGGAAGGAGATAGAAATACTAAATTCTTTCATGCTTGGATCAAATACAGGAGGAAATGTAATACCATCCACACCATTATGAATGATCAGGGGACTTTGCTAAGAAATGGAACAAATATTGCCAATTATGCAGTCAATTACAACCATGAGCTTCTCACCTATACACCTTGCTCAGGCCTCCTATTGATGGTAGCCTTTTAGAAGGGAGTACCAGTTAACTAGATCTCTTGTTTTAACTGACACACCCTCTCACGAGGAAATTTGTGTGGCACTCAACTCAATTGACAGCTCTAAGACAACTATGCCTGATGGCTTTAGTGCTGATTTTTACAAAAAGACTTGAGCTATTTGTAAGGTTGAAGTGTCTACTGCTATCCAAAGTTTCTTTCAGGGCAATGACATCCTACAATATTTTCATGCTTCCACAATTGTTTTAATACCTAAGAACAATGCTCCCAAAAACTGGAACCATTACAGACCTATCAGCCTTACTACTGTTATTCGTAAAATCATTAGTAAAATCATTGTGGGAAGGCTACAACCTCACCTAGACAAGCTTATTAGACCTAACCAATCAGCATTTGTAAAAGGAAGATCCATGGCATATAATGTCCTCCTTGCTCAAGAACTTTTGCTTGACTTGGATAGAACTTGTAGGGGGGTAACCTTATCTACAAACTTGACATTCAGAAATCTTATGACACAATTGACTGGAACATCATCCTGCAGGTCCTGCATGCCAGAGGCTTCACCAATGCTTTCTGTCTTCTAATCAAGAGATGGCTGAAACATAATAATCATTCTGTTCTCATCAATGGGCAAAATTGGGGAGACTTCCAGGCCACCAGGGGACTCAAATAAGGAGATCCACTCTCCCATACCATCATTATTATTGTAATGGATTACCTTTCTAGGCTGCTGGAGACTCAAGTCACCTCTTCCGCTTATGCTAGATACCACCATAAGTCAAATCTGGTTATCTCTCACCTTATGTATGATGATGATCTTATGTTGTTTTCCAGGGCTTCTAAACCAGCTGTTAAAAGAGTCCTTAATTGTTTCAGTCAGTTTCAGTAGGTATCTGGTCTTCAGTTCAACAAAGCCAAATGTGAATTACTCTTCCCCAACGATTTCCCACCTAATATTTCCCAATGGATAATCAACTTCACTGGTTACACCAAAGCCAGCCTCCCTTTGAAATACTTAGGGGTGCTCCTCATTAAAGGCAGATCTAAATAGGTTCATTTTGAAGAGATTATTGTGAAACACAATGATCATTTATAAAACTGGACTAACTCTTTTTTATCCACTGGTGGCAGAATCACCCTTCTCAATAGTATGTTAACCACTTTCCCCTTATATAGACTTCAGATGAATTGTATAAAGAAGACTGCTAGAATCCAAATTGAGAGGATATTCAATAGATTTCTATGGTCTGGGCAAAGGAAGCAAACTCATTGGGCTAGCTGGCAAAAGTTAGCCAAACCTAAGGAAGCTGGAGGATTGGGATTCAAAGGGCTAAAGCATCTTCAGCAAGGCAACTTCCGCAAGCTCTGGATTCATTTCAGGCAGCAAAATTCTCTTTGGGCCCAGTACATGAAAGGTAAATACTGTAGAGACATCCATCTAACCTCTTCTCAAGTCAAACCTGGCATCTCTAGAATCTGGAAGCACATGCTCTTAAATAAAGATATTGTTGATTCCCTCTTTTTATGGGAACTGGGAAAAGGAGATATTTTGTTCTGGCATGACCATTGGTGTCCTGGGGAAATTCTTGTGCCTTTACCATATATTGATTAAATCTAATTCCCAGTGGCCAACTGCTAGAATGAGATGAAATGGTCTATTCCTAAACTCCAATAGCTGCTCAATGAGTCTTCTGTTAATCAGGTGGCCAATATTCCTTTTGAGAGATCCCAATCTGACAAGATTATCTGGCAAGTTGGTAAGAGGTATAGCCTTACCAAGTAGATCTAACTCAGCCTCCACACTTGGCCTTCAGCTATATGGGAAAAGAAAATACGGAACAGCTACATTACCCCTTCCTTTTCCTTCCTGAATTGGAGAATTTTCCATGGATACATACCAACTGATGACATCCGTAAGTTGAAAGGCCTGAGAGGTCCTTCCAAATGCTATCTGTGTGGTTCATAGTCTAAAATAGTGCAACATCTCTTTTTTAATTGTTCTTTCTCCCAGGAAGCTTGGTCTAGTGTTATCAGCTTACTTAATAACAATCATTTACTGCTTGATTGGTATGATCTGTCTTGTTGCTAGCAGTGCTTGAAGCAGAACAAAGCTGGTGATATTCCTTTCATAGTGGCTTGGTTCATTTGGATGCACAGAAACAGTGTGATGTATGATGGAAAGGTCAGCAAGGTTACAACTGTGGTGGGCCATTGTCACTCATTCATCTCCAAGCTGATAACTTTAAAGAAATTTCGTAGTATTCTAACCCCCCCCCCACCTGACCAACCTAAACAATCTAGAATTATTTTAATTCACTGGAAAGCCCCTGCAATCCCTCACATCAAGGTAAATACAGATGGAGCCTTCTCTGAACAAAGTACAGGAATTGGTGGTATCTTCAGGGACTATAAGGGGAAATGCATCTTATTTTTTCAATCTCCAACTCTTGCTACTAACCCACTAGAAGCAAAATTAGCTGCTGTCTATTGAACCATCGACCTTGCTACACTTAATCAGTGGTTCATTGTTGAGAGAGACTCCTCAATCCTAATACAATACCTACAGAATGAACTCCCCCACCCCACCTGACACCATTCTATTTGGATTAACCAAATCAGGGAACTAACTCAACATCTCACTACACAATTTGTTTTCATATACAGGGAAGGAAATAGACCTCCAAACTGGATTGCAAGAAGAAATTTTACCTCACAGGAAGTGATTGTGTCCTCTACCCCCCCCCCTCAGTTGCTGTTTCACTTGTAAGCAGATATGTATCAAGCACCCCATTTCGAATTGTGGATGTTTGATACTTCGATAAGACTATACAAGCCGATCCTCGACTCCACGAGTATCTTTGGGATTCGTCACAACATATTGCGGTTTTGGTGTTTTTCTCTTTTAGGATTATGTTTTTCTTTTGGTTACACTTTGGGATAGGTGGTTTACATTAAGTTTTGTTTCTTTTTCTTTTGGTTTGGAGTTGTACTGGATTGGGTGAATCCCAATGGGAAATTTTTGTAACTTCACTCTTTTAAATCAACATGTAGGGAGCCAAAAGTAGCTCCTCCCTCCCCCCCCCCAAAAATATATATATATATATATATATATACTATGATGCTTAGCGGTGGCGACGTTCTGCTAGGGTTTGGGCATGGCTGGTAGCTGTGCTGCTCAGAGGAGAAGACTGGTGGTGGTTTGTAGTTGTTCTTTGGCACTTTCCAAGCTTATTCCTGCTGCCCTGTGGTGGCTAGCACAAGTTTTGCTTTTCCCAGGCTTCTTATTTTTAAAAGTTTTACTATTCCATTGCTCAGGTAGGGGACTTTGGTGCTACCCAGCTGAGCTTTTATGGCACTCCCTATTGATCTAAACACTAACATTGATTGGGCTAAGGCCATCTATGCTGGGGTGGTTGGTAAGGGGCCTACTCCTCTTAATGACCATGCTCAATTGGTGTTCCATCAAGCACTGCACGATGCAACTGCTGGCAAAGGGACTTGTCCTTTTATTAACCCAATTGGAGTAAAAGATGGCTGCCCTGTTGTTTTCTTTTCTGAACAAGAACTAGAAGCCCTTAATGCCGAGGTTAAACTAACTTTAATTGGTAAATTTGCACTAGGCCATCCAAAGATGGATTTGGTTAGAAATTTCTTTGATTCTTTCAACTTCATTGGAAACTGGAAAATAGGACTACTTGATGGCAAATATCAGCTTATCCATCTCACTGTTGAGGAGGACTAGTCTCGGCTATTTGCTAAACAGGTTATCTTTAATGCTGGAATTGAAATGAAACTACTCAAGTGGACACCTGAGTTTGACCTAAGTAAGGACCCTCCAGTAGTCCCTATTTGGTTCAAGTTACAGATTCTTCAATCGGAGTGCTCTATTTCAAATTGGTAGAGCAATCAGCACACATTTGAGAGTGGATGCTGCAACCTTCAACAAAGCTAAACTTGAAGCTGCAAGAATTCAAATAGAAAGAGATATAACTTTTCCTGAAATTAAAAGAATTTTGATTGGATTAGCTCTATATGGATTTTGGCAAGAGGTGATTATGCAACAAAAACCTTATTATTGTTCTCATTGCAAGATGTTTGGGCATACCACAGAGAGATGTTAAAGGCTTAATCCACCTTCCAAAAAATCCCCAAATATAGCTAGAGAAGTCCCCTCTTCTGGATTTTCTACTAACCCACCTGTTGTTACTAGGATGGATCTTCAGATCCCTAACCCTTCTCCTAGAGCAGTATCTACTGGTACACTGCAAGTAGAAACCTCTCCAGCAAGACCACATCCCTCTGTAGCCAAAACCTCTACTTACCCATCTGCTGTCTTTAGGTTGGATAACCCCCCACCTAGAGCAACATCTACTAGCACCCTGCCACAAAAAACCTCTCCTGTAAAACCACCTACCTCTATAGTTAAAAATGTTGAGGCACTTGTTCTTGCTGCGGTGCCTCCTCAAGCTGTTCTTCTTATATGTCTTTTAGAATGCCCAACACATCCTAATATTCTTGTGGACACAGGTAAAACTCTCTATGGCCCCTCTACAGAAAAGATGAGTGAAATGCAACATTCTATGGAAGAAGATTGGATTATCCAGACAGCTAAGTAGAAAAGAGAAACAAGACAGAAATCCAAAAACATTCAGACATACCTTCCACTCTTAGGAGAGATGGTTCACCTTCTTTTGCTAAAGGTAGGACCAGATCTTGATCCCAGACTTCCCCCACCTCTCCCAAATCTCATGATTAACTTCCGTTGTTTGAACATTGGAGGTGTAACTCACCCTCATACTCTGAAAAGATAGCTACATCTCAACAAAAAACATAAACTTTGGTGCATAACAATTTTGGAACCTATGGTTCATCAACATTCTGCTAAAGTCCTCAGCAAATTCCTTAGGTTTTCTCACTATGCCAATTCCTGTAAAAAAATTTGGATTCTTTGTAGGAAAAAAGGTCACCTGGTCAGTTTCGATTGACCACCATCAGTTCATCCATCTCTCTTTTCAACTGGCTGGACACTTTGCTTTTGCCACCTTCATTTATGTAGGTTATAGGAAATCTGACATAATTGATCTGTAGGAAAGTATCCACCACATTAGCGGCAGCATGGTTTCCCCATGGATTGTTGGTGGGGATTTTAACTGCATTGCCAATCCTGCTGAAAAGATTGGAGGTAGAACCTCTCACCTTACTACAATGAATACCTTCTGTGATAATATTCATCTTGTAGGCTTATTTGACTTGGGTTTAAGGGCCCTCAATTTACATGGAAGAGAGGTCATATGTGGGAAGGGTTAGACAGATTTATTGTAAATGAACATTGGAACTCCCATTTTCTGCTCACTTATGTTACACATTTATCCCTTGCAAATTTAGATCGCAAACCCATACTTTTGACAATTACTGCTCCTCCTCCTAAAAGTTTGAGTTCCTCTTTTAGATATCAAAACATCTAGTCTGCCCATCCTACCTATTTACAGATTATCTCTGCCATTGGAGAGGTGTGGATAATCCTGATCCCTGGATCAAACTGTGCTTAATCCACATCAAGCTCAACAAGGAGCTCAGAAAGTGGGGTTGAAATAAATTTGGCAATGTTTTAACTGCAATAGAAGTGGCTGAGAAAGAAGTTCAAATTCTGGAGACTCAAATTTTATCTGACAGTGTTCATGAACAACGACTTATGGCAGCACAGGAAAAACTGATCAATACAATTGAGATCCAAGATCTTTTCCTCAAACAAAATGCTTCACTCAATATTTTTACTGAGGGACCTAGAACTACAAAATTTCATCATGCTTATATTAATTATAGAAGGAAATGTAATATAATCCATTGAATTTATCATGAGGATGGACTTTGGCTTTCTAAACACAGTCATATTGGCAAGAGTGCTACTTCCTACTTTAAAAAGTTGGTAGAGCAGCCACCTGTGGATAGAGTTCCCATTGATCCTTCATATTTTCAGGAACATTATCAATATACCAACAACTTGGTCTTAACCAACCCTCCCACTGAAAATGAAATTTGGCAAGCAATAAACTCTATTGATAACTCAAAAACTGCTGGGCCTGATGGTTACACTGCAGATTTTTACAAGAAGGCTTGGCCCATTACTAAGACCGAAGGTCATTGAAGAAATTACGAGTTTTTTCAAGGAGTTGATATCCCCCACTACTTCAGTTCATCTAACTTTTTCCTTATTCCCAAGAACAATGACCAAACAAGCTGGGATCACTTTAGACCCATTTTACTCACTTTTGTTCTCAGAAAAGCCATTTGCAAGATCATTGTTGTTAGGTTTCAACCACACCTAGAGAAGCTTATTAGCCTGAGTCAAACTCTTGTGTCAAGAGAAGATCCATCTCAGATAATATTCGTCTGGCCAAGGAGCTTTTTTTGGGATCTGAACAGGGGGGGGGCAACTTAATCTACAAGCTTGATATAAGAAAAGCCTATGACACTATCAATTGGGAATTCATCATGGATATCCCTACTGCTAGGGCTTCCGCGGAGATTTCTGTAGCCTGATTCACAGATGGCTTACCACCAACTCTTACACCATTCTCACTAATGGTTTCTGCTGGGTTCTTTCTCTGCATCTAGAGGGCTGAAACAAGGGGACCCCCTTTCCCCTACCCTCTTTATTCTGGCAATGAACTATTTCTCTAGAATGCTGAATCATCAACTAATTTCTTACAATTCTATAAGGTACCATCATAAATCCAATCTCGTAATTTCCCATCTAATTTATGTTGATGATTTTATGATCTTCTCTAATGCTACAAAAATTGTTGTAAAGCAAGTCTATAAAAGTCTTCAGCTTTTTCAAAACCATTCAAGCCTGTATTTCAATCATGCAAAGTGCCAAATAGTATTCCCTAACAAGATCTTCCATGACTGTAAGAACTAGATCGTCAGTTATACTAGATTTTCCTGCACCCAACTCCCTCTTATATACCTTGGAGTGCAGCTCACTACTGGAAGAAGTGAACAAAACAATTTTGATGAGATTTAAAACAAAGTTAGCCATTACATGGCCAACTGGATCCATCTCAACTTGTCAAATTGAGGCAGACTTACATTGCTCAAGAGTATAATCATCACTCTCCCCTCTCATGTATTACAAATGACTACTATGAAGAAAAGCACTCAACTGCAGTTTGAAAGAGCTTTCAACCACTTTGTTTGGGCAGGTGAGAAACATCAAATTCACTGGGCTTCATGGTAAAAGGTAGCTAAACCTTCTTGGGCAGGAGTTCTGAGATTCAAAGGGCTTCAGCAGATTACTCGAGTAAATCTTTGCAATCTTTGGGTTAAGTTAAGATCTCAGAACTCACTCGCAGGCCAAATTCTTGTCTCGAAAATACTGCAAGACTTTCCACCCCTCTCAGGCTACTAAAAAATTGGGTGACTCTAGATTATGGGTGGCCATGCTAAAAATTAGGCCTTTGGCAGAACATATGTTTCTATGGAACCTTGGTAATGGGGAACTAAATTTTTGGTTAGATCATTGGTGTCTCACTGAGTGGCTGCAACCTTGCACTACCAATTTAAATCTTAAAATTCAGGTGGCTGACTGTTGTGATGGGGATATTTGGTCCTTACCCACTCTGCAAACCCTTCTACAGGCTCCATCAGCTAGTCAAGTAACTGCAGTGCATTTTGATAGAAGTAAAGCTGATCGAATTATCTGGCAAGCTCACCACAACCAAATTTTATCCAAGGCCATATACTCCAAGTTATACAACTGGGAGAAAGTTTCCTGGGGGGATAACATTTGGTACAATTATCTTTCCCCTTCTATGAATCTTTTCTGCTAAAGGATTTTTAAAAGGTTCCTCCACACAGATGACATCCTTAAGCTAAAGAGACTAAGGGGTCCTTCCTGTTGCAGACTTTGTCTAAATGCTGAAGAATTCATCCCCCTTCTTATCTTTGCTTGTCAATTCTCCCAGAAAGTCTGGAACATACTTCTCAACTCTTTCACATTGAATTCCCAACAACTGCAGTACGATAACCTTTTTTCCTGCTGGGCTGGTTGGCAAAACATTGGAGCGGGTTTCAATCCTTTACTTACTGCTTGGTTCATCTGGATGTCCAGGAATCAGGCTACTTTTGAGGGGAAACCACCCTGTGAAAAGAAAGTGGTTAGACATTGCATTACCAATTTGTATAAGCTCATTAAATACAAACAATTTCACATTATTTGCTCCATCCCATTAAACTTCAAATTTAATCCCCCAAGGATTATTAAGGTGACTGGGCAACCCCCCAGCTCTCACTCCCTTAAATTCAACACTGATCTGAGCGACTGTTAGTGGTTGGCATAGGGGGAATATTCAGAACTCATTTGGGTGTTTGCCTGCAATTCATCCATGCCCCCCATCATTGCCTCTGATGCATTGGAAGCTGAATTAGTTCCAGTCTACTGGGCTCTAAAACTCGTCATTATAAATCAACAAAAATCATTAATTATTGAAGGTGACTCCTAGTTCCTACTCCAACTTATTAAGACTGACATCTCCTCTTCCTAACAACACTCTCAATGGGTCCAGAGAACCATTCCCTTAAATCCCAACTAATGGTCAAATTTAATTTCATTTACATAGAGGGCAACAAACCTACAGATTGGTTAGCTCGAATTGGATCAAAAATCTCTTTAGTGGTCCTCTCTGCCACTCCTCCTCCCCCTCTTAAACTCCTGTTATGTGGAGACCTCCTTGCTGTTCCCCACCTCAGAGTAGAGACTAACTAATCTTGTCTTTTGACCTTTATACAAAGATCATTACAAATATGGGTATACATGTATGGTTTTGATATTACACTACTTTTAACCTTTTCTTTACTATGTGTGGTGTTGAAATATGAAGAATGGAACCTCTAGGATTTTATATGTTTTTGCTTTGGGGTTAGATGAGGGTCCTTCTTTCCCTTTTTTGTATTGTTTCTTATTTAAATAAAAATATTAGTTCCTATATATATTAAATTAAATCTATGTTAAAGAGGGCAACAAGAATTCCTGATCCGGCGGGCAATGAGATTTCCTATTTCGGCGAAAGTCAACCTCTAAAATATTTCAATGAACAACAATTTATAGTGAATTCGCGGGGAAAAATGCAAGTGCATCCTCAAATTGTAGCTGTGAATTCTAGCCACCAAGCTTAAATAACTACTCTCGCTAGAGATTTATAAGACGAGGTGTCCATGAATCCACAGACGTGACCATCGGGATTTCTTATAAAAAAACTGACGGTTGGGACAAACTCAATTTGTGGGAAATTCGATACAATTTCACGGATTAATTTTTTAAATTTTAATTTAAAATTTTATGACTTTATGAAGCCTATGATGTGAAAAGTTTTAGAGAAGGAGCGTTACATTGGTAAGGAAAGCTCTAAGACTCACATCCTACTTAAGAGGTAACAAAAGTGCTAAAAAGAGAATCAGATGCCTTCCTTCATTTAAGGGGGTCTTACACCGATGTCGAAGTGCAGAGATGAGGGCTAGGGTACCTTGCTTTATTTAAGGGGGTCTTACACCTGCTTTGAAGTGTTGAGAATGTCACATGAGGGAGGAAATCTTTGGGACTTACATCCATCCTAAGAGGTAACAAAAGTGCTGAGAAAAAAATCAGATGTCTTGATTCATTTAAGGGGGTCTTACACCGATCTTGAAGTAAAGATGAGGACTAGGTTGCCTTGCACCATTTAAGGGGGACTTACACAGTGTAGAGATGAGGAGTAGAATACCTTACTGCATTTAAGGGGGTCATACACCTGCCTTGAAGTGTAAAGAAGGGGAGTTGGATGCCTTGATCCATTTCAGGGGGTTCTTACACATGCCTCGGAGTACAGAGATGAGGACTAGGATGCCTTGCACCATTTAAGGGGACCTTACACCTGCCACAAAGTGAAGATATGAGGACTAGGATTCCTTGCTCCATTTAAGGGGGTCTTACTCCTGCCTCGATGTGCAGAGATGAGGAATTAGATGCCTTGCACAATTTAACGGGGCCTTACACTTGCCTTGAAGTGCAGAGATGAGGACTAAAATTCCTTTCACAATTTAATGGGGGTGTAACACCTACCTCGAAGTGCAAAGATGAGGACCAGGATGCCTTGCTCAAATTAAGGGGGTCTTACACCTTCCTTGAAGTACTGAGAATGTCACATTAGGGAGGAAAGCTCTGGGGCTCACATCCAACCTAAGAGGTCATGAGCTACATTGAGATGGAATGATCTGGGGCTGACATCCAACCCAAGTGGTATCAAAAGTGCTGAGAATAGAATCAGATGCCTTACTCCCTTTAAGGGGGTCTTATACCGATCTCGAAGGATAGGAATAAGAATTTAAAGTATATTTTATTTTTTAAGTATATTTTAAATTTTAAATAATTTTAAATAATTAAAAAATAAAAATCATAAAAATACAAAAATGTACTAAAATGTTCTAAATTATTCCCTGATCAGTTGAGAGCAATTAGAATATTTTTCTCAATTTTCTAAATAAAGTTATAAATTTTTAAACGCTAAAAAAGAATTATCCCTAATTTTGAACTAAATCAATTATAAAAATAAAAATTTAAATAGTAAAATAATGAAATTTGTTTCTCTGGGTTCTTTAAAGTTATAGAGATTTAAGAAAAATATAAAACCTAATTTTTCAATTAAATAATATTTTATATTTAATTAATACTAAAAAATAAATAATTATAATAATTAAAGTAAAATTTAAAATATCATGAGAATTGGTTTAGATGGTCCTCTGACCAAGTTGAATTTCCATTAATTTTCCTAAGGACAGATGGCTTACTTTTGATAAGTTAATGAATTAACTTGGAAAATACCTATTTTTGCATTAAAAATAATTCTATGAATAAGATAAAAATTAGAAAACTACATATTTCTCCTCTAATACTTTAGTTGACCCATGGTTGGGACAAATTTCAAAGTTATTTGAGTTAAATTCAAAGAATTATGATGTGATAAGGCCCTAAAGGTCAAAATGATAAATATGGAATTTAAGCCATAATTAATACTTAGGCAAAAAAAAGGGTAAAATGGGTAACTTATGATCATAGTTGACTTTTCTAAGTGGTTGAAACCCGAGGCATTAAGAGTTAGAAACCAATTCCTTACTTTTCCTTAACAAGGGCATAATTGTAATTTCCCTTAATTGTTATAATTTGGAAGTTAATTGAATTAAATGAGAATAAGCTGAGGGGTATTATTTTGGAAGATAATTGATGCTTAAATATTTATGCTTACGATTTAGATATGAAATTTATTATTTATAATATGGCATTCTACGCAAGTATACGTATCATTTATCAAGTAATATAGGACTTTATGTAAAACCTTGAGATTTCAAACCCACAGGGAAATGTGTAAAAATTTAAAGAATTAAGAAATTTAACTTTTTACTTTTTAAATTTATTTTTGTAAGTATGTTTTATGGTTTTAATTTAAAAAAGTTGTTTTTGATATTTTTAATAACAAGTTTAAGCAGGAAATGAAATTATCAATACTCTAAACACGATATAAAAGATATAAGAATCAAATATCTTTTTCTTTCTTCAATGAATTAGTAGTAATTATGGAATTTTATGTTGTGGAAGTATTTAAATGTATTTTGCCAAATAAGAGAAATTATATTCTTTAACCTTACTTGGTTCTATAAAGAAAATTAGTTAATTTGAAAATTTGAAATTTTGTAGATGGGTTAGGCAGGGGAGATACCAACTCTCACTCTAGAGTTCCCTATATTCCCTCCACCTGGGGGCTAACATCTCATAACAAAAATTAAAATAACAAACCAAATTAGGGGGCTTTAGCCTGTCACTCTAAAGTCCTCTAATTTTACTCCCTAATAAAGCATATCTCCTTATATATTTGGATTCAATCATATGGACTACAATTCTTACCCATATAATTGCTTGTGATTCTTTCTAATTGTTGTTTGAGACAATACTGCATTGGATCTTACATAATCTCACAATAAATTTTAAAATTTTAATTGGCCAAATAAAGAGGTAAATTAAGTTCAAGGAATTGAATCATCACAATTTATTCCAGCAATAAACACTTATACTTTCCACAACATTACTTCCATAATTTAATTACTTCATCATATAAGAAAGAAAAAGATAAACTAAACTACTCAGATTTCATGAAGTAAACAAAAACAAAACTTGATATGAAGGCATAAACCATAAGGAAAACACAACAATCTTACTTAAAAACAAAATGTAAAAACAAAGATAAATAAATATATTAAAATCCTCTCCACCAGACTCTGGAAGTTCCTTCAAAATTTTGCTTTTCACAATACAACTCTACAGAGGTTGGCGCCCAAATCTGCTGACTCTAATAAAGACTATAAACTTCAATAAAAACAAGATATACGAATAAAAGAAAATTGATGAGAAGAATGTTTCACAACAGCCCTTTTTTTTCTTACTCTCTACTCTCTACTATAGAAAAGAACAACTCTAAAAGTTAACACAGTCTAATAACCACTCTAATAACACACACTGAAAAATAAGCCTTTCAACACACACACACACACACTTGTGAATTATGAGGCTTCATTTTTATAATTTTCCAAAAGGTGCCTTGGTGTCTCTTCAAATCATGTCCAGATTCAATGTATCCACCAAAAGATGCATCCCTTCATTCAAAATTTTCCGCTCAAAGGAAGTTAAGGAAGTCACCACCAAAAGTTCCTTCAAACACCCCTTCAAAATGGCTCCAAAATTCATTTAAATTCGATTTTTAACTGTGGCTCTTAAACACCGGCACTTTGGTGCTTAGGCACCAGAGGTCAAATTTCTCAAACTTCTTAATTTTGCTCCAAATTTGGTCCTTTTTCACTCCTTTCATCATAGCTAATTATTTTCATCATACCTGTAAGAAAAACACCAAATATATTCCCCTAAAGTGCAATATCATCAAAATTAGGTATAAAAATGTGCATAAAAACACTATATATTTTAGGTGTATCAAAATCCCCCAAACTTAAAATGTTACTTGTCCTTAAGTGACTCTTAACCATAAAAATTTTAACATGCAAATTATGTAAATGGGTTTCTTTAGGAGGATTTCAAAATTTTGTTCTAGACATGAAATAATCCAATTTAGAAAAAAATTTAGTAAATAAGACCAATTTAAAGTTAAGAAAGTTCTTAAGTAAAGGTTAATGAAAATATAGGTTTCTATCTAATTCGTATACATATAGATTTTTCAAAATATAGGATTCAAACATTTTATTTTTCTTTACTTAAAAATTTTAATTGAAAATAATTTTAGTTACTATATTATAACCTTATGTTTTAGATTTTCTCAAAACTTATATTTTAAACTTTAGGTATGGAGCCAATTTTTTATTAGGCCCTTAAATCCTCAAGCTTCTCCTTCCTTTTCACACATTATTTTTCACTTTTTTCCTTTTTTTTTCTTTTTCTTTTCTTTTCTTTTCTTTTCTTTTTTCTCTTCTCTTTTTATTTATATTTTTTTATAATGCAATGATTACTATATCTGGATAAGCCTATAATGATTTTGAATTCCACTTTTTCATTTAATATAAAGGTCTGATATTTATCTTTCTCCTAAAAATCATAATAATAGTGTTGAAAATTATTCTTCAATAAAAGAAATTTAAGCTTTGAAAAATAAAGTCAAATCTTCTATTTATCCAAAAATGCGACATTTCTTACTAAAGATAGTTTAACTATATTTAACATTTCTTTATTATGAACATTTTAACTTTAAATTTTTCATTATTACTAGAAACTTTAACTAAATTTATTTATTGATTTCTATATTCAAAATTTTGTTTCCCTAATATATCTTCATATACATAATTATTTTTAATCAAAAACCAAATTTATTTTAAGCATTCTTGAGAACAAATAAAATTTTAGGTTTTTGAAAATTTTAGTTTTTTAAATTCCACCCGAACTTTAATTTTTAGTCAGGATAAAAACATTTAAGCATAAGAAATGATACATGAGTGAGAATTAAAAAAGCAAAATAACATGCTTGCAGGAATTTCAATATCCTAAATATGCAAGTATAACATTTTAAAAGATAAACAGGAGTAAAAAGAATCTAAATTCAGTTTTTCATAAAAGAAAAAATTCAAAAGACTTCTACAGTAGTGGAGGTTTTAAAAAAAAAACACACCAACTTAACATAACTAAAATCACAAAAACAGTAGAGAATAATTGGTAGGAAAAGTTTAAACATGCAATTTTCAAATAGTGGTTTTTAATAGTGTTCTAAATTTTCTAACAGACTCGGAATTAATTTATACTCTATTAAAAAATTAGAAATTACTCTACTAAATACACATTTTGTCAAGAATACACATTTAAAACTTTTACTGGTACACACATATCACAAATTACAACATAAAACATTACTTTATCACATAAACATCTGAATGTACATAAAAAGATATAGTCCAACTATGGTCTATAAAAAATCAAAGTTCATATCATAAATACGTCACACAATAATCAAACATAACATCACATATAAAAATATTAAAATAAAAACATAACTACACATAAGAAATCACATATCAAAACAAACTAAACACAACAACTTTAATCATCATCCTCATCATCATCATCTTCAGCCAAGTCTCTGGATGACACATAAGGTATATAAAATGGATGAGGGGGCATCTCAGCACTTTGATCATCTCTAATCACTTTATCCATGTACTGCTGATAATTCTCCTCATATTCATCATGCTTAACAATATACCTTTCAATATTTTCAATCTTACCATCCATATCTCTAACATTTTCTCTGGTAAGACTCACTTCCTTCAAAATCTTCTTCAATAGTCAAGTTTGTGAATCACTAGATGATGATGCTTTAGAAGTAGGTGCACGTGAAGTAGAAGCAGCAAAAGCAGAAGTAGAAGTAGCAGAAGTTCTAAATCCTCCTCTATAGCCAAACTCTGAATGTACATTGTAAGCACCAAGTTTTACACTAGTAATAGGTCTCAATTGCTGAAGAACATCCTCCCATGTTTCAAACTTAACACCAGATCACACACAAATCAAATGAATTAAGGATGGAAATCTCATACTTGAATTAGTAGCAGATCGGGCACAGTTCATGACATAGTCAAAAATAATTGCCCCTACATCAATAGGCTTTCCCAACTGAATGCAATGATTCAGAACTTCTCTCTCCCATGTAACTTCACTAGTATGACTAGAAGGCAACAATTTAGATAAAATAATGTAATGCCATGCCTTTGAAATGACATTCAACTCAGAGGCCTGAAAATTTACTCTTCTTCTTTTTTTATCTTCCATAAACCTCTTCCATCAGTCAGAAACGATATGATCTCATCTAATTCTCCTTCAGTAGGATGATAATTAGCATAAAAACAAAACACCGCAGGAGGCAAGTTGTAAAAGACATTGATTACCGCAGGTGAAAAATGTACTTGTTCACCTCTAACCATCACCAAATTTTATTTCTTTGTAGGAAAGTTTGCATAAAACACTCTGACCACAGAAACAACAGTGACAGCGGAGAAGTAACAGTAATTTTCTCAAATCTTTCTAGCAATCATTTCTTCAATAACTTCTCCTAGCTTACTAAACACCCATTCCGGAATCAATTTACGTGACGCAGTGCGTCAACATATCGATTCTCAGCTCTTGCACTAACAAATTTGTTGGAATCAAATTTCGCTTTATCTTTTGATCGCTTTGACTTTGGAGTCATCTCTAAAAAAATCACAAAAATTCATCATATATTCCACAATCAAACTAAACTTACTAATTTAACTTCCAAAGGTAATTTCCACTAAATCCAAGCAATTTTTCATGTTTTTCCTCAAATTTCACCATAAATAATGATCTTAAGATTTTTCAATAATGTACTCAAAATAGATGGTGAAAATTAAAACTTTTTTACTTGGGAGTAGTGCTCATACATCAAGGAATTCAAATATTAGAAATCTCGTTGAAATTAGCTCTAATTGATCCAACTTAAGGATGCCCTAAATCCTATTTCGCGACTTTGAGAGGATGAGGGTGACAGGAGGTGTTAAAATGTGAATTTTCAGGTTTTTAACTGCAGAACATCAGTTTTCGCGAACCGACACTTAAGCATGAGGCTTCGGCGCTTAGCCTCAAATTCTGGTGCTTAAGCGCCTAAGTTTTGGCGCTTAGCCGCCAACATCCTTTTTTTCACAATTTATTTAAAAATTCACTAAACCCCTTGGTTAATCCCCCTAAATCACTTTAAATATTAATTTTTCCCTTATAAACTTTTCTATTTCTCCAAAGAAAGTTAAATTTCCATCAATTCCAAACAAATTTCACGCAAACACAAACTTTCATTAAAAACAATCACACTTAATACATACTAAAAATTTCTATCCAAACATTTTGGATGAAATTTCTCAATGCACAATAAGTCAAATATATCAAAACAAAGATAATTCTACATCACTAAGATGTAATAAACACACATTTAAGTTCAACAAAACACAAACATATAACACTAGACATTAAACACTTTTCACATAAAACCACATTACTAGACTATACTCAAATTAATTCCAATCTTCATTAGGTGGAATGTATCCAGAACCACCACTAGTTCCATTTAAACCATCTGGAATATATATCTAATAAAATGGGTGATGGTTGAAAACTCTTACATCTTCTTCTTCTAACCATTTGTTTTTCTGAAACATCGCCTTATCTGCTTCTTCCACATGACTTGTATGACTGAATAGCATTTTAATTTTTTATTCCATATGCGCTAAATGAGCATTAGTTTCATTTCCCTTTGCTTCAATTGAATCCACGTTGGCTTCAATCTTCGTAATCCTTTCTGCAATATCTTGAATACTAACTGCTAGGAATCTGCTGTATAACTCTTGTGCACTTTCACTGATAAATTTCTTTTTGTTGACTTCCTCTTTCTTCTTAATTTCACTCTCTCAAGAAGACATTTTTTCAGTCAAAATACTCTTCTTAAGACTCAGAGATGGAAATAGAGACTGGGCAAGTGTTTCTCTTAATCCAGGGCCATTTTATAGACATGCCAAGTGCTAAAACCAACCCTAGATATTTTAAAACTCCAAAATAACTCCTAAAACCACTTCCCCATGATTTTGGCTTCTAAAAATTCATTTATCAAGTTTTTCTTAACTACGGCGCTTAAGCGCCAACCAGGCGGCGCTTAGCCGCCAGTGCACATTTTTGCACAGGTCTGCCAAATGTCCAAATTTTTTATTCTGACTCTTTCTAGTCATCCTTTAATGTTAAATAAACATCACTATAACTATTCTCTTCAAATGACTACCATATAATCATAAAAACTAACCAAAGAAACCACACAAAGCAAACATAAAGTAAAACACACCGATAAAAACAAAGTAAAGCACACCGATAAATATAAAGCAAAGCACACTAATAAATATGCTGACATCCTCATCATCATCATCTTTAGCTTGACATCCTTAGAACTTATTCTGAGTTACCCAACACCAGATTCTCATCAGATTTAAGTTGATCGACTGAAAAATAAGGTTTATTCCTATGACCATTAACTTCGAATATTCTCTAGTCTTAGGATCTTGAATATTCACAGCTCCATAAGAATAAAATTTTATCACAATAAATGGACCCATCCATTTGGACTTATGTTTACCATCAGAAGTTTTTAACCTTGCATTATACAACAGAACTTTTTGTCCAGGATCAAGATTTTTAGTAACAATTTTGTGATCATGCCAGAACTTCATTTTCTCTTTATAAATCTTAGCATTTTCATAAGATTCATTTCTTATCTCTTCAAGCTCATTTAATTGCAATAATCTCTTCTCAGCAACATCCTTTAAATTATAATTGAACTCTTTAATAGCCCAATATGCTTTATGCTCAAGTTCAACAGGCAAATGACAAGCATTTCCGAAATTTATCTTATATGGGGACATACCTATAAGAGTTCTGTAAGCAGTCCTATAAGCCCACAAAGCATAATCCAGTTTGATGGACCAATCCTTTCTGTTTGGATTAACAGTCTTTTCCAATATTCTTTTAATTTAACGATTGGATAATTCAACCAAACAACTTGTCTCCGGATGATAAGCAGTAGCAATGTGATGGTTAATATGATATTTCTTTATTAACTTCTCCATAATCACATTTCTAAAATGACTTCCCCCATCTGTTATGATTACACTTGTATTCCAAATCTATAAAATATATTCTTTCTTAAGAACTTTGCAACACTTTCACATCACATTGAGGTTAAGCAACAGCTTCAATCCATTTTGATACATATTCTACTGCTATTAAAATATAGATCTTTCCGAAAGATGATGTAAATGGTCCCATGAAATCTAATCCCCAAACATCAAATATTTCAACTTCCAACATATAATTGAGGGGCATTACATTTCTTCTAATAATATTGCCTACACGCTGACCTCGATCACAATTTTTAATATATGTATTAACATCTTTAAAAATTGTAGGACAATAAAATCCAGATTATAAAATTCTATAAGCACTTCTATCAACTCCAAAATGTACCCCATAATGAGAATTATGACATTTTTGAATAATTTAAAAAAGTTCTTCTAAAGGCACACATCTTCGAATGATCAAATACTTTCCTTGTTTATGTAAAGATGGGTCATCCCAAAAATAATTTTTAGCATCAGATAAAAACTTCTTCTTTTCCTAGTATGTTAAAATATACGATATAATATCACTTACAATAAAGTTTACAATGTCGGCACACCACGAAATTGGCTATTAATTAATAGTGAACAATTTTTCATCAAAGAAATTGTTCATTAATTTCTTCAGTATCACTAAAAGTTTTTTAAGTTTCAGGCCTGGATAGATGATCAAAAATTTGATTTATCAGTACCCTTCATATCTACTATCTCAAAATCAAATTTTGCAAATGAAGAATCCATTTAATCAATCTCGATTTTGCATCTCTCTTCTTCATTAAATATTTGATAATTGAATGATTAATATGCACTACACATTTAGTTCCATTTATATATGATCGAAATTTATTAAAAGCAAATACTATAGCTAAGAACTCTTTCTTAGTAGTGTTATAGTTAATTTGAGCTTCATTAAGAGTTTTACTAGCATAGTAAATTACTTTGAAAATTTTATCATATTTTTGACCCAAAACAACACTAATAGCATAATCACTGGCATCACACGTTAATTCAAAAGGTTTTTCCCAATTTTGTGAAATTATAATAGGTGCAGTGATTAATTTTTCTTTTAATGTTTCAAAAGTATTTAGGCATTCATCATCAAAATAAAAAAATTCATCCTTTTCAAATAAACGACATAAGGGTTTTAAAATTTTTGAAAAGTCTTTAATGTAACATCCATAGAATCCAACATGTCCCAAAAAACTTCTAATTTCCTTTACATTTGTTGGATAAGGTAAATTAGAGATATCTTGAATATTTGTAGGATCTACCTCTAATCTTTTTTTTGATATTCTATGTCCTAATACAATTCCTCTTGGTACCATAAATTAGCATTTTTCCCAATTAAGGACAAAGATAATTTCGTCACAGCGTTTTAGAACTATAAATAAATGTTCTAAACATGATTCCAATGAACTTCTAAACACTAAAAAGTCATCCAAAGAAACTTCAATCCATTTTTCAATTAAATCACAGAAAATAACCATCATATATCTCTGAAATGTAGCTGGGGCATTACATGAACCAAAAGGCATTCTTCTGAAAGCAAACGTACTATAAGGACTGGTAAATGTTGTTTTCTCTTGATCCTCATAAGTAATTTGAATTTGGTGCTACCCAGTACATCCATCCAGAAAAAGAAGTATTTATGTTCAGCCAGTCTATCCAACATCTGATATAGAAATGGGAGTGGAAAATGATCTTTCCTTGTAGCAAGATTTAATTTTCTATAATCAATGCATATCCGCCACCCTAGTAACTTGTCTTGTTGGTATAATCTCATTCTTCTCATTAACAGTCACAGTTACTCCTCTTTTCTTAGAAACACAGTGAATAGTACTCACGCATGCACTATCTGAAATAGGGTAGATAATCTCAGCATCCAACCATTTTATAATTTCTTTCTTAACAACATCTTTTATAATAGGATTTAATCTCCTTTAAGGTTCAACCCTAAGTTTACAATTATCTTCCATTAGGATTCTATGCAAACAAATTGAAGGACTGATTCCTTTAATATCAGCTACCGTCTATCCGAAGCCTTTCTTGTTCTTCTTTAAAACTTCAGGCAAACTCTCTTCTTCTGTTTTAGTTAATTGAGAGGAAATTATCACTGACAAAATTGAGGACTCACCTAGAAAAATACACTTCAAATGATTAGGAAGCATCTTTAACTCAAGTTCTGGAGGTTTTTCAACTGATGGACCAAAAGATTCATCTTTTTCAGTCATGTCCAGCAGTTTAAAATTTTCATAAACACAATTTAGATCTTCCTCATTAAAATCATTAGAATGATGTAACTCCTCTTCTTGCTCATGTTCTAATTCTTCTCTTTTAGATTTCTCTTCATAAGATGATTTGAAATGACATTCACTCAAATACTTGGTAACATCCATCCTATAACATTCATCATCTTTACCTCTTGTAGGATATTTCATAGATTTTGAAATGTTGAATGTAACAGTCTGATCATAAACTCACATTTTTAATTCCCCTTTTTGTACATCTATCATTGCTCTGCCTGTGGCTAGTAAAGGTCTTCCTGAAATTATGGGTATTTCTTTATCTTCTTCCATATCCAGTACAATGAAATTAATAGGAAAGATAAATTGATCTACCTTTACCAAAAATATCTTTTATAACTCCTTTAGGATATGTGATCGAATGATCTGATAATTGCAGAGTTATAGTAGTTGGAGTTATTTCTCCTAATTTCATTCTTTTAAATATTGACAGAGGCATAAGGTTGATTCTTGCACCCAAATCACATAAAGCTTTTCCATAAAATCTATCTCTGATTGCACATGGAATTGTGAAACTACCAGGATCTTTATGCTTTTCAGGAAGCTTCTTCTGAATTATTGCACTGCACTCCTCACTAATTGCAACTGTCTCATTATCTTCAAACTTCCTTTTTTTATTTAGAGTATTCTTCATAAATTTCACATAGCTTCGCATCTGTTCTAAGGCTTCAGCAAATGGAATGTTGATTGTTAGATTCTTAAATATCTAAGAATTTTGAAAATTGCTTATCCAATTTTTATTGATGAAGTTTTTTAGGAAATGGAGGTGGTGGCTTTTCCAAATCTTCCTTAGGTGGAGAAATAGGTCTTTCCAAACATTTCTAAGCGTCTTGTTTTAGTTCTTCAATCTCTTATTTATCTACTTCAATTTCTCTTTGAACTCTATCTTCCAACTCTCTTCCACTTCTCAGTTGAATTATTTTTACATGCTCTTTATTTTTATCTCTTGGATTTACTTCAGTATTACTTGGAAGCATACCTTGGGATCTATTACTTATGTATTGGCAATCAGTCCCAATTAATTTTCAATATTTGCAGCTCCTTGACTTTGCAATTGATTTCCCATTTGTAATACCACTTCTATAATAGACAACTTTTCACCTTAAATTGTGAAGCATTGTTATAACCTGGATGATGGTTGGTCTATAATTAATATTCCCTTGGTTGTTCCAGTTCCCTAATGGGTTTACTTGGTTATTTCCCCATTGTTGATTAATACCACCATGATTATTGGTATTCCAATTAAAGTTTGGATGAATCTTCCATACTGAGTTATATAAATTATAATAACGGTTATTTGGCTTACTTATAGCATTCAAAGTTTCTGTGCATGTATGAGAATCAACCATTTGACTTAATGAATTTTCTTCAATCATGACAATCGGCTGAGAAAAATGCATTCCAAATTGGTCTATCATCCTTGAAATTGCAGCAACTTGATTTGCTAACATCGCAAAAGCATCATTTTCATGAATATTGGCTACCTATTTAGGATTTAACATTTCAGAAGACCATTGAAAATTATTAGTAGTAATTTTTTCTATTAAAGCATAAGCATCAATAAATTGTTTAGATATTAGTGATCCTCCTGCAGTAACATCGATAATAGATATAAGAGATCCAACTAATCCATTATAAAAAGTTTGAATTATTAACCAATCTGGTATCGAATGATGTAGACATTTCCTGAGGAGATCTTTAAATCATTCACATGCTTCATATAAAGATTAACCTTCAAATTGACAAAATATGTAATATCATTTATAAGCTTCGCATTATTTGATGGTGGAAAATATTTAGCAAGGAAATTTTGTGCTAAATCACCCCAAGTTCTGATAGATCCAGTTGCTAACGAACTTAACCATATATTAGCTTTATCCCTTAGTGAGAATGGAAAAAGTCTAAGTCTAATAGCATCATCTGAAACACCATCATGTTTAAAAGTAAAACACAACTCTAGAAAGTTGGCAATACGTAAATTAGGATCTTCAGTTGGTGCTCCCCCAAACTTATTATTAGACACCATTTGGATAATAGGAGGTTTAAGCTCAAAGGAATTAGCAACTACAGTAGGAAATAAATTCAATTACACTCCCTTGAGCCATCTCACATTGATTAGTTAATTGCACATTTCTACCCTCCACCTAAACATTTAAGTACACCTACATGCCAGCCCTGATAGCCATTCCTTCCTCATCTATTTAACCACCACCTCCCTTGGCCAAAAGGAGAAGTTGTTGAAGAACCTATAACTCTACCAAATTACTCAAAATCAGGCTAGAAACAAGACACCTCACAAAACTCCACCAAACCTCAAATTTACCATTCCTTGATCTTTCCCAGAGCTAAAGAGGAGACTTTCCACTGACAACCCCATCTCCCTATACCTCTACACTAGACTTCCTCCTCATCCTTTACACCTTGAGGAAGAAATCTTAGATAGACAATTCACCATAGCTCATCAACACTTCTAAGAGGTTCATCGAAGTCCTCAGAAGTTTCTAAAAGCACCTGATTGTGGCCAAACTTCTCAGGCAAAGGTATACACCATTTTCCCCCAAATCGAGCTTAGTTTGGGTGTTTATGAAGAGGATCTTAATTTCATAGTTGATGAACTGTATGAATGTGTTTGTCTCAAGTAGTTGAAGGTGTAGGTACAAACCTGAAGAGATTTAGTTGTGTCTAGGCAAAGATCTTTGGGTTTTAGTGTGAACAGTTTACGAATTAGGTCAGTTAGAGATGATGAACTAGGAAATTTGAATCTCGTGTGTAACAGATGGAGGATAAAGATCGCGTCGGACAAGCAGATGATAGATGAACCGCGAAACGCATGACCACTGAGTCCGAGGGTGGCATCGAATGGAGGAGCACCACGCAGAGCTTCAGAGCTACCTAGGTTGACGCACTGCCGCACTCAATAAATAGAAAAAATTGGATTTTTATTTCTTTAAATTATAAAGAATTTAAAAATGCATAACTTGGTGTAAATAATTATTAAAAATAAAAGAAAAATACATTCTTGCTCAGTAAACAGAAGAGAATAATTTTGAACCAAGATAAAAAAATATTTAACTTATATTTATTTCTAAATGAATTAAATATCAAAAAACTTTGTTAAATAATAACTTTTTATATACAATTCATTATGGTATGGGATTTGGAGGGCTTGTTCCCTCCGTGGTTCGGGATCTTCTCTGATTTTTTCAAGGTCAGAGGGAATCTCTAGCTAGATATCTCTAAGTTTCATGTTAAACCTCTTTACTTTGTGTTAAAAAAATATAATAATTAAAATATAAACTATAAAAATATAAAAATTGGTTTGTTGGTTCATTATGGTTGAGACACCCTAGGAAAAATGTTAATAGGATTTAAGTTACTAAAAATGGCAATTTAAGTAATTAACTCATTAAATCACTTAAAAATTAAATAATTAAAATATAAATAGAAAAATACACAAAGTCATTCCACAGATGTAAAAATTAATCATGTTAACTCCCCATGAAAATTTGAAGTCAATTAAAATTGAATTAATCACTAAAATGGATTTCCTAAAGAAAATAATATTTTTGGTTTTAAAATAATTATAATAATTATAATATAATTTTGAAAATTATAAAAGTGATTTTGTGAGTTCCTTGTGAACAAATGGACTTAAGAAAAATAAAATAAGAGTTAAAATAAATATTTTATCTTTATGCTATTTTTGAATATATAAACATTTTATAATGACTTATTGGATCACTTAGATCAATTATTGATGCTGCAGCTGGTGGTTCTTTAATGGCTAAGACATTTGAAGAAGCCTACACCTTAATTGAAGAAATGGCTAACAACAATTTTCAATGGCTTTCTGAAAAGGTTAATCCTAAATGAATGGCCAGTATTCATGATAATGAAGTCTTTTCTATTTTAACTTCACAAGTGGCTACCATATCTAAGAAATTAGATACTTTTGCTATTAATATATCGCATGTGAGTAATGATAATGCTGCAAATTCTGATGATTCTCAAACAATGACAACTTTGCAAGCTATTGCTAGTAAAACTAATAATCCTTATTCTAATTATTATAATCCTGGTTGGAAAAGTCATCCTTATTTTAATTGGAGTAATGGACATCAAACCAATCCAAATTGGAACAATCAAGGAAATTCAAACTATAGACCAACTTATCCTCTTGGTTATAACAATCAGCAAAAAAAGTTGTTTGTAGAAGAATTGATCTTGCAACTTAGCAATCAGCTACAAAGTCAAAACACTGCTATTCGTAATATTGAGAATCAGATGGGTCAAATTGCTAATTTCATTAATTACAGACCTAAAGGAGCACTGCCCAGCATTGTCGAAATTAATCTTAAAGGATCTGGAAAAGAACATGAACAAGCAAAAGCTGTATAACATAGAAGTGGAAAGGAATTAAAAGAGAAAACTTGGAATGAGATTGAAAAACCTAAATACTTATTGAAGTGGAACTTGAAATACCACTACCATCTTTTCCTCAAAGACTTAAACAGCAGAAGCTTGACCATCAATTTTCTAACTTCTTTGAAATTTTTAAGAAATTTACCATCAACATTCCTTTTGCTGAAGCTTTGGAGCAAATGCCAAGCTATGCAAAATTTATGAAGGATATTTTAAGCAAGAAGAGAAAAATTGAAGCTTATGAAACTGTTGCACTAAGTGAATAATGCAGATTCAAATGAAATTTCCTCAGAAACTTAAAGATCCTGGAAGTTTCACTATACCATGTGCTATTGGAGAAAATTTCTGTGGAAAAGCCTTATGTGATTTAGGAGCTAGAATTAATCTCATGCCATTTTCAATCTTTCGAAGGTTAGATTTAGGAGAGATTTCTCCTACAACTATAACTCTGTAGTTAGCTGATCGATCGATCACTTATCCTAAAGGAGTTATAGAGGATGTTCTTGTCAAGGTAGATAAATTTATCTTCCCTGTGGATTTCATTGTTCTAGATATGGAAGAAGATAAAGAAATACCTATCATTTTAGGGAGACCTTTTCTAGCTACCGGTCGAGCTATGATTGATGTGCAAAAAGGAGAATTAACAATGAGAGTTAATGATCAAGAGATAACATTCAATGTTCTGAAATCAATGAGGTATCCTGAAAAAGAAAAATGTTACCGGATGGATATTTTTTATTATATGATTAAAAAGCATTAACAAGAAAGATGTAAGGTCATTTTTTATGATAAAGATAAAGAATCTATGTTATATGATGAGTCATTAAATGTAGAAAATTCATCTGAAGAAGCTCATTATATTCATAAAAATTGAGAAATTTTAGACATAACAACAAATGAGATATTATTAACCTTAATTGAAAAAGCCCCTAAACTGGAATTAAAGATGTTACCTGCACATTTAAAGTATGCATTTCTTGGAGATTTATTAACTTTACCTGTAATTATATATTCATAATTAAGCAAAGATCAATAAGAAAAATTAATTAGAGTTCTAAAGAATTATAAGAATGCATTTGGTTAGACTATTAAAGATATAAAAGAAATAAGCCCTTCAATCTGTATGCATGGAATTTTAATGGAAGAAAATTGTAAACCCACTATTGAACC
The DNA here is from genome assembly GCA_022702705.1 of Papilionanthe hookeriana x Papilionanthe teres. Classification (NCBI taxonomy): domain Eukaryota; kingdom Viridiplantae; phylum Streptophyta; class Magnoliopsida; order Asparagales; family Orchidaceae; genus Papilionanthe; species Papilionanthe hookeriana x Papilionanthe teres. Next base: position 80,984,330 of record CM040431.1, read on the forward strand.
TCAAAGAAGATTAAATCCAATTATGAAATTGGTTGTTAAGAAAGAGATTTTGAAATGGTTAGATGCTGAAATTATTTACCCTATTTCGGTTAGCCAAAGGGTATGTCCTATTCATTGTGTTCCAAAGAAAGGAGGAATAACTGTCATTGTAATGAAAAGAATGAACTAATTCCAACAAGACAAATTACTGGATGATGAATTTGCATTGACTATCAAAAATTAAACAACGCCACTAGAAAGGATCATTTTCCTTCACCTTTCTTAGATCAAATGTTGGATAAACTTGTTGTACACTCATATTTCTATTTTCTGGATGGATATTCTGGTTATCATCAATTACCTGTTGCTCCTGAGGATCAAGAAAAGACAACATTTACTAGTCCTTATGGAACATTTGCCTTTAGAAGAATGCTTTTTGGTTTATGCAAAGCACCTGCAACTTTTCAAAGATGTATGATGTCAACATTCTGTGATTTAATTGATAAAGGAATTGAATTATTCATGGATGTTTTTTTAGTTTTTGGAACTTCTTTTGAATCTTGCTTGGAAAAAATGACAAAACATTTGATGAGATGTGAAGAAAAAAATTTAGTTCTAAACTGGGAAAAATGTCAATTTATGGTCACAGAAGGCATTGTACTTGGACATAAAGTTTCACAAATACGGATGGAAGTTGGTCAAGCAAAAGTGAAAATTATTGTTGAACTTCAACCACCTAATATCGTTACTGATGTGAGAAGTTTTCTGGGTCATGCTGGATTTTATAAAAGATACATAAAGGATTTTTCTAAAATTGCTAAACCTCTTTGACATTTATTGGAAAAAGAAGCTAAATTTGAATTTAATGAAGATTGACTGAATGCGTTCAATATTTTGAAAGAAAAATTAATCACTACACCTGTCATTGTTGCACCTGATTGGAATAAACCTTTTGAATTAATACGTGATGCAAGTGAATATGCAATCGGAGCTGTATTAGGACAAAAATATGAGAGAGTTTTCAAAGTTATATACTACGCTAGCAAAACTCTTAATGAAACTCAAATAAATTACACTACTACTGAAGAAAAGCTTTTAGCAATAGTTTATGCCTTTGATAAATTTAGACCATATCTTCTTGGAACAAAATGTATCGTACATACTGATCATTCTGCTATTAAGTATTTAATATTTAAAAAGGATGCTAAACCTAGATTGATCAGATGGGTTTTACTTTTGTAAGAATTTGATTTTGAAATTGTGAAGAGAAAAGGGACTGACAACTAAATTGTTGATCATTTATCAAGAATCAAAAACAATAATGTGATGATTTATCAAGAAAATATAAATTAGAAGTTCCCGGATGAGCAATTATATGTCATTCAAGGATTACAAATGCCGAGGTATGCAGATATAGTTAACTACTTGGTTAGCAATATTTTACCAGATGGGATGAATAGTAAATATATTAAGAAATTCAAAAATGATTGTAAATCATATAATTTATTTAAAATAAGAAGAGATTCTGTGATTCGAAGATGTGTACCTTATGAAGAAACTTTTGCAATTATTCAAAAATGTCACGATTCTGAATTTGGAGAACACTTTGGAGTGGATAAAACTGCATTTAAAATTTTAAATTCTGGATTTTATTGGCCTACTTTATTTAAAGATGTTGGATATTATGTGAAAACTTGTGATCGATGTCAAAGAATGGGTGATATATCCAGAAAAGATGAAATGCATCTAAACTTTATATTAGAAATTGAAATTTTTGATATATGAGGTTTAGACTTTATGGGACCTTTCGTACCATCATCTGGAAAAATTTATATTTTATTAACTGTTGATTATGTTTCAAAGTGGATTGAAACTGTATCTTTACCTAACTGTGATTCAAAAAGTGTTTCGAAATTTTTAAAGAAAATGATTTTTATAAGATTTGGAATGCCCAAGATAATCATCACACATGGGGGAAGTCATTTCAGAAATATAAGAATTTAATCATTGTTGGAAACATTCAGAATTAAACATAGAATTGCAACTGCTTATCATCCTCAAATAAGTGGAATGGCTGAAGTATCAAATAGAGAAATTAAAAGAATATTGGAAAAGACTGTTAATCCTAAAAGGACTGACTGGGTTGATAGACTTCATTTTGCATTATTGGCTTATAGAACAGCTTATAAGACACCTATCAGAATGTCACATTATCGGTTAATTTATGGTAAACATAGTCACTTACCTTTTGAACTGGAGCATAAAGCTTATTGGGCGATAATGGAGTTCAATTATTATTTGAATACTGCAGAAGAAAAACGATTATTACATCTGAATGAAATGGAAGAGATTAGAAATGAGTCTTATGAAAATGCAAGAATTTAGAAGGAAAGAATGAAGAACTTGTATGTTAAAATGATTTCAAGGAAAATATTCGAGCCTGGACAAGAAGTATTATTATTTAATTCTCGTTTAAGACTTTTTTTTGGAAAATTAAAATTTAAATGGATGAGACCGTTTATAATTGAGAAAGTATACCCTTATGGAGTTGTAGATATTAAAGATCCCAAAACTGAAAAAGTATTTAAAGTTAACGGATTAAGACTGAAGCCTTATATGGGAGAAATGAAATTAAATTACAAAGAGGCTTATGATCTGAGTCTACGCAATTAATTTAATTAATTAGGTTGAGCTGACGACGTTAAACCAAGCGCTTTGTGGGAGGCAACCCATATTTATTAGTTTGAGTTTAATTATCGCTATAAGGTTATGCCTTGGTCTTGACTGAATTTGTATATAACTTCAATAAATAGAAGGATAACAAGTCTGTATTGGCTTAAGCTAAACATTTTCTTGAAGTATATAGAAATTGGACTTGGACCACTCCATGTCAAAGGTTAGTAAAAAAGAGATCAAGTTAACATTCGTTTCTGATTGTTTGTGATTTGAATTTTTTGTAATTGTGTTTGTGTGTTGATCATACTTGTTTATTAGACCTATTTTTACGACCAAAACTTTGTAAAATTTGACGATAGGCTAATCCGAGTCGATCGAGGTTCCTGTGCCTAGGCGCCAAAAGGTGGCACCTAAGCGCCAGAATAACTAGCGTATCGATGATCCGGCGCCTAGGCTCCAGATTCCGGCGCCTAAGCGCCGCGGTTACAGATCGTGGAAAAACCAAATATCTTCAGTTTTTTACGTAAAATCTCTTTATTTATAGCCTATTTTTTGTCCCCAATCCCATAGACACACTAATTTCGACCAGTGCAATTCATTTTGGAGGAGTTAGGAAGGATTTGGAGGCCATGGATAAAGGAAATCATGGAAATGAGGTAAGAGACAAATCTCCTAAAGATCCTCAGCCTTATTTTAATGGTTTTATTACTGTTAGTATGGAGAAGATGTTTAGTCGATTGAAAAAGATCGAAGAGGAACTTCAAAGTATTGGTAATCTTCTCCATGAGATGTATCAACAATACGAACACTTGGAATGGCAAACTAAACTTCAATCTGATCACTTGGCTGTCTATCATGACGCTCAAGTTGAAATGTACGCGAAGAACAAGTGGATTGATGAAAAGACGGCTTTGGAATTTCTAAGGGAGTTGGTGTTCTATCCCATCAGTCCTAGCGAACTTCATTGCGAAAGAGATGGAAATTGAAGATCGGTGTTAAATAGATTCTATATGTATTTTAAGTGTGATCGAGTCTTATTTTTGTATCTTGAATATCTAATGTGTGTATTTGCTTAAATTGTTCAATGTGTGTTGTTAGATTTGAATGTTTGCTTTATTTATTGTTAGTGTTATTTATAAAACGTTGAACCTTGATACAAGTCTTGTACTGAAGATTGTTGAATTTGGAATGGATATTAGGATTTTGAATTGAAGAATTTGGATACATTTATGTGGATCTATACTTTCATTTTAAATTGATTGTGAAAATATTTGGAGGTTATAAAATGGATAAATACTCTCATAAGAGTAATTAGGAGTCAAATTTGATAAGATTTGGCGAATAATATTTAATTTAAATTGAAATTTTGGAAAGGTGAGTCTGGCACCTAGGCTTCCTTCTCCACAGTATTTCGTGAAAATACCACCTAAAGATCCCATTTAAAGCCAGATTTTCAAGTTTTTGGGCTTGAAATCACCTGATTTCTTCATCTCGAGGTCAGATCTACATTCTAAACTCATTATTTTTTATTTTCACCATGGATTTTGCTCTCATCTAGAAAAACTGAAATTTTGAGAAAATTTTTGATTTTATATGGTTAAATGCACGGTTTTTTATGCTATTTCAAGTTTGAAAAGCTTAAATTAGTTTATTTTTTAGATTTGTTGAATTTATTTCGTGTTTTTCACGTTTAGATGACACCCAAATCTATGCGAGGAAAGGAATGAGAAAACTTTGATAGTAGCAAGTTCGTCACTGCTGCTGCACATTTCCGATATAATGATTTTGCTACGGCTTGGAAGTTTATCTCAGAGTGAATTTTTTATAATCCTAGAAAAAGAATTTTGGAGACAATCGTTGCACTCAACTGGCAACGATTTTTTTGTTTCACTGCTGATGCCGTTATCCTAGTGGTTAGAGAATTTTATGCTAATTTTGTGGATGCGGAGGAATATGAGATTTTTGTTCGAGGAGTTGGAGTAGGATTCACTCCAGAACGCATCAACATTTTCTATGGCCTACCGCCAAACATTGAGTGTTATTACTCAGGTTTATCTCCATCTGAGGAAGATTTGGACATGATCATTGCCTACCTGACTGATAGTACTGGAGTCTAAAAAACTCAGAATGGAAATAGGGTAAATTTTTCATCTTCTAAGCTTAATTGTGTTTCCAAGGCATGACACTACTTTATTTCTGCACGTCTCCTTCCATCCAATCATCTGAGTGAAGTTACCAGAGATGGAGTTATTCTAAACTACTACATTCAAGAGCGAAAGTCTATTGATGCAGGGAGCATTATTTATGATTCTGTGGAGGCTACTGCTCGTTCTAGCACATCTATTGGACTTGGTTTTCCATCACTAATCTATTCTCTATGTCAAAGTGCTTGAGTAGTTGCTGAGCTTTCTGAGGAAAAGCTCAAGTCGACGAAGCCTATAGGAAGAGAAAGCGTCAGCATTTATGATCGACTGCGAGGTAAGAGTTCTACTGCACCTGTTGGGTCATTACGTACTTCAGGTAGAGCTTCTACTTCTAGACCATCTACTTTTACTGAGCCATCATCTACATTTTTGGAAACCATGCATGATCAGTTCATAGAGCAGCAACATGAGTTATTCTAAACTCACTACAAAGTAGATACCATAGAGAAGAAGATTGATCACCTTTCTGAGTATACACAAAGAAAGAGTGATTTTGATGCTGAGTATTCAGAGTCTTTAGAGAGATTTTTGAAGGGAGAGCATGATGTTCAGTTCCCCACATGTCCCATATTTTCACCATATGTTGATCCTAAGGATATGGAGTTCTCTTTTGGTGATGATGATGATGACGCTACAAACAATGATTAGTAGCTTGACTTATCTCTAGAGATTATTGATTTCATTTTTAGAGTGTTTTCTTATTTCTTGTACTGTTTATTGTGATGTTATTTGTTAGAGTTGTTATGAACTTTTTAGGTTAAAACTGTTCTTTTTAGCTTATCTGATGTGTGTTTAAGTCTGAGATGTGATGAATTTCTATAAAAGTTTATTTCTGTTTCAGCCTATTATTTATTGTTCATGAATAGTTAGTAAAATTGCTTGTTCAAAAAGAGAAAAATTTTAAAAAAATATAATAATAAAAATCAAAATTTAAAAAAAAAGAAGAAGGATTTTTTTTACAAATTAACTCCTGCTCTGCAAAACTTTTCTATATATGCTTAATCATTTATGCTATATTCATATTGAAGCATGTGTAGAAGTAGAAGTTAGTTTTTCCTTACTACATAATTGTTATACTTAGATTAGTTCCTGTTTTTATATTTCTCTCATGCTTTAGAAAATTTTATAATTCATATTTATACTAAAGCTGAAGTTTGGGGGAGGGAACAATATCTATCAAATTTAAATATTATTTGTCCTTAAAGAACTAATATTTTCTTTAAAAATATATTAACATAATAAAAGGAATGAAAAATCTGTTTAAGATTACCTAAATTTTTGAATTTATAAATAATTTAGTAAACTTAACTAAAATTTCAAAAATTTTGATTGATTTTAAGAATAGAATTATTTAGCTTAAAGAATAATAAGATCAAATTTTTTCTATTTATAGTAAAGAGAATTGTACTTTCAAAATACTAAGGAATCAAGATTATTGCTTGAAAAAGAAAAGATTGAAATAATTTTTGAAAAATAATAAATTATTAATGTCATATTTATTAAGTAAGAATGTATAAGTTTTTGAAAATAAGTTAAGGATAGTGAAGTTTAAAATCATTAACAGGCTATCCAAAAATAGTAATCCTCACTTAAAAAAAGGATTAATAAACAATCCAGAAAAGAAAAAAAGTGAGGAGAAGCTTGAGGAAATGCCTAATCAAAATTTGGCTTCACTTGAATTATCTTATAGTAAGAAACTGATTACATTTTTAACTTAATTTCTATATACATGTATTTTTACTAAAAAAATATTTCATGAAAATCTTCTTCTTGTAAATATTCTATGTGACCTTGATATGATAAACTACAATTATTTTTGAAATAAATGAAAAATTGGAAGTCTTATGATTTGGTAGTTAAATATTCTTAAATACTTAAAATTAAACTTAATTAGTGATATTTGTATAATGATTTGCTAAAGCATTTATAAAACCAAAAATTATAAGATCTCTTAAATATTTTAACTTCACTCCAAATGTTATCTATTTTATGTAATTAAAAGGGTTACTTGAGGACAAGTAATGTTTATGTTTGGGGGAATTTGATCTACCTAAAAAATACCCATTTTTATGCTTTATTTATGATTCAATTCTTAAGGATATTATGCTTTAATGAAAGGTATTTTCAAGTTTTTGAATGTACATGATTAAAAAGAGTCCAAGAAAGAAAAAGAAGGAAAAAGGAGCAAAAAAGAGCAAAAATGGAGCTTATGGAGCAATTTCTAGAATTATTGGCTTGGAGCCTAGGCGCCAGAGTCCTGCTCCTACGCGCCAGTTCGATAGAGACGTTGTTAAGTTTTTTTTATGACTTTGGGCAGTTATTTTGACGGTGTTAAGCGGTTATTGAATCTTCTAGAAGACTGGAAGTTATTCCTATTATATAGGACATGTGATACAATGTATTTGGACATAAGGAAACGGTTTGGATCGCGAAGAGGTATGACCCAAAGTGAAGAGGTGCGAAAGAACTGGTCACGGAGTCCGGCGCCTAGGCGCCAGATCCCAACGCCTAGGTGTGAAGGTTCCCTTCTAGAAGATACATTGAATTTGGATGAATTTTGAAGAGGTGCCTTAAGCAAACCCTGGTCAAATTCAGAGCTCTATAAATAGGAGCCCATTCTACAGAGAAAATCGCACCAAAACCCCCCCTTTTAGTACACATACCCATTTTAACATCTTTTCTCTCATCTCTAGTTTAGTTTAGTCTCTTCCATACTTAGGGTGCCACTTTATTTTTTATCTAGTGAGTGTATTTTGAGTTTTTATTGTGTGTAATTGCTGTTGGAGTCTTTCATCATTGCTTTGGAGTCAGAAGAAGTCAGCAGAGCTCTTGAAGAAACATTTCAGATAAGTATTTGTACTTTAGTTCAAAGTTTGATAAATATGTTTTGTTGTGTTATTTTAATGAGTTCTGAGTAGTTAGTTATCATTCTCTTTTAAACTATGAAAAGATTATAAATTAATTAAATTTCGTTGGGGAATTAAATATAAAATATTTTAAAATATTGTGATGATATTAATACCTGATCTTAGTTTACTTTTTAAATTGGCCATTTAATTTGTTAAAACCTGTTGAAGAATTTTGAGACCTATCTATAGATAAATTCTAAACTAGTAGATATCACATAAATCCTTAAGTAATCATAGGCTATACGCGGATTGTTTAAGGTGAAGTGCAAATAAATAGGAAGATACTATTTAGTGGGCGTAGAATTAATTAGTTTTTAGAGTGATAGACTAAATTCTAATAATTTAGTTTATAAAAAGGTAACGGGTAACTAGTAGGGCCGACCATAACCACCCTTGGACATCTAGTAGTGTGAGTCTAGATTAACCCATTCTACTAATAAAACATTTTGAGCCTAACTATAGATTAGTCAATGTTCTTTGCACTGGACCAAAGGGTAAAGAATAGGAATGCTTCTATTTGGCACAATACCATAATCTTAATTCCCTACAAAAGATAATTAATCTATAATTCTTGGATTAGATGAAAAGGAGAAAGTCATTTTTACACTTGCATAGAATTTTAATTACTGCTTATTTTAATTTACTGCTTACTGCTTCCTTTATTTTAGTAAAAAATTTTATTGAAAAAATATATATATATATATATATATATATATATATATATATATATATATATATATAAGGTACATTTAATTTGCATAAGAAATTTTCAAAATATTACTTATATATATTTTACTTTTTATTTCACTATCCATGTGGGATCGATAACCAAGACTCCACTAGAGCTCTGTATTACATGAACGATACATATACTTGCATTTAAAATTGTGACTTTTACAATAATTAAATCTAAATATAAAATTATAAAAGTATACCTCGCACATGAAGTTTTTGACACCATTTGCTGGAGGTTAAATCTTCTAAAAAGTGGTATCAAATTCTTGTATTTTAAAGCATATTTAAAGTTGCATCGCATCAGTCGGGCAGGCTGCCTGAGGGAAAGATCCTACTCAGAGCCACAAAAATAGAAAAGAGGAAGGGGCGTGATTATGATTCAGTGTGGTTTCTACTACAACTTTGCGAAGGACAGAGAGTAAAATCCCCCAGGAATTTTGCAAAACGATGAAGTGGACCCTAAGCTGTCCCCGATAATAAATATGATCAAGAAAATGGTGGAGTGGCACATACTGCCACAAGAGTGTATTCCGAATAGCTGCATTATTAACATATATGAGAAAGGAGATTGCATTTCACATCATATTGACCACCATAATTTTGTCAGGACATTCTACACTGTCTCATTCATGAGCGAGAGAAATATTCTCTTTGGAAGGGAAATACTGATTGTTGAACCCGGAGAGTTCATATGCTCAGTGGAGATCTCGCTACCAATCAGATCAATTCTAGTCATGAAGGGAAACAGATCAGATTTGTCCAATAATTGCATACCTGGAGTCACACGATGTAGAGTTCCAGTCACATTTTGTAGGATGGATGAGGGCAAAGTACCCTAAGAATACTAGCCAGACCCGGACTTGGAGAGTCTTCGACCACTGAAGCTGCGAGATAGTTGTACCTCTAAGTGTATGTGAGGGGATTTCCATCCAGGAACAAAACTTAGGAAATTAGTTTGATCACAGGGCGACCTTGTAGTGAAGATGTTTGATACCTTTTTGTACTGTGACAAAAATAATAGCATATGATGTTTTTTAGTTTCTACTCTGATGTACTTCAGATATTTTTGGATGCTTGTCAGCATGTATTGCATTTTAAGCCATACTTAATGAAGATATTTCAATTTAACGTGTGTTCTTGGAATGTGTCATAGTTGTGCAATGGTTGAAAATCCATAGGACCACATGCTAGTCCCAAATTCTAAACGAACAAAGAAAGATATAAAAGAAACTTGAAAAATAAATGAAACTAAACTTAAGAGCTAAAAAATGAAATAAAAGAAAATTGAAATTAAAATTTCTCTTGAAAAAAGAAAAGGCGATATAATAATGAAAAGAAAGCAAATAAAAAAACAAAAGATAAATAAATTCTTCGGTGATCTCGAGTTCCTCACTCATTACACAATTTCTGTGTTCTTCGTAAACTTCACGAATCTCTCTGATGCAAGGATTTAGACTCCCATATCCACAATATTCAACGATCGATGCAAGAATTGTGATTCCTTAAAGTTCCCACATATTTCACATTTTTTCACAAGTTTTCCACAATCACGATATTCAAGGATTGGTCCAAGGATTCCAATTCGTTAAAGTTTTCCAAATTTTCCATACTCCTTCCAAAAGTTTTCCATAGTCATAATATTTTCGCGTTGTAAGGATCTTAATTTCCATTAATATCATATGACATTTGAGGGGATGCATGGATTTTGATTTCTCTCCCTATATTTCCATATCCTTACCATAAGATTTCCCTATCCACAATATTCGGGGATTTCAACTCCCATGTCCACGATATTCAAGGAACGGTGCAAGGATTCTAATTTCATAAAATTGCCACATATTTTCACACTCTATCCACATGTTTTCCACATTCACGATATTTAATGATCGGTGCAAGGATTCCAGTTCATTAAAATTTCCATAAATTTCCACACTCCTTCCATAAGTTTTTCATAGTCATGATATTCTCGGAGTCGATACAAGGACTTTGGTTCTTATTGATATGATATGATATTTGAGGTTCGATGCGAGTATTTTGACTTCTCTCCCAATATTTCCATATCCTTCCCATAAGATTTCCATATCCATGATATTCGGGGTCGATGCAAGGATTTCGACACATTTTCCTTCAAATTTCTGCACCCTATCCCTAATTTTCCACATTCATGATTTCGAGGATCGGTGCAAGGATTCAAATTCCTTAAGCCTCCATATATTTTCAAACTTTATAAACAAACTTTCACATCCACGATATTTGAGGATCGATGCAAGGATTTCAACACCTCTTCATTGTTTCTGCTCTCTTTCCAGAATTGCCCATATCACCCATATTCAAGGATTGGTGCAAGAATTCTGATTCCTTAAAATTTCTTTATATTCCACATACTACCCATAAATTTTCCACGCCCACGATATTCGAGGATCAGTACAAGGATTTTGATTCATTAAAGTTTCCACATCACGTCCTGTTCACAAGCATCTTGCATTCTTGATGTTTTCAGGATCGATGCAAGGATTTTGATTCACACACATGATATTTTTGGGATCGATGCAAGGATTTTTGATCCAACACAAGATATTTTCGGGATGGATGCAAGGATTTCAATTCCCGCATCCACGATATTTGGGGTTGATGTGAGGATTTCGTGCCCACTCACACGACATTTGAGGGTCGATGCATTCGATACCCTCTTATTTCTCACATTCTTGATATTTTGAGATTGATGTAAAGATTCTGATTCTCACTTTGAGACTGGTGACTAAGATCCAATTCTCATCCCTCGGGGTCACTACCTAAATTTTGATTCACATCCTTCGAGATCGGTAACAAAATTCTGATTCACTTTCCGCACTCTCCTAAATTTAAATCTCTCACAAAGTCAAAATTCTGAAAGAAAACAAATTAAAAATCCAACATTCTGAAAAATTTAAATTTTCAAAATTTCACAGACAAATGAAAATCAAAATTGACACCCAAAATCAAACTTGAATCAAAATCAAATCAAACTTAAAAGTCAAAATTAAAATTGAAATTGAAATAAAAATTGAATCGGATCGGGTCCACTTCAGAGTTGGGAAGCTTGAATTTCATAGCTTCATGATGAAGGTCTTCCATCTATTCATTCCCGGTGAGAGTTCTGGAATTTGAAGGTTTTCACCAGACAATCCTTAGCAGATACTTTCTTGCTAAATTCTACGTACTTTTTTGAGTTTGTTGACTTGGACAGCTATGTTGGTCTTGTGGATCTTGTCAATCAATTCCAAGACGTGCGGTGTGCTCGTCCGAGGGGGTCCATTTGTTAACCTCACTTTTGTTGAGGTCTAACAATTCTTTAAGAGCCTATGATATAGTAGTATGATTTCCGGGTGACTATCATAGAGCATTAGTGATGGAACCCTCCCACTGGAAATTCAAAATGCTTCTTTCCTTCACTTGAAGTTTTATATGCTTGCTACCAACCTCTAGCAGTTAGTAGGATGGAGCCAAGCGTAAGAAAACACAAGAAGAGTCCTCTATAAGATGGTCAAGCAAGCCTTAGGACTAACCTTGGGTAATCTAGTCTCGGTCAGGCTTACACAGACACACAAATACTTGAACATCACACTTTCAGTCTTAACCCAATACCCTAAACAAAACATGCCCATCCTAGGTTCCCATCTCTTTTGGAAATTCATGTGGGCGGTGCCCCAAGCTCTTTGCCTTAAGCTAGGGTTTGGCTAGGACCAACACATGAAGGATCCAAAATGGGACTTATCTTTGGTCTATGGCTCAAATAGATTGACCTCATGATTGACATCAAATTGTCAATTTTACCCTTTTAACTCAAACTTCACTAAAATTACAAAATTGTCCCTACAACCCTAATTTTTTTTCAAAATTCCCAACTTGCCCAAATTCTCAAATTCACTTTAAAAGTCCTTTTCAAAAAATTTCAAACTACTCACATCGACCAAATTCCATCAAAATACCTAAAATCCCCAAAATACACCTAAACCCCCAAAATTACCAAAATGCCCTTCAAGCTACAAAAAATTCAAAATTTTTCAAAATTTCCAAAATCACTCAAAATGTCCTTAAAATCAATTTAAACTGCTCAATTGAGCCCAATTATTAACCCATTTTGACCAAAATCCCCAAATTACCCTTAAAAACCCAAAATACCCAAATCACACAATTTCCACCAAATTGACTTTTATCTCCCCTAATTGAAAATTCAAAACTCATATTCATGATCGCCAATTCCAATTGAAACTAAATCTAAGCCCAATTGAACCCAATTTCAAGACCAATCCAAAATCCCCAATTTAGCCATACCCTTAAATTCCCCCAAATTGAACCCCATAATCAAATCAATTTCCCAAAATTTGAATTCTAAATTCTCCATAACACTTCCTCAAATCAATTTAAACAATCAATTGACCCAAATTTGAACTAACAACTCACACAGATCCAACCTAGGCCAAAACCCCCAATTTTGACCTAAATCTTAAATCTCACCAAAATGAACCTCCTAACCCCAAATTCTCCACACAATTAAAGTTTAAAACTCTTCATGACAATCACCTACATCATATTGAACCATAAATTGAACCATGTCCAAACCTAGATCAATCAAAACCCATGTCTAGCCCAAATGCTCCAAAATTTACCATAAAACCAAATTCCACAAAATTGATCTTCCACCCTAAACCCTAAATCACCCGATTGGTATCCAAATCTTCACATGACAATCTTCCACACCAAATTGATCAATCAGTTAACCTAAATCCTAGCCAAAACCAAACTTGAACCAAGTTGAAGCAAAACACAAACTTTGCATCCAAACATTAAATTTGGCCACATCAACCCAAGTTGACAAACTAAGTCCACCACAACCAATCTTTGAACCCTAGGAACCTAGATCCACCTAGCCCAACCTAGTTGAGCCATGGACCGAAGGTTCCAAGATTTAGGGGATTTCCACCCATTTTGGGCTAAACCAAAGATATCATTGCCCCCAGCCATCTTCAAGCCATATTTTTCACCATTAATCTTCCTTTGGATCACATGACCACCCTAGCCACCAGTTCAATCTTGGTCGGTCAGCCTAGTCATTGGATAACCTCAAAACTAAGAGAGACCTCCCCATGGACTAAACCTAATTGCACTCCCCTGAGCTGTCTCACCTTGATTATTCAACTGAACATTTATGCCTCAACCTAAGCACCGAACATACCCACTGGCCAGCCCTGGCAGTCACTCCTTCCCCCTCTATTTAACCACCACCTCCCATGGCCAAAAGAAGCAGTTGATGAAAAACCGAAATAAACCTCTAATAAATTGTTCCCAGAACGTCTAGGAATTGAGAAAAGCTCATCCCCACCATTATCCAGCCTTAATTCCCACTGCATGAGCTCAATTTCGGAGCTAAAAATCAGGCTAGAAGCAGGACTCCTCACAAAACTTCACAAAACCTCAAACGGACCATTCCCTGAGCTTCCCAAAATCTAAAGAGGAGGCTTTCCACTGAAAGCCCCATCTCCCTACACCTCTACACCGGACTTCCTCCTCAGCTTTCCACCTGTAGGAAGAATGCTTGTATAGAAAATTCACCAGAGCCCAGTAACCCTTCCAAGAGGTTCATCGGAGTCCTTTAAAGCTTCTACAAGCACCTGATTGAGGCCGCATCTCTCAAGCAAAAGGTATACACTATTTTCCCCCAAATCGAGCTCGATTTGGGTCTTTGTGAAGAAGATCTTATTTTTATAGTTGAAAAACCATATGGATGTGTTCATCTCGAGTAGATGAAGGTGTATGAAAAAACTAGAAGTGATTTGCTCGAGTCTAGGAAGAAATCTTATGGTTTTAGTGTGAACCATTTATGGGTTAGGTCAGTTGGGAACGATGAACCATGATTGTCGGATCGCGCGTGTAAATAATGGAGGTCTAGGATTGCGTTGAACGAGCAGATGATACATGAACCGTGGGACAGGTGACCACTGAGTCAGATGGTGGCATTGAATGGAGGAGTTCCACGCGGAACTTCGGAGCTACCCAGGTTGACGCGGTGCCACACTGGATAAATAGAAAAATATGAGATTTTTTATTTATCTAAACAAGAAAGCCTTTAAAAATGCATAACTTGGTGTATAAAATTCATAAAAATAAAAAAAAATACCATGTTGCTCAATGAACAGAGGAGAACAATGTGGAAATAAAATAAAAAATGTTGGACATATATTTATTTTTAAATTAATTAAATACCATAAATATTAGTTAAAAAATAACTTGTTATATACAATTCACCATGACATGGGATTTTGAGGGTTTTTTTCCCTCTATGGTTCAGGATATTCTTTTATTTTTCGAAGGTCAGAGGAAATCTCTAATTGGAGATCCCAAAATTTCAAGTTAAACTTTTTTGTTTTGTTTAAAAAATCATCATCACTATAATATAAATAAAAAAAATATAAAAATAAGTTTGGTAGGTTCACAGTGGTCAAAGCAGCATATAAAAAAAGTCAAATGGACATAAGTAATTAAAAAGGCATTTTAAGTAATTAACTCGTTAAAACTCTTAAAAAATTAAATAAATAAAATATAAATAGATAAATCACAAAAATAATTCTACAAAATAAATAATACTTATGTTAACTCCCCATAAAAATTCAAAGTCAATTGGAATTGATTTAATTACTAAAATGGATTTTCTAAGTAAAATAACTTTTTGGCACTAAAATAATTATAATAATTATAATAATTAAAATATAATTAAGAAAATAATAAATATAGTTTTGAGAGTTCCTTATGACTAGTGGGCCTTTAGAAAAATAAAATTTTAGTTAACATAAATATTTCATTTTTAAGTTATTTTCATTATTTAAATATTTAAAAACAAATAAAAACCATAAAAATAAAAAATATATATAACGCACCAAACTATCACACATGGTTCCCTGGTCACTTGGGAATAATTTAAAAATTTTTCCTAATTTTCTAACTAATGTTATAAATTTTTAAATGCTAAAGAAGAGAATTTTTTACTTTATTATGTACTAAAATAATTATAATAAATAAAATAAAAAATTATAAAAATATGAAATTTGCTTATCTGGGTTTTCTGAACTCAGAGATATTTAACAAAAATATAAATCATAATTTTCCACTTAAATAATAATTCATGATTAATTAATAATCAAAATAAACAAATAAATATAATAATTAAAATAAAACTCAAAAAATCATGAAAATTTCCCTAAGTGGTCCTCTAAACTAATGAACCTCCAATAATTTTTCTAAGAACAAATAAATTTGTTTTGGCTATGTTCATGAATTAAAATTAATAACACCTCTTTTTGCTGTAAATTAATTATAAAAATAAGATAAAAATTAGAAAATTTACATTTTCTCCTCTGATATTTTAATTAACCCATGAGTGGTGTAACATAAAAATTGCAAACTTATTTGAGTTGAATTTAATGAATTATGAAGTGATGGACCTTGATGGGGCAAAATGGTAATTATGAAATTTAAGTGTTAAATGAGTATTTAAGCTTAATAAGGGGTAAATGGGTAATAAATGATTTTAATTAAATTTGTTAGATTGTTGAAACATAAGGGATTAAAAGATAGAAACGAATCTCACCTTTTTCCACAACAAGAGCATCATAGTAATTTCCCTTAATTATCATAAATTGGAGGTTAATCAAACTAAAAGATTCTAAGGTTAAGGGGTTTGAATTTGAAAGAAAATAGCTCACTAATTTGAGACTCCTACCTAATGTTTTAATGATAATACAATCATCTCCTAGCTAATGGTTTAATGATAATACAATCATGGATAAAGATTAAATGGCATTAAACTAAACGTTCCCATAATTAGAATTTTAAGAGCTTAGTAGTGAACTATGCTTACCCCAAAATTTTGATTAATGAAGTTTAGAAATGAAAACATGATTGATGAAGAATATTTTGAAAACACTACTAGCCCGAATTTAAATTAATTGGCTAAGCTCCTTAACCAATCAATCCACACATAAATGGCTTTCACTCACATAATTTATAAATGAAATGTAAAGTGATAGTTACCCCACTCATGAGATAATTAAAATATTAATGTTCATTTAGTACAAGGTTAAGACATGACCATTAAACTTGAAACCATAATGGATGAATGATTTAGCAACATAATAAGTTTAGAAGAACTCGGGACCTTCCAAAAAATTTTAAGAGTTGTTTAGGGTCATACCACAAACACATTTATGGTATTTTAGATATCTTGGACGACAACTGAATATATTATGTTTTGCTCAAGAAGATCATCCTATAAATAGGAACCGACCATGTTATGCACACTTTAAACTAGTTTGTCTGTTTTCCTTCCACTCGACAAATTTTAATTCCTTGCAAGATTATATATACACTGCAAATACTTACATTTCAGCTGGAGTGTGAGAGGAGGACTGGTACGCTTTTATAGTTTATAGTATTTTTCTTTATTGCAAATTACTTTCCAGTACTTTTGATTTTCTGCAAATTATGAGACCTTGCATGTTAAACCAAAACCAAATCAAATCAAGATTAACAATAATAACAAGATAAGAGAACTCTAAAAATTAATTACAAACAAAATAAAAGAAAGACAATTACAACTAAATTAATATGTCTCTTTGGATGATCGGGAATCCCTCGGATGAGGCAACCTACGACTACTAGCGACATTTTTTCAATCTGTGTGAACTTATTAAATTCATTTATTTGAGTTTGGTAAATTCATTTAGACTAAGAGAACCTAAGGATAATAGTGGTGCCAGAATGAGGGAACCGTGAGATCCTAACTGGTGCGCTCTAATCAACTTAAATCCCCCCTTAATAAGACATTTAAATAATTATGGCTACAACATCATACTTGAAAAATACCTCAAAAACTAAACTCTAAACTCGGTACTTCTCTCAACCTCCTCAATTTGACACTTCTAAACTTAACCCTGCTGCAACGAGGAACATGGAGCAAACACCGTGGGCAGCACGATGAGGCATGATAAAGAACACCTTCGAGAGAGCAAACAGGTCTATAACAGCAAACCTTTTTAGAAATAAACAACAAGTTAAAGGACATTGAGGTAGTTCGTCTACTACGACCTAAACACTCACCCAATCTTCTAGGCTTTTGGACACCGTGCAATATAAGCCTTAACTTGTATGAGGACTCCGAGGCTGTCTTTCGGTACGACATAAATCCTCCTATCTTCCAAGCCATCTACGGGATCAGTATCATGCAGATGTAAGGCTTAAATAATAAAAATTGGCAGGATGAAAAATTAAATATTATCTCTTCTAAATTAAATCCAACCATACGGTTGTCTGGGATGCCACCGAGGTTCTCCTCAGCGTCTGTGGCTTCTCCTAGCTTTCTTCCTTTGGATTTTGAAAAAAACTAATTCAACTTTTCACCTTTGCCATTTGAATTTCATTTAAGATGTACTTAACTATAGGGCTTGCCCTTATAGAAAACTTAAAGAATCCAGGTAATATAAACCCTATTTAATTTTCTATATTATCTATGGGAACTTGTTGGTCAACATAAAAAGGTTTTGCAAACTAAACAGATGTCATATGTTCCTATGTTTATCTAAATGAGCCTCATCATCAAGTAATGTGTCTATTACTCGGGATAGATACATAGCCTGCAATGTTGCGCACTTTCATTTAAACTATTGGATATATGAGATCATTTTTATTTCATATTTTCAAACTAAAATGTTACTTTCAAAATCTCTATTAGGCTTAATTAATCCTCTTAAAACTTAATTACAATAGGTTTAAGTTAAATCAAACCCTAATTAGGCCTAATCCCTATTAAGCTTAATTAATCCTCTTAAACCATAATTACAGTAAGTTTAAGTTAAATCAAACCTTAATTATCCTAATCCTTAGTAGGATTAACTAATCCTCTTAAACCTTCATTACATTAGGTTTAAGTTAAATCAAACCCAAATTAGGTCTAATCCCTAATAGGTTTAACTAATCCTTCTAAACCTTAATTCATTATATTTAAGTTAAAATCAAACTCTAATTAGGCCTAATCCCCATTAGGCTTGATTAGTCTTCCTAAACATTAATACATTAAGTCTAACTTAAATTAAACCCTAATTAGGCCTAATCCATATAAGACATAATTTATCCTCTTAAACCTTAATTACATTAGGTTTAAGTTACATCAAACCTTAGTTCGGCCTAAGCCGTATTAAGCTTAATTAATCATCTTAAACTTTGATTACATTATATTTAAGATAATTTAAACCATAATTAGACCTAATTCCTATTACTCTTAATTAATCCCCTTAAACCCTATTTACATTAGGTTTAAGTTAAATCAAACCCTAATTAGGCTTAATCCCTATTAGGCTTAATTAATCCACTTAACCTTAATTACATTTGGTTTAAGCTAAATCAAATCCTAATTAGACATAATTTTTATTAGGCTTAATTAATCCTCTTAAGCCATAATTACTTTAGGTTTAAGTTAAATCAAACCTTAATTAGCACTAATCCCTATTCGGCTTAATTAATCCTCTTAAACCTTAATTACATTAGGTTCAAGTTAGCTCAAACCCTAATTAGACCTTATCCGTATTAGGCTTAATTAATCCTCTTAAGCCTTAATTACATTAGGTTTAAGTTAAACAAACCCTAATTAGGCGTAATTCCTATTAGGCTTAATTTATCCTCTTAAACCTTAATGAGATTAGGTTTAAGTTAAGTCAAACCCTAATTATGCCGAGTCTCTATTAGGCTTTATTAATCCTCTTAAACCATAATTACATAAGTTTTAAGTTAATTCAAACCAGAATTAGGCCTAAACCCTTTTAGGCTTAATTAATCCTCTTAAATATTAATTAAATTTGGTTTCAGTTAAAAAAAGCCTAATTAGGTTATATCCCTATTAGGCTTAATTAATCCTCTTAAACCTTAATTACAATAGGTTTAAGTTAAACTAAACCCTAATTTGGCCTAATCTCTATTAGGCTAAATTAATCATCTTAAGCCTTAATTACGTTAGATTTAAGTTAAATCAATCCCTAATTAGGTCTAATTCCTATTAGACTTAATTAACCTCCTTAAAACTTAATTTCATTAGTTTTAAGCCAAATTGAACCTTAATTAGCTATAATCTCTAATTAGACCAAATTAATTTAAATAAACCTTACTTAAATTAGCTTCAATTAACCCTATACTATAATTAGGTCTATTCCATAATTATGCCTAATTAATTTATTTAAATCTTATTTAAATTAGGTTTAATTAATCGTAAACGCTAATTACGTCTAATCCCTATTAGACCTAATTAATCTAATTAGACCTTACTTACATTAGATTTCATTAACCCTAAACTTTAATTAGGTCTAACCTTAACTAGACCGATTTAATCTTATTAAACCTTACTTTCAATAGGTTTAATTAACTCTAATCTATAATTAGGTATAACCTTAATAAGATCTAATTAAACTAATTATTCCTTATTTACATTAGGTTTAATTAATCCTAAACCCTAATTAGGTCTAATCCCTATTAGACATAATTAATCTAATTATAGCTTACTTGCATTAGGTTTAATTAACCCTAAAGTATAATTAGGTCTACCCTAATAAAAAAATTAATCTAATTAAACCTTACTTACATTAGGTTTAATTAACCCTAAACTATAATTAGATCTAACCTAATTAGACCTAACGAATCTAATTAAACCATTTTTACATTAGGTTTAATTAATCATAAGCCATAATTAGGTCTAATCTTAATCAACTTAATTAAGCCTTGCTTTGGTTTATCCAATGTCAGGTTTAAATACCTATTAAATCTTAAACAAAACCCATCAATCTATACCTTAGGTTAAAACTACATTGAATCTAATTTAACATGCACCTTAGGTTCAACATATTAAACTTAAGTCGACCTAAACTTTAAGTTCAATCCATGTTGAATCTAAATTAACCTATATGTTCAACTCAAATTGAACCAAAAGTTAACTCAAACTTTAGGTTCAACCCAAATTAAACTTAAGTCAACTCAAGCCTTAGGTTCAACCAAAATTAAACCTAGATCAACCCATACTTTAGGTTCAACAAAAAATTAAATCTAGATCAACCTTAGGTTCAACCCAAATTGAACCTAAAGTCAACTTGACCACGTTCAATCCAAATTGAACCTAGTCAATTCAATCCTTCGGTTCACCTAAATTAAACCTAAGTTTGCTAAAACCTTAGGTTAAACCCAAATTGAACCTAAGTCCCCAAACCATAGATACAACCTACATTGAACCTAGATCAATCTATACCTTAGGCTCACCAAAAATTGAATGTAAGTCAACCTTAATCTCAGATTCAACTCAAATTGAACCTAGGATAAATTAAACCTGAAGTTCCATTTAAATTGAACTTGAATCAACTTATGTCTTTGGTTCAATTTAAACAACTTAATGCTATGATCGACTAAATATAAACCACTTTAACTCTAGGTTCTACCTAAATTGAACCTAAATAAATCATATCCTAGATTCTACCAAAATTGAATCTAAACTTTACGTTCTACCTAAATTGAACCAAAACTAATTAAACCATAGATTCTACCCAAATTGAATCTAAGTAATATCAAACCTTTTTTATTTTACCTAAATCTTAGGACTAAGCCAAATGGAACCTAAGGAATATTATATCTTAGATTCTAACTAAATTGAATCTATAAAATTTTAAATTTTATGTTCTACCTGAAACATCTTAGGTTTTGGGTTTTATACTTGAGGTTCTACCAACATTAAACCTAAATAATCTTATACATTAGTTTGTTCCTAAATCTATCCTAAGTCACTTTGTACTTTAGATTGAATCTAAGAGATCAAACCTTAGGTTCTATTTAAATTGAATCTAAAACCACCTTACATAAGGTTCTAATTAAATTGAATCTAAACTTAATAGTCTTGATTGAAACATTCAAATTAAACACACTAGAAAAACCACAAAATTTAACTGGTTAATAAATCATAAACAACATAAAATATTTCAACTTTAAATTCCAACAAATGACATTAAAACTTAAATGAAACCATAATCAACACAGATCATCAAACGCAACAAGAAGCATAGTCTGTTTTGATCAACAAAGATTTCTTGGATGATGTAATTTATGGTTGTTGACAAGAGTTTTTTGGTCCTGATTTAAACACCTTTCAGACTAAGTTGATCAAGGCATCCAATGACCTTGGGATGATGGAGCCATGGACATTTTGACTGGATTGTCTAAAATTAAGATTTAGCCAACTAAATTAACGATATAAGAAATAAATCAACATTATTTCTTTTATAAATCTGACATTATTTTCGTTACAGTTTGAAGGTAAGTTTCATTTTAGATTTACTTTGCATGTTATTAGAGTGTGCAAACTTTCTTTTGCCTGGCAACATTCTAACGACGGGCCAATGAACATCAAAATAAAACCAAAACAACAACAAAATAAAACAATACCAAAATGACAACAAAATAAAACAAAATGACAAAAAAACAAAAAAATGACAAAACAAAGCAAAACAAAAAATTTAGGATAGTACGTGACACTTAGAGATAAATTACACTTAGGATCAAACATGATGTTTCTTTCCTTGATCTTCATATTTAAAATTTATTAGAGAATGAATGTTAACATTAATCAAGAGTTTTCATAGGCAATCATAACTATCTAAGATGTATTTAACTATAGGAGTTTGCTCTTATAGGAGAATAAAGAACTCAGAATAGGTATCACACATAAAGTAACTAGTTACCAGATTATCCATGTGGTTGTCTTTATACTGGGATCTCCAGAATTTGACATTCTAGAGTTTTCTCTGTAATGTTCACCACAATCCTGACAATTCCTTTTCCTACGGTTTTCTATTTTCATTAGCCCTTCTCTTTATTCTCTGTGTTTCTTAATATTTAACGATCCTTTACATGATCCAAAAGAATAAGATTACTTATAGATTAAGGCGATATGATAAATAAATAGAGTGGTGACTCCTCGACAACAACGTCGATAGACATCCGACATACCAACGACGCATGAGAATTGGTGGCGCCGGCGGCGATAAGCTAGCCTGGACACCATCACTACTTATGGCTTACTTGGTCACTTAGAAATGCCTTCCAATCGTTTATAAGCATTCTATCAGGGTCAATGGTTTCATGATTATCTAAGAATCTTATTTTTTCTCTACATATCTATTACCTTGATTCTCTCAAATCATATAAAGTCTTTTTTACAGTAAGAAAGAGAGAATTAAAGATTTTTATTTGATTCCTTTTTCTAAAAAAAATTAGTCACTCACATGTGTTTCGAACCTCACACACTTATATATAGTTTGATAAAGCTTCCTTCGAGTTCTGTTGATCTTCAGTGTCTCTAGTGTCTCTTCCAGCGCTTCACTGATGGAAAAAAATTTTTGTGGCCCAAACTGAGTTCCAAACTAATTTCTTTCTAATGCACACATGAGGTAGCAAGCTGAAGCATCGAAGGTAATCTCCATCATCAGATTGTCATTCAACCTTCTCTGCAGTTCCAGAGGGCATTGCCTAAGTGCTTGACCATGCTGATCCATCGTTTGACCATAAGGGGTTCTATGCAGCTCTAGGAATTGTCTCTCATGTTCCTGAACATTTGACTACTACTTCCTTTAAGATAACGTCACAATCTTGAATTTAGAAAATACCACTATTGTTCTAGATAAAGGAGGGCTGTCAGGAGAGCCAACACGTGGTGTTGCGCATCAATCATTTATTTAGGTGGCTTAAGGCAATGATTTATTGACACCTTCTTTTCAGATATATTTGATCAATTGCGAGCAATGGGTCAAAAAAATGTATATCTATGATGATTTCTATTTCTCATTGGGTGTGGCTCGTTACATTCTATTTTCTCATTTTATGGCTACGATGAATCAGTTTCATTGAACTTAAACAAGCTCATGGATATGCTCGTGATCTGTGTAGACTAGGTGAGCTGTGGGGTCAGATGTTCTCGACACTGAGGTGTAGTCAACCAAACTATTATCAAGGGTGATCAACCAATAGTAAATCAGTTAAATGGTAGACCTAAAATAGACTAAAAGGTGAAAATTTTTCCAGTTGGTAACCTCCTGAAATGTGGGGATGCCTCAACTTGCACGGAGCTGGCCTGACTATTTTAATAGGTTGGCTAGAATAAAGCATGAAATTGAGTTGCAAAAATAGTTGGAAACTTTCTTGGAATGAGCTCATGTATTTGGAGGATAAATGTCTATTTTTTTAATCTCATGCTTGAGTATATGGTAGACCTTTGTATAATTTATGTTCCTTCCAGACTGTACCTAACTTGGTTACCATCGATACATTGGAGGCTATGCTAGACCTTTGTATGAGGTTCATTATTTTGATCAATTGATTTGATAAGATATTGTAGTGAAATTAATAATAATTTCTTAATAAATATATTCAATGCCTTCGCTCATGTGTTCATGATGTAATGTTAGTTATACTACCCAGATTTCAGTTACTAGCATTTTTTTCTTTAATACACCTACAAATGTTTGGCACCTTCAGTTTTTATTTCCTCTATAAAACTGATGTTTTGATTGTGATGATTTTACTATCTATCATTTCTTTTCTTTATTTTCTCTCACTCTCTCTCATATGATTATGGCTTCGTCTACTAGATCTTTTACCACTCACCCTACCACTCGAGCTTCCTCCAGTATCCCTTCTCCTATCCATCACAACCCCATAGAGTTATTTAAAAATGATATCCCTTTTTCCTAAAAAAAGAATGCTGTGTAGACAGAGTAGAATCAGATATCTAACATGCGTACTTCACTCATATGCCTGTGAGCTACCAAGAAGGTGAGCAGCCCAACATCTTTTTTGTGAGAGAGCTAGTTTTTTTCAATATCCAATTCTTGATCGATCTTAGGCTATCACTGTGATTAAAATTATTGTTGATTATTGATTTTTTTCTTTTTTTCATAGTCCAAATGCAAGTGATGACCAACTAAATAACCATTGTCATGGTGGTGGTCCTATAAATGTGGTGGGTGAACATCATGTGGTCAATCGAGCTATTTAAGATTATCTTCTCTTGGCATACCAATGTCCGTGGCTTTGTTCAATTTATGTCATGAAAGATGGAGTATGCCCCTAGGTCTTTGAGATGAAGGTGGAAGATTGGAGGTGTATGTTTTACTTCACCTTTATGGAAGTTGATTGGCCTATTGGTACGAGCTATACTAACAAGCCTGAGAAAGTCATGCCTAAATCTTCCTACAAGCCGTTAAAGCAGGTGTAACATGTGATGGGTGCAAAACTTAGTGTCTCCAACTACTTGTGCAACATTTTTGTGGGGAAGATGTAGATCATATGTCTTTGACAACATGACAGAGGAGAAGTGGACATTTATGAACACCCTTCAAGAAGAGACAAATGCAGTCTTTGCTCTACGTGGTGAAGAAGAAAGGTCTAGCTTGGCTTCATTAGATATGAGCAAATACTTGCACTCATTTTCTCCTGCCATCGTGCTTATTCAAAAACCTTGGATAGATGAAGCAGTCTTTATTGGAAGAAGGTGGTTTGTTTGATAGGTAATGTTATTTCTCATGCTGGTTCCCATGTTGGCACCAATGTTTAGGTAACAATAAGTGGTGGCAAAATAATCAATGTTAAGGCTACAGCGGAGGCTAAAAATTACAACCTACTAGGAGGTACGAAGTGTGAGCTCTTTGTGAGTTCATAAACCTACTCAGATCTCTGCCTTTTGCTTCTTAAGTTATAGATTTGGGATTTTCATCTTCCAGACCATCTCTCCAGGACAGCGTTGGTGGCCCTCCAAGTGATGCTGACACCTCCTAGTGATGAGAAACCCCCTCCCTGAAAGCTCAAGTGTTGGCCTAACCTGAGACACAACATAAGTGGAATAGGGTATCGGTAGAGCTGTCTTGATGCGAGGTGGATGGTTAATCACAGAAGGCCTCACATACAATCAGCTTCTTTGCAGAGATGTAACGTGGTGCAGATGAGAACTAATGATCATTACACTGTTGTAAGATTGAAAAATTACTAGAACTTTTCATCTCCATGAATCGCTGGGTATACCTTCAATCTTCGGGAATCAATTTTTCCTCTTGATAGATGTTGTGTTCATAGGAATGGAGATGGGTTGCCTCATGTTGGAAGTTGATTGTCTTCAGTTAGTTGTTAGGCAAGACTCCCACTAAGTTGTTAGGAGAGAGAAAATGTAAGAAAAAAACAATTTTAAGAACCACTTCATGTTTCTTGTAGGTTAGGCTGCTTAAAATAAATTGATTTGTTCAAGAGGCTGGAGATGGAGGTTGACATATGGGTGTGAAACTTTGTGGGCTTCATGAAATATAACTAAAATTTTCTATGGCAGATTGTCAAACAATGTATACAATGCCACCCTCCAAGCTAAAATTGGTTGAGTTCAATACTTCTTATAGAATCTAGTAAAGCACCAATTAATATTTTCATTATGATCCGCAATGGTTAGATTTAATTAGATTTTCAACAAGGCTGAGTCAGAGGGTGAGGGAAAAAAGGAAGTGTTAGTGCTTAAAACAATGTATAAATGGTCCTTCTATATGTAAGTTATTTTTTATTAGATTATGAAATGAAAGTTTATTTTATCTTCATCGTTCCAAATGCAAAATAAGCTTAGTTTTTGTTATCATTATTCTTTAATTTTTATATATTTATTTTTATTTATTTTCAACTATTTCAAATTCTTCTTATATATGCCAAAATATTGGACAAGTGTTCAATTACATTATTGTTGTTAGATGCTTCTAAAATTCTCGCATTATGTGTGTTTCACAATTAATTTTCAATCGTCCTCTTATATCTGACAAACCTATGGTGAACAATTCCTTTCAAGTGGTTGACCCCTTGTCAAGTTTTATGAGTATCTAGGTGATAATTTTTCTTTTGGGGATCTCCTTTGCCTTTTGTGAAGGTTTTTAAAATCATTATACGCGTAGTAATCTATATGATTGATGTGTGACCATTCTATATTGTAACACATTTGAAAAATTTACATTTAGTTTGTAAAGAAAATAAGAAGTTTTCACATAATAGTGCATAAATTGCAATGCTCTAAAAAGGTTAGAAATGCATAGATTTCAAGGATAGAAGATTTTCATGTCGTTTATACTCTATATGTGAGACACTTCTTTCTCTGTGGATGTCTTCAGTTTGTGTGCTATTTGGGCTACGTGCTTGTTGATTATGAAAGGCCCAACCCATGTAAAATTGAGTTTTCTCAATTCTTAGTGTCGAGTCACTAGATCGCCCTTCATCAAGACTTGATCCCTTTCTTTGAATAACTTTTTCATGACTTGCAAATGAGAATACAACAATGTTCTCTTCTTAATCTTCTCATAACAAGGGGCTGATTGAGTACGCTATTCCTCCACTTAACCTATTAAAACATTTATTCCTTCTTGATTTTTGTTCCACCAATCACATAAGTTTTATTTCTACAATGTTGAAGTGGTAACCACTCTTTGGTTGTGCAATCTATACTCAACCAACAATATAGCTTCTACATTATATGAGACAAAAATTGAGGTTTAACTGGTCACCAACATGGGAGTGGTTCTAAGTGCCCATAGGACTAATTGGAGGATGTCAAATCAATCTTATTTTATCTCAAATGTTTCTCTTAAGAGATTGAATATTACGTTGTTAGTAGCTTCGACTTACTCATTGGTCCGCGTGTGATGGATTTTGGCAAATTTTAAATTTATTCACTTGTTCTGATAAAAATCCTTCACAACTAGATAGCTTAGTTGTGTTCCATTGTTAGTTATCATTAACAGTAAAAGTCCATAACGAAATATTAGATATGTGTAGAAGAAATTTCAGTAATTTACTACTAGTATAAATTTATAATGCCCCTTGGAGTGAGGAAAATGACCTAGGATATCGATCCTTCAGACTACAAATGGTCAGAGGTTCATGATAGGTTTTAGCTTGTGAGAAGGCTTGAGTTTCATGGGAGCAAACTTTTGACATTGCTCGCATCCTTCCAAGACATTGCATCTCATATGATGGTCAGCCAAATGCATCCCTGCTGAAGTACTTGGTTTGCTAATGTCCGCCTCGTAGAATGGCAACCACATTGGCATGAATGTGTTTACTTGAGGACACCAATGTTGACCTTATTTTTGGAAGAAGTCTGTCCATCTCTCCTTAGAACCTATAATCTAGTTTCATATTTTCCTTAGAGGCTATCTAATTGCACTAGAGATGGTTGAGACACCTGATCAGATTCTAAACTAAATATTCATATCTTTGTGTTTGAAATATACTTTGTTTTAATTATTATCACATGGTTTGGTGCTAAGCTAATCATAACCAAGCTTGTATATGTTTTTTTAAAGGAGTCCCTTGGACTTTGATACCTATCCTATGGCTTAGGCGCCCTTAGACCCATTGGGACTTAATGACTTTGGATCTCCTATCTATTTATTAAATGTTTTAGAAATGAAAACTTACATATATATATATGGCGGTACGTGGACTCTTCTGCTCTGCTAGGGTTTGCAACATGACCCTACCGAGCAGTGCTGCTCTCCTGGTGGTGGCTCTGGTGAGTGGTAAGGTGAGTGGTGGTTCCTTCTTGGCTGGTAGGTGGTGTGGTACTGTTTCTTGGGCTCCCCTTTTGGTGGAAGGGTTTTCCCGGGCTTCTTTTATTTTAATTTCTACTGTTTCATTAGCCTACTGCTGGGCTTTTCTGTGTTGGTGTCTGGAGTTTTGCTTCTCGGGCATCTTAACATTTGAATATTACTGTTTCATTGGTTTGCTGCTGCCCTCCTTCATGCTGGAGTTTGAAAGTTGCTGGACTAGTTTTAGTGGCTTCTTCTCCACTCTTTCTATTTTTGCCCTCAGTTTTTGCTCTGTGGTTCATTTAGGATAGTTTTGTTTGTTATGGCCTGCCCCATTGACCTGGAAAAAAACATTGCTTGGGCTAAAGCTACCTATTCTGGTGTGGTGGGGAATGCCCCTTGACCAACGATCCGACATCGCTTGTCTTCCCCAAAAGTTACATGATGCCGCTTGCTTGGTAAGATTATTTGTCCTTTCATCGGACATATTGAAGAAAAGGAGGGTTGCCGGTACTGTTATCTTCAACGAGTAGGAATTGGAAACTTTAGATGAGGAGGTTAAATTAACTCTGATTGGAAAATTCATGCTGGGTCATCCAAAAATGGAATTTGTAAGAAAATATTTTGAATCATTGAGTTTCGAGGGCAAGCTTGGAAGATTGGATTACTTGGATGAGAGACATTTGCTAATTAATCTAACCTGCGAGGAGGACTATGCTAAATTGTTTGCTAAACAGATGGTAACAATTGCTGGTATGGAAATGAAGATATTAAAATGGACATCTGATTTTGATCCTAGTAAAGACCCACCTATTGTGCCTATTTGGTTTAAGCTCTAAGAGCTTCCATACAGATTTTTTAACCCAACTGCCCTCTTTCAAATTGGTAGATCTCTGGGCACACCCCTCAGGCTTGATGCTGCCACCTACAACAAAGTTAAACCAGAGATGGCTAGAATTCAGATAGAAAGGGATATTTCCCTTCCTGATATTAAGAAAATCTGGATTGGTTCACCTTCAGATGGACAATGGCAAGAAGTGGTAATGCAACAAAAGCCTTATTTTTGTAACCATTGTAAAATGTTTGGACACACAGAAGACAGATGTTATAGGCTTCACACCCCTCCCAGGAGATCTGCTAATATGTCTAAGGACCTACCTGCTGGTGTTATTCCCAGAGCTTCTCGGCTGTGGTACAAGAGTTCAGCCAAAATCCAGTCTTACAGGAAGAAAACGAGACAAGTACATGCTCGCTCAATACATGGAAAATCCTAGGTCCGATGCTACAGAAGACAAAGTTTGGTTCCCACTTCTTCTTACAAACATCCTCCTCCACAACATCAGTCAGACTCTTTTATTATGGCCACTGAATCTATCCCTGTAGGGAGGGAGGCTTTGGCTAATGTACCATTGGTGGGATCAGGTGAGGTTTTTGCTCTGGAGTCCCAATCTGGGTCTGATCAAGAGGAACTGTTTAGGAAAGAGAAGGAAGATGTTATATTCTGCAGTATTACTCAGTCTGATGAACATCAGGCTGAAACTGTGACACATCACATGGATGGCAATTGTGATACACAGATCCTGACTGAAAACACCATCAATGATATGCAACAAAACCTAGAATGAAAGTGGTGTTGACCTCATTTTTGATGAGGTCTTCTCTTCTTCTCTTTAGTACTTAGGATCTAGCCTTAGGCTTTTCCTTTGACTATCTTAGAGGACTAGAATTGGGACCCACCTTTTAGAAATTCAAACCACTTCTTAACTCCCTACAAACTCCACAAACTTGACTATAGACCCCTAATCACCTAGAGGGTTGAAATCGAATGTGGAAGTTTAAAGGATGAGTTCTATAGGACTCTTTGGCCTTAGGGCCCTTACAGGTGGCACTGGTCCGGTAAAGGGCTGACTTACACATACACTACACCTATGCACTACACTTTCACACACCTCCTAAAACACACCCTTACCCAACTTAACTTCCGACTCATGTAGGTGATTCACATGGATGGTCCTTAACCACTAAGCCTCGGCTAAGAGGGTTAGGAACAACATGAGTGAATGCCTCAAATGAGTCCCTTCATGGCTCATGTGGGCTTGATATGGCTTCATGGCTCAACAAAAATGATTTCATTTCACTTACATCCACCCAATCTTCAATTTTCCAAATTTTCAATTTTTGACCCCCGGGACCCAACACCCGCCAACCTACCCAAAGCCCTGAATTACCCAAAATTTTCAAAATTCTCCAAATCACCCAAAATTCCTCAAAACCAATCCCAAACATTTCCACATCACTCAAACTGATCATCCATATCCAAAAATACCAAAAATTCCAAAAATACCCCCCAATACCTTCCAAATACCCAAAATACCCCTTCTGACCCAAAAATCCAAAAATTCAGAAAATTCCCAGAAATTTCCAGAAAATCCCAAATATTCCCAATTTCATTTTGTTCAACTACACCATGGGCCAATTTTGTCAATTTACCCCACTTTTATCAAAATCCCCAATTTGACCCATTTTAACCCAAAGTAAACCCAATGTCAAACCAAACCTACCCAATTGACCCAAATTCTGGTCCAATTCAATTCTAAACTTCAATTCAACATCCCAAACACCAATCTAGACCAAAGCCGAAGCTTAATTTGATTGAAATTTGGGTCCAATTTCACTTTTGGCCTTAAAGCCCGATTTGGACCTATGACCCAAACCTAACCCAAACTCACCCAATTCAACTCCAATTAACCCCAAATCTTTTCCAAACCTTCCTTAACATCCCCATGAACAAAACACTAACATGATTTGCTCAAAATTTAGACCCAAACCCCACTCAAATTCAACCCAAAATCAAAAAGCCCAATTTTGACCTAAACCTAAACCTAGCCCAAATGAGCCCAAACCCCAAAATCAAAACCCAACCAAAGCCAAAACCTCTTTGAAACACTCCCAAAAACATTTCCCAACATTAATTTCACATCAACTTCAACTCTAGCCCAACTTTGGCCCATGGTAGCCCATTTTGGCCCACTTTAGCCTCTTTACCAAAAGCCCATATCAACCCAATTCAAACCCAAATCACCTCAAATTTGTTTCAAACCACTCATGAAGCATCCCTAAACCAAACTCAACAATTATTTGGCCCAAGCCTTTACCAAAATTTCATCCCAAAAATCCATTTTAAAATTCAAAAGCCCACTTTCCTAAACCATTTAAAAGCCCATCTAAAACCATTTCAATGAGCCCAAAATTGATTCTAAAGCCCATATGACATTTTCATTTGTCATCCATTTGATGAAAATCATTCCCTAAGTTTCAATTCCATCATCAAATAAATCAAAATCAAGCACCATGCCAAATTGCCCAAAAATACCAAAATATTCCTAAAATCCATTTTCATGAAATTGTGAAGCTTTCCACAAGGCAAAGGTGAGCCTTGACCATTGCATGGGCCACATGTGAGCCATGAAAGCCTTGGACACTTCTGCATGCAAAATGGCAAGAGGAGGGAATTCCCCTTTAATGATTCTCTTAAGAGTAATTAACCACTCCCATGTCTCCCCTAACTCTTGCTTAAGCTTAATTGTGGATTGTGACTTGACCCCACTAATCAGTGATCCAAGTGACTTTTCCAACCGGCCCAAATTGGCCTTGGAGGGTGAACTGGCTTAAAACCAAGGGTTGACCCATTTAAGACCCAAAACTAGCCCTTTCCCATTCCACTTTGATTCAAACCCTTTACACATGGCCAATGCTAATTAGTGCACAAACCTCCGGCCACGATACGACCTTGAGGGTGACCCATGCACAGCGTGATACCCGATCATGACGCCATGCCGAGACCTTGGGAGTAGACCAGCATTGAAATTCTCCTTACAGGCTGCCCCATGCCTAGTGGTCACCATGGCTGTTCTTCTCCTCACAGACGTGATCCAAACTGCTCACACAGGGAGGCCACTGCGGCCATACTGTTACAAACACCACCCCCCTCGCGGCCATGAGGGGAGAGTTATAAAGACGCACCCAAAACTCTGCCCAAGTGTTCCAGACCTCCTCATACACAGAGCACTTGATCTGATGAGATCCCCCTGCCATTTCTTCTCTGTGAGCTCAATTTCAGAGTTGAAATCCAAACCCAAAGCAGGACACTCCTCCACGGTGAGCCAATCCCCAAATTGATTGTCTCTACACCTTCACCAGACCAAGGGAAGGTGTCCACCAGTAAAAGCCCCATCTCCAGGCCACCCAGTTGCTCCAGACTCCAAGCTTTGTGATCCATTTGTGGTGAAGTCCAACCTAGACAATTCACCGGACCGGGGCTTTCATGGAGCTTCTTTAGGATCGATCGAAGAGTCTGACAACTCTCGGATCGAAGCTTCACTTCTGCGAGCAAGGTATGAACTCATTCTTCTTCCCGAGCTTACAGAGATTCTCCATTTCATTTGAGTAAATTTCAATGCATGTTTACCGTATGGATGTGTTCGTCTCTTGAGACGAATCCGCAGAGCATAAGAACATGAAAATCCATTTGAGAATCGAGTGAGAAATTAGGGTTAGAGGGTGACGGTCACGGGTGTACACCGGTCGTAGACGATGACCGGGAGCCGTTGGATCGCGCGTGCGCGCCATCGAGCGGACGGATCGGGTGCGCGGACGAGGGAAGACGTTACGTGAGCTTGCGGGTCCGGGACGGGCGACTCGGATGGCGGCGCCCGTCACGGCGGCCACGTACGCTTCGGAGAGGCTAAGATGCGGCGGCGCCGCGTGGATAAGTAGAAAATTGGGGGTGTTTTCTATTTATTTATTCCCCCTAAACTTGGAAAATTCATAACTTTGTGTAGAAAAATCAGAAAAATAAAAATATCCTCTTGCTCGATTGAACGAGAGGAGAATAATGTGGAAAAATCATTTAATTTTACATCAGTATTTTATTTTGTATTTATTTACTCTCTACCTTGTTCATTCTCCATGCATTCATACAATTCACCATGGCATGAGACCTTAGGGCTTTTGAAGCCTCGAATTTGAGACATTCCACTGAATTTTAAAGATGGAAGGCCATCTGTGAAAAGTTATTGATTTTTTTCAAATGCATGTTGCTATTTTGAGTATTTTAATTCCAAAATTAGCATGTTGTGAAATAAATTCTAGGAAAATTTGGTGATGTTCCTTATGACCAAAGAACCCTAGGAAAAATAGGATTTGAGTTAATTCACTTAGATTAACCTAATTGGCTTAAATCCCCAAAATAGATCTCTAATTAATTGAAGTTAACCATAGATCAAATTGACTTGAAATCAATTCTCCACTGACCTTTAAGGGTCAGAGGACATCATAAAAATTTGAGGTCAATTGGACTTGGTTAGCCCCACTAAGTGGGTTGATTAAGCCACTTGGTCATTTTAAACTTTAAAAAAGGATATAACTTTCAAAAAATATCTTTCAAAAGTTCTCACCAAATTAGTTTAGGATCTATCTGATATCAGGAGTTTAAGAAAATTAAAATTTCAATTTTCTAAAAAAGTTGATTTTTAATATTATTTTAATATTTTTAATAATTAAATATGTAAAGTACAAAAATAATAAAATTCACTAAAATGTTATATTTTAGTTTAATGTAAAATTAAGTCCCATATTTTTCTAGGTCTATTTAGTGAGATATTAATTTTAAAGCTCTAGGGTAATTTAAAATTAAAAAAAATATATTTTCTAGCATTTTCACCAAAATAATTATAATAAATCAGAAAAATCAGAAAATTGCAAAAGTTTGGTTCTCTGGAATCCTTGATATCAGAGAAATTTTAAAAATTATCAAAATTTATTTTCAACGTTTATTTTTATTTTAAATTAATTAATAACAAGTTTTAAAATAATTCTAATAAATAGGCCTCAATTCAAAAAATTACAAAATTTGGTCCAAGTGGTCCTCTGGTCATTAGGAATGTCCCCCTAATTTTCTTAAGGACAGAAACTTTCCCTTGGTCATGTTATTGAATTTTTCACTTGGAAATTTCTATTTCTACAAAAAATAATTATATAAATAAATTAAATACAGAAAAATCACATTTTCTCCTCTCTTGTCTTCATTGACACATAAATGAAGTCACATAAAAATTTCAAGTTCATTTGAGTTCAATTTAGTGAGTTATGAAATTATTCGAAACCCAAAAGACCGTCGTGAGGTAAGA
The DNA here is from genome assembly GCA_022702705.1 of Papilionanthe hookeriana x Papilionanthe teres. NCBI lineage: Eukaryota > Viridiplantae > Streptophyta > Magnoliopsida > Asparagales > Orchidaceae > Papilionanthe > Papilionanthe hookeriana x Papilionanthe teres. Next base: position 81,018,682 of record CM040431.1, read on the forward strand.
ATTTAATCCTTAATTAAGACTTTAGGTTTAATAAAAAATTAACAAGTAAAATATTTGATCTAAATACGATTTGGATGATTGAAACTAAATAATCGAAAATTTAAGAAACCCACTAAGCAATTTAAAATAATTAAACCTTAATTAAATAATTAATTAATTTGGAAAGAATAATAAAATTGGAATTATTAAAATAGGGATATTATTAGGAAGAATTTATTCTTTAATTTAAAAATCCCTAAATTAATCCATCTCTCATTAATACTCAACTCTTAATTAAAATAAGTAACTCAATTTAAAATATTAAAAGACTTAATCATTAAATTAAAATTAAATCATTAAACTCTTTCAAAAAATTTCAATTAAATTAAATTAAATTAATTAAGTCAATTAAATTAAATTAAATTAAATTAATTAAATAAATTAAATTAAAATTAAATAAATTAAATTAAATTAAATTAAAATTAAATTAAATTAAATTAAATTAAGAAATTAAATCAAATAAATTAAATTGAATTAAATTAGATAAAATCAAACTAAATTAAATTAAATTAAATTAAAATAAATTAAATTAAATTAAATTGAATTAAATAACCTCACTTAAGACATGAAGAAATAAATCTAAAATAACTTGAACACTATTCAACTTAAATCATTAATTTGAACTTAAATTTGAATCACAAATCATTAAATATCATTTTGCCCTTAGGAGCTTTAGTTATCCTGCTCCTAAATAGAACATTAAAATGAAATGTTACTTCATATAGGACATTCGAATGTCTAGTTCATGACGAGTTAACAAAACTTGAAAACCTCGGACGATCGATTCATTTACACAATTAAATTCATTTGGACTTGGAAACAATCCTAGAAATATTGAAAAGATGTTTAAGATTCTTCTTAAGCACTTCCTCAATATGATAGGATATTTACAAAACAATTGAACTTAATTGTTCTTTGATAAGAAAATCGTCTTCAAGTAAAAACAAAAGAACTGAAAACGTCGTAGGAAATGACTAGCTATAGGATTAGGAACTTGGTAGAAAACCAAAACCTTTCCCTTAGCTTTTACCTAGGAACTTGCTTAAATATTCTAATTGTGTTTTAAGTACGGCAGGATGACGGGGAAGACCCTCCGGGTACGCTTTTATTTTATTGCGATTGCTACGGCAATTTATTTAATCGCATCGCATTTACTTTTCTTGCATGATAAACAACTGATTTTTTGAAAACCTACACCTTTAGGACGAAACCAAGCGGGAAACCCAAAACTAAAATAAAAGACACTACAAGATAAAATTCACCTCCTGACATTTCGAAATATAAGACAACTCAAAATTTAATCACAAACGGAACACAAAACTACGATTACAACTAAATTAAAACGTCTTGTTGGATGATCGGGAATACCTCGGATGATGCCAACCTACGTGTTGCTAAACGGGATTTTACCGGTCTAAATGAAAGTGTGGAACTCATTCGATTGAGTTTAGCAAATTCACATCTGGACTAAGTAAGATACGATAAAAATAATGGTGCGGAAGGATGGAACCGTGGGATCTTAACGGTGTCGTTATAATCAACTTTAAAGATTTGTTTTAATTAAAACACAAAAACACTTGGAAATTAAGACTTCTCTAAACCAGAACACTTCTCTCTGTCTCTTGATTTATGATTTCTAAAACTAAACCTGCAACAACAAGGAGCTCGGAGCATGGTGGGTGACACGGCCATCGTCGTATTAAAACTTGAACCTACTTGACAAAACTTTCTTAGAATTAAATAACAAAGCCATAGGACTTCGAGGTAGTTTGCCTAGTGCAACATAAATCCTCAACTCTCGGGTTAGGCATTTGCATTGCAAATTAAAAACCTAACCGGTCTTAGGATTCGAGGTAGTCGTCGGTGCGACATAAACCCTCATATTAGGCAATTTGTATGATTCTATCATATAAATATAAGCCACAATTAACTAAATTAGCAAGATTAAAACATTAAATGAAGCAACAGTAGGACTCCTAAATCCAAGCCAAACAATAGGATAATCGGGAGATTACCGAAGTCCGCTTCGAATCGGTGATCTCTCCTACTTTTCTTCCTTTGAATTCCCAAAATAAAAATGTTCTAAATTTGATCCATTCCACAGCTGAAATTCCAAAATTCAACCCCTTGAAAACTTAAACTTTGAAATTCTTGAGAGCGAGAATTATTGATTATTATCGAGAGTTTTCTTGGTGATTCCCAACATCACTTAAGATGTAATTAACTATAGGGGCTTGCCCATATAGGGAACTTTAAGAACCCGAGGTAATATAAACCTGTTTAATAGTTTTTCATATTAAGCGAGGGAATTTATCCGGCTTATAAAATTGGTTCGCGGACGAACGGATGTCACGAAACCTTTCTAGTTTATTTAATCGAGCCCCATTATCGAGCGGTGTGTACTATTCTTCGGGATAGATACACGGTTTGTGGTGCGGCGCTCGTTTATATAAACTATTCGGGATGTGAGATCGGTTTGATTTCATATCTTAAAATTTTCAAATTTAAAATTATTTTCGAAATCAAATACTACTTTTCAAATTATTTATTTAAATTAAATTAAAATTCGCCGACAATTTTTGTAGGCGACTCTCTTTTCGAAATAAAACACACAACCTAAAAATATGCGAGACAACTTCGGCGACTCCGGCTGGGGAAAAGTTCCTCTCTCCATTTTAATCGAATAGTTACTGCTTTCAAAAATCGGTAGTGTATCCATGTCACTAATGGATCGAACTACCCTTCTTTCCGTTGGAATACTGTGTTCATTTCTACCTTGAACAAGTATAACCAACATTCTCTCGGATTTAGGAGCACTTTGTTTAGACACCCATAAACGAGAGAGGTTCCGAGATCCTTTTACCTCATTTACGAGGTGGGGTGGACCCCAATAGGTGTTAGTTTAGGAGTGATCCTTCGAGTCGAGAAGTCTTGCTTAAGACTCTCTTTTCCTTTCAACTCCGATTCGGATTCCTTACCTTCTCTACACCTTTGAACACTCCGTTCTAAATAAACGAAACCCTCTAATAAGTGATTCTTTTAATAAGTGATTCCTTCTTATAAATACATGAACATGAATGAGTTCGGACTCTTTTCAATTCCTTTCTTTTCGTCTAAAGAAAAGAAGCATAACTTGGGATCGACAACCGAATCTACCTACAGAAATGGAAGCCCCGGCGATTTTCTCTTTCACCGATGGATGGACCTCGGCGTCCATAAGGATGAGTTGCCGACAATGGAATCATCCGATTTGGACAAGGATTTGAAAACACGAACGTCAAGGTCACCAACGTCTCCCTCTTTGCAGCGATGAACAAGGTACTGAAGTGAAGAGCCGTTGCTAGAGTTCGACCTTAGGTCGACCCGAGAATTCCCTCTCTGCGCAAAGGATCCCGACTAAGAGGAATGCAGACGTCCACGGGAGGAGCTGTTCTTTCTACCCCCTTTGGTCTAGTTGTTTCGCACCTGCCCCGACTTTTGCCGAATCAAAGGGAAAGAAATCCGAGATTATGATGGACACATTACGCGTGGAGGGTACGGATCTTCTGTAAGACCTACGTTTTCGAGATCGGGTCCGGTTCGAGAATTCCGTCACTAACGAAGACCCGGAGAAGAAACGAGAAATAGAAGGATCGCTAAAGAAGCCGAGGGCTGCTGAAATTGCTTTCTAGAGGAAATTCCGGAAGCTGCAGAATATACACGCATTGCCTGAATACATACCACTTGTTGGGAGGAAGCGGATTTCATCCCCTCTCCGCCGCGAGAAGATGAAGAAAACATTCGCGAGATTGCTTTGCCAATTACCACGGCCCGCATATTACAACGATAGCCGTAAGAAAAGAACTAGAACTACGCCGTTTGCTCAGCTGCAAACTTTGGTAGAAAAGTTAGCGAAGAAGGAAAAGCGCCCGTATCGAAATTCTACGGAGGATAGGGCGGGTGCCGGTCGAAATCCCGTCTTGGGCCCCGAGTAGAACCCGCCATCATGACGGAAAAGCCGAGTAAAAGAATGAAGGCTAGTCGCTCTGTTGTCGTCTCGGGATTACGGATTAGGGAGGATACCACCTTCCGACATTTGGCCGAGCGGACCATGCGGTCCTAGACCTTCTGCTGCCGGAAGGATGGTATGGCGTCCCACTGCTTGGGCGATTGAGATTGAAACGACGGCCCGAGAAAGAAAGTCTCGCCGGGAGACTTGAATGCGAAGAAAGTGCTTACCGCGATGAAGGGGACTCGTGAGAAAGGGACCCGGCGGCTATCGCACGACAACCACGAAGACACACGAAAGCCCCGCTAGAAGATGCCATGGAAAAGTTGAGAACCGATATCCGACGCTTGGCAAAGAAAGAGAAGAAAAGTTCGGAGATGAGATTGATTCATCGGAATTTATGGACGACGAATACGCGAGAAATCAACATGGTTGAGACACGAGCTTCATCGGCTTCGCAAGGTGCTCCTGCGGCCGCGAAGAGAGGAGCCGAGGCGATGAGAAGGCGGCTTCGAGAAAAGACGACACGATCGCTCGAATGGCGAAAAGGATGGAAGAGATGGCCGTAGCTGCGGCCACTCTCCGAGTCGAAGTACAACCACATAGAGAAACACCCCGGAGGTTATTCACATTGTAGACGGAGGAAAGGAGATTACGTCCGTTAATGGGGATGATCGAGCTGAAAAAGGATACAACACGAAGTATGATTCATGAAAAGGATATCGAGAACTTGGTGGAACGGCGGAGTGCGAGAAGCCTTAGCACAATCGAAGAGCGGGACATCCATTCGGACGGGTAGACCTTACCCCGAAGAGTTCGACGCTGTCCGATACCGAAAGGCTTCGTACCACCTCTGTTCAAGACCTTCGACGGAGCAGGGAACCCTCGACGGCATGTAGCACACTTTCGTGCCGGTTGTTGCAATGCGGCGGGAGCGATGCATTACTCTTCCGACGGTTCGTCGGCGGTACATCGGGAATCGCCTTCGGCGAGTATGCGGAGTACCAAACGGTTCGGTTAAGACATTCTCGGAGCTAGAGAACCTCTTCATCGAGCGATTCGCCGGAGCTCGGCACCACATCACTATAGGTGATTTAGTGGTAGAGAAGCGAAGCCGAATGAAACTTTGGTGGATTACATACTCCGATGGAGGAACTTAAGTATGAAGTGTGAACCACAAGCTGCAAGAACAGCATGCGGTCGGCATTTTGCTAAAAAGCATCCATGGCCCGATAGCACTTCTCCTCGAGGATTTACTTATTAAGACTTTCGAGAAGTTGTTAAGCAAGGCCGGAAGCTTGCAAGAAGAGGCGAAGCAATTAAGTTTCACCGACAAGACGGACAAACAAAAGCACAGTAAAGACTTTTGAAAAGAAATCCGGGATCGTTGCGGCGAGTTGACAAGGCAAGCAGCCGATGCAAATACCACCAGAACGGCCGCAACAACCACAACGGAATTACCGGCAACCCGGCCCGGCTATCGGTCATCTCCGCAATATGAACAACCACCTCGTCCGCGACGTACATTAAGAGAGCTTTTGAGCGAGAGAATATCCGTTCAAGAATGAAGCGAGTGCCGAAAATGTTCCGCGGTCGATGAAGACTCCGGATTTCCAGCTGCCGAGCCTAAAAGACCGGAAGAGGTCAACAAGAAGGGTGATCCCGACTTTTGCCCTTACCACCAAATGCTTGGACACAAAATAGAAGATTGCATTACCTTGAAAAGTTGGCTCGATGACAACTGCGGAAAGGGAATATAACGATCCCGAAGGAGTACATGAAGGAACCCCGGAAAGGAGGTTCGTCAATGTTATCTCGGCCCGATCCCATCATTCAGATAGATCACTATACGACGACGATGGATGGACTACCGCTTGGACGAGGTCTTCGAAAAGATTTTAGACGGCATCCGAGCCAGCTTCGGTGCGAGCTTCAATTCGAGTTTGAAACCTGTTAAGCCGAGTCTTATCACTTGCGATAGAAGAACCACCTCGACGAGGAGACGATTGAAGAAAAGAAGAAAATTGACGAAGAAGAGAAGGCGAGGCACCTAAGGCTAGACTGAGAGGCTGCTTATCCTAGGATAGTTGTTTCCGATTCGGGGGAGAAATCCCTCGAACCCTTGACTACGTATGATTATCTGCTCACTTCGGTGGGATCATATAATGATAAGGGTGATGGCGTTGGCTACGTTTTGGCTGTTTCTAACGATTACGTAACTAACGATAATCCGGATATCGATTTCGATACCAACGACAATTCTCGAATCATACACGATCTCGACAAGCAAAATAACGAAGAAGACATCCATCGAGGAGGCTACGAGAGTTCAACAAGCAACGAATCTATCTGCGAGTTTCGAGGAGCTCCGGTCGCGATAGAGTTAGAGCCTTCGGACTGCGAAGCTAATCCGGAAGAGCTGTCATTCCGATTCAGAAAAGACATCGGCGAGCTCGACAATAGATTCGGAGGAAATTACGAAGTCGACTTAAGGAGTGGAAAAGTTCTACCTCCGAGAATGGGTCCAAAAGACAAAGGGAAGCGGGTGGTTGTTCGGGAAGAACCAACCCGGCGAGAAGAAATACCCATTCGAGAAGAAGCGAGAGACACATGAAAACAAAGTGGACTACAACGTGCTAGCCCATCTTAGGAAACTACCGACGAGCGAGCATCTACGACGCTCTCATCTTATCGAAGGAGATGAGAGAAGCTCGATCGAGGCCTTACTTGATCCAGAAATTTGCTTAGCTCGAATGGCCGGAGAGTCCTTAGATGAGGTTTGCTCGTTAAAGGAACGACGAGGTGTTACCTTCACGGACGACGACCTACTACTTGGAACGGCGAGATCACTGACCGACCGTTGTACATTTCGATTACAATCGGAAGATTTACACTCTCCGGAGTATTGGTGGATCCGGGAGCATCAATCAATATAATGAATCTTCGAACGCTAGCATACTTGGAAATTGATGCCCGCGAGCTCGAGGCGGACAAAATGTTATTAAGAGGATTCGATCGAGAAAGGAGAAAGAGCCCTCGGCTCGATAACGCTATCGATGAAGACCGGTGACTTAGCAAAGACAACCGCGAAATTTCACATAATTGATTCGAAACGTCGTTCAACGCTCTCTTGGGCCGACCATGGATACATGAAAACGGGATGGTACCATCATCTCTACATCGGTGCATCGAAGTACTACGATGGAGGGGAACGAGTGCATCAAAGGTGACTTACAACCATTCTCCGTACATGAAATTGGAATCCACGAGGATGCGGCTTATTATGCACCACCGAAGAAAACGATCTTCTCCGGAGATACCATAACAAATGAAGCAAGAAAGTTCGGGACAACGAAGAACCTGAAGTTCTAGTCCGACGATCACTCCACCACTCCCTTACGGCGAGATGGTGAAGGTTTCTCCACAACTCGCATCCGAGGTCGAGGCCGGGGACGAGGTCGTGGTAGAGACATTAGGACGATTGGACGGAGAAACCAACCATCAATGTCGATTGGGAATATAGTTACGAAGAAGAAAGAGAAATCAAACAAGAAGCGACGACAATAAGTCGAAAGAAGCCGCAATTCGAAATCCTCATTGAAGATGAAAGAAACGAAGAATATAAATCGATGTACGAGAAGATTAACCACTATGTACATACTATGACCACGACCCCGATCCATTCTAATAAGATCGAGGGTATGGAGGTCGAAGAGATACGTAGCGGTGGTGCAAAACCAATCAAATTCTACCGTGGTGCTTCTTCCTCCAAAGCTGAAAATAATGTACAATTTGAAGATGCTACTTCATCGGAATTAATGGAATTGCCTTTTGAGTGGTACTCTCCCTGTGTTCAAAATTTAATTCGGCGTGGTTTCTTACCTCGACGGTGGACAAAAGGTCGATCACAACGTTTTGAAAATTTATGGAATAACTCGGTCGTCCACCCGACTCGAAAGCATGGTCTCGGATTCGGCACGGTAGGATCGGTTGATGATGCGAATTTTGCTTGGTTATCACTGCGAATCTAATGAAAGCTGCATGGAAACTATGGACGAACTCGAAGATTTACAAATTGGAGACGCTCCACGGAATTCGAAGAAGAAATCGAATCTACGATAGATGAGTTAATAGAAGTTAACTTAGGTACTAGCGAAGAGCCTAGACCTACCTTTGTTAGCTCTTTACTCGATAAAGAAGACTCCGAAGAAATAATCGAGTTATTAATGGAATTCAAAGCTGTTTTGCTTGGAGCTACGATGAGATGCCGAGTTTAGCTCCGGAGGTCGCGATCCATAAACTAGGAGTGGACCACTACACGTTCCGGTCGGACGAAGGTCCCGAGAAGAATGCGTCTAGAAATCGAACAACAAGTCATAGCTGAAGTTAAAAAGCTAATAGACGCTAAATTTGTCCGTGAAGAACAATACCCGACTTGGTTAGCCAACGTGGTACCAGTCAGGAAGAAGAATGGTCAGATCAGAATTTGTGTGGATTTCAGAGATTTAAACAAGGCATGTCCAAAAGATGAATTTCCTCTACCGATCCCAGAATTAATGATCGACATCGCTTCGACACATGAAATATTCTCGTTCATGGATGGATCTTCAGGATACAACCAGATAAAAATGGCTCCAGAAGACGAAAAGCTTACAGCATTCAGAATGCCGATCGGAGTATTTTGCTACACAGTGATGCCATTCGGATTGAAGAACGCGGGAGCGACCTACCGAAGAGCAATGACAAGAATTTTTGATGATCTCATCCACAATCGAGTCGAATGCTACGTGGACGATGTGGTCATCAAAAGCAAAGTAAAGGACAACCACTTGTATGATTTGAGAATTGTTTTCGAACGATTAAGACAATTTAACCTTAAGATGAATCCCTTAAAATGCGCCTTCGGCGTCACCTCCGGGAAATTCTTAGGATTCGTTGTCCGACATCGTGGAATCGAAATCGATCCGGAAAAGATTAAAGGCTTATCTTAGAAATGCCGCCTCCCAGAAACCTTAAAACAACTACGATCTTTTCAAGGGAAGGCGGCATATCTTCGACGCTTTATCTCGAACACTGTCGAGTAGGTGTCGGCCTTTCTCGGCACTAGTTAAAAAGGACGCCAAATTTATTTGGGAAGAGAAATGCCGAGAGGGCCTTCGAAGACATTAAACAATATTTAATGACACCTCTGTCTTAGCGAGCCCGATCTCGGAGTAGACCGCTAATACTTTATACCGCGGCTTTAGACGACTCCTCGGAGCCTGATTAGCCGGGTCGATGATGAGGGTAAAGAAAATGCTCTTTATTACTTAAGTCGTCGTTTACTGCCGAGCGGAAATAAGGTATCCCGCAATTGAAAAGCATTGTTTGGCCCCGATCTTCGCCGCTCGAAAGCTCGGGCATTACATGCTTTCTCATAAGGTCGACCTAATCTCGAAGTTTAATCCATTGCGATACTTGATGACTCGTCCAACGCTTTCGAGCGGACTTGCCGGATGGTCGATGATATTATTGCAATTCGATATAACTTTCGTGCCTCTTCGTGCCGTAAAGGGACAAGCCTTAGCGAGACTTCCTTGCGGCACACCCTTTGCGGCGAATCTCCTCTCGATGACGATCGCAGGATGAACAAATAATGAATCTAGAAGACCTTGATGATCGACGTTGGGAATTATATTTCGACGGAGCATCTTCGGCGCACAAAGACGAAGAATCGCAAGTGATAGTGCCGGTAAGGCGGGAATTGGACTAATCTTTATAACACGGAGCGGGGGATGTTAAGATACTCCTACCACTTGACGGAACCATGTACGAACAACGAAGCGGAATACGAAGCCCTCATAACGGGACTGGAATTAACCATTCGAATGGGGATAACGGACATCAACATCTACGGAGATTCACGGTTAATCATTCAACGGATCGTCGGACAATACGGAATTTTAAAACCAAGACTCGAGCAATACTTCCGGTATGCCATACGAGTGATTGGAACAGATTCCAAATGTGACAATCTACAAAATTCCCGAAAGAAAACGCTCACAGCGGATGCGCTAGCTCGTCTCGCAAAAGAATTTGCTGTTTGCAAGATGAATCGGTGGAAGTGTCGGTTCACGGACGCCGAGTCCTATCACGGCTTGACATTGACACGATACACTGAAATCGGATAAGGAAGAAGAATCAATTGCGGCGAGTGACGGAAAACACGGAAGATTGGCGACAACCATTAATAGATTACTTGCAAACGGGGAAACTACCGGACGATAGGTCGCTAGCCCATCGGATCGAAAAGAACTACGTCCTACGCATTAGTAAACAATACGTTATACGGAAGGTCTTTTGATCAAATGTGGCTAAGGTGCCTAAGTGGGTCCGAAGCTCGTGAAATTGTTAAGGAGGTGCATTCGGGACTCGTGGCGCTCACCGGTCGGGTCCAAAGATGAAAATGAAAATTAAAAGACTAGGGTACTACGGCCCTCGATGATGACCAGTCGCATGAAAATCGCCGAAGGCGTCACCGGTGCCGAGTGCGCGGGTGGTTCTACACCGACCTCCAAATGTGCTACATCCAGACAATTGCATCGTGGCCATTTGAATGTTGGGGCACGGATATAGTGGGTCCAATAGAACCGCCGTCGTCGAAAGGACATCGCTTCATTCTTGCGGCTACGGATTACTTTTCCGAGTGGGCGAGAGGCGGTTCCACTAAGAAGTGAAAGCACATCACGTGCTACAATTTTTCAAGAACCAAGTTGTCTACCGTTTCGGGGTGCCGCGCGGGATCATCTCGGATAATGGGTCGGCATTCGAAGCACACAAATCAACAATTTTGTCGGGAGACACGGAATCGGCTGGCGATATTCGACAATTTACTACCCGAGAGCAAACGGCCTAGCCGAGGCTTTTAATAAAACTCTCGTTCAAATTTTAAAGAAGACTTTAGACGACAATAAGAGAAATTGGCACGAGAAGTTGTTAGAAGCCTTATGGGCCTACGGACAACCTTCGAACTCCTACGCAAGCTACACCTTACGCTGCGGTGTATGGGTCCGAGGCGAGTGTTACCTTTAGAGGTTCGGCTCCTTCACTCGGAATTGCGAGTTGCAAATAAAATCACAACGAAGAGAACGCCAAATTACGACTCGAAGAATTAGAGAGCACTGGAAGGAAAAGACTTGCGGCGCAACGAATTTAGAATTATACCAAGCTAAGATGATTCGGGCTCATGATAAAGCGAGTCCGCCCGAGAACCTTGAAAGTTGGTGATTTAGTTCTCGTTCTCAAAAGACCTATTCTTGCACACCGCAAGATAGGAGGAAAATTTGAACCCACTTGGGAAGGACCATTTGTAGTTGAGGCGGTCTACTCGGGAGGCTCCTACCGGCTAGTGAATTGCCGAGGAGAACGACATATGCTTCAGATCGATGGACGATACTTGAAAAAGTACTACGCTACACGATGTTTCGAAGGAATGAACTTTCCATCCCTAGAAACACGGGTGAAGTGATTACTTATGACTGGGTCCGAACCCAAAAAATAACAAAAATGTGCCAAAATAAATAAAATCCTGATAATAAAATTTTCCTTGTTTTCTTTTCCAAATCAAAATCTCTTACACGATCTTATCCCACTTCATTCTGTTAAGTTTGAAAATATAAAAATAATAATAAAACAAGATGTCTTTAATAAACATTTTCTTGATGTTCTTGTTCTTAGTACGGCCACTGATCCTTTTCCTTGTCTCTTCGCGGGGAAATGTCGAGCGGGCGGTTGGTCTTGAACTTTAAGAATGGCGTAAGCCTTGCACTTGATGAAAAGAGGGTGAAAGATGGAGCGATAATCGAGATTGACTCGGATTTCGCACCGGCGGGCCTACGATACGAGGAAAGTGACCTGGGTCCCGGTTAGCAGAGAAGAATTGCTGGACATACGGTAATGAAAGTGGGTGGCCCAAGTCACCGATCCGGCGACGAGAAGAAAGACAAACCTTGAAGAAGATAAGAAAATGAAGTACGTAGTCGCTACGGCGGAGGGCGAGCTTGTCGGCGCCGCGCCCGCGGAGATTCAAGAAGTTCGGAGAGCTACTCTCACGGCAACGCAACGAAGAAATAAGAATCGCCGTATCCGTAAGATGTTGACAAAACTAGGCAGCGGATCGGCACGACGAGGCGGCTGCTAATGTCGGTGCATACACTTCGAGGACACCGGTTCACCAAGAACCGCGAGAAGAGAGAAGGAGGCCGGCTCTAGGATGACGGAAAGAACCGGAGAAATCTCACAAAGACCGGAAGAAGAAGGCTACCACGCCACCGGATAGAACCACCGGTGATGCATGACCTTGTTGCGAAGCAACCCGGGGGATGTCCCGACGGAGCATCATCCACGAGGAGCCGAGGTATGCGGGGAGAACGTGAAGGGATCGAACCTTATATCCCACAATACGTCACCGAGGCCTCGCCATGCCGAGATCATTCGGAATACGAGTCGGAGAGAATGCAAAATGTTGAAAAGAAAACCTTTGAATACTTTGAAAGGATTAGAGGCGAGAAGAATCAATATGCTTGGAGGGCCTCGAATTACATACGGACGTATTCTCGGAGTATGAGCGAGCGGCAAATCGTGGATTGCATCCGGGATTTGAAAAGGCTGGGCCGAGCGAGGCCGCCTGAGGAAAACACATACTCGAGCCCCGGAGATGGATGCCGGGGAAAGGAAGAATCACGATACAATGTGGATGCTTGTTACAACTTTGCCGAGGACGGGAAGGGGAAACCCGCCGGGAATACTCCGTCATGGGCGAGTGGACCCGATGCCATTAGTCATCGAGAGAATGGTAAAGAGATTGATAACATGGAGAGTACTGCCGACGGCTGCATGCCCAATAGTTGCATCATCAATATCTACAAACGGGGTGATTGTATACCCCCACACATTGATCACCATGACTTTGTCGGACCTTTACGCACGATCTCTTTTCCGAGCGAGTGTAACATCATGTTCGGATGCGACCTCCGGATAGCGAGGCCCGGAGTGAGTTCGAGGGCCGGTAAAGATACCACTACCGGTAGGTTCCGTCATGATGCGAAGGGTAACGGAGCGAGATATCGCCGAGCATTGCATACCGAGGAGTACCGGTGAAGAGGATTTCGATTACGTTCGAAGGATGGACGACGGAAAGATACCTTACCATTTCCGACCGGACCCGGAGCTAGAGAGCCTCCGGCCTTACGAGCTTGTGAGTTACATGGAAAATATCACACCTCCGATGTACATCCATACGGCATCCTTGCCGAGGATGGCTTGGAAGGTGATGTTATTGACCATGTATCTCACTATTCAGACATGGACTTTTGACAGATGCTTCTTTAGATGGATCGACAAAGATCATACACAGTCCGTTTTGAGTCTACATGGATTGTATGAAATATATTCCAGATCAAGTTGTACGATGTATCTTCTGTATGATTGGAATAAAAGTGACCATGTCACATTTTTGGCCTTCACCTCTTTTGTGCAAATTGATTGGGAAACGCCGTTAAAGTTAAATGAACTTCGAACAAAGAACGAGAAAAGAAATAAAACAAAAAAAAAGATAAAAGAAAACTTTCTAAAAAAAAATCTAAAAAATGACAAACACCAAATTCACATGAACATTAAACAAACAACAAAATAAAATTTGAATCATTAAAGGATAAACAAAATCAACAAGAATGTTAAATCAAATTCTCGATCAAATTTCGAATCCAATCTCGATCAAACTTCAAATTTCATCTTCCAAATATCAAATCAAATCTTAAATCAAATTTCAACCGAGTTCAAACTCATCATTGTCAAATTTCAAATCTCAAATTCAATCTTTCCAAATTTCAAATCTCGAGTCGAATTTCAAATCTCGAATTCGATCTTTCCGGATCTCACATCAAACCTCGATCATCAAATTCAAACTTTTGGGTCGAGGATTTTACATCCAAGACTCGCACTTTGCTTTAGGATTCTCTTCCTATTGCCTCTGAAATACATCAAATTCAAACTTTTGGGTCGAGGATTTTACATCCAGATTGCCTTGCTTTAGGATTCTTTCTCTATTGCCTTTGAAATACATCAAATTCAAACCCTTGGGTCGAGGATTTTACATCCAAGACTGCCTTTGCTTTAGGATTCTCTTCCTACTGCATCTGAAATACATCAAATTCAAACTCTTGGGTCGAGGATTTTACATCCAAGACTGCCTTGCTTTAGGATTCTTTTCCTATTGCCTTTGAAATACATCAAATTCGAACTTTTGGGTCGAGGATTTTACATCCAAGACTGCCTTGCTTTAGGATTCTCTTCCTATTGCCTTTGAAATACATCAATTCAAACTTTTGGGTCGAGGATTTTACATCCAAGATTGCCTTTGCTTTAGGATTCTCTTCCTATTGCCTCTGAAATACATCAAATTCAAACCTTTGGGTCGAGGATTTTACATCCAAGACTGCCTTGCTTTAGGATTCTCTTCCTATTGCACTTGAAATACATCAAATTCAAACTTTTGGGTCGAGGATTTTACATCCAAGACTGCCTTTGCTAGGATTCTCTTCCTATTGCACTGAAATACATCAAATTCAAACCTTTGGGTCGAGGATTTTACATCCAAGACTGCCTTGCTTAGGATTCTCTTCCTGTCGCACTGAAATACATCAAATTCAAACTTTTGGGTCGAGGATTTTACATCCAAGACTGCACCTTTTAGGATTCTCTTCTGCTTGCACTCGAAATACATCAAATTCAAACTTTTGGGTCGAGGATTTTACATCCGAGACTGCCTTGCTTTAGGATTCTTTTCTGTTGCCTTTGAAATACATCAAATCGAACTCTTGAGGTTAAGGATTTTACATCCGATACCACATTACTGCGAGATCTTTTCTCATTGTAATGACTCGATCTAATCGATTCGATCTTCTTTTGGGGTTGAAGATGTTACATCTAAAACTTGAAAATTCCAATTTTCATTTCAAATCAAATCCCTTCAATTAATCTTGACAAACTTGATCTAAATTAAAACTCCAAATTGAAATCTAAACTCACGCATCGTGACTTGAACATGAAATAAAATAAAATCTAAATCGAAATTCTCTCAAAACATGTGATTTGGGATTCACCTCCTTTTCCTTTCCCCAGCGAGAGTTCGAGAATCTCTCGTCCCGAGAGATATACTTGACACTCCCAGCGGAAGCTCTTCTACTTTGTCCTAAGTTTGTTACTTGGACATACTGTGTTGGTTTTGTTGATCGTTTCGGTCAACACCAATACGCGCGGTGTGCTCCGTCAGCTCACCACACCTATTGGGGGTCCATTTGTTGACCTCATTTTTGATGAGGTCTTCTCTTCTTCTCTTTAGTACTTAGGATCTAGCCTTAGGCTTTTCCTTTGACTATCTTAGAGGACTAGAATTGGGACCCACCTTTTAGAAATTCAAACCACTTCTTAACTCCCTGCAAACTCCACAAACTTGACTATAGACCCCTAATCACCTAGAGGGTTGAAATCGAATGTGGAAGTTTAAAGGATGAGTTCTATAGGACTCTTTGGCCTTAGGACCGCTCACAGGTGGCACTGGTGCGGTAAAGGGCTGACTTACACATACACTACACCTATGCACTACACTTTCACACACCTCCTAAAACACACCCTTACCCAACTTAACTTCTGACTCATGTAGGTGATTCACATGGATGGTCCTTAACCCCTAAGCCACGGCTAAGAGGGTTAGGAACAACATGGTGAATGCCTCAAATGAGTCCCTTCATGGCTCATGTGGGCTTGATATGGCTTCATGGCTCAACAAAAATGATTTCATTTCACTTACATCCACCCAATCTTCAATTTTCCAAATTTTCAATTTTTGACCCAGGGACCCGACACATGACCTACCCAAGCACTGAATTAGCCCAAAATTTCTCAAAAGTTCTCCAAATCACCCAAAATTCTCCAAAATCAATCCCAAACATTTCCACATCACTCAAACTGATCATCCATATCCAAAAATATCAAAAATTCCAAAAATACCCCCCAATACCTTCCAAATACCCAAAATACCCCTTTTGACCCAAAAATCCAAAAATTCAGAAAATTCCCAGAAAATTCCAGAAAATCCCAAATATTCCCAATTTCATTTTGTTCAACTACACCATGGGCCAATTTTGTCAATTTACCCCACTTTTATCAAAATCCCCAATTTGACCCATTTTAACCCAAAGTAAACCCAATGTCAAACCAAACCTACCCAATTGACCCAAATTCTGGTCCAATTCAATTCTAAACTTCAATTCAACATCCCAAACACCAATCTAGACCAAAGCCAAGCTTAATTTGATTGAAATTTGGGTCCAATTTCACTTTTGGCCTTAAAGCCCAATTTGGACCTATGACCCAAGCCTAACCCAAACTCACCCAATTCAACTCCAATTAACCCCAAATCTTTTCCAAACCTTCCTTAACATCCCCATGAACAAAACACTAACATGATTTGCTCAAAATTTAGACCCAAACCCCACTCAAATTCAACCCAAAATCAAAAAGCCCAATTTTGACCTAAACCTAAACCTAGCCCAGAATGAGCCCAAACCCCAAAATCAAAACCCAACCAAAGCCAAAACCTCTTTGAAACACTCCCAAAAACATTTCCCAACATTAATTTCACATCAACTTCAACTCTAGCCCAACTTTGGCCCATGGTAGCCCATTTTGGCCCACTTTAGCCTCTTTACCAAAAGCATATCCAACCCGATTCAAACCCAAATCACCTCAAATTTGTTTCAAACCACTCATGAAGCATCCCTAAACCAAACTCAACAATTATTTGGCCCAAGCCTTTACCAAAATTTCATCCCAAAAATCCATTTTAAAATTCAAAAGCCCACTTTCCTAAACCATTTAAAAGCCATCTAAAACCATTTCAATGAGCCCAAAATTGATTCTAAAGCCCATATGACATTTTCATTTGTCATCCATTTGATGAAAATCATTCCCTAAGTTTCAATTCCATCATCAAATAAATCTAAATCAAGCACCATGCCAAATTGCCCAAAAATACCAAAATATTCCTAAAATCCATTTTCATGAAATTGACTTGACTTTTCCCAAGCCAAAGGTGAGCCATGAAGCCATGCATGAGCCACATGTGAGCCATGAAAGCCTTGGACACTTCACCATACCCAAAATGGCAAGAGGAGGGGACCCTTTAATGATTCTCTTAAGAGTAATTAACCACTCCCATGTCTCCCCTAACTCTTGCTTAAGCTTAATTGTACTTGGATTGTGACTTGACCCCACTAATCAAGCTGATCCAAGTGACTTTCCCTTCAGCCCAAATTGGCCTTGGAGGGTGAACCTAACCCAAAACCAAGGGTTGACCCATTTAGACCCAAAACTAGCCCTTTCCCATTCCACTTTGATTCGAACCCTTTACACATGGCCAATGCTTCAGTGATTGCACAAGCCTCCAGCCACGACCCACTGACCTTGAGGGTGACCCATGCACTGGCCGGCCGGCCACCCGGTCGCCGGAAAACGCCATGCCCGAGACCTTGGGAGTGAGCCAACATTGAAATTCTCCCTTGCTGAGTGCCCCATGCACTAGTGGTCACCATGGCTGTTCTTCTCCTCACCGGAGCAGGTGATCCCGAGCCCTAACTCCCCACGGGAGGCCCTCCGGCCATGCTATTTAAACACCACCCCCTCGCGGCCATGAGAGGAGAGTTGCAAAAACCTTGCCAAAACTACGCAAAATTGTTCCGGACCCCTCCTCATACACGAGCACTTGATCCCAGGTGAGATCCCCCTGCCATTTCTTCTGCGTGAGCTCGATTTCAGAGTTGAAATCCGAAGCCCAAAACCGGGACACTCCTCCACGGTGAGCCAATCCCCAAATTGATTGTCTCTACACCTTCACCGGACCGAGGGAAGGTGTCCACCGATAAAAGCCCCATCTCCGGGCCACCCGGTTGCTCCGGACTCCAAGCTTTGTGATCGAGCGTGGTCGAAGTCCAACCTAGACAATTCACTGAGACCGGGAGACTTCATGCCGGAGCTTGCTAGGATCCGATCGAAGGTGCAACAACTCTCGGATCGAAGCTTCACTTCTGCGAGCAAAGGTATGAACTCATTCTTCTTCCCGAGCTTACGAGAGATTCTCCATTTCATTTGAGTAAATTTCGATGCATGTTCTACGTATGGATGTGTTCGTCTCTTGAAGACGAATCCATAGAGCATAAGAACACGAAAATCCATTGAGAATCGAGTGAGAAATTAGGGTTAGAGGGTTGACGGTCACGGGTGCACACCGGTCGTAGACGATGACCGGGGAGCCGTTGGATCGCGCGTGTATCGAGCGGACGGATCGGATTGCGCCGGACCGGAGAACGTTACGTGAGCTGCGGGTCCGGGACGGGCGGCTCGGATGGCGGCGCCCAATCACGGCGCGACACGTACCGCTTCGGAGAGGCTAAGGATGCGGCGGCGCCGCGTGGATAAGTAGAAAATTAGGGGTATTTTCTATTTATTTAATTCCCTAAACTTGGAAAATTCATAACTTTGTGTAGAAAAATCAGAAAAATAAAAGAAAAATATCCTCTTGCTCAGTGAACAGAGGAGAATAATGTGGAAAAGAAATCATTTAATTTCATCAAGTATTTTATTTTTAATAATTTATTTACTCTCTGCATACATTTAATTCTCCATGCATTCATACAATTCACCATGGCATGAGACCATAGGGCTTTTGAAGCCTCTGAATTTGGGAACATTCCCTGAATTTTCTAAAGTCAGAGGCCATCCCTATGAAAAGTTATTGATTTTTCAAATGCATGTTGCTATTTTGAGTATTTTAATTCCAAAATTAGCATGTTGTGAAATAAATTCTAGGAAAATTTGGTGATGTTCCTTATGACCAAAGAACCCTAGGAAAAATAGGATTTGAGTTAATTCACTTAGATTAACCCTAATTGGCTTAAATCCCCAAAATAGATCTCTAATTAATTAGAGTTAACCATAGATCAAATTGACTTGAAATCAATTCTCCACTGACCTTTAGGGTCAGAGGAACCCATCATAAAAATTTGAGGTCGATTGGACTTGGTTAGCCCCACTAATTGGGTTGATTAAGCCAGCTTAGTCATTTTAAACTTTAAAAATTCATAACTTTCAAAATATCTTTCAAAGATTCACCAAATTGGTTTTGGAGTCTCTCTGATATCAGGGGAGTTTAAGAAAATTAAAATTTCAATTTTCTAAAAAAGTTGATTTTTAATATTATTTTAATATTTTTAATAATTAAATAATAATAAAAATCACAAAAATAATAAAATTCACTAAAATGTTATATTTTGAATTTTAATCACTTGGGAACAAGTCCCATATTTTTCCTAGGTCTATTTAGTGAGATATTAATTTTTAAAGCTCTAGGGTAATTTTAAAATTAAAAAAATATATTTTCTAGCATTTTCACCAAAATAATTATAATAAATCAAAGAAAAATCAAAAAATTGCAAAGTTTGGTTCTCTGGAATCCTTGATATCAGAGAGAATTTTAAAAATTATAAAATTTATTTTTCAACATTTATTTTATTTTTAAATTAATTAATACTCCAGAATTTAAAATAATTCTAATAAATAAAATATAATTCAAAAAATTACAAAATTTGGTCCAAGTGGTCCTCTGGTCATTAGGAATGTCCCCTAATTTTCTTAAGGACAGAAACTTTCCCTTGGTCATGTTATTGAATTTTCCTTGGAAATTTCTATTTTCTACAAAAAATAATTATATAAATAAATTAAATACAGAAAAATCACATTTTCTCCTCTCATGTCTTCATTGACACATAAGTGAAGTCACATAAAAATTTCAAGTTCATTTGAGTTCAATTTAGTGAGTTATGAAATTATTAGGCTTAAAGGGCAAAATGGTAATTAAAATTTTAATCCTTAATTAAGACTTTAGGTTTAATAAAAAAATTAACAAGTAAAATATTTGATCCTAATCTGATTTGGATGATTGAAACTAAATAATCAAAGGGTAGAAACCCACTAAGCAATTTAAAATAATTAAACCTTAATTAAATAATTAATTGAATTTGGAAGAATAATAAAATTGGAATTATTAAAATAGGGATATTATTAGGAAGAGATTTATTCTTTAATTTAAAAATCCCTAAATTAATCATCTCATTAATACTCAACTCTTAATTAAAATGATAACTCAAATTTAAAATATTAAAAGACTTAATCATTAAATTAAAATTAAATCATTAAACTCTTTCAAAAAATTTCAATTAAATTAAATTAAATTAAATTAAAATTAAATTGAATTAAATTAAATTAAATTAATTAAATAAATTAAATTAAATTAAATAAATTAAATTAAATTAAATTAAATTAAATTAAAATTAAATTAAATTAAATTAAATTAAGAAATTAAATCAAATAAATTAAATTGAATTAAATTAAATCAAATCAAACTAAATTAATGAATTAAATTAAATTAAAATAAATTAAATTAAATTAAATTGAATTAAATAACCTCACTTAAGACATGAAGAAATAAATCTAAAATAACTTGAACACTATTCGAAACTTAAATCATTAATTTGAACTTAAATTTGAATCACAAATCATTAAATATCATTTTGCCCTTAGGAGCTTTAGTTATCATAACTCCTAAATAGAACATTAAAATGAAATGTTACTTCACTTATAGGACATTCAAATGTCCTAGTTCATCTGAGCAAGTTAACAAAACTTGAAAACCTCGGACGATCGATTCATTTACACAATTAAATTCATTTGGACTTGAAACAATCCTAGAAATATTGAAAAGATGTTTAAGATTCTTCTTAAGCACTTCCTCGATATGATAGGATATTTACAAGAACAATTGAACTTAATTGTTCTTTGATGAAGAAAATCGTCTTGAAGCTAAAAACACGAAAGAACACTAGACGTCATAGGAAATGACTAGTTATAGGATTAGGAACTTGGTAGAAAACCATAAACCTTTCCCTTAGCTTTACCTAGGAACTTGCTTAAATATTCTAATTGTGTTTTAAGTGCGGCTTGGGATGACGGGAAGACCCTCCGGGTACGCTTTTATTTTATTGCGATTTACTTTACGGCAATTTATTTAATCGCATCGCATTTACTTTTCTTGCATGATAAACAACGAGTTGCATGAAAACCTACACCTTTAGGACAGAAACCAAAACTGAAACCCAAAACTAAAATAAAAGACACTACAAGATAAAATTCACCTCCACAACATTTCAAAATATAAGACAACTCAAAATTTAATCACAAACGAACACAAAACTACAATTACAACTAAATTAAAACGTCTTGTTGGATGATCGGGAATACCTCGGATGATGTAACCTACGTGTTGCTAACGGGATTTCCCGCGGTCTAAATGAAAGTGTGGAACTCATTCGGTTGAGTTTAGCAAATTCATACTGGACTAAGTGAATCCGATAAAAATAATGGTGCTTGGAAGGATGGAACCGTGGGATCTTAACCGGTGTCGTTATAATCAACTTTAAGATTTGTTTTAATTAAAACACAAAAAACACTTGGAAATTAAGACTTCTCTAAACCGAACACTTCTCTCATCTCTTGATTTATGATTTCTAAAACTAAACCTCTGCAACAACAAGGAGCTCGGAGCATGGTGGGCGGCACGGCCATCGTCGTCGACAAAACTTGAACCTACTTCGACAAAACTTTCTTAGAATTAAATAACAAAGCCATAGGACTTCGAGGTAGTTTGCCTAGTGCAACATAAATCCTCAACTCTCCGTTAGGCATTTGCATTGCAAATTAAGCCCTAACCGGTCTTAGGATTCCGAGGTAGTCGTCCGGTACGACATAAACCCTCATATCTTCTAGGCAATTTGTATGATTCTATCATATAAATATAAGCCCTAATTAACTAAATTGGCAAGATTAAAACATTAAATAAACATTAGGACTTTCCTAAATCCAAGCCAAACAATAGGATAATCGGGAGATTACCGAAGTCCGCTTCGAATCCGTGATCTCTCCTACTTTTCTTCCTTTGAATTCCCAAAATAAAAATGTTCTAAATTTGATCCATTCCCTATTGAAATTCCAAAATTCAACCCCTTGAAAACTTAAACTTTGAAATTCTTGAGAGCGGAATTATTGATTATTATCGAGAGTTTTCTTAGGTGATTCCCATCACTTAAGATGTAATTAACTATAGGGGCTTGCCCTTATAGGGAACTTTAAGAACCCGGGTAATATAAACCCTGTTTAATAGTTTCATATTAAGCGGGGAATTTGTCGGCTTATAAAATTGGTTCGCGAGACCAAACGGATGTCACAAACCTTTCTAGTTTATTTAATCGAGCCCCATTATCGAAGCGGTGTGTCTATTCTTCGGGATAGATACACGGTTTGTGGTGCGGCGCTCGTTTATATAAACTATTCGGGATGTGAGATCAGTTTGATTTCATATCTTAAAATTTTCAAATTTAAAATTATTTTCAAAATCAAATACTACTTTTCAAATTATTTATTTAAATTAAATTAAAATTCGCCGACAATTTTTGTAGGCGACTCTCTTTTCAAAATAAAACACACAACCTAAAAATATGCCGACAAGTGGCACACTAAATCTTTTAGGAAGAAGAAAAAATTCACTTCTAAAGCTCAAAAACTTGGCACTCCCTTAACTGAGAAGGAGTTGGCTGGTACATCTAAGACTAGGGGAAGATCTAAATCTAGATCTCAGCCCCACTCTCGCCACCCACAGCTTTAATGATCAATTTTCTCTGCTGAAATATTAGGGGAATTGTGAATCCCCAAACTTTAAAAAGACTCATTTATCTTAATAAGAAACATAAGCTTAAGTGCTTTACTATTCTTGAACCCTTGGTTCATAAATACTCCCACAAAATAATCAGTAAATTTCTAGGATTCTCCCACTATGCTAACTCCAACAATAAGATATGGATTTTCTGTAGAAAGGAGATTTCCTGGTCCATCTTAATTGATAACCAGCAGTTCCTTCACTCTTCTTTTCAGATTAATGGACAAAGTGGTTTTGTCACTTTTGTTTATGTAGGCTGCAGCACTACTGATAGACAGGTCCTTTGGAATTCTCTTCACAACATTGGTGTGCAGATCAATTCCCCCTGGTTAATTGGTGGTGATTTCAACTGCATTAGTTCCACTGCTGAAAAACTTGGGGGTAGGCCCCCTAATATTGCCAAGATGAACATCTTCAACGATAATATCCAAGCTGCTAACTTTTTTGACATTGGCTTTAGGGGTCCCTCTTTCACCTGGAAAAGAGGAAAATTTTGGGAAAGGCTTGATAGAATTCTAGTGAATAACTGTTGAATCTCACAATGGCTTCTTACCTATGTGACCCACCTTAGCCTTGCTGGTTCTGACTATAGACCCCTCCTCATCACCATTACCTCCCTCAGTAGCAATTAATCTCCCTCTCCTTTCAAATATCTAAATGTTTGGTCTTCTCTTACTGAGTTCCTCAACTTTGTTTCCAATCACTGGTGTGGTATTGAGCATCCCTATCCTTTGATTAAGTTGAGTTTGCTCCAAATCAAATAGCAAAGCACTAAGAACTAGGAGGTGGAACTCTTTTGGTGACATTTTCCATTCTGTCACATATGCTGAAAAAGAAGTTAAGAAGCTGGAAGACGAAGTTCAAGCAGGAATTGCCAAGGAGGAACACCTCAACATTGCACAACAAAATCTGCTGCTGGCTATTGAAAGACAGGAACTTCTGCTGCAGCAGAAAGCTGCCATTAATCATTTTAAATTTGGAGACAGAAATACATCTTATTATCATGCTTACATTAAGTACAGAAGGCAATGTAACAATATACATTCCATACTTTCTAAAGATGGTAGAAGGCTTCAAAATTTTGAGGAAATAGCCCAGAATGCTGTTAAGCACTTCAAACAGTTACTTAATCTTCACAATGCCAACAGGAGATCTGTTGACACCTCTCTCCTGACTGATGTACACCATTACACCAGCAATCTAACCCTTACTGCTATCCCCACTGAACAGAAAGTTTGGAGTACCATCAGCTCAGTGGACAGCTCAAAAACTGCTGGGCCTAATGGCTACACGGCAGATTTTTATAAGAAAGCCTGGGAGCTGATTAAGGTGGAGGTGGTGGCTGCCATACAAAGTTTTTTTACTTGATTTACCCTTCCAAATTACTTCTGTGCTTCTAACATCATTTTGATCCCTAAAAATAAAATTTTGCAGAAGTGGGATCATTATAGGACAATTTGTCTTACCTCAGTGATCAGCAAATCTATCAGCAAAATTCTGGTGGGAAGACTTCAGCCTCATCTGGACAAGCTTATCTCCCCTAATCAAACAGCTTTTGTTAAGGGTAGATCAATCATTGATAATGTATTACTTGCATAGGAACTTCTCTTGGATCTGGATAAAGCAAATAGGGGTGGCAATCTCATCTACAAATTGGATATTCAAAAGGCATATGACACCATAAGCTGGGACTTTATTATTGATGTTCTCACTACTAAAGGTTTCCATGCCCAGTTTTGTACCCTCATCAGAAGATGGTTGGATTGTAATGAGCATTCCATACTGATTAGTGGTAAAGCCATGGGTAATTTCAAAGCTTCTAGAGGACTCAAGCAGGGAGACCCTCTATCCCTTACTAATTTCATTCTTGCTCTGGATTACTTCTCCAGGCTGATTGATAGGGAGGTGTTAAACCAAAGCTATTTCAGGTATCTCCATAAATCCAACATTGCTATTTCTCATCTTACCTATGCAGATGACATTATGTAGTTCTCAAGTGCTCAAAAGAATTCTATTAAGAAATCTAAAAACTGCTTGGACGCATTTCAAGCTCAGTCAGGAATGGTATTCAACATTGATAAATTCCAGCTAATCTTCTCTAAGAGGACCCCTATACACATCAAACACTGGATCATGGATTACACAGGTTTCTCTTACAGCACCATCCCCATCAAATACCTTGGGGCTTTACTCATTACTGGGAGGGCTAAGCAGACTCAATTAGAAGATATCCTCAATAAAATTAACTCCCAACATAATAATTGGACAAATGCTTTCCTTTATAATGGAGGAAGAATTACACTACTCCAGAGCATCCTCACTACTTTCCCATCCTACCTGATGCAAATGACTACTATGAAGAAAAGTACTTAAACACAATTGGAGAGGCCTTTTAACAGATTCCTTTGGTCTGGACAAAGACAGCAGATGCATTGGGCATCCTAGCAAAAAGTTATCAAACCAACTATGGCTGGTGGTTTGGGCTTCAAAGGTCTCCAGTATCTCTTGCAGGTGAATGTGTGCAAACTTTGGATCCATTTCAGATCCCAGACTTCATTGTGGGCTAAATTCATGAAGGGGAAGTATTGTAGAAACACTCACCCAAATCTTACTGTTAGGAAATTGGGTGACTCCAAAATCTGGGTGAAGATGATTAAGCATTAGCAAACTGCAGAAGATCTTTTCTTATGGGAGTTGGGTAAAGGGGAAATTAATTTCTGGTTGGATAACTGGTGTCCCAAGGACTGGCTGATTCCTAGACTGGCCAATGGTTATAATTACCTTAAGGTGGCTGACTTCTAGGATGTTCATCACTGGTCTTTACCTCTCCTTAGGGCTATACTACAATATCACTAGCTAATCAGATCTCTACTATAAAATTTGACAGGGGCAGACTGGATAGGATAAACTGGCAATTTTATAATCATCAAAGTATTACTAAGGAAATTTATTACAAGTTTTATCAATGGTCACCTGTTTCTTGGGAAATTGCATTTGGAGTAAATATTTGTCCCCCTCCATGTCCTTTATTTGCTGAAGAGTTTTTCATAATTCCATTGCCACTGACGACATTCTCAAAATGAAAGGTCTAAGGGGTCCTTCAATTTGTTTGTTGTGCCATAAGAAGGAAGAATCCATACCTCATATGTTTTTTCAATGTTTCTTTTCTCATGTTGTATGGAAAGAGCTGCTCACCTTGTTGGACAGAAGGGGTCCTGACATCCAGTGGGACCTTTTCCATGCTTGCTAGCATAACTGGTCCAACCAGAAGTTTCACACCATGCACTTCATTGTGCTTTGGTTCATTTGGATGGAAAGAAACCATTCTAAATTTGATGGTACTCAGGCAAGTGTTTCCCAGGTGGTGAGAAAATGCAAGTCTTTCTTGATCAAAATTATTTCTTATAAAGGGTTCCCTAATACACTCCAAATTGATCTCCTTAAGGTGAAAGTTCCTTCTATCATTAAAACTCTCATCTCGAAGCCTCCAACTGGCCTTATCATTAAAATTAACACTAATGGTAGTTTCACCAAGGACAGTGTTGGGGTTGGGGGTGTCATCAGAAGTCAGTCTGGCAAATGTCTCTTATTCTTTCAAGCCCCTGTTGATGCTCACGATCCACTTGAAGCTGAGCTTATTACTGTACACTTGGCTTTGTAATTAGCTTGGAAGGCTTCCTGGAACAACATTTGCATTGAAGTAGACTCCACAGTGCTACTAAAGAAAATTAATGATGCAAACTGGAACAATTCTAACTGGAACCACAATTACTGGATAACCCAAATTCACAGCATTTGTCCCCCCTATGCTACATTCTCTATCATCTATAGAGAGGGGAATAAGCCTGCTAACTGGTTAGCCTGCTCTAGTACTGCTTCCTTGAAAACTCTGGTATCTAATAACCCACCTTATGATCTTCATCTTCTACTTGTTGGGGATATGTTGGGACTGCCTTACCTCAGACTGGATGTTACTTTTTAGCTCTACTCCCCCGGTGCATTGTTGCTGTGCTTGTCTCTTGTGGATGTGTGTCTTAGATTGTTTTTTGGTTTTGTTTTTCTCTCCAGTATGTCGAGAATGTTTTGGTGGGTTTTGTTCTTATTGGGTCCTTGGTTTTGTTGGGTTGAAACCATGCCCAATTTCATGTTGTAACCACTTTTGTTGAAACATGTAAGGAGCTACTGCTCCTTTAGCTGAATATATATATATATATATATATATATATATATATTCAAAACTTTCTAATTAGGCAAGGAATATATTAATTAACATCAAGAGAACATTACAAAATTTGTACATGAGGAAGAGAAAGTCCATCACCATGTAACAAAAGAGCTAACTGAGGTAGAGGGATAGTACACATTACAATAGACTCATTATGATACCCTGCAGAGGCTAACCAGTGGGCAGGACCATTTCCCTTCCGTGAAGTGTGCAAAAATCTGGTCTAAGAAGAGTTGTACCACACACCCATTCTGTTGATCTATCTATTGACATGCCAAGGTGGTTGTTCCAGGCCCTGTAAAATTTTGATGCATATCATAGAATCAGATTCCACCAAAAGCTTTCCAAAATTACAACTATGGACAATGAATAATGCCCAATATATCGCAACGAACTCAGCTTCCGACACATCCAAGGCTGCAACAGGTGATGAGAAATAAAGCACACATTTCCCCTCATGGTTTATGAAAATCCCACCAAAATCAGCATCCCCCTGGCAGAAACTTCCATCAGTATTTACTTTCAGCCAAGAAGAAGGCGGAGGTGTCCAACAAATGAGTGTGAAAGCTCTGCCATGAAGAGCTAACATTGGCCTCCAATCTTTGCAAAAATTAGTCACCTTTTGTTGCTGGACAAGTTTTTGGAAGTATGAAATGAAATTAGTGGTCACAGTCCGTATAAAAGGGGGTTTTCCATCATACTTTTCTTGATTCCTGCACATCCAGATGAACCCTGCAACAGTACATGGCACAAATAAAAGATTCATTGCATGCCAATCATCCCAACAATTAAAGAAAGAGTGCCAGCTCAAAGTGATAGTATCTAAGGTCAACTTGGCCAGATATTGACCGAAATCTTCTGAGAAGTAGTGCAGCTGAAAACAAGGTGCTCCAAAGATTCTTCAGCACTGTGACATAAAGGACAACATGAAGGACCTCTCCAGGCTTTTAATTTCAAAATATCATCAGTAGGGAGAAGCCTATGCCAAAGTCTCCAATAGAAAAATGCCAGAGATGGGGTCAGCAGTCTGTCCCAAATTACCTTGCCTCACTCAGCTTGCTACAAATGGAAGAATTGAGTATAAATGAAAGTGGATAGTTTCTGAGAGGGACCATGTTTTGGGATAATTCTGTCCCTTTACCCAGGAGAGAAAATTGTGTGCTTGACAGACTGAGCCTGCTAACTGGATAAAATGGTATCAAGTACTCTGCAGTTCCACTGATTATCTGCCCAAAAGTCCTTGACTAGGCTGTTGTAATTGGTGCTTTACTGAGAACAGGTCACTTTCTCCCTAGTCCACACCCACTTATCAAACATGGCCATCCCCCAGCTCCCAATTGAATAAATCTTTAGCTTGATTTCTGATATGCACCATACTGTGCCACATCCTAAAATCCCCCAACTTGGAAGAGGAAAGTGATAGGTGTATGTTTCTGCAATATTTATCTTTCAGAAAGAGTGCTAATAAACTGTCTTGAGCTCTGAATCTTAACCAAATCTTGCAATGGTTAATAAAACTGAGGTGATTAAAACTCCTGAAACCTAAGCCCCCAGCATGTATGGGCTTACAAACCTTGTGCCAAGGTAACCAGTGATATTGCATCTGTTGCCCAGCCCATAAAAACTTCTTAAAAAGCCTCCCAAGAGTGACCTGAGTACTCTTCTTCATTGTGAACATCTAAAGGGCATAATAGGGGAGGGTAGTCAACATGCTTCTCAACAGTGTTACTCTTCTCCCATTGGACAAGAAGGAATTGGTCCAACAATTGAGTTGGCCCCTAATCTTGTCTATGACCTCATTGAATTGAGTTTGTTTAACTCTGCCCTAGATCAATTGCACTCCCAAAATAGTTAATAGGGAGAGAAGCTGGAGTACAACCAGTGTACTCAGAAATCCAGTGTTTAATGTGAGGTTGAACATGGTCACTGACATAGTAATAGTATTTTTGTTGATTGAGCCCCAGGATAGAAGTACATCGAAAGTGATGTAGACACTTGGAAACAGCTTTGACAGCAGATTTGGAGGCATTTGTGAAAAGTATGAGGTCATCACCATAAGATAAATGACTTACCTTTATGTTGGACTTGTCCTGGTAAGTTATATGAGCGGATTCAACTATCAAGTTATTCAGTAACTTGGAAAGGTAATGAAAGGCCAAAATAAATATTGTAGGAGATAATGGATCACCTTGCTTAATACCCTATATATATATATATATATATATATATATATATATATATATATATATATATATGTTCAATTTGAAACGTGACTGAATTAACCTTAAAAGAAATATAAAAAAATAAGTAAAACTAATTCAAAATTAATAATATGAAATTAAGTCCACTAAAATTCAAGTTCATTAAAAAATCAACTTCAAATGAAATAGAAATGTACACAATAAGTCTAAATTCAAATATAAATTGTTAAATATTAATATTTAAAAATAAATTAATTATAAATAAAGTAAATTAAAATAAAGTCAAACTTAAATTTCTAATTTAAAAAAATTATGAATCGAATGTATAAATTAACATTAAAATTTTTTATAAATAAATCATTAAATAAAAAATTAACTAGTTTATAAAATTTGAAATTAAAATAAATAAATTTGATATTTTAAATTATCCACATAAAATGCAAGTCATCAAAAATTCATTTCATATAACATTTTAATGATTAAACCCAAACGAATTACACGCATAACCTTCAGTACTCACTTCAGTTTAAATTCACACTAACTTTAATATTAATAAAACACAATTCATATTAAATTAATATGATATTCAAATATAACTAACTAATCAATTAAAATCATACCAAATCTTCCAATTTTACTAAAAAAAAAATCAAACTCTAAAATTCTAAATTTACTCTTATAAAACTCACCTCCAAATTCAAATCCATCAACTTTATAATATTTAACTAATTCTTCAACACATCCGAACACTATATTAACGCCAATCTAAGCTTGAAATCAAGCGAATCCAAATCCCAAGTTCATCACCCATGTGCAACTTTCAACCCGCTTCCTTGTCCATGGAATTTTGAGCTCTAAACCAAAATTCGGATCTCATAAACTCCACTAGCCCACAAGATCCATCACCTATTATTTTCTTGAACTTCTCATTGTATTCATCTCTTCATGGAAGCTTGCCTTAAGCCGAACGGAGCACTCAATATGGTATCTCCACATTGGTAGCACCTAAACATTGACCAATCCCTACTTCGCAACACCACATTGGTTCACTTCATTGACCTGCCACTCAACTTCTGCCCCAATTCTTGGTGCCCAAACTAGCTATTTGTGCCAAACAAAGCCCACAATGAGCCTCCCACACATATGAAAGTTCACACACCTTAAACTCCAGAGGATCCGAATTGTTTAACCTAAGTCATAACATCTTCCCTCCCTCATACCAAGCCCTACCATAGCCATTTCATTGCTTTAATCCCACAGCCAAAACTAGGACACTCTTCAATTCCCTAAACTACCATTCCATTCCATAATCTAAAGCCTCCATAAGATTTCCCATAACATAAAACCAGCTCCCCTATCGATTTCCCTTCAATTTAAGCTGCCTATCCCTCTATTGTGTCAACCTAAGCCACCTCTTGATTAAAATTAAATAAGGAGATTTTGGAGCTTGTAATTGGAGCTGGAGGACTGTTCATGAACTCAAATCAATTGTTCCACTACAACTAAAAGCTTGGTTCAGTTTTGTAAATCAGGTATAATGAAAACTTGGATTTAGGCCTTCAGTAGTTGGTCCATTGTGAAATAATTTTTTTGTTTTTGGAGAATTTGACAATATGATAAGTTACTTCTGTGATTGCGATCCTTCTAACTGCGTAAAATCTTAGAATTAGTGTTATGATTACATTGATAATGCGATTTTGGTTGGATGGTTCGGATTCATCATCTCATTAAGGATGCTGAATCGATCGTTCATTATCTTGTTTGGTTTCAATGGAGGAAATCAGTCGATTGAAGGATAAGATAAACCACATTTTTGATGATCATCATAATCATTAATTATCATATGCATACTAACTAGAGGCAGCAAAATGACATCGTATGTAATGATGGGCCAAAGGTTGGCTGGCGTGGCACTGAGTTGATTTCCTTTTCCTGAATGCATTTATTAAATCCAAAAAATCATTCAAACTCTAAAAATTTTAAAAAATACTTTTAAATAAAATTAGAAAAACCAAAATAAAAATTGGTAAACCCAGTAAACAATTAGGAAAAATGTGATAAAATTTGAAATTAATTAATAAATATAATTTTTTTAAGTAATTAAGAACAATTAAAAACCCTTTAATTCATAATAAATAAATAAAATAAAACCAAAATAATTTAAATTTTTTTAAAAAAATCACTTAATAATCTCATCCTTCTGTTGTTTTTTAAGAATATAAAATAATAATCAATTATGAAATTTTAATATCAGATATAAATCACAATAAAAAAATAAAGTAATAATAATAACTAAATAAAAGGAAAGAAATTGTCAAATTCAGAAAAAAAAAAATCAGAAATGTGTATTCCAATTTAATAAAGTGTTGAGATCATGCAATTTTACTCATTTAATTAAAGTAGCGGCATATTTACAATTCGATATTTACAATTACCATTATATTTCAAAGTTTTACTAAATTAGTAAAATCCATGTCTGTAATTTTGTAGTTCTATTTAAGGGACTGATTTGAATTAAGTGACCTAGAAAAAACTTAAATTGGGAATATAATTTATTTGACAAGGTATATTTGTAATTTATAAAAATTACATATATACCTCCCCCAATCATAAAATATTTTAATCTTAAT
Source organism: Papilionanthe hookeriana x Papilionanthe teres (assembly GCA_022702705.1). Taxonomy (NCBI): domain Eukaryota; kingdom Viridiplantae; phylum Streptophyta; class Magnoliopsida; order Asparagales; family Orchidaceae; genus Papilionanthe; species Papilionanthe hookeriana x Papilionanthe teres. Next base: position 81,050,627 of record CM040431.1, read on the forward strand.
TTACATAAATATGACTAAAATGAGATAAAATTAACAATCGATGTTTTATAAAATAAGAATAAATTTGTGAAAATTCAAAAATACAAATTCAACTTTAATGTTCTTAATCAATAAATTGGATATCAAAATTTTGAACAATTTTTAAATTTTGGTTTAAAAATTAATTAAGGTGATAACAGTAAAAGTTTAATTAGATGCATGAGTATAAAAGCAAAGATAGTTATATATGTAGTTTCTTGAAATTACATAAATGTATTTGTCACTTTTAAACTTGATAAAGTGAAAAATTAAAATTTTAATAAATTCCATAACTAAACCTACTAACTTAATAATAGAAAGAAAAATAGGAAATAAACAATTAAGTTTTATTTTGAAAAAAATTGATATATATATGCAAATTTCAAAATTACAAATAAACCCATAACATCCAAATCTGCATAAATCAATCATCTGAACTTGAAATTGTCTCAAATTTTCATATATCTAATTTTCCAACAATTTAAGAATAAAAATAACTAAAATCAAATAATGTTAATTAAAAGTAAATTAAAATAATTTAATTATTAAGTAATATCAATTATTTCTAAAAAATTCTATTGAAAGTAGAATGATTTGAGTTTGTTTAGAATTTTACAAAATCTCAATATCTTTTGAGATCACATGAATTTATTATAAATTATTAATAAAAAATGCATTAAAATTCAAATAATAATAAGAAATAAATAAAATTTTAAAAATTCTCAAAAATTTAACAAAACGTTTTTAAAAATGATAGAAAATCTTAGAAGTAATTTCAAAAGATTTCGAAAATATTTAACTTAAACTATACAAATCATTTTAAAATTTGCAAATTAACCAACTTCTAATTACAAATATTCATGAAATTTTAAAATTCTCTAATTTTATATTTTTATTCCATAATATTTGAAATACTTTTCTTATTTGTTTGTGATATTTTATATAATTTTGATATTATTTAAATATACCTATATGTTTTCTAAGCATATGTGTGATATTTATTTAATGTTCTAATAAATTCAAATGAAGTTTACAAATATTTTAAAAATTCATTAAAATCAATATATCATTAAAAACATAAGAAAACATGCATTTGAGTAAAATTTGAAGAAACAATAAAACATCACCACTTAAATTAAATGTATATTTTTGACCAGCCACACTTACAGTTGCACACAAAAAAGATATGTTATGTCACTAACCGTAGTTGTTGGAATAGGTCTGTGAGATCAGATTAATGTGTTCTGTTTGTTGTGATTGTTGTGTCTTCTCGTTGGACTCATTAGGTTTGGATGGGTTTTCCATGCTGCACTAAATATTAGGTCTAGTAATTAGCCTTTTCTGCTTGCAATGTATAATTTTCCTTTATATATCATGATTTGCAAACTTTACTTTGCAGGGTTTATAATAAACATAATATGTTCAAAATTTATATTGCAGGGCATCGCAGTAAACCTAGACTGCTGTACTAAACATAAGTTTAATTTCCTATTGAGACTTTGTTAAAACTAGGATGTTTGTCTTAGTTCGTCAACTACGGATATATAAATTGTCTAAATGAATGAACAATAATGGATGAACAACAATGGATGAATAGGAAGATAATGAACAACGAGGATGAATTTCAAATCATAAACTAATTGAGGGTTGAGTCTGACTTAAGTTTAGGACTTATTACCCCATTTCCTTTCTAAAAAATGATATGCGCTTTTGATTTTGCATCTTTTTCCATTTTTTTCCTACATAGATTTTATTTTTTTTTTTAGGTTTTTTCGTAGTATTCTTCTTTTAGCTTGGATTTCCTGGTAGGTTCTTTGAAAAATTATTTTTTACCCTTTAAATAGTTCAAACTAAAATATAAGAAAATCAAAATTTAAGACAAATTAACTAAAATAACAAAATATTAAATTCATATCTTAGAAACATCATTACATTTAAATAATATAAATGATATAAAATAAAAATTATTTGAAACCTTATCGACTTAAGAATAGCGAAGAAAAGATCACCTTTAGACATATCCATCAAATTGATTATATTCCTATTTTGGGGCCTTATTTCACATTTAGGGATGATTTATTCTATAAGAATAGCCGCCTTATAGAATGAGTTTGCCTTTGAGTATCGTCTTTACATTTAAATTTATTTTCATGCTTACATTCTAAATATTGCATACCTATACATAACCTACTTTCTTGTTTGACACTAAAATTTGACTAATTAAAATTATGAATGCGACGACCATAAAAATATCTAAATTTGAAATCGTAAAAGAAATTTTTTTTGAATAGTCTAAAGACATTGCATCTATGTCATATAGTTGGAATCATGATTTTATAATCAATTTTAAAACCGATCTTATTCTAATAAATAGCAACCTATTTTATCTTGTACTTTTTGAAATCGGTCATGCATAGTTTTAGTACTACTGATCTCATTTTTGGTCAATCCCATTTTCCTGACTTACACTTAACTTCATTTCACTAAAGGTGAGACTTGAGCAAACCCTAATTTAATAAGATTGAGTTTTAAATTAAAAAAAAAAGAATAAAAACGAATAAAGCAAAAAAAACTTCAAATATAACTAGTTTTAATTAAAATCCTAAAGGCCTAAAAAGAGTCTTAATTAACTAAATTCTATGATTATTGTTTTCTTTTCGGAGGTCATTGTAGTACACAAAATTTATTTTAAAAGTGTATGATACATATTATCAAATATAAAAAGCATGCAAATACATTCGATGATAGTTTGAATTAATATACATATAGAATTCTCAAGTTTAATTTTCATGCATGAAAAATACTATCTTACTAACCCTAAAATTAGTATTTTTCTCCACAGGCTAATCCGGTGATCCAAATTACTTTTTGTAAATTACATAATCTTTAATATAACATATAAAGAGTATGTAAACTAGTTTGGTGGTCATACAACAATATTTTCTTGTAAAGTTGTGCACTTATGATTTTCATGTATAAGAAATAGTCAAATATACAATATTTTAAAAGAGTCAACAATTTTTAAAAATAGACTTCGTAATTGCATCCATATCATCAAAACTTATAAATAGAGCCCATCCTCGCATTAATCCAACTATGTTTGGTGGCATGTTGACTCGAAGAGATTATCAGAAAATTTAATTAAAATCTCTAACACAAAAAACTAAATCTTTTATCTCTTATGGATTTATGTCCACTTCGACTTAAGATATTTTAACATGGAGCTTGTTTTAATCAAAATCACTTACAACGCCAAATAATTCCTTACATGTTTCCTTATCTAATAAGCCCAAGTCAAAAGTTTGACCATAACCAACATGTAACCATACTGTAACCAACTTTTAACCATATTGCCACTTTAAATGCTCATGACTTGAGCTAGACATCTCCATTTTCATATTTTTTTGGACTATTAGATTCCTTCTTTCATCTCCTTTCAAATGTTACATTTTTCAATGATTACCCTAACTTCCTTGTTAAATTACCAAAATACACCTCCCTTTGTGGAAAATTCTTTCTGTTTCCTTTAATCTAAGCCCTTAATTATTTTTTTAAGTCACTCTATTTGTCCAATCCTCTCTTTGCACCTCACCAATCCATTTCCTCCCTCTTTATTCAACCACTCTATCCATCCACCCCCAATATCTCTCTCTCTCTCTTCTCCATTTCATTAAATCTCCTCCCTCCATTTTTTCCTTAACCTCTTCCAGTCATCTTAGCCTTCCACTTCTCCACATCACCAAATAAGCATCCGCCTAATTCTACTAAAAACAATGAAAATTGTACACCCAATTCTCCTAATCCATCATTCCATTACTTCCAACTCTTAAACCCGCGAGCCATCTCCCTCTTCTTTCTCTCCTACGCAGTGCCTTCATTCTCCCCTTTACTTTATCAAACTAAGAAGACCAATGCACAAGCCAAGGAATCAGAGCCAAGGAAAATCCTCAAATCAAATCAAGGACGAACCAAGATAAAATCATTCACAAAGGAAGGTATATCATTATTTCTTCCTCTCCCAATTTGAAATTTTACCATGTGATTTAGTAAGTTTCCATGTATTTCATGTTACTGCATGCTTAATTTCATTTTTCATTGTGTGGTTTTTTAATTCTCTATGCATTCATGTTATTGCATGTTTAATTTTATTTTGTTCTATAAGATTTAGTAATTCTCAACGTCGTTCATGTTACAACATGTTTAGTTGCATTTTCCATCATGTGATTTAGTAGTTCTCCATGTTCTTCATATTATTGCATGTTCAGTTTCATTTTCTACCATTTTATTTTGTAATTCCCAAAGTCCATTATGTTATTTCTTGTTTAATTTAATTTTCCATCATGAATTATTTTTCCTTTTGATCTCCCTTGCATGTTTTACCATGTATACGTTCTCTTTTGCATAGTAAACCATAAGGCCTTCATTCTTTTAATATTATTTAAGTTTATGTTATCTCTTACATGGTAAATTATAGGACTTTACTTTATGTTGTTTATTACTACGTGATTATCATCTTTTTCCCCTTCATTTTTTGTTAGCTCAAACATTTTTACCATTTCAAACTAATCCAAAAAAAATAATAATTTACCAAAAATTATATAAACCAAAAACAAATAAACACTTATAAAACCAATGTTCATTAATACACCCTAAATAAAGATCTCCTAATTCCTAAACTTATCATAAATCTTCCCACCCATTGATCCATGAAAAAAATACCTATTTTTATGCCTTGATTTTTATCAAATTCTTAAGGAAGTTATGCTTTAATGAAAGGTATTTTTGTGTTTTGGATGTAGGTGATGCAAAAATGTTCAAGAAAGAAAAAAAGATGAAAAAGGAGCAAAAATGAGCCAAAATGGACCTAAAATGCAAAATTGTCAAAATAATTCGCCTGGCACCTAGGCGCCAAAATCCGACGCCTAAGCTCTAGTTCGATACAGAATTCTATAAGATTTTTGACGACTTTTGGACGGTTATTTTGACGGTGTGAGCGGTTATTGGACCATTTAGAAGATTGACAGTTATTCCTGAATTATAGGACATGTGATACATTGTATTTGGACGCTTGGAAAGGGTTAGGATCGTGAAGAGGTGCGATCCAAACTGAAGAGGTGCGAAGATCTGGACGCGGAGCCCGGCTCCTTGGCGCCAGATTCCGGCGCTTAGGCACTGGACACACCTTCTAGAAGATTCATTGAACCTAGACACATTTTGAAGAGGTGCTTCAAGGCAACCCTTGAAGCCTATAAATAGAAGGCTACTCCTTCAGAGAAAAACGAGCTAAAATTAACAATTTGTACCTCCCTCAATCGTTAAATATTTTAATCTTAATTTACATAAATATGAATAAAATGAGTTAAAATTAACAATCGATGTTTTATAAAATAAGAATAAATTTGTGAAAATTCAAAAATACAAATTCAACTTTAATGTTCTTAATCAATAAATTGGATATCAAAATTTTTGAACAATTTTTAAATTTTGGTTTAAAAATTAATTAAGGTGATAACAGTAAAAGTTTAATTAGATGCATGAGCATAAAAGCAAAGATAGTTATATATGTAGTTTCTTGAAATTACATAAATGTATTTGTCACTTTTAAACTTGATAAAGTGAAAAATTAAAATTTTAATAAATTCCATAACTAAACCCACTAACTTAATAATAGAAAGAAAAATAGGAAATAAACAATTAAGTTTTATTTTGAAAAAAATTGATATATATGCAAATTTCAAAATTACAAATAAACCCATAACATCCAAATCTGCATAAATCAATCATCTGAACTTGAAATTGTCTCAAATTTTCATATATCTAATTTTTCAACAATTTAAGAATAAAAATAACTAAAATCAAATAATGTTAATTAAAAGTAAATTAAAATAATTTAATTATTAAGTAATATCAATTATTTCTAAAAAATTCTATTGAAAGTAGAATGATTTCAGTTTGTTTAGAATTTTACAAAATCTCAATATCTTTTGAGATCACATAAATTTATTATAAATTATTAATTAAAAATGCATTAAAATTCAAATAATAATAAGAAATAAATAAAATCTTAAAAATTCTCAAAAATTTAACAAAACGTTTTTAAAAATGATAGAAAATCTTAGAAGTAATTTCAAAAGATTTCGAAAATATTTAACTTAAACAATACAAATCATTTTAAAATTTGCAAATTAACCAACTTCTAATTACAAATATTCATGAAATTTTAAAATTCTCTAATTTTATATTTTTATTCCATAATATTTGAAATACTTTTCTTATTTGTTTGTGATATTTTATATAATTTTGATATTATTTAAATATACATATATGTTTTCTAAGCATATGTGTGATATTTATTTAATGTTCTAATAAATTCAAATGAAGTTTACAAATATTTTAAAAATTCATTAAAATCAATATATCATTAAAAACATAAGAAAACATGCATTTGAGTAAAATTTGAAGAAACAAGAAAACATCACCACTTAAATTAAATGTATATTTTTGACCAGCCACACTTACAGTTGCACACAAAAAAGATATGTTATGTCACTAACCGTAGTTGTTGGAATAGGTCTGTGAGATCAGATTAATGTGTTACTGTTTGTTGTAATTGTTGTGTCTTCTCGTTGGACTCATTAGGTTTGGATGGGTTTTCCATGCTGCACTAAATATTAGGTCTAGTAATTAGCCTTTTCTGCTTGCAATGTATAAGTTTCCTTTATATATCATGATTTGCAAACTTTACTTTGCAGGGTTTATAATAAACATAATATGTTCAAAATTTATATTGCAGGGCATCGCAGTAAACCTAGACTGTTGTACTAAACATAAGTTTATTTTCCTATTGAGACTTTGTTAAAACTAGGATGTTTGTCTTAGTTCGTCAACTACGGATATCTAAATTGTCTAAATGAATGAACAATAATGGATGAACAACAACGGATGAATAGGAAGATAATGAACAACGAGGATGAATTTCAAATCATAAACTAATTGAGGGATGAGTCTGACATAAGTTTAGGACTTATTACCCCATTTCCTTTCTAAAAAATGATATGCGCTTTTGATTTTGCATCTTTTTCCATTTTTTTCCTACATAGATTTTAGTTTTTATTTTAGGTTTTTTCGTAGTATTCTTCTTTTAGCTTGGATTTCCTGGTAGGTTCTTTGAAAAATTATTTTTTACCCTTTAAATAGTTCAAACTAAAATATAAGAAAATCAAAATTTATGACAAATTAACTAAAATAACAAAATATTAAATTCATATCTTAGAAACATCATTACATTTAAATAATATAAATGATATAAAATAAAAATTATTTGAAACCTTATTGATTTAAGAATAGCGAAGAAAAGATCACCTTTAGACATATCCATCAAATTGATTATATTCCTATTTTGGGGCCTTATTTCACATTTAGGGATGATTTATTCTATAAGAATAGCCGCCTTATAGAATGAGTTTGCCTTTGAGTATCGTCTTTACATTTAAATTTATTTTCATGCTTACATTCTAAATATTGCATACCTATACATAACCTACTTTCTTGTTTGACACTAAAATTTGACTGATTAAAATTATGAATGCGACGACCATAAAAATTTCTAAATTTGAAATCGTAAAAGAAATTTTTTTTGAATAGTCTAAAGACATTGCATCTATGTCATATAGTTGGAATCATGATTTTATAATCAATTTTAAAACCGATCTTATTCTAATAAATAGCAACCTATTTTATCTTGTACTTTTTGAAATCGGTCATGCATAATTTTAGTACTACTGATCTCATTTTTGGTCAATCCCATTTTCCTGACTTACACTTAACTTCATTTCACTAAAGGTGAGACTTGAGCAAACCCTAATTTAATAAGATTGAGTTTTAAATTAAAAAAAAAAGAATAAAAACGAATAAAGCAAGAAAAACTTCAAATATAACTAGTTTTAATTAAAATCCTAAAGGCCTAAAAACAGTCTTAATTAACTAAATTCTATGATTATTGTTCTCTTTTCGGAGGTCATTGTAGTACACAAAATTTATTTTAAAAGTGTATGATACATATTATTAAATATAAAAAGCATGCAAATACATTCGATGATAGTTTGAATTAATATACATATAGAATTCTCAAGTTTAATTTTCAGGCATGAAAAATACTATCTTACTAACCCTAAAATTAGTATTTTTCTCCACAGGCTAATCCGGTGATCCAAATTACTTTTTGTAAATTACATAATCTTTAATATAACATATAAAGAGTATGTAAACTAGTTTGGTGGTCATACAACAATATTTTCTTGTAAAGTTGTGCACTTATGATTTTCATGTATAAGAAATAGTCGAATATACAATATTTTAAAAGAGTCAACAATTTTTAAAAATAGACTTCGTAATTGCATCCATATCATCAAAACTTATAAATAGAGTCCATCCTCGCATTAATCCAACTATGTTTGGTGGCATGTTGACTCGAAGAGATTATCAGAAAATTTAATTAAAATCTCTAACACAAAAAACTAAATCTTTTATCTCTTATGGATTTATGTCCACTTCGACTTAAGATATTTTAACATGGAGCTTGTTTTAATCAAAATCACTTACAACGCCAAATAATTCCTTACATGTTTCCTTATCTAATAAGCCCAAGTCAAAAGTTTGACCATAACCAACATGTAACCATACTGTAACCAACTTTTAACCATATTGCCACTTTAAATGCTCATGACTTGAGCTAGACATCTCCATTTTCAATTTTTTTTGGACTATTAGATTCCTTCTTTCATCTCCTTTCAAATGTTACATTTTTCAATGATTACCCTAACTTCCTTGTTAAATTACCAAAATACACCTCCCTTTGTGGAAAATTATTTTTGTTTCCTTTAATCTATGCCCTTAATTATTTTTTTAAGTCACTCTATTTGTCCAATCCTCTCTTTGCACCTCACCAATCCATTTCCTCCCTCTTTATTCAACCACTCTATCCATCCACCCCCAATATATCTCTCTCTCTCTCTTCTCCATTTCATTAAATCTCCTCCCTCCATTTTTTCCTTAACCTCTTCCAGTCATCTTAGCCTTCCACTTCTCCACATCACCAAATAACCATCCGCCTAATTCTACTAAAAACAATGAAAATTGTACACCCAATTCTCCTAATCCTTCATTCCATTACTTCCAACTCTTAAACCTGCGAGCCATCTCCCTCTTCTTTCTCTCCTACGCAGTGCCTTCATTCTCCCTTTTACTTTATCAAACTAAGAAGACCAATGCACAAGCCAAGGAATGAGAGCCAAGGAAAATCCTCAAATCAAATCAAGGACGAACCAAGATAAAATCATTCACAAAGGAAGGTATATCATTATTTCTTCCTCTCCCAATTTGAAAATTTACCATGTGATTTAGTAAGTTTCCATGTATTTCATGTTACTGCATGCTTAATTTCATTTTTCATTGTGTGGTTTTTTAATTCTCTATGCATTCATGTTATTGCATGTTTAATTTTATTTTGTTCTATAAGATTTAGTAATTCTCAACGTCGTTCATGTTACAACATGTTTAGTTGCATTTTCCATCATGTGATTTAGTAGTTCTCCATGTTCTTCATATTATTGCATGTTCGGTTTCATTTTCTACCATTTTATTTTGTAATTCCCAAAGTCCATTATGTTATTTCTTGTTTAATTTAATTTTCCATCATGAATTATTTTTCCTTTTGATCTCCCTTGCATGTTTTACCATGTATACGTTCTCTTTTGCATAGTAAACCATAAGGCCTTCATTCTTTTTATATTATTTAAGTTTATGTTATCTCTTACATGGTAAATCATAGGACTTTACTTTATGTTGTTCATTACTACGTGATTATCATCTTTTTCCCCTTTATTTTTTGTTAGCTCAAACATTTTTACCATTTTAAACTAATCCAAAAAAAAAAATAATTTACCAAAAATTATATAAACCAAAAACAAATAAACACTCATAAAACCAATGTTCATTAATACACCCTAAATAGAGATCTCCTAATTCCTAAACTTATCATAAATCTTCCCACCCATTGATCCATGAAAAAAATACCTATTTTTATGCCTTGATTTTTATCAAATTCTTAAGGAAATTATGCTTTAATGAAAGGTATTTTTGTGTTTTGGATGTAGGTGATGCAAAAATGTTCAAGAAAGAAAAAAAGATGAAAAAGGAGCAAAAAGGAGCCAAAATGGACCTAAAATGCAAAATTTTCAAAATAATTGGCCTGGCACCTAGGCGCCAGAATCTGACGCCTAAGCTCTAGTTCGATACAGAATTCTATAAGATTTTTGACGACTTTTGGACGGTTATTTTGACGGTGTGAGCGGTTATTGGACCATCTAGAAGATTGACAGTTATTCCTGAAGTATAGGACATGTGATACATTGTATTTGGACGCTTGGAAAGGGTTAGGATCGCGAAGAGGTGCGATCCAAACTGAAGAGGTGCGAAGAACTGGACGCGGAGCCCGGCTCCTTGGCGCCAGATTCCGGCGCCTAGGCACTGGACACACCTTCTAGAAGATTCATTGAACCTAGACACATTTTGAAGAGGTGCTTCAAGGCAACCCTTGAAGCCTATAAATAGAAGGCTACTCCTTCAGAGAAAAACGAGTTAAAATTAACAATTTATACCTCCCTCAATCATTAAGTATTTTAATCTTAATTTACATAAATATGACTAAAATTAGTTAAAATTAACAATGGATGTTTTATAAAATAAGAATAAATTTGTGAAAATTCAAAAATACAAATTCAACTTTAATGTTCTTAATCAATAAATTGGATATCAAAATTTTGAACAATTTTTAAATTTTGGTTTAAAAATTAATTAAGGTGATAACAGTAAAAGTTTAATTAGATGCATGAGTATAAAAGCAAAGATAGTTATATATGTAGTTTCTTGAAAGTACATAAATGTATTTGTCACTTTTAAACTTGATAAAGTGAAAAATTAAAATTTTAATAAATTCCATAACTAAACCTACTAACTTAATAATATAAAGAAAAATAGGAAATAAACAATTAAGTTTTTTTTTGAAAAAAATTGATATATATGCAAATTTCAAAATTACAAATAAACCCATAACATCCAAATCTGCATAAATCAATCATCTGAACTTGAAATTGTCTCAAATTTTCATATATCTAATTTTTCAACAATTTAAGAATAAAAATAACTAAAATCAAATAATGTTAATTAAAAGTAAATTAAAATAATTTAATTATTAAGTAATATCAATTATTTCTAAAAAATTCTATTGAAAGCAGAATGATTTGAGTTTGTTTAGAATTTTACAAAATCTCAATATCTTTTGAGATCACATGAATTTATTATAAATTATTAATTAAAAGTGCATTAAAATTCAAACAATAATAAGAAATAAATAAAATTTTAAAAATTCTCAAAAATTTAACAAAACGTTTTTAAAAATGATAGAAAATCTTAGAAGTAATTTCAAAAGATTTTGAAAATATTTAACTTAAACTATACAAATCATTTTAAAATTTGCAAATTAACCAACTTCTAATTACAAATATTCATGAAATTTTAAAATTCTCTAATTTTATATTTGTATTCCATAATATTTGAAATACTTTTCTTATTTGTTTGTGATATTTTATATAATTTTGATATTATTTAAATATACCTATATGTTTTCTAAGCATATGTGTCATATTTATTTAATGTTCTAATAAATTCAAATGAAGTTTACAAATATTTTAAAAATTCATTAAAATCAATATATCATTAAAAACATAAGAAAACATGCATTTGAGTAAAATTTGAAGAAACAATAAAACATCACCACTTAAATTAAATGTATATTTTTGACCAGACCACACTTACGGTTGCACACAAAAAGATATGTTATGTCACTAACCGTAGTTGTTGGAATAGGTCTGTGAGATCAGATTAATGTGTTCTGTTTGTTGTGATTGTTGTGTCTTCTCGTTGGACTCATTAGGTTTGGATGGGTTTTCCATGCTGCACTAAATATTAGGTCTAGTAATTAGCCTTTTACTGCTTGCAATGTATAATTTTCCTTTATATATCATGATTTGCAAACTTTACTTTGCAGGGTTTATAATAAACATAATATGTTCAAAATTTATATTGCAGGGCATCGCAGTAAACCTAGACTGCTGTACTAAACATAAGTTTAATTTCCTATTGAGACTTTGTTAAAACTAGGATGTTTGTCTTAGTTCGTCAACTACGGATATCTAAATTGTCTAAATGAATGAACAATAATGGATGAATAACAACGGATGAATAGGAAGATAATGAACAACGAGGATGAATTTCAAATCATAAACTAATTGAGGGATGAGTCTGACTTAAGTTTAGGACTTATTACCCCATTTCCTTTCTAAAAAATGATATGCGCTTTTGATTTTGCATCTTTTTCTATTTTTTTCCTACATAGATTTTAGTTTTTATTTTAGGTTTTTTCGTAGTATTCTTCTTTTAGCTTGGATTTCCTGGTAGGTTCTTTGAAAAATTATTTTTTACCCTTTAAATAGTTCAAACTAAAATATAAGAAAATCAAAATTTAAGACAAATTAACTAAAATAACAAAATATTAAATTAATATCTTAGAATCATCATTACATTTAAATAATATAAATGATATAAAATAAAAATTATTTGAAACCTTATCGATTTAAGAATAGCGAAGAAAAGATCACCTTTAGACATATCCATCAAATTGATTATATTCCTATTTTGGGGCCTTATTTCACATTTAGGGATGATTTATTCTATATGAATAGCCGCCTTATAGAATGAGTTGGCCTTTGAGTATCGTCTTTACATTTAAATTTATTTTCATGCTTACATTCTAAATATTGCATACCTATACATAACCTACTTTCTTGTTTGACACTAAAATTTGACTAATTAAAATTATGAATGCGACGACCATAAAAATTTCTAAATTTGAAATCGTAAAAGAAATTTTTTTTGAATAGTCTAAAGACATTGCATCTATGTCATATAGTTGGAATCATGATTTTATAATCAATTTTAAAACAGATCTTATTCTAATAAATAGCAACCTATTTTATCTTGTACTTTTTGAAATCGATCATGCATAGTTTTAGTACTACTGATCTCATTTTTGGTCAATCCCATTTTCCTGACTTACACTTAACTTCATTTCACTAAAGGTGAGACTTGAGCAAACCCTAATTTAATAAGATTGAGTTTTAAATTAAAAAAAAAAAGAATAAAAATGAATAAAGCAAAAAAAACTTCAAATATAACTAGTTTTAATTAAAATCCTAAAGGCCTAAAAACAGTCTTAATTAACTAAATTCTATGATTATTGTTTTCTTTTCTGAGGTCATTGTAGTACACAAAATTTATTTTAAAAGTGTATGATACATATTATCAAATATAAAAAGCATGCAAATACATTCGATGATACTTTAAATTAATATACATATAGAATTCTCAAGTTTAATTTTCAAGCATGAAAAATACTATCTTACTAACCCTAAAATTAGTATTTTTCTCCACAGGCTAATCTGGTGATCCAAATTACTTTTTGTAAATTACATAATCTTTAATATAATATATAAAGAGTATGTAAACTAGTTTGGTGGTCATACAAAAATATTTTCTTGTAAAGTTGTGCACTTATGATTTTCATGTATAAGAAATAGTCGAATATACAATATTTTAAAACAGTCAACAATTTTTAAAAATGGACTTCGTAATTGCATCCATATAATCAAAACCTATAAATAGAGACCATCCTTGCATTAATCCAACTATGTTTGGTGGCATATTGAGTCGAATAGATTATCAGAAAATTTATATAAAATCTCCAACACAAAAAACTAAATCTTTTATCTCTTATGGATTTATGTCCACTTCGACTTAAGATATTTTAACATGGAGCTTGTTTTAATCAAAATCACTTACAATGCCAAATAATTCCTTACATGTTTCGTTATCTAATAAGCCCAAGTCAAAAGTTTGACCATAACCAACATGTAACCATACTGTAACCAACTTTTAACCATATTGCCACTTTAAATGCTCATGACTTGAGCTAGACATCTCCATTTTCAAATTTTTTTGGACTATTAGATTCCTTCTTTCATCTCCTTTCAAATGTTACATATTTCAATGATTACCCTATCTTCCTTGTTAAATTACGAAAATAAACCTCCTTTTCTGGAAAATTCTTTCTGTTTCCTTTAATCTAAGCCCTTAATTATTTTTTTAAGTCACTCTATTTGTGCAATCCTCTCTTTGCACCTCACCAATCCATTTCCTCCTTCTTTATTCAACAACTCTATCCATCCACCCCCAATATCTCTCTCTCTCTCTCTTCTCCATTTCATTAAATCTCCTCTCTCCATTTTTTCCTTAACCTCTTCCAGTCATCTTAGCCTTCCACTTCTCTACATCACCAAATAACCATCCCCCTAATTCTACTAAAAACAATGAAAATTGTACACCCAATTCTCCTAATCCTTCATTCCATTACTTCCAACTCTTAAACCCGCGAGCCATCTCCCTCTTCTTTCTCTCCTACGCGGTGCCTTCATTCTCCCCTTTACTTTATCAAACTAACAGGACCAATGCACAAAACAAGGAATCAGAGCTAAGGAAAATCCTCAAATCAAATCAAGGACGAACCAAGATAAAATGATTCACAAGGAAGGTATATCATTATTTCTTCCTCTCCCAATTTGAAATTTTACCATGTGATTTAGTAAGTTTCCATGTATTTCATGTTATTGCATGCTTAATTTCATTTTTCATTGTGTGGTTTTTTAATTCTCTATGCATTCATGTTATTGCATGTTTAATTTTATTTTATTCTATAAGATTAAGTAATTCTCAACGTCGTTCTTGTTACTACATGGTTAGTTGCATTTTCCATCATGTGATTTAGTAATTCTCCATGTTCTTCATATTATTGCATGTTTAATTTCATTTTCCACCATTTTATTTTGTAATTCCCAAAGTCCATTATGTTATTTCTTGTTTAATTTAATTTTCCATCATGAATTATTTTTCCTTTTGATCTCCCTTGCATGTTTTACCATGTATACGTTCTCTTTTGCATAGTAAACCATAAGGCCTTCATTCTTTTTATAATATTTAAGTGTATGTTATCTCTTACATGGTAAATCAGAGGACTTTACTTTATGTTGTTTATTACTACGTGATTATCATCTTTTTCCCCTTCATTTTTTTTTAGCTCAAACATTTTTACCATTTCAAACTAATCCAAAAAAAAAATAATTTACCAAAAGTTATATAAACCAAAAACAAATTAACACTAATAAAACCAATGTTCATTAATACACTTTAAATAGAGATCTCTTAATTTCTAAACTTATCATAAACCTTCCCACCCATTGATGCATGAAAAAAATACTTATTTTTATGCCTTGATTTTTATCAAATTCTTAAGGATATTATACTTTAATGAAATGTATTTTGTGTTTTGGATGTAGGTGATGCAAAAATGTTCAAGAAAGAAAAAAAGATGAAAATGGAGCAAAAGGGAGCCAAAATGGAACTAAAATGCAAAATTGGCAAAATAATTGGCCTAGCGCCTAGGCGCCAAAATCCGGAGCCTAAGCGCTAGTTAGATACAGAATTCTATAAGATTTTTGACTACTTTTGGATGGTTATTTTGACGGTGTGAGCGGTTATTGGATCATCTAGAAGATTAGCAGTTATTCCTGAATTATAGGACATGTGATACATTGTATTTGGATGCTTGGAAACGGTTAGGATCGCGAAGAGGTGCGATCCAAACTGAATAGGTGCAAAGAACTGGACGCGGAGCCCGGTGCCTAGGCGCCAGATTCCGGCGCCTGGGCACCAGACACACCTTCTAGAAGATTCATTGAACTTAGACACATTTTGAAGAGGTGCTTCAAGGCAACCCTTGAAGCCTATAAATAGAAGGCTACTCCTTCAGAGAAAAACGCCCAACTTAGCCCCACGCCACACATAGCCTAAAATAAGAGAGAGATCCCATAGTTCCATTTAAAGAGATTAAAGAAATATTTTAAAGGGCCATATTTATAGTTTTCTAGTGAGTTTATTTTGAGTTTGTACTGAGAGTACTAGAAGAGTCATTGCTTTTGAAGTCTATTTACTTTGGAGTTAGAAGGATTCAGAGGTTCAGTTGGAGAAACACTTGAGATAAGTATTTGTATTTTGATTTAAAGTTTTATTTATATGTTTTGTTTTTTAAATTCAATGTGTTCTGAGTAGTTACTTTGCTTTCTCCTTTCAATTATGAAAAGATAAATAAGATATTATAACATTTGTTGGAGAATTAAAAACAATATATATTTTTTAAATATTGTGATGATATTAATACCGGATCTTAATTTACTATTTAAATTGGCCATTTAAATTGTTAAAATCTGTTGAAAAGTTTTGAGACCTAGAAGGAGATGAATTCTTAACTAGTAGATATCACATGAATCCATGGGTAGTCGAAGGCCTTGCGCGGGTTATTCAAAGTGAAGTACAAATAAATAGGAAGATAATATTTATGGGCGTAGAATTGATATGTTTTTAGAGTGACATGCTAAATTCTTGTAATTTGGTTTATAGAGAAGGAAAAGGTCACTAGTAGGGCCGACCATAGCCACCCTTGGACATCTAGTAATGTGAGCCTAGATTAACCCATTCTACTAACAATACATCCAGACTTGATCTATAGATTAGCCAATATTCTTTATACTATCGAGTGAAGGTAAAGAATAGGAATGCTTCTATTTGGCACAATACCATAAATTTATATTCTCCACAAATATTACATTATCTAAAAAAATCTTGGATTAATTGAAAGGAAGAAAGTTGTTTTCTTATTTTATTTTCATCAATCATTAGTTTATTACTGCTTTATTTCTGCATCTCGTAAATTAAATATTAACTTTTTAATTTTAAAAGAAATACATAAAAATAAAATCAAAATATTTAAAATAAAAATCTATAATCCTCCTCGTGGGATCGATACTGGGGTCTTAATTTAAAGCCCTATAATACTTGATACGATATGTATACTTGCGTAGTACCCCTAGTGTGTAAAATATATTCTATAAAATTATATTTATATACACTAGCCGCTATTATTATTTAAGTCAAAGTATTGACCATAACATATTTTTGATAACATATATTACTGCATTGTTTGGCGATTGCAAACCAAGTTTTTTGGTGCATTGCTGTGGATCGAGGGTCAAGTTTTTGGCGCCGTTGCCGGGGAGGCAAAGATTTTAGATTTTAAATATTTTATTTCATTTATTCTTTTTATTGTCTAAAATATAAAATATTAAAAAAAATAACAAAAAGAAATATATATATATATATATATATATATATATATATATATATATATGTAATTTTATTACTTTTTATTTACTTTTTTTATGCGTAGTTCTGGATCTGAATGATTATTACCTTTAGATTTTGAATTAGAAAGAACTATTAGAAGAATTAAAAAAGAAAACAAATTCAATAATATCAAGAGATGGCTAATTTACATAATAATTTACAAAATCCAAATGAAATTAATGAACAAAATGTTTACAAACCATTAAGGGATTATGCTAACCCTACAGTAGATGAACTTCATAGTAGTATTCTAATACCTACTGTAGATGCTAATACTTTTAAGCTTAAACCGTCTATTATTCAAATGGTTCAAAATAATCAATTTGGGGGAACACCAAATGAGGATCCAAATTTACACCTTACTAGTTTTTTAGAACTTTGTGCTACCTTTAAATATAACAATATTTCTGATGATGCTATTAGACTTAGAATCTTTCCTTTTTCTTTAAGAGATAAAGCAAAGATGTGGTTGAACTCATTAGCAACAGGTTTTATTAAAACATGGGCTGAAATGACACAAAAATTCCTTGCTAAATATTTTCCTCCTTCTAAAACTGCTAAATTAAGAAATGATATTACTTCATTTAGTCAATTTGACGGGGAGACAATTTATGAAACTTGAGAAATATTTAAATAACTATTAAGAAAATTTCCTCATCATGCTTTACCTGATTGGTTAATCATTCAAACATTTTATAACGGACTTATTGGATCACTTAAATCAGTTATTGATGCTGCTGCTGGAGGATGTTTAATGGCTAAATCATTTGAAGAAGCTTATGCTTTAATTGAAGAAATGACTAACAATAATTTTCAATGGCCTTCTGAAAGGATTAATCCTAAAAGAATGACAATTATTCATGATAACGAAGCATTTTCTATCTTAGCTTCACAAGTAGCTGCAATATCTAAGAAATTAGATAATTTTCCTATCAATATATCACATAACAACTCTGCTAATAATGAAGATTCTCAAACTATTGAAACTTTACAAGCTATTGCTAGTAAAAAATAACCCTTATTCCAATTGTTATAATCTTGGATGGAAAAATTACCCTAATTTTAACTAGAATAATGCACAACAACAATGGGGTAATAATCAATCACATCCAACTGGGAATTAGAACAATCAAGTAAATTCAAACTATAAACCACCTGGATTTAATAATCAACAGAAAAAGTTATCTATAGAAGAATTAATTTTACAAATGAGTAATCAATTACAAATCAAAACACTGCTATTTGTAATATTGAGAATCAAATGGGATAAATCGCTAATTTAATTAATCACAGACCTCCAGGAACACTTCCTAGTAATGTTGAAATCAATCCAAAAGAAACTGGAAAAGAACATGAACATGTTAAAGCTGTGCAACTTAGAAGTGGAAAGGAATTAAAATAAAGAATGCAGAATGAAATTGAAAATGAGATTGAGGTTGAAGAGATTGAAAAGCCTAAAGAAACTCCTTCTCCTAGTCAAGATCAGACTGTTATTTTTATTAATGTGGATGTTGAAAAACCACCACCACCTTTTCCTCAATGACTAAAACAGCAGAAGCTTGATCATCAATTTTCTAAGTTCTTTGAAATTTTTAAGAAACTTACCATTAACATACCTTTTGCTGAAGATTTGGAACATATGCCAACTTATGCAAAATTTGTGAAGGATATTTTAAGTAAGAAACGAAAATCTGAAGCTTTTAAAACTATTGCATTAAGTGAAGAATGTAGTGTAATAATTCAAAAGAAATTACCTCAGAAACTTAAAGATTCTGGAAGTTTTACTATACCTTGTGCTATTGGAGAAAAATTTTATGGAAAAGCTTTATGTGATTTAGGAGCAAGTATTAATCTCATGCCATTTTCTATTTTTCAAAGGTTGAATTTAGGAGAGATTACTCCCACCACTGTAACCCTTCAGTTAGCTGATAGATCTATCACCTACCATAAAGGAGTTATAGAGGATGTTCTTGTTAAAGTGGATAAATTTATATTCCCTGTGGATTTCTTTGTAGTTGATATGGAAGAAGATAAAGAAATACCAATTATTTTAGGGAGACCTTTTCTAGCAACTGGACGAGCTATGATTGATGTGAAAAAAGGAAAATTAACCATAAGAGTTAATGATCAAGAGACTAAATTCAATGTTCTTAAATCAATGAAATACCCTGATAAAGAAAAATGCTATCAAATGGATATTATTGATTTTATAATTGAAAAATGTTATCAAGAAAAATGTAAAGTCATTTCTGAAGAAAAAATTGAATTATTAACTGACAAAAATGAAGAACTAAAAGAAGAAGAATTATTTAAAGAAACTCATTATATTAAAGATAACTGGGAAATTTTGGATATAACACAAAATGATATACTTTTACCCTCAATTAAAAAAGCCCCTGAACTGGAATTAAAAATGTTACTTGCACATTTAAAGTATGCTTTTCTTGGAAATTCATTAACTTTACCTGTTATTATTTCTTCTAAACTAAGTTTAGAACAAGAAGAAAAATTAATAGGAGTGTTAAAGAATTATAAGAAAGCTTTTGGTTGGACTATTGCTGATATAAGAGGAATAAGCCCTTCCATCTGTATGCATAGAATTTTAATGGAAGAAGATTTTAAACCTACTATTGAACCTCAAAGAAGATTAAATCCTATCATGAAAGTGGTTGTTAAAAAAGAAATTTTAAAATGGTTAGATGCTTGAATTATTTAACCTATTTCGGATATCCAATGGGTAAGTCCTATTCATTGTGTTCCGAAGAAAGGAGGAGTAACTGTCATTGTCAATGATAGAAATGAACTAATTTCTACAAGATAAGTTACTGCTTGGCGAATTTGCAATGATTATCAAAAATTAAATGACGCCACTAGAAATGATCATTTTCCTTTACCTTTCTTGGATCAAATGCTTGATAAATTAACTGGACACTCATATTTCTGTTTTTTGGATGGATATTCTGGTTATCATCAATTACTTGTCGCTCCTATGGACCAAGAGAAAACAACATTTACAAGTCCTTATGGAACATTTGCGTTTAGAAGAATGCCTTTCGGCTTATGTAATGCACCTGCAACTTTTCAAAGATGTATGATGTCAATATTTTGTGATTTGATTGACAAAGGAATTAAAATATTTATGGACAATTTTTCAGTCTTTGGAACTTCTTTTGAATCTTGTTTGGAAAATATTTCCAAAGTTATGAAAGATGTGAAGAAACAAATTTAGTTCTAGCCGGGAAAAATGTCGATTTATGGTCACGAAGGCATTGTACTTGGTCACAAAATTTCACAAAAAGGGATGGAAGTTGATCAAGCAAAAGTGAAAATTATTGCTGAACTGCAACCACCTACTACTGTTACTCATGTGAGAAATTTTATGGGACATGCTGGATTTTATAGAAGATATATAAAGGATTTTTCTAAAATTGCTAAACCTCTTTGTCATTTATTGGAAAAAGAAGCTAAATTTGAATTTAATGAAGACTCTATTAATGCTTTTAATATTTTAAGAGAAAAATTATTAACTGCACCTATAATTATTGCACCGAATTGGAATAAACCCTTTGAATTAATGTGTGATGCAAGTGATTTTGTAATTGAAGCTGTATTGGGACAAAGATATGAGAAAATTTTCAAAGTTATATATTATCCTAGTAAAACTCTTACTGAAACTCAAAGAAATTACACTACTACTGAGAAAGAGCTTTTAGCTATAGTCTATGCCTTTGATAAATTTAGACCTTATCTTCTTGGTACTAAATGCATAGTTCATACTGATCATTCCGCTAATAAATATTTAATGTCAAAAAAAGATATTATGCCTAGAATGATAAGATGGGTTTTACTTCTACAAGAATTTGATTTTCAAACAGTGGATAGAAAAGGAACTGATAACCAAATTGCTGATCATTTATCTAGAATTAAGAATGATGTTATTACTGAGGAAAATATAAATGAGAAATTTCTCGATGAACATTTATATGTTATTCGAGGATGCCAAACACCTTGGTATGCAGATATAGTTAACTATTTAGTTAGCAATATTCTACCTTATGGATTGAATAACAAATATATTAAGAAATTTAAAAATGATGCTAAATCTTATATCTGTGAAGATCTTCGTTTATTTAAATTAGGAAGAGAATCTATAATTCGAAGATGTGTACCTTATGAAGAAACTTTTGCTATTATTCAAAATTGTCATGATTCCGATTTTGGAGGACACTTTGGAGTAGATAAAAATACATTTAAAATTTTAAATTCAAGATTTTATTGGCCTACCTTGTTTAAAGATGTGAGACATTTTGTGAAAACTTGTAATCAATGTAAACTATATATTGGAAGTTGAAATTTTTGATATATGGGGTTTAGACTTTATGGGGCCATTTGTACTATCATCTGGAAAGACTTATATTTTATTAGCAGTTGATTATGTTTCAAAGTGGATTGAAGCTGTAGCTTTACCTAACTGTGACTCCAAAAGTGTTTCAAAATTTTTAAAGAAAATGATTTTCTCAAGATTTGCAATGCCTAAGGTAATTATCATAGATGGTGGAAGTCATTTTAAAAATATAAGGATTCAATCATTACTGGAAAAATTTGGAATCAAACACAAAATTGTAACTACATATCACCCTCAAACAAGTGGAATGGCTGAATTATTAAACAGAGAAATTAAAAGAATTTTAGAGAAGACTATTAATCCTAAAAGAACTGATTGGGTTGATAGACATGATTCTGCATTATGGGTTTATAGAAAACTTATAAGACACCAATTGGAATGTCACCTTACCGGTTAATTTATGGTAAACATTGTCACTTACCTGTTGAACTTGAACATAAAGCTTATTGGATGATAAAGGAGTTTAATTTTGATTTGAATACTGCAGGAGAAAAAGGATTATTACAATTAAATGTGATGGATGAAATAATAAATGAATCATATGAAAATGCAAAAATTTATAAAGAGAAAATGAAGATATTAAATGATAAAAAGATTTCAGGAAAAATATTCGAGTCTGGACAAGAAGTATTATTATTTAATACTCGTTTAAGACTTTTTCCTGGAAAATTAAGATCTAAATGGATAGGACCTTATATAATTGAGAAAGTATACCATTATGGAGCTGTGGATATTAAAGACCCCAAAACAGGAAAAATATTTAAAGTTAACGGATTAAGACTAAAGCCTTATATGGGAGAAATTAAAATGATTTATAAAGAAACCTACAAGTTAAGTCAACTGATTAAATACTTATTTAGGTCTGGCTGACGACGTTAAACCAAACGCTTTGTGGGAGGCAACCCATAGTTTTTTTTTTGTGTGTTTTTACATTTTCAAGGTAAGGTTATGCCTCGGTCTTGACTAATTTATATAACTTTAGAATATTGGATGCTAACAAATCTCCATTGACTTAAGCTAAAAATTATCTCAAAGTATATAAGTTTGGACGTTGGATCACTCCATTTTATATGTGAGTAAAAAGGAGATCAAGTTAACCTTCATAATGATTGTTTATAATTTGTGTTACTAAGTCTATATTGATCTTACCATTCTAATTTACCTATTTTGGATAACGAAACTTTGAAATTTGACGATAGGAGAAACGGAGTCAAACATGGTTCCAGAGCCTAGGCGCTAGAATTCGGCGCCCAAGTGCCAGAATAAACTGTGTATCGATGGGTCTGGTGCCTAGGCGCCAGATTTAGTGCCTAAGCGCCACAGTTACTGGATCGTGTAAAAACAAAAAATTTTCAGTTTTTTACATGATTTTCTCCTTTAAATCACCCCATCTTCGTCCCCAATCCCTAAGCAACCAAAATTACAACCTAGACACTTCATTCTTGAGAGATTAGAGAGGATTTTTGAAGAAATGGAGAGAAAAAATCTTGGAGAAGAGGCTAGAGACAAAGGTTCAAAGGATCCTCAACCCTACTTCAATGGTTTTATCACTGTAAGTTTGGAGAAAATTTCAAGTCGTCTAGATAAGTTTGAAGCAGAATTCAAAAGTATTGGAAATCGCCTCCATGAGATGTATCATCAAATTGAACATCTGGAATGGCAGGCAAAGCTTCAATATGATCATCTAGCGGCTTATCAAGATGCTCAAGTGGAGATGTATGCGAAGAACAAATGGATCAACGAGAAAACAGCTACGGATTTTTCGAGAGCGTTAGTATTCTTCCCAAGTAGGCCGAGTAATCTTCATTACGAAGAGAATGGAAATTTCTAATTTGAAGATTAGATAGTTATTGTGGTGTGATCTAGACTTTTATTAGTGTGTCGTTGTATCGATTTAGTAAATCGATTGTATTGTTGGAGTGTTTGATTTATTGTTCAATGTGTGTTGTATTTGCTTTGAAATTATGTAGTTTGATTGTTTGTTAGGACTTGAATCATATTACTATACTTATACGTATTGTATTGAGCCAAAATTGAAGATTATGAATGGAATTAGAAGAGTTTGATTTAAACCTTGTGTTTAGTTGGTGGATTTAATTTTTAATTTTTAAAAATTTTTGAAAAATATTTTGGAAGTTGGAAACTGAAGCACTACTCTAATATGAGTAATTGGAAGTTGAATTTATGAGTTTTGGTGGAAAATAAAATTTTTAATGTGATTTTTGTGAAAGGCGAGTCTGGCGCCTAGGAGCCAGAATTCGGCGCCTAGCCGTCGGTTCGGCCTGCTTACCGAAAATTAGCATTTAAATCCCATTACCCATGATAGACGCCTAAGCTTCATCCCCTTCCTTATTTTCATGAAAACCCACCCTCTAGATCTATTTTGAGGTCAAAACATCAAGTTTTTTAGCCCAAAATCACTTGATTTCTTCATCTCAAGGTCAGATCTACATTCTAATACATTTATTTTTGATTCTTACCATAACTTTTCCTATTTTTTGCTAAAAATCAAAATTTTGAGAAAAATTTTGATTTTTAGAGTTTCTCCATGGATTCTTAAATTCATTTTAAGTTTCTCAAGCTTAAAAAGAGTTTAAATCTTTGATTCCCTAATTTATTTGTGTTTTCTTTCACGTTTAGATGACACTAAAATCTAAGCGAGGAAAAGCACGAGAAACTTTCGACAGCAGCAAGTTTTCGACTGGGCAGCACATTTTCGTTATCACGAATTTACGACGTCAAGAAAATTTATCTCAGAACGCAATTTTTACAATCCTAGGAAATGATCGAGAACACGATCGTTGCACACAACTGGCAACGATTCTGTTATTTCACTGCTGTTGTCGTTATTCCTATTGTACGCGAGTTTTATGCTAACATTTTGGATGTGGAAGACTACGAAGTCTTCATTAGAGGTGTCGGAGTAGGATTTACTCTGAAACAAATCAATATTTTCTACGACCTGCCACCTGCCATCGAGTGCGCTATTCTAATTTTTCTCCATCTGAGGGAGATCTTGAGATGATTATTGCATATCTGACTGATGGCACTGGAACTTAGAAGATCTGGAACGACAAACGGGTAAACTTTAAATCTTCTAAGCTAAATGGTATTTCAAAGGCATGACATTATTTTATTTCTGCTAGACTTCTACCTTCCAACCACCTGAGCGAAGTTACCAGAGGTCGAGCTACCCTGAACTACTGCATTCAGAGGAGGAAGCCGATAGATGTTGGCAGTATTATTTATGAGTCAGTGGAATTGATTTCTAGATCCAGCACTTCTGTGTGATTAGGATTCCCATCCTTGATTCATTCTTTATGCATGAGCAATGGAGTTTACGCCGATATATCGGAGGAGAAGTTGAAGACTACGAAGCCGATTGGGCGAGGAGAGTGTGAGCATTTATGATCGTCTTCGAGGGAAGAGATCTGCTGGTCCTTCTACTACGTACCTACTCTAGGTAGAGCTTCTACTTCTAGACCTTCTACTTCTACTGTTGAGCCACCATCTAGTTTTTGGGAATCGATGCATGATCGATTTCTGGAACAGCAGAATGAGTTATTTCTAGCTCACTGCAGAGTAGATACTATAGATAAGAAGAATGATCATCTATATGATTATACCCAAAGAAAAAGTGATTATGATGCTGAGTATTCAGAGTCTTTAGTGAGATTCTTGAAGGGTGAGCATGATATTCAGTTTCCTACCTGTCCTAGATTTACACCGTATGTTGATCCAAAGAATGTGGAGTTTTCTTTTGGTGATGACGATGACGAAGCTACAGATAGTTATTAGTAGCTTGATTTACCTCTAAGATGTGTTGATTCTGTTGTTAGTTTATTTCTTGTTTGCTAGTACTGTTGGTTGTTTGTTGTTTGTTAATGTAGATTTGTTTATGAAACTTGGTGTGGATTGTTTGATGTTGAGACTGTTTTAGATATTTAGTGTGTTGTATTGAAGACTGAAATTTGGATGAATTAATGTATATTTATGTTTCAGCCTACTGTTTAGTATTCTTAATAGTTAGTAATGTTGTTATGTTTCTATTACTTTGAGTAGTATAGTCATTTAATTCAGCTATTGATATATATATATATATATATATATATATATATATATATATATATATATATATATATGAGGCTTGAGTCTTGATTGTTTTGATCCTTACCATTTTCTTTCATCCACTCTCCTGATTTTGGTTTTCTTAATTTGGGTTCTAAATTTTCAAATTCTGGAATTCTTGTTGGTCTTTGGGTTAAGTTCTTTTCTTGATCTTTTTTTGGATTGAATTCAATCTGTTTTTTGAATTCATTCTTCAATTTCTACTTGGTTGGTGTTTTTCTTGAATTATTCCCATGGCTGATATCCCTTCTTCTTCCAACATTGGCAAATCCTCTTTTCGTCGATGTGGTGGGGAATTGTTCGAATGACAATTCGATAAACTTATTTTTCCTCAAATTTATCATGATACGATTACTTTGGTAAAGGAACTTGTCCCTTTATTAAACCTGTGATCAAGAAGGGAGGTAAACCTGCTACGATCTTTTCGGATTCTGAACTTTCTTCACTTGCTTGAGGTGCATAGATTCACTCTTGTGGGTAAATTCCAGTATGGGCATACTAGAATGGAATTAATTAGAAAAGGGTTTGAAGATCTCAAGCTGGTTGGATCTTGGAAGGTGGGGCTTTTTGATGGTCGACACATAATGATCAAACTTTCTAAGGAGGAAGACTATGCCAATTTATTTTCAAAGAAGTTCTTGCTATTAAATGGTAGATATATGAATATCTTGAAGTGGTCCCCAGATTTTGATTCTACTCAATAAGCTCCAATTATTACCCAAATTGGTTTAAACTACCCAACTTAAAATTACAATTCTTCAATCACCAAGTCATTTATGCCATTGGAACTGCTCTTAGTTGACCTTTAAAGCTGGATATGTCCACTTTCAATTTGTCCAGACCATCCATGGCCAGAATTCTCATAGAAATAGATATTACCCTTCCTGATGTGTAGGAAATCTGGCTTGGATCTCCACATAATGGCTATTGGCAGCCCATTGTGATGGAGAAAAGACCCTCTTATTGCAATCATTGTAAAATGTTTGGTCATAACATGGAGGGCTGTTACAGAATTCATCCTAATCTTAAACCTATTAGGAACAATTTCATGACAGTTGCTGCTCATAAAGTTTCTGCTGTATCTGACCCTCAACCTCTGAATCTTTCTAATCAACCTAATTTGGTTATGGATATCATGGATTAAGTCCTGATTTAAATATTACTGCTGTAGAAATGTTGCATTCTGCTCCTGCCATTCAGAATTTAAAAGATCCTGTTATCAATGAGGAAGTTATCATTCACGATAATCCTCCTACTTCGGTTTCTTTGTTTCACGAAGTCATTGAAATTCTCGGTAAATCTATATACGTTCTTGAAGATATTGTTACAGATTACGTAGGCTGAAGATAATAGTCTAGCTGAAAGATCTATGCACGACTTACAATCGGCTACTTATCGATCTAAAGAAGTGTTGCCTCCGGGGACTAATTATCCGGTTTTTCAATCTAATCCCCACTGAAAATTTGGCTTTTCATTCGATCATGTGGATGCTTGTTAATAAGGAGCTTAAAGATGATTTGGGTGGTTCGAAATCTAAAAAGAAGAAAGAGCGAAAAATCATGTACGAAGTTAATATTCTTCCATCTAGTACTTCAGTTTCTTCCTTCTCTAGACTTACTAGAGGTGGAGGATCCTTTAATCATTATTAACCTATTATGCTGGAATATTAGGGGAGTTGCTAATCCTGGCTCCCTTAATAGAGTCTTAAGTCTTAATAGGATTCATAAATTCTGGGTTATAGTTCTTCTTGAACCTTTAGTAAGGACAGATTTTGATAGATTCACTAAGAAGCTCACTGGGTTTAACTTTTTTGTTAACTCCTCCAATAAGATATGGTTGTTCTGTAGAAAGGAGCTTCAGATTAATATTATTCAGAATCATCCTCAGTTTTTACATTTCCATTTCGAATTTGAGCATTTTAATGGATTTGCTACATTTATTTATGCTTCTTCTTCTTTGCCTGGCATAAATGAGTTATGGTATAATCTAACTAATATTAGTCATTCTATGTCTGAAGGCTGGATTGTTGGGGGAGATTTTAATTGCATTCTTCATCCTAGTGAAAAGAAGGGTGGCAGGAATCCGAATCTCCATTGTATGCTAACCTTTTCTAATCATATTAAAGCTTCTAAGCTTTTTGATCTTGGGTATGAAGGTTGCCCCTTTACATGGAGAAGAGGTTCTATCTATGAAAGACTGGATAGGGTCTTCTCTAATCAAACCTGGCTTAATAGATTTAATCTTTCTAAAGTCCAACACCTGGCTAGATTGGGTTCTGATCACTCACCTTTTCTTATAAAATTCTCTCATACTACTGCCATTAGTCCAAGTAGCTTCAGATTTTTAAATGTCTGGATTTCTCATCCACTTTGTAATCAGGTGGTTGCTGATAATTGGATTATTGATTCTAATCAATACTTTGAGAACCCTATGATAAAACTTTGGTATTTACAGAAAAAACTTTCTAAAGCCTTAACTCATTGGAATTGGAATGTTTTTGGGAATTTGAAAACTAATATCATTAATGCTGAAAATGATTTAGCTGCTATAGAGAAGAGCATGGAAGAGGGATCATTTCGAACATACTCTTATGGATGCTCATGAGAAGTTACATAATGCCATTTTACGGGAGGAAATGTTTCTACAGCAAAAGGCTTACGCTACTCGATTTTTATATGGTGATAGGAATTCTAAATTTTTTCATGCTTTGTCATCAAATATAGAAGGACACTTAACTCCATTCGAAAATCAAATCTGCTTCAAATGTTTGGTTAACTAATCTCGATGATATTGCTAAGGATGCGAGTGGATCATTTTCTAAATTTGTTCTCCTTCCGGGCCACTAACTGCGAGATTTTTGTGGATAATCTTATGCATAACACTATTACTTTGGTACAAGATCTTAAGTTATCTCATTCTCTGATGAAGCTGAAATGTTTTACATTTGTTAATTCAGCTTGGATGGTAACAATACGGCGAGTCACGATGGTTACTCTTCGATTTCTACAAAAAATTCTGGCATATCATCAAGAATGATGTGATTGCTGCTGTCCAAAGCTTCTTCCATGGCAAAGATCTTCCTAAATACTTTGTGTCTTCTTCTATCTTTCTTATTCCTAAAAATAGAAATAAGAACAGTTGGCATGATTTCAGGCCCATTAGTATTACTTGTACTTTTTCCAAAATCCTGAGCAAAATCATTATGGAGAGAATCAAACCCCTTATGCACAATCTGATTTCTGAAAATCAATCAGCATTCATCACAAACAGGAATATATGTGAGAATGTTTTATTAGCTCAAGAATTATTAGCTGATCTTGACAAGCCTTGCGGGGAACAATTTTATTTTCAAATTAGATCTTTCTAAAGCTTTTGACACAATCGGTTGGTCTTTCATATTAAAGTTGCTTTCTACTAAAGGATTTAGTATGGATTTTTGCAACTTAATCTCTAGGTGGCTACACAACAATTATTATAGTGTGATGATTAATGGTGGCAGCCATGGCTTCTTTAGAGCTGGTAGAGGTATAAAGCAAGGGGATCCATTGTCTCCTTATATTTTTATCTTGGCATTTGATTATCTCTCCAAGCTTCTAAATCAAGTTCGGCGGAATTATCCTTACACCGGTTTCGGCATAGGTCTAAAATGTTGGTTAGTCATCTTGCCTATGCGAGATGATGTAATTCTTTTACGTAATGGAAGTAAGAATTCTATTAAATGTGTGATGAAGGCTTTGCATCATTTTGAGGAAGTCTCTGGTATGTCATTTAACAAGGCCAAATGTTAATTTTTATCCAGCTCTCTTGCTTCTGCTCAGACTAGGAATCAGATTTCTGATTTTACTGGTTTTAAGGAAACAAAAGCACCTATTCCCTATTTGGGATTTCCTCTTGCTAAAGGCAGAATTAAACTCTCTCATTTTGATGCTATGATAGAGAAAATTACCTCTCAAATTCAATGTTGGACAAACTCTTTTCTCTCTAATGGAGGTAGAGTTACCCTTCTTAAAAGTGTTTTGACAACATTTCCTTTATATATTCTTCAAATGATTAAAATGAAAAAGAGTACACAGAAATTACTTTCTGTTACTTTCAATAAATTTCTTTGGGAAGGGCAACACAAACAAATGCATTGGACCAATTAGGAGAAGCTTTGTAAACCTATTGCAAGTGGTGGCTTGGGCTTTAAAATTTTACAGCATTTAAGTTTCTCCTTTTATTGCAAACAATGGATTAAATTCAGGGAGCAGAATACTCTTTGGTCCAAATTTATGCATGGCAAATATTGTCACAACATCCATCCCTCTCAAGTGGTAATGAAGTATGGTGATTCCAAAAACTGGAAGGAGCTTTTAAGAGTAAGAGACTATGCTGAAAATCTGTTTGTTTGGGAGCATGGAAATGGCCAAATTAACTTCTGGTTTGATAAATGGCTTTATCATGATTCTTTAAAGGATCAATTTGATAGTTCATCTCCCAATCTTAAAGTGGCTGATTGTTGGAATTTATCTTTTTGGGATGTCTCTAAACTTCGAAGCTTTGTTGATATTCAGACTCAGAAAAAGATTTTGTCTATACCTCTTCAACCTTCCAAGAAAGATAGGCTGATTACTAAGAACCCTCCTAATATAAGTCTATCTTAATTCATTTTGAATTCTAATCATACTTGGCCTCTTAATGATTGGGGGGATCTAATATGGAATAAATTCATCACTCCTTCAATGTCTTTCTTCTGTTGGAGATTATTCAGTAAGCTCTTACCCATTGATAACATCCTGAAACTAAAAGGCTTACATGGCCCTTCAATGTGCCAACTTTTCCATTCAAATGAAGAGTCTTTTACTCATATTTTTTTGAATTATGAAGCTGTTCAAGATATCTGGAAGAAAGTCTTGACTTTCCATGGATCTCTCTATAAATTCCAGAATTGGTCTAATCTAGAATCTTGTTGGCAAGATTGAAAATCAACTTCTGATTTCTTTATTCCATTAGTTATTTTTTGGTATTTATGGATGTGCAGAAATGATATAATCTTTCAGAATAAAACCTTTTCTTCTACTATGGTTATCAGGAACTGCATTTCTCATCTTATCAAAATCAGAAAACTTTTTCAAAATCTAAATTCTGCTACAACATTTAGAGTTCAGCTTGTTATGTGGAGAGTTCCTACTATTCCATGGATTAAAATAAATTCTGATGGTAGCTTCACTTCTACTTCTGCTGGAATTGGAGTACTTTGCAGGAATCATTTGGGTAATTGTTTATGGTCTTTTTTAGCCCCTGTAACGACCATGAATGCTTTAGAAGTGGAAACCATAGCGGCTTGCTGAGGTCTAAAAGTCTGCTATTCTGAATAGTCGAAATTTTATTCATATGGAACTGGATTCCCTTCCCTTAATTCAAATTTTGCTTCACAAAGCTAAAGTTCCTTGGTTCCTACAGATTTGGATCAATAAGATTGTTGATTTGGCTTCCACTCATGTCATTACTTGGTCTCATATTTATAGAGAAGGGAACCAACCTTGCTAATTGGCTTTCTAAGAGGGCTACTTCAGTTATGGATATTAAATTTAATGTCTACTCTTCTTTCAATGCTTGCCTCTTATGTTAAGGATTTCTATGTTCTTTTACATGGGGATTTGCTTTCTATTCCTCATATCGGATGTAATAGAACTTTCAAGAATCAATAAAATCGATCCTTTGAGTATATATATATATATATATATATATATATATATATATATATATATATATATATATATATATATATATATATATATATATATATATATATATATATGAGCCTGCTTACTTTTATATATGCTTCGTTATTTCAGTAATATTCATAAAAAACATGTGTAGAAGTAAATTTTTCTTTTTTAGACTGTTTTTACATACTTATAAAAATTCCTTTTTAAATTATACCTTTCTTTCTCTCATACTTTAAATTTATTTATTTTTCATGATATACCAATGCTTAAGTTTAGGGGAAGGGAAAATACATGCAAATTTAAATTTTATTTGTCCTTAATGAACTAATATTTTCTAAATATATATATATATATATATATATATATATATTAACATAACATAGGAATGAATAATCTATTTAAGATCATTTAAATTTTTGAAATTATAAATAATTTAGTAGACTTAACCAAAATTTTAATAACTTTGACTGATTTTAAGAATAGAATTATTAAATTTAAAGAAGAGTAAGATTAAGAAAATTTTCTATTCATAGTAGAAATAATTGAATTTTAGAAGTATTAAGAAAAAAAATTATAAATTGAAAAAGAAAAGATTGAAATTCATTTTGAAATCTATTTATGTTATAGTAATTAAGTGAAAATGTATAAGTTTAAAAATATAAGTTAAGGATAGCGAAGTTCAAAACCATTAACAGGCTATCCAGATATAGTAATCCTCTCTGTAAAAAAAAAAAAGAAAAAAAAAATAGAGAGAGAGGAGAAGCTTGAGGAGATGCCTAATAAAAAATTGGCTTCACTTGAATTAGTTTATAATAAAAAAACTGATTACAAATTTTACTTAATTTTTATGTATGAATCTTTATTAGAAAAGATTTTCATGAAGATCCTTTTCTTGTAAATAATTTATGTGATCTTAATATAATAAACTACAATTATTTTTGAAGTGAATGAAATTTTTTTTTTTTGAAATCTTATGATTTGGTAGTGAAATATTCTTTAAATTATTAAAATTAAACTTAGTTAGTAAAATTCGGTTAATGATTTACTAAAACCTTTATAAAATAAAAAATTATAAGAAATCTTAAATATTTACCTTTTATTCCAATTGTTATACATTTTATATAGTAAAAAGGGTTACTTGAGGACAAGTAACGTTTAAGTTTTGGGGATTTTGATCCATGAAAAGAATACCTATTTTAATGCCTTGATTTTTATCAAATTCTTAAGGATATTATGCTTTAATGAAAGATGTTTTTGTGTTTTGGATGTAGGTGATGCAAAAATGTTCAAGAAAGAAAAAAAGATGAAAAAGGAGCAAAAATGGAGCTAAAATGCAAAATTGTCAAAATAATTGGTCTGGCGCCTAGGCGCCAGAATCCGGTGCCTAAGCGCCAGTTCGATACAAAATTCTGTATGATTTTTTATGAATTTTTGATGGTTACTTTGACGGTGTGAGCCGTTATTGGACCATCTAGAAGATTGGCAGTTATTCCTGGATTATAGAACATATGATACATTGTATTTAGAAGCTTCAAAACGGTTATGATCGCGAAGAGGAGCGATCCAAAGTGAAGAGGTGCGAAGAACTAAACATGGAGCCCGACGCCTAGGCGCCAGATTTCGGCGCCTAGGCGCCAGACACACCTTCTAGAAGATTCATTGAACCTGGACATATTTTGAAGAGGTGCTTCAAGGCAACCCTTGAGGCCTACAAATAGAAGGCAACTCCTTCAGAGAAAAATGCCCAACTTAGCCCCATGCCCCACATAGCCTAAAATTAGAGAGAGATCCTATAGTTCCATTTAGAGAGATTAGAGAAATATTTTAAGGGCCATATTTATAGTTTCTTAGTGAGTTTATTTAGAGTTTGTATTGAGAGTATTTGAAGAGTCATTGCTTTTGAAGTCTATTTACTTTGGAGTCAGAAGGATTCAGAGGTTCAGTTAGAGAAACACTTGAGATAAGTATTTGTATTTTGATTCAAAGTTTTATTTATATGTTTTGTTGTTTAAATTGAATAAGTTCTAAGTAGTTACTTTACTTTCTCCTTTCAATTATGAATAGATAAATAAGATAATATAACATTTGTTGGAGAATTAAAAAATATATATATTTTTTAAACATTGTGATGATATTAATACCGGATCTTAATTTACTATTTAAATTGGCCATTTAAATTGTTAAAATCTATTGAAGAGTTTTGATACCTAGAAGGAGATGAATTCATAACTAGTAGATAACACATGAATCCTTGGGTAGTCGAAGGCCTTGCGTGGGTTATTTAAGGTGAAGTGCAAATAAATAGGAAGATAATATTTATTGGGCGTAGAATTGATAAGTTTTAAGAATGACATGCAAAATTCTAATAATTTGGTTTATAGAGAAAGAAAGGGTCACTAGTAAGGCCAACCATAGCCACCCTTGGACATCTAGTAGTGTGAGCCTAGATTAACCCATTCTACTAACAATACATCCAGACCTGATCTATAGATTAACCAATGTTCTATATACTATCGAGCGAAGGTAAAGATTAGGAATGCTTCTATTTGGCACAATACCATAAATTTATATTCTCCACAAATATTACATTATCTAAAAAAATCTTGGATTAATTGAAAGGAAGAAAGTTGTTTGCTTATTTTATTTTCATCGATCATTACTTTATTACTGCTTTATTTCTACATCTAGTAAATTAAATATTAACTGTTTAACTTTAAAAGAAATACATAAAAATAAAATCAAAATATTTAAAAGAAAAATCTATAATCCTCCTCGTGGGATTGATACTGGGGTCTTAATTTAAAGCCTTATATTAATTGATACGATACGTATACTTGTGTAGTACCCCTAGTGCGTAAAATATACTTCATAAAATTATATTCATATACACTAGCCGCTATTGTTATTTAAGTCAAAGTATTGACCATAACATATTTTTGATAGCATATATTACTACATTGTTTGGGATTGCAAACCAAGTTTTTTTGGTGCATTCTTTGCAGATCAAGGGTCAAGCCAAAAACATAAATATATGGTCGGCCATACTACTAGATGTCCAAGGGTAGCTATGGTCGGCCCAACTAGTGACCCATTCCTTCTCTATAAATCAAGTTACAAGAATTTAGCCTGTCACTCTAAAAACTTATCAATTCTACACCCAATAAATATTATCTTCCTATTTATTTGCACTTCACCTTGAATAACCCACGCAAGACCTTCGACTACCCAAGGATTCATGTGATATCTACTAGTTAAGTATTCATCTCCTTCTAGGTCTCAAAACTCTTCAACATATTTTAACAATTTAAATGTCCAATTTAAATAGTAAATTAAGATCCAGTATTAATATCATCACCATGTATAAAATTTATATAGTTTTTAATTCTCCAACAAATGTTATATTATCTTATTTATCTTTTCATAATTGAAGGGAGTAAGTAAAGTAACTACTCAGAACACATTGAATTTAAACAACAAAACATATAAATAAAACTTTGAATTAAAATAAAAATACTTATCTCAAGTGTTTCTCCAACTGAACCTCTGAATCCTTCGACTCCAAAGTAAATAGACTTAAAAGCAATGACTCTTCAAATACTCTCAATTCAAACTCTAAATAAACTCACTAGGAAACTATAAATATGGCCCTTAAAATATTTCTCTAATCTCTTTAAATGGAACTATAGGATCTCTCTCTAATTTTAGGCTATGTGGGGGGTGGGGCTAAGTTGGGCGTTTTTCTCTGAAGGAGTAGCCTTCTATTTATAGGCTTCAAGGGTTGCCTTGAAACACCTCTTCAAAATGTATCCAGGTTCAATGAATCTTCTAGAAGGTGTGTCTGGTGCCTAGGCACCGGAATCAGGCGCCTAGGCACCGGAATCAGGCGCTTAGGCGCCGGAATCAGGCGCTTAGGCGCAGGAATCAGGCGCTTAGGCGCCGGGCTCCGCGTCCAGTTCTTCGCACCTCTTCACTTTGGATCGCACCTCTTCGCGATCCTAACCGTTTCCAAGCGTCCAAATACAATGTATCACATGTCCTATAATCTAGGAATAACTCGTCAATCTTCTAGATGGTCCAATAAACTCTCACACCGTCAAAATAACTGTCCAAAAGTCATTAAAAATCTTACAGAATTCTATATCGAACTGGCGCTTAGGCGCGGTTCCGCGCTGGCGCCGAGCCAATTATTTTGACAATTTTGTATTTTAGCTCCATTTTTGCTCGTTTTTTCTCCTTTTTCATCTTTTTTCTTTGTTGAACATTTTTGCATCACCTACATCCAAAACACAAAAATACCTTTCATTAAAGTATAATATCCTTAAGAATTTGATAAAAATCAAGGCATAAAAATAGGTATTTTTTCATGGATCACCCATCAAGCCAAAAAACCTTACTCCATTCAAAACAATTTAACTAAAACCTAAACTTACTTGACCAACACAAAAACCCTTAACTTGTAAACTTACTACCAACACACTAAAATCATTAACTTATTAATTAACCCATACACTTGACCTACTTATAAATTCTTATCCAAACAAAAATTTTAAAAAATAATGAACTTATTAACTAACTAATTACTTAATTTAACTCACTCAAACCCTCCAAACATAGCCTACCTAAAATCTAGACTAGACCAAACACACACATAACCACTTACCTGAACCTAAGAACACCAAAACTAATCTAAATCCTATCCCTATAACATACCCGAAAACCTTAAAAGTAAATAGACGCTGAAGGAGAAGAAATGAGTACGGGAAAATGCATGTGTCTATAAATGTTTTTGTTTTGTGTGTGTGTGTGTGTGTGTGCAATCTAACCTATCTAAAAACATGTAATGTGATTTATGTAATTTAAAAAGTATATAGGTGTATAGTTAACCATGCTTTTAGAAATGTGTAGGTGTATGGAAAAATGTGGAAAGATAAATATGGAAACCATGTGTATGTTGTGCATGTGAGTTTAAGTCTATGTGTATGTTTTTATATGAAGTTATGCATGTGTGAACATATGTGTTTTTATGTTTTACTTTTGAAGTTGTTAGATTTTTGTGCAACAAAGTTGGGTGAACTTTCTTTTAATCCACGCAAGTTGGTAAGCTTTCTTTTAATTCATGCAAGTTGGATGTGTTTTCCTTTAATACATGCCAATTGGATAAGTATGAAATTTTCAATATTGATGATGCAAATTTAAATTGCTTCATGTGCAATAAGATGCTTGTTTAGTGTGCTTATAGGATAAAGAATTCAACTCCTTAGGCTTAATGAGAAAAAGAACCTAGTCAAGTTAGAAAATCATTTTAAATATTAAACCTTCAATATTAATTAAATGTGCTCAAATATAAAAAGTTCTAAAAAATATTTTTCAAGGGTTCAAGCCCAAAAGAATCTTTATGAATATTCTCACTCACAAAAATTTCTCAAAATCAAAATTAAAGCCTTTCCCATAAACTATAACCTTCTTTTAAAAGATTAAAATTAAAAAAATTAAAAAAAAAATATCAAATAAACCTTTTTTTAAAATTTTTTAATTTTTTAAAAGGATTAAAATATTTTTTAAAATAAAACCCTTTTGATTAACTCTAAAAAACCTTATAAGATTCTAAATTAAAACCTTTTTCAAAACTATGAACTTTTAAACTTATTTTAAAGACCCACAAAGAAACCTTAACATAAAATTTCCATGACTAAAATCTTTTTAAACAAAAATTGAAATCTTGTTAAGAAAACTTAAAAAAAACTATTTTTTTCAAAAACCTGAACTTAATAAGTTTACTGTAAACCTAGGTTACAATCCTTAACAAAAGCCTTTCTTTTAAAAATCCTAAAACTTAAATTTTCCAACTAAACAAAAAATCATTTTAAAATATTTCTAAAAAATGAATCAAAATTAAATCACTAACCTACAACAAAACTAAAAGAAATCTAATATGAAGAGTTCTTTTAACAATTTTTCTTGAGCTCAATAATTAAATAATATATACCTGCTTTAGAGGGCTCTTTTAAATGTCTTGGCCTGAGTAAGACTTTTGTGTTGATAGAGTTATGTATCTCCAGATTGAACATGTTTCTTTTGAGAAATATGTTATTTCGTAGCCTTGGCCTTTGATTAAATAAGTTTTGGAGAATTTCAAGTATATATAATTTATATATAATTTACGTCACACTTTTTATATGATAAAATATATTAAAAAAAATCCCTTTTGTATGAAAAATTAAAGAAAATATATGTGAGAATAAAGATGCTCCTTAAACTTAAAGAGTGTAGAAATGAATAATTCAGTTGATCTGTTTTGAATAAGCCTCATGCATTAAACATTAAGCTAAACATTAGAAGTAAAAACTAGAGGAAATAACAAAGAACTACAACAAAGGGTGAAAATTAACTTAAAAAAAATCTTAATTTACTTCAAAAACTGAAAACCTATAAAAATTGAAACATTAAGCCTTTAGAAGGTTAACTAATAAAATAAGAATTAAAAAAATAATGAGTTAAATATCAAACCCTAAAACAGTTAAAATCAACTAGCTCTAATTCTCACAACTGCTTCCTAAGTTGATCCTATTTGTGAACTCGAGGTTAAATGTTCAAGAGAAACCAAGTCAATACACAACCAAGAATTATCTAATCTAACATCTTCAAATAGATTACTCGATACCCATTAGATAAAATTAAAGACCAGGACTTATACAACTAATTGCCCACCCCCATAGATTATACGGGTTCCTAGAAGAGTTCGACCCATAAATTATTAAGATTTACGAGGATACCCCAATTTACATAATAGTAGGATGATCTACCTTAAATCATCACTATGAAAATAAAGGTGTCATCCTTTTATTTTGCTGGTTAATAGCCTAAAAATCTTAATACACGAAGGATGATAGAATGCCATGCGCATCTTAAATAGGTCCATCTTGGCCTAGTGCTTCACATCCATGTAAAAATCCATTACCATTTCCAACACATCAGTATAGGATCAAACTCAATTTATATTCCAAATCAATTCAATTTCAACTACATTCTCACAAAATCTCAAATCATATTTTGGATCAATCTCAAAATCAAATCCAACTCATACTTAATTTTAAACTCAACTACAGATCATATCCAAATCAGCACAACTTTGAATTATCCCCATATCCAAATTTCAATCCTGGACTTAAATCCAATCCCAATATTTGATACTTCGTTTTTCAAACATGAATTGCTTGACCCGACACCTATGGTTTCAGAAATATTAAAAATCAAATTAAAATTAATTCCCCAAACATAAAAATAATAATTTCTATTCAAACTTAATTAACTTCAACCCACATCTTTAAATAAAACCATAATACACTTAAACAAATTTTAATGAAATTTATTTAATTTAAAGTAAACCTTAACATTCTTAATGAATATAAAATAAGTATTAACAAAATTAGGTGAGCTTAAGTAAACTTAAATAAATTTAAATAAAATTTAACCAAACCTTAATAAATTCTAAATTTTTTTAAACAAACTTTAAAAATAAACTTAATAAAATTTAATGATTTTTAATTAACTTTAACATCTAACAAGCAATCTTAAATTTTTATCTAAACTGAAACAAATAACAATAATAAAGTTATAATTTCTTAAATGGGCTTTTATAATCTTGAAAAAATAAAATAAAATAAAATAAAACAAGACTATCAACTTTAACATGTATTAGAAAATTGATTTTAAAATATTTAAATAAAGAAAACATAAAGCACACTCCCAACAAACCATTCCTATAAATTAACAACAAACTTAAACCAAATTAAACTTCAATGTAAACCAATGATGAACCCTTAAAATAAACTTAAACCTCAACCAAATCATTTTTTTAAGCTCTTGTGAAGCTTATCCAAGCCTTTAAGTTCCACTCAATGTATTTTAAAATCCTCAAGTCCAATCATCAAAGTCTTTAATGTTCATCATCTCATAGATACCTACGAATGAATATGAAAGATATTGGCTAATACATTAGATTCTATGGATCTACTACACTTAAGATGTAATTAACTATTGAGAGCTTCCACTCATAGAAATAGTAGAACCAAGAATAAAATAAATATTATCTTACAGCGATAAGGCAAGGGAAAAACCCTATTCTTTAGACCTAAAGATCATGGAGAGTTTCATCATCCAAGT
Source organism: Papilionanthe hookeriana x Papilionanthe teres (assembly GCA_022702705.1). Taxonomy (NCBI): domain Eukaryota; kingdom Viridiplantae; phylum Streptophyta; class Magnoliopsida; order Asparagales; family Orchidaceae; genus Papilionanthe; species Papilionanthe hookeriana x Papilionanthe teres. The sequence goes on from CM040431.1 coordinate 81,090,461, forward strand.
TATTAGAACCATTCTAAGATAATATTAGTTTCCCACTGGGTAGTGTATTTTTACTCGAATGCCATGTCGATCATTTATATATAAATCTTTTGATATCTTTAGTGGATACACAATAAAAATCCCACTAGTGATTTTTTTCATTACAACAATTGGTATTGTTCATCTCTCTCTATCTCTAATATTAACTGACATCATTTACTTTCATTGAGATGGTTTGGTACCCCTTTATAGAATTAGAGATTAACCATCACTTCCGTGTTAGATTTCATTTCTACCATGTCATGGAATGAGTGAATATATCAAAATCTTAGTCATTATAATACAATTTTAAACTCTACTTCATGATTATGCTTTATGAATCATTTCGGTGAATTCAATGCTTTATCTGAGTCCACTTTTAACATGTTCATTCATAAATTCATCCAATTCATATATTTAAGAGTGGAATTATATTAACATCCTTTCTTGTACCCCAGTTATAAAAAGATGTCATTTTGAAAACCAGTTCTCTCCTTGGAAAATGAATAAACCTAGCACTCAGTCTGATTCATCTAAATTATGAGTCCCTAATTAAATATAAAATATGTTTTTGATTACTTTAAGATCACTTGTGATGATCTTACCTTTTCCTTGGTAGACCCCACAACTGGTTGATGATAAGGAATCTCTGATAGAATTCAAACACAATTCATAAGATAATTTCCTATATTTGAGGAAGTGAATTATTGAAGATGCTTTTATTGTGGCTGTTATTGTCATTATTGCCTATAAAATTCAATGTCCTCCAAATGGAATAGAAATCCCAAAAGTCCTAGAAATTATTGGCCCCAGAAAAGTGAAAATTTATAAATAATTTGAAGTGCTTGGTGAAGTTTATAATGTTTCATCAGTATTGAAGTTGGCTCATCTTCTAAGATTACTTTTTTATTTACTAAAACATAACTTTGGAATAAGAATAGCATGATTTATAAGAAGTAATTCTGAGCTAAAAAGAAAAAAAACTAGCTGAAAGGGACGCTTGTGAAATTAGATCTAACTTATCTGAAATCTCTCCCCTTCTGAGTAGAAGAAGATTACATACTTTTTGCATCTTGAGAAGAGGAAGATGTGAAAAAAATGGCCAACTCATGTCCGCATTTTATCAAGAAAAAATCACTCAATGAAGACTTTAATAAATTCACCTTTGGTCTATTTGAAATACTTATGATAATGGTAGAAATAAGAAAGTGCACTATGGTAGAAATTCTCAGATCACTGAGATGTAAAATTCCTTAGAAGGAGGGTGAAGCAATTATGGAGTTTCATAGATCTCAAAGGAAAGAGCTAAAATATCTAACTGGTTCCTATGCACAAATTACTAAAAATATGCATTATAATGGACATTCTGAACTTAGAGCCACTGATAGTATTGTATTATCTTGGTCTAACGGATTATGAATGATTTGTGTTCAATCCTTTTCAGTTCCTCTTGTAGAATTATAATTAAAAGCACAACATTTATTCATATATATCTTTAAAAAGCTTGGAAAGAAAGGAAAGTCACTCCCTATGGTGATAATGTTATGTCCCAAAGTAAAAACAAAAAAATCCTCTTATAGATGACGTTAGGTTAAAAACTCTTTCTCATCCTACTTCACTCGTTTCTTGGAAGATGCTGCCCCAATAAATTAAAGAATCCAAACTTGATGTTTTTATGAAGGAAGTTGATTATAAGGTCATCTATAAAGATTCTAAGTACATTCAAATTGTTCTAAACTGTTAGAGATCGACCTATTAATGATGTCTTATGTAAACTGGAATCTGACCTTCAATTGTTGAAGGAAGAAGATAAAACTTTAGAAACCTTGAAAGAAAATTCCATCGTTATTATGGTTGAGAATTGAGCTACTTTAAGAGAAAGAATAGAAGAAGATATTGATTTTCAAGCTATTTTGGTTGAGGAAGGTTTTGCATCAGACATAGCCTAACAACTTTTATGCTAATTAAGATAGAGAGATAAACTAATTGAAAAGCCAAAGAAAAGGATAGAGTAGATTTTGAATTTCATTGCAATGAATTAAAAACTGATACTTGTACATCATCATGATTTTGTAGATGAAGAGTCCACCAATTAATATTGCTTAAATCTGCTAGATGAGTTGAAACATAGAGATGACATAATGAAAAATTATAAATGAAATTGGAATAGTTATTGACTTCAACACCCTTAGTCCAAAGGATAATTCAAATTATTATTTTAGTGCATATATAAGAGGAGAAACTTGATGCTATTCATGCAACTGACAATTCAAAAATAAAATTAATCGAGGAGTGAGTCTCCAAGAAATAGTTAGAAACACATTCTATTCTTGATAAAGACTTGTAATCTCTATCTAATCAGCAAATGCATTAGCTCAAGCCTGAGGTGGTACATCAATACCTAAGAAATGTCCTTATCAGAAAAAGTATGACCTTATATAGTACATAAAAGATTTGTACCACAAAATTTTAAGGCGTTTGATGAAACTGTGAATCCAAATAAACATTTTGCACACTTGGAGTTAGTTGCTGCGATACAAGAAGAAGTAACTCATTATTCTATCAAATTCTTAACAATTTTTTTTAAAACAACATTTGATAGGTATGTTGAATTGCCCAATAAATCAATCAGGACCTTTGATGGCTTGGATGACTTATTAATAAGAAAGTTTGCTGGAACTCAAAACTGAATCACTATTGTGGATTTGGTTGTTGAGAAAAAAATTAATGGACACTTTGGTAGATTTTATTCTAAGGTGGAGCAATTTAACATTAAAATGCAAACTCTAGTTATAATAATAAAATGTTAAAAACTACCTATATAAAAATATAAACAAAAGAATCACCTTCATGCTAAAGAATATCACCATCAAAACCTTGAAAATTTGTAAAATAAGGTTGGTAATATATAAGCGGAGGCTAAGAAGTTATCATTTTCATAGTTAGGAAACTAAGAAGAAACCTAAAAGGTCTGTGAGAAGAAGACTAGGATTGTATCTTTTAATGATAAGGAAAATAACAAATGAACATACAACCCAAAAATACTTGGCAACAATAATAGCGACAACTAGAACTATAGTACCTACATTAACAATCTCAATTACAACATACACATCAACAAAAACCGCACCAACCTTACAGTCCTGAAAGAAGGAAGTTGATCAGGCAAGAGTTCAATGAGCTAAGGAATTGAGTATGCTCTTTTATGGAAGAAGCCATCAAAAATGCTTTTGAGAACCGATCTAATAATTCAAACATCAAACTACTTGAGTCCTTAAGACTTAAGAGGAGGGAGAGTTAAAGGACCAACAACTGTTTATTCCACTGAAAGCTTGGTCATACCATTAAAGATTGTTTTACTTCTAAAGTTTGGTTAGAGTTAAGTCCTAACAATTGAAACACTGTAATCCATAGAGAATGTCTAAACAAAATAAAACAAGGCTATTTTAGTTTTGTATTTTGTAAATACATTGATTCATAAGACCCTAAAACAAAAATAAAGGGTTGGAAGATAGTTCTATCGAAGAATTATTATAAGATTATGAACTTTAGGAGTTATCTGTATAAGCTTTGAAAGGAACTTAAAGTTAATAAACATGATACCATTCTAGATCTTGAAGGAAGAGAAGTAAAGTGAAAATCCAAGTTGACATCAACGAATGTGCAACCTAAAATTAATTAATACCAAAGTAGAAATAGTGAGTAAGAAAATGACTAAAACTTTAGAGAGAAATCATATGGGGTTAGTTTTTGAATTAGCGTCTTGTGACTCTTGTGCTTTATTATGTATAATTTTTCATTTATGATCAAACTATTAAGAAATAAGTACACCTTCTGGGTATTTTGATCTCTTTCAAATGAACTTAATGTGTCTACCTTAAATATTAATATCAGTGATAATTGTAGAACTCCCAATGATGATTCCCCTTTTTATAGTATTATCGTTGTCTTGAATTTCAAGGATATGATTGTTGAGATTAAGACAAAATCATGCAATTTTGAATAATCCCAAAAAGAGATTCAAGAAGATATTGAATAGCTATAATTTTCCACAATAATAAATGTTTTGAAAATTAATCTTTGAAGGAATAAAGTAGTGCCACACCATAAAGTACTTCAAGAGAAAGCTGATATGTGTGAATTTTGCATGATTTTATATGCATGTTATCATTATTTTTTACTTACTATTTCATCTCTTTTATCAAGATTTTTTGCGTGTGGAATGATCTGGGTACTATTTTATAAGTTATAGGTGTCAAACATGCAAAATTGAGTCAAAAAGTGCAAAATAGTGCTCTTTGGGTTAGTTATGCATAATATGGGCATGACTATGCCTGATCTATGTGTGATCATGCAAGAATTGGCATGACTACTCTTTTTTTTAGAGTGTCCACACTAGTTTGAGTCATGGTCACACTGGTGAACCGCTAGATACCATTTTGGAAGGTATTTTCAAGCCAATTTTTGCTGGATATTTAAAAGGGGGAAGCTAGAGCACAAATACAAATTCTCTTTTGGAGGAGAGTTGAGGTGGCTGGAGAAGAGGTTTGGTTAAGTTTGCCCTTAGAATTCTCTTCCTCCCATGAGGTTGTGGTGCTAAGAGTATTTTCAACCTTTTTATTTTGTATCTTTTCATATTTTCCTAGAAGTTATTATATGAGAGAGGAGTTGGCTACCATGGAAGAGGAAAAAAATTATATTGTAAGTATTTACTTTGAAATTTTATTTGCAATGATGATTTTTATGGAGTATTTTTTCTGCGTTCTTTCAAATATACATAGCTAAGTTTTCTTTCGCACCTATGTGAATTCTAGGATTTGATTTTGTGGTTATCATGGATGATTTCTTTATGTATATCATTTCATGGGAAATCAAGACTTTGTTGTTGAGTTAGCCATAGATATTCATTTTCCAAAACTAATAAATTAGGATGTTAATATATTTTGTGATATGTGACTACTCTTTGAGAAGATTAACAAAATGGTTAACCACCAAATCTAAATAATAATATACATGTTTTATTTGAGTTTTGCAGCCAAGAAGAGGGCTCCAAACAAATCCGTGGGATGCCACAGGAATTGAGGAAGCTTCAACTTCATTGATTCTAGCCTTCTTTTTACCTATACATAGGCCTAAGGAAAACTTCTGTTGACAACAATAGCGTTAGGTAAAGTCTAGGAAAAAAATTAATCACCATATTACCTAAATCATAGGGGCACGAGCCTCACATACCATAAGGAATCGTAAGATTTGTTTGCTGTAATTTTTTGTCTTTTTTTAAATTGATATTTTCTGTTTCTAGTTTTAATAGGTTATTAGGAAATAACCACTTATTGTGATCACATTGAACTACGTTTAAAAATTTAGTAAACTAGAAATTCACACACTTTATTAGTTCTTAGCCCACTTCTTATGGGATCGATACCCAAAATGTTTTAGCTACATTATTACCTAACACTATACTTGCGTTTTGTAGCCACCTTAATTAACAATAAATTTTTGACGCGTCATGTTTTTGGAGTAGGTGCTAGGGAAATGTGTTAATAAGAATTTGGATTTTAGGAACTTTTGTTAAACTTCTGAGAATCTATGTTTAGTAATTTTGTTTTTTCTTTTTTTCCTTTATTTCATATTTTTTTGCACTTATATTGTTGTCGTGTTTTCTTGTAGGTACTAAAAAAAAAATTGAAAAAAAAATAAAAATAGCTATAAAGACATGTTTGAACACTACCAATTGTGAAACCCTTAAAAATACTAATTTATACCATTTAAGGAGTATTCTGACTTATTGATGGCTAGTACTCACATGAATTTTGAACACCTTGACTTAGGAGCTATTTTGATCACCCCTTCTCCAATACCAACAACCTCAACTGGACTACTTACCCAAAATCTAATTTTAACATTAATAAAATTAGTTTAGAAAACCAACATTGGGGGAGAACTCAAGCCATACTCATAAAAAGTTATAACAGCTTGGGTGAGGACTAGATTTACCAAACTTATCCATGGGAAGTCACCTTGAATCCCCAATTTAGGGAGGATAGCTTGTCAATAAAGAAATTGCTTGTAAATTTGACGAATGAATCCAATAACTACACCCAAATTTGCTCAACTTAGCTAAGATTCAATTAGAACAATAATAACCATAGTGTCAACAAACAACATTGGGAGACCAGCCAAATTGATCATGTAAGAAGTTGGAACAACTAGGGTTGTGATAACCTTGATGTAAATGAATACATGGAAGGATTGGTGAAAAAAATGGGAAAAGAGTTACAATGCCATGTTGCTACCTATAGAAATATAGAAATAAAAATTTAGGCAGTTAGCTAACCTATTAAGCCTAGAATCCCAAATGAATGTCATGGAAGTGGAAAGTCATAACTTTGAATTTAAAGCATTGTTCTTTGAGGAGCGAGCTGAGTTGGTGAATTTGGTTAGGAAATGACTTAGGAAGAACGTGGTCTTCTTTTTAAGGACCCCCCTCAAATTGTGCAAGAGATAGTTGAGCTTATAGTATCACCCATTGGAGTGAAGACAGCTCTAGGCAGGAGAATTATCTAGTAGAATTAGATAAAAAAAAACTACAAAATATTGGAGGAACCCAACCCAATCTTTAGGAGACCATAAATGATTTTTTAGGGACTCTTTTCTTGCAACATGTGAGGAAAGCATTATTATACAAGTTGGGTGTTAATTGGGAGGAATTTGGATTTAGAAAATACACTTAGAAAAGATCATCTAATTAATCCCCTTGCATACCTTTGAGAAGATTATTATTAAATTAAGAGGGGAAATTGAAAGATAATTCAATTTGTAAGGATTTAGTAAAAAATATAGCACTAATAAAATTTTGGGCGATTGATCGAGCATTAAAAAATTAGCATTTTGATCTTGAAGGAAGCCTTTTTCAACAGGCTTAGGATCCTAAACCAAGCACTATCATGGGAGGCGACCCAAATGTTGTCTGATGTGTTAAGTATGTTTTTACTTTTTTTACTTTTGTTTGTATTTTTTTTATATTTGCTTTAAAATTTTCTTTAAGTTTTCATTTGTATTAGGTTTGAGTTCTGTTACTTTCCAAATTTGCTTCTATTATACATTTGTACCTCTTCTGATGTATGCATTATTATATCTTTTACATACATGTATGCTTAGATTATTATGACTACTCATGTATTTACTCTTTCTTGCAATTACTTGCACCCATGCTTATTTTTTATGCATGTTGCATATGTTATGGAAAAATAAAACAAGTTTTAGGGGGAGGGAAGGATATATTTACCATTTTGCGAGTTTAACAGTAGTTTACATAACATATTAAAAGATTTAATGTTAATATGGTAATTCATGGTATGAATTCTGATTAATTTAACCTCCTTATCAAATTTTTTTTAAAAGAGGATAAATGTCATTTAGGAAAAATTTACCTTAATGCTTTAATAATAGGATTTCAGAAGTTATCAACTTCTAAATAAACCTAAAGAAATCTTAGGATAATTTTAATGAAGTGTAATTAAAATGTTAAGTAGCAAACCAAAGATAATTTAAATCTTTTTTTGGTTTTTTTTTTTTGTTATCTAGTTTAGTGGTCTTAGCTTTTAATTGAATGATAGCATGAAAGGTGCCATTAAAGAATTCATTTTTAATACTTCTCATGTAAGGGAAACAAATTTTCATCTTATCTAAATAGATATATTAAAATTTTACCTAATAAGATAAGGTTATTATTTGGAGAAAAAGAAAAAAAATGAAAAAAGGGAAAGACATGAGAAGGAAAGGAAATAAAAAGAAGACAAATAAAAAAACAAAAAAAAAAAATGTAAGAACTCCTGAGAAGAAGCTTGAGCTTGGCACAAAGTATGAATGGAAAACTTGGAAGGGGTCTTATATGAACTTAAGTGATAAGGCTTTTGCAAGATTCTTTAATGATACTCATTTATGGTTATCTTCAAGGAAATAAGTTAAGTAGGATTAGGTTAGCTAGTTCCACTAAATTGCCTTAAAATATTAGAGGTTAGTGAAAATATTTTAAACAACACCAATTTAAGATTGTTTGGATTTTCTAAAGTACATATTAAATGTAATTCCAAACAAGATCATGTTATTAATCATAAAGAATAATTGATCCTGAAATGGCATTTAAACCCTTTTATTTGATTTCCATAAATAAGTTGAATAATTGAGAAACTCACAGAAATCCCTATTATTTTTCTCATGGGGCCTCAACTCAGCTATGAGATTAGTTGAGGGCAAGTGATGAAGTAAGTTTGAGGGTATTGAAATAAGTCAATTTCACATGCTTTGATTTGCTTGTTATTGTTGACCTCATTTTTGATGAGGTCTCTTCTTCTCTCTTTAGTACTTAGGATCTAGCCTTAGGCTTTTCCTTTGACTATCATAGAGGATTAGAATTGGGACCCACCACTTAGAAATTCAAACTACTTCTTAACTCCTCGCAAACTCCACAAACTTGATCTGTAGACCCCTAATCACCTAGAGGGTTGAGATCAAATGTGGAAGTTTAAAGGATGAGTTCTGTAGGATTCTTTGGCCTTAGGGACCGCCTACTAGGTGGCACAGTGCAGTGAAGGGCTGACTTACACACACACTACACCCATACACTACACTTTCACACACCTCCTAATACCACACCCATACCCAACTTGACCTCCTGACTCATAAGGTGATTCACATGGATGGTCCTTAACCCCTAAGCCCTTGGCTAAGAGGGTTAGGAACAACATAGTGTAAGCATCAAATGAGTCCCTTCATGGCTCATGTGGGCTTGATGTGGCTTCATGGCTCAACAAAAATGATTTCATTCCACTTACATTCACCCAATCTTCAATTTTCCAAATTTTTAATTTTTGTTCATTCCACTTACATTCACCCAATCTTCAATTTTCCAAATTTTCAATTTTTGACCCCCGGGACCCTACACCCGCCTAGCCTACCCAAAACCCTTGAAACCCTCCAAAATTTGCAAAATCACCTAAACTATCCAAAATCCCCAAAATCAATCCCAAGCATTCCCACATTACTCAAATTGATCATCCATACCAAAAAATACCAAAAATTCCAAAAATACCTCCCAATACCCTCCAAATACCCAAAATACCCCTCTTAGCCAAAAAATCAAAAAATTCAGAAAATTCCCATAAAATTCCAGAAAATCCCAAATATTCCCAATTTCATTTTGTTCAACTACACCATGGGCCAATTTTATCAATTTACCCCACTTTTATCAAAACCCCCAATTTGACCCATTTTAACCCCAAAATGAACCCAATGTCAAACCAAACCTACCCAATTGACCCAAATTCTGGTCCAATTCAATTCTAAACTTCAATTCAACATCCCCAACACCAATCTAGACCAAATCCAAGCCCAATTTGATTGGCATTGGGATCCAATTTCACTTTTGGCCTTAAAGCCCAATTTGGACCCATGACCCAAACTTAGCCCAAACTCACCCAATTCAACTCCAATTAATCCCAAATCTTTTCTAAACCTTCCTTAACATCCCCATAAACAAAACAATAACATTATTTGCCCAAAGTTTAGACCCAAACTTCACTCAAATTCAACCCAAAATCAAAAAACCCAATTTTGACCTAAACCCAAACCTAACCCAAATAGGCCCAAACCCCAAAATCAAAACCCAACCAAAGCCAAAACCTCTTTGAAATACTCCCAAAAACATTTCCCAATATTTATTTTACATCAATTTCAACTCTAGCCTAACATTGGCCCAAGTTAACCCAATTTGACCTACATTGGCCCACTTACCAAATAAACCCAAATTCAAACCAATTCAAGTCCAAATCACACCAAATTGACTCCAAACCACTCATGACACATCCTTAAACCAAACTCAACAACTATTTGGCCCAACCTCTTTACAAAATTTCCATCCATAAATTCATTTTTAAACTTAAAGGCCCATTCCTTAAACCATTTTAAAAGCCCATCTTTTACCACATCCAAAGGCCCAAAATTGGTCCCAAAGCCCATATGATATTTCCCCTCATCATACTTTCAATTAAACTCAATACTTAAGTCCTAAATTCATCATCAAATCATTCCAAATCAAGTTTCATACAAATTTCCATCAAATTACCAAAAGTTCCTAAAATCCATTTTCATGAAATTGACTAAACTTTTCCCTAAGCCAAAGACAAGCCATGCAAGCCATGGACAAGCCACATGAAGCCATGGAGAGTTTGACATGTGATCAAGCCATTAATGGAAAATGGAGGACCCCCTTTCCTAATCCTTCTTAAGCCTTTTTTACCTTAAGCATGTCACAATCTAAACCATGCTTTGCCACCTAATCCTTGATGGAGACTCCACCACACATGGGAGATTGACCCACCTGACCTCCTCAGCCCAAAACCGGGTCTTGGGGAGGTGCACCCAACCCATTTGCATGGGTTGACCAAAATAAGCTAAAATAGCCCCTTCCCCTTTCTACTTTGATTCAACCACTTTACACATGTCAAACCTCAATTGAATGCACCAAACCCCAGCCCTGACCCATCTGAACAAGATGGTGACCAGTGCCTGGCCGGCCAGCCACCAGGCCGCCGGAAAACACCATGGTCGAGACCTTGGGAGGAGCCAAAAAATTCAATCCTCCCTTGCTGACTTGTCTCGGCCCAAATGGACGAGCATAGCTCTCCTTCTCCTCACCAGAGCAGCTAATCCCCGGCCTTAAACCCCACAGGAGGCCCTCCGGCCTCTCCTGATTTAAACCCCTCACCCTCACGGCCAAAGGAGGTGCTGAACCAGACCATACCAAAACTCTGCCAAAATCACTCCTCACTCCCCTCCAGACTTAGAGCAATCGATCCCCACTGTTCTCCTGCTCTAATCCCCATTGATTGAGCTCAATTTTGGAGCCCAATTCTTAGGCCAGAACAGGACACTCCTGAATCCTTCACCAAAATCAAATTAAACTCACCTACACCTTCACCAGGTCAAGAGAAGAAGTTTTCCGGTGAAAGCCCCCTCTCCGGAGCCACCCGGTTGTTCCGGACTCCAAAGGTTGTGATCGGCCGTGGTGGAAACTACACCTAGGCAATTCACCACATCCCCGGGCTTCATCCCTAGCCTCCTGCGGCTCCAACGAACGTGCCGAACATCTACGATCGAGGCTTCACCTCTCAGAGCCAAGGTATGGATCAATTCTTCATCCCGAGCTTCTGAACATTCTCCATTTCAAATGCCTTAATTTCAATGCATGAACACCGTATAGATGTGTTCGTCTCTTCAAGACGAATCCATAGAGCACAAGAACACGAAAATCCGTTAAGTATTGAGTGAGATATTAGGGATTTAGTGTGGACGGTTCTCGGGTTAGGAGGCTTGGGGACGATGAACGGATGCCGTTCATTTAATACACGCGCGGATGGACGGCTAGGATCGCGCCGGATGAGGAGACGGAAAGATACAGCGGGCCCCCGGAGCGCTGAGTTGGATGGCGGCGCCAAATCAGAAGGCGACGCGTGTGCGTTCGGAGCTGCCAAGGTTGAGTCAGCGCCGCCGTTTTAAATAGAAAATTAGGGTATTTTCTTATTTATTTAATTCCCTAAACTTGGAAAATTCATATCTTTGTGTAAAAAAATCACAAAAATAAAATAAAAATACCCTCTTGCTCAGTGAACAGAGGAGAATAATGTGGAAAAGAAATTAACTAATTTTGTCCAGTACTTTATTTTTAATTAATTATTTACTCCCTGCATTGTTTCAATTCTCCATGCATTCATATAATTCACCATGGCATGAGACCAAAGGGCTTTTGAAGCCTCTGAACTTGGGAACATTCCCTGAATTTTTCAAGGTCAGAGGCCATCTCTGTGAAAAGTTATTAATTTTTCAAATGCATGTGGCTGTTTTGAGTATTTTAATTCCAAAAATTAGCATGTTGTGAAATAAATTCTAGGAAAATTTGGTGATGTTCCTTATGACTAGAGAACCCTAGGAAAAATAGGACTTGAGTTAATTCACTTAAGATAACCCTAATTGGTCTAAATACCCAAAATTGAACTTTAATTAATTAGAGTTAACCATAGATCAAATTGACTTGAAATCAATCCTCCACTGACCTTTAGGATCAGAGGAACCCACCATAAAAGTTTGGAGTCAATTGGACTTGGTTAGCCCTACTAAATGGGTTGATTAAGTCATTTAGTCATTTTAAACTTTAAAAATTCATAACTTTCAAAATACCTTTCAAAAATTCACCAAATTGGTTTTGGAGCCTCTCTGATATCAGGGGAATTTAAGAAAATTAAAATTTCAATTTTCTAAAAAGGTTAATTTTTTAGTATTATTTTAATATTTTAATAATTAAAAAATAATAAAAATCACAAAAATAATAAAATTCACCAAAATGTCATATTTTGAAATATAATCACTTAGGAACAAACCCCATATTTTTCTTAGGTCTATTTAATGAGATATTAAATTTTAAGGCCCTAGGGTAATTTTAAAATTAAAAAAATGTATTTTCTAGCATTTTCACTAAAATAATTATAATAAATCAAAGAAAAATCAGAAAATTATAAAATTTGGTTCTCTGGAATCCTTGATATCAGAGAGAATTTTAAAAATTATAAAATTCATTTTTCAACTTATATTCTATTTTTAAATTAATTAATACTCCAGAAATTAAAATAATTTTAATAAATAAAATATAACTCAAAAAATCACAAAAATTGGTCCAAGTGGTCCTCTGGTCATTAGGAATGTCCCATAATTTTCTTAAGGACAGAAACTTTCTCTTGGTCATATTATTAAATTTTCCTTGGAAATCCTTATTTTCCACCAAAAATAATTACATAAATAAATTAAATACAGAAAAATCACATTTTCTCCTCTAATGTCTTTATTGACATATGAGTGAAGTCACATAAAAATTTCAAATTTATTTGAGCTCAATTTAGTGAGTTATGAAATTATTAAGCTTGAAGGGCAAAATGGTGATTAAAATTTCAACCCTTAATTAAAACTTTAGGCTTGATAAAATTAAAAAGTAAAATATTTGATCCTAATTTGATTTGGATGATTGAAATTTAAATAATTAAAGGGTAGAAACCTATTAAACAATTCAACAATAATTGAAATGAACTTTAGTTAAATAATTAATTAAATTTGGAAGAATAATAAAATTGGAATTATTAAAATAGGGATATTATTAGGAAGAGATTTATTCTTTAATCTAAAGATCCCTAAATTAATCATCTCAATAATATTTAATTCCTAACTAAAATGATAATCCAAGTTTAAGATTTAAAATGCTAAGAGACTTAATCATTAAATTAAATTAAAGTTAAATTATTTAAAGCAAACCTTTTTAAAATAAAATATTAAATTAAATTAAATTAAATTAAATTAAATTAAATTAAATTAAAACAAATTAAATTAAATTAAATTAAATTAAAATATATTAAAATATATTAAATTAAATTAAATTAAATTAAAACAAATTAAATTAAATTAAATTAAATTAAATTAAATTAAATTAAATTAAATTAAATTAAATTAAAACTAAATCAAATTAAATTAAATCAAATTGAATTAAATTAAGCTAAAGTATATTATATTAAATTAACTTAAATTAAATTAAATTAAATTAAACCACATTAAATTAAATTAAGTTAAATTAAATTAAATTGAATTAAATATAACATTGCTTAAGACATAAAGAAATTCAAAATAAATCTAAAACAACTTGAACACAATTCCAAACTTAAATTAAATCACAACCCACTTGAACATCCATTTGCCCTCAAAAGCTCGTGATGTTATAACTCTTAAAAGGAGTGTTAAATGAAGTGTTACTTCATTCATGAGATATTCAAATGTCCTAGTTCACTGAGCAAGACAACAAAACTTAAACTCTCGGACGATTAAATCATTTGTGTAATTAAATTCATTTGGACTTAAAACAATCCCAGAAATATTGAAAAGATGTTTAAGATTCGTCTTAAGCACTTCCTCAATATGATAGGATATTTATAAGAACAATTGAACTTAGTTGTTCTTTGATGAAGAAAATCGTCCTCAAACTAAAATACAAGAACCTAGACGTCATAGGAATGACTAGCTATAGGATTAGGACTTTGGTAGAAAACCATAACCCTTCCCTTAGCTTTACCTAGGAAATTGTTATAAATGCTTAAATGCTCTAAATTGTACTTTAAGTGCAGCTTGGGATGACGGGAAGACCCTCCAGGTACGCTTTTATTTTATTGCAATTTACTTTACTGCAATTTATTTAATAGCGTTGCACTTTACCTTTCTTGCATGATAAACAACAGTTGCATGAAAACCTACACCTTTAGGACGAAACCAAAACTGAAACCCATAACTAAATTAAAAGACACTACAAGATAAAATTCACCTCCACAACATTTCAAAATATAAGATAACTCAAAATTTAATCACAAACGAAACAACAAAACTACAACTACAACTAAATTAAAACGTCTCATTGAATGATCGGGAATACCTCGGATGATGTAACCCACGTGTTGCTAACGGGATTTCCACGGTGCTAAATGAAAGTGCGTAACTCATTTAGTTGAGTTTAGCAAATTCATACTGGACTAAGTGAATTCGATGAAAATAACGGTGCCGGGATGACGGAACCGTGGGATCTTAATCGGTTCTGTTTAATCAATTCTAAGACCTGTTTTAATTAAAATATTAAAGATAAATGGAAACTAAGACTTTCTCTAAACCAAAACACTTCTCTCATCTCCTGATTTATGAACTTCTAAAATTAAACCTCTGCAACAACAAGGAGCTCGGAGCATGGTGGGCGGCACGGCCATCGTCATCAACAAAACCCGAGTCTACTTCAACGAAAACTTTCCTTAGAATTAAATAACAAAGCCATAGGACTTCGAGGTAGTTTGCCTAGTGCAACATAAATCCTCAACTCTTCGTTAGGCATTTGCATGATCATATCATGTAAATTAAGCCCTAACCGGTCTTAGGATTTCCGAGGAAGTCATCCGATACGACATAAACCCTCACATCTTTGAGGCTATTTGTATGATTTTATCATACAAATATAAGTCCTAACTAGTTAAAATCGGCAAGATCAAAACATTAAATAAACATTAGGACTTTCCTAAATTCAAACCAAACAATAGGATAGTCGGGAAATTACCGAAGTTCGCTTCGAATTTGTGATTTCTCCTACCCTTCTTCCTTTGAATTCCCAAAACAAAATGTTTCAAATTTGATCCATCCCCAATTGAAATTACAAAACTCAATCCCTTGAAAACTTAAACTTTGAAATTCTTGAGAGCAGAACTACTGATTATTATCAAGAGTTTTCTTAGGTGATTCCCGTCACTTAAGATGTAATTAACTATAGGGGCTTGCCCTTATAGGGAATTTTAAGAACCTGAGTAATATAAACCCTGTTTAATGTTTTCATATTAAACAGGGGAATTTGTCGGCTTATTAAATTGGTTCGCAGACCAAACGGACGTCACAAATCTTCTAGTTTATTTAATCGAGCCCCATCATCAAACAATGTGTCGATTCTTCGGGATAGATACACGGTTTGTGGTGCGGCGCTCGTTTATATAAACTATTCGGGATGTGAGATCAGTTTGATTTCATATCTTAAAATTTTCAAATTTAAAATTATTTTCAAAATCAAATACTACTTTTCAAATTATTTATTTAAATTAAATTAAAATTCGCCGACAATTTCTGTAGGCGACCCCTTTTTCAAAATAAAACACATAACCTAAACATATGCCGACAGTTATCATTCTTTTTTACTTTTTATATCACATCATTTATCATGACATTATGCTTGAGGAAGGTTCCTTATGCTGTTTTGCAGGTTAAAGATATCAAACATGTAAAACCGAGTCAAAATGCATGAAATACTTCTATTTGGTGTAGTCATGCCTGATTTGGGCATGAGCATTCAGGATCTAGGTTTGATCATGCCAGAGTTGGTGTAACAAATCCGGTTTCAGGTGTGATTGCATTGGTTTCAAGCGTGTTCATGCCGATTTTTGCTGGATCTTTAAATGGGTAGGCTAGAGTGCAAATAGAAGAGATATTTTGGAGGAGGTAGAGAACCAGACATTTGGGAGAGGTTTTCCTTCGACATTTCTTCATACCTTAATTTTAAGGTACTAAGGGTGTTTATAAGTGTTTTCTTTTATATCTTTTTAGGTTTTCTGTGAGATTATTATATAATAGATGAGTTGGTTGCACTGGAAGAGGGGCAGATTGTATTGTAGGTTTTTACATTCAGTTTTACAAGCAATGATGATTTTTATGGAGTATGTTTCCTTCGTTTTTTCTAAAATGCTTAGCTAAATTTTCTTTCATACCTCTGTGATTTCTGGGATATGGTTTTTTGGTTTCTTGGATGATGTTTTCCTTGTATGTTTCCTTGAGAAATCAGGTTTTCTTGTTTTTGAGTTAAACATTGATTTTCATTTATTAATAATTTGATTAATTACGATGATCCGTGACTCATGCCCATTGAGCAGAGGAAGGAAATGGTTAATCACAAAATCTGTGTAACAACAAACAAATTTTATCTGAGTTTAGTAACCTAACCTGCAATTACATAGAAATTTATACTCCAAAAGATTGCCAAAAACTTGTCCCAAATTATATTTTGCGGCTAGTGTGAATGAATGAAAATATTTAGAAAATAGATAATAAGTCTTCACACTAGGGGTACTACACAAGTATACATATCATTTCAAGTAATATAGGATTTTCCATAAAAACCCCAGCATCGATCCCATAGGGAAAGCTGTAAAGTACATATAAATATGATTAGAGAAGAATGTCATAATTTTTTGCAATGGATTAAAGCTTACTTTAAGCAGAAATTATAAACAAAGTTTAAGACATTAAAAAGTTTAAAAGACTAATAATGTTTAAAAAAGTTTAAAAGATATTAATTAGTGTAGGATCTTAATGAATAAAAGTATAAAGTGATGTATTGTCACAAATAAGAAATAGCCATCCTTTACGCTCTGTCAGCGCTAGCAAAGAACATTGGCTAACCTTATGTTTATTTCAGCTTGTGTAGTGGTGTTGAATCAATTCTAGCCTCTCACTAATAGATTACCCACTGTGACGTCTCTATATGAGAACCTTAGGTCCAAACTCAAGACTCAATTGATAAAAGAATCTTTACTGTCACCCTAAAAACATCAATTCTATGCCGATCAAAACTTACTTTTGTATCTATTTGCACACTCCTTAGATTATGGTCGCCCTCCTTGTAAGGTGAGTGTGGCATTCACAAGTTATTTGAAATCATATCCCTCCTGGGTCATTATTTTTTTTAAAAGATATTAACCTCACAAGTAGCCAATTCACAAAGTTAAAAAAGAACTGATGAAAATGTAAAAACAATTTTTAAAATAAAAAGAAATCTTTAAACCATTCTCATCCCACATGATTAATTCCCATATGAAAGGTGAAAGAAAGAAAAATACTCATAATTCATAGAGAGAAAATAAAAACACACAACTTGTATTGAAAGCCCGGTCTTAATAACAAAAACTTAAGCACAAATACAAGATACATATCTTACGTCTTCTTCCCAAGCAATTCCTGAAGATTCCTTCAAGCAATCTCCATACTCTTTTTATACAATTAAAGACAAATTGTCTCACATAAACTCTTACATACACACCCCAAAATACTCTACACACACACACACACACACCAAAATCCTCTCTCTATTCATTCAGCCCTTGTAATAGATCTCTAAAACAAACCACGTGTTTCTTCAAGCACCCCTTCAAAATTCGATCAATTTTAATGCATCTTCTATAAGATCAGTTACTGGCACTATAGCGCCACTTTTGGGTGGTATGACGCCCATATCACTTAATAGTTGGCGCTATGGTGCCATATAAATTTTTACCTTTTTGCTCCATTTTGCCCTTATTTTCTTAAAATATCCATTCCTTTTTCCTGAAACAAAGGACATGCAAAATTCCTTTCTTTAAAGTGCAACAACATAAAAAATGTGCATTAAATGAGCATTAAGTGTATATTAAAAACAGGTCATATTTTGGTGTATCAATTCCCCAAACCTAAATGTTACTTGTCTTCAAGTAACACCTTGTACTATGTAAAAAATTATAACTTATGTTAGTGAGTTTTCCTTGAAGAATTCTATAGTTTTTTTTCCTATAAATTCAATAGTAAAACTTCATAAAAATTTTCAATAACTCAGCTTAAAAGTAAAAATGTAAGAATATCTAGTATTCAAGTCTAAGAGTTCTGATTTTCTATTCATTTCAAGAATAACTGCAATTTATCATACTAAAAATGCTTAGAAGAATTACATGAAAAAGAATTACATGAGAATTCTATTAGTATGGATGCTAATACTTTAAAGGTATGTTCAGAAATGTAATAAAGTCCCTTTCCTAAAGATGATTTAAGTGAAGCCAATTTTTGATTAGGCATCTCCTCAAGCTTTTCCCACATATTTATATTCTTTTTGCTTTTCTTTCAATTTTGGATTTTCTTTTCTTATTTTTTGAGTATCATTTTCTTATTTTATTTTATTTTTCAAGTAAGAATTACTATATCTGGATAGCCTTTAATAAATTTGAACTTCACCATCCTCTTCTTAAAGTTAAAAACTTCTCACATTTCTTTACTTGATAAATATGTATTAGCTTTGAAAAGGTTTTCATATAGTCTCAATTCTTTTATTTTAGTTGTATATCTATGATCCATAATATTTCAAGGATAAAATTTCCTTTACTTGGAAAAGTAAATGCATAAGTTTATATTCTTATACTAATTATCTCAACTCTATCACTAAACTTTATTATTAAAATCTTTTACTTAAGTCTACTATGACTATTATAAAATAAAAAATATAGATTTCTAACCCCACATTCCACAGGCCAAGTTAAAATAATTTTAAAATATAGTTTATTGGGACAAATAAGGTTCAATTTTAGAAAGTTTTTATCCCTTCCCGCAAACTTAATTTTTTGATTAATTTAAAAATAGTCCAGTTCATGAATAGTGAGAGAAAATTCTGAATATTTTAAACAGGAGAATAGTACATGTACAAGTAGTAGAGACAGGTGTTGAGCAGTGGTAAATCTAATCAATATGTATAACTATGTAAGCAGGTAAAGACTACTCAAACTCACAGACAATATAAACTGAAAAAAAAACAAGTAAGCAATTACCTAATAAATGAATGATGGTGCAACACTATAGTCCAATATTAATGCATCAAGAAACTACCAAAAAAATCCAAATACAATATCTAAAGTATAGGAAACACAATATAATCATCCTCCTCCTCATCATCATCAATATCAACATCCTCCTCCATCTCTCTACCACTCTCGTTTGAAAAAAATCTCTGGCATGAAGAAAATCCAATTGAATGATCACTCCTCAAATATTTCACCGGAGTCTCATTAAAGGTGGCATCATAATCAACTCTTATATGCAGATACTCATCATTTTGATACAAGTGTGCTTCTAAATTTCTCAATTGATTTTACAAGGATGAAATATCTCCTTGTGGTATAAATATCTGCTCCAAGACTGTATCCAGTATATAAGTACTAGAGGTGGAATGTCTCAAGGTTGAGATATATGGAATGTCTGAACCTCCACCCCTAGATCCTGAACCAGTATGCTTTCCATACATTTTCAAATTTTTCTTTCCAATGGGCTTATGATATGGCATGATTTCCTCCCATGGCTCGTATTTAATTCCATATTTTTTGAACATGGTAGAGATAAGATAAGGGTAACCCATATCTCCTGTTGTTCCTCCTTTAGAGGAAATGATCATATACTTTTAGATGAGAGAGCTAATATCTATAGGTTTTCTCATTTGAATACAGTAGTTCAAGGTGGCTCTCTTTCGGATTACCATGACAAAATGGTTAGTTGGACGAAGCTTAGCAGATATAAAGTAATCACAAGCTCTAAAATGATCATTAAGCTTTGATAAAAAAAATTTACCCAATGTCCATTCTTCATCTTCCAAACACCATGCCCGTCATTCAAAAATCCCATAATCTCATCAAGCACAACTTCTGTTGGTTTAAACTTTGAATCGAAACAAGATGGAAAGTTATGCAATTGATAAATGTGATTTATATGAATAGGACTAATATCAACATAGTGTACTCGAACAAACACCAAATCGTCAGATTTTTCAGGGAGACTTGCATAGAATATATAAAACAAGATATAACTGCAAAAACAGTGAAAGAGCAAAAAATTTCCCACTGTAGTTCCACAATCAAGTACTCGACAGTTCCTCTAAGATGAAAAAAACTACGTTCTGTAATCAATTTCTTGATTATAGATCTCCATACTTGTCCTGTGCTTTAGAACTTGCAGATTTTTCATTATCGAAGATATCTTTACCTCTACCCCTCTTCATCTTAGAAACCATTTCAATCTAGTAAAATTTCAAACAAATTTTAAATTAATTTCAAAGGGCTCTAATAAACTCATTCTAAGTAAAATAAGCCTTCAACCAAGAACTTCATACTAAATACTTTAAATTTTCAAAATTTTCGGCCTAACCACTGTGTGGAAGAAATCCATGGTGAAATTAAAAATTTTATATGAAAAAATGTTGATCTTACCCAAAGAAAAAGAAATATAGAGTTTAAAACACTAAATCCAGGCCAATCACCCACAAAATCAAGCCATAGGGGTGCAAGTTATGAAATATGGGAGGAAGAAGACAAATCAGGGGATAAAAATGGCAAAACCAGTGGTCTTGGCATTAAAAATGTGATCCTATTCAGTTCAGCGTTATAGCGCCACGTTGTGGCCCTATGGAGCCATGCATGCGCTGATGAGTGGCGCTATAGAGCCCAGTTGTGGCGCTATGGCGCCAAGCAAACATAAACAGATTCTGGAATTTTTTTTATGTTTCAAATTAGCATAAAAAATATAAGATTTTCAAACTCTAATATTCATGGGTCAATAGCCATTTTCAAAGTTCTTAGCTTTGTCATCATTCCAACATTTACGCACGCACGCAACTACTAATCTAATGCTTCAAACTCAATAAACCAATTTTCAATAACTCAAACATAGCTTCATTTCTTATAATAATTATAAGTTCATTAAAAGTGGACATATCATAGACTCAATTAAAAGTAAATAAAAACATAAAACACAAATCCTGAAGTGCTAGAGTCACTATAAGAACAATGCCGACACACACTACTTGAATACTTAATAATAACATATTTTCACATATTATGCCATCTAATAATAGTTGTGGACGATAGTGTCAACCAATTTTTTACCCTCAAAATAATTACGGTTGAACACATGGTAAAAAGGGGCACGTGGAAAATCTGAAGAAACCTTATCATCAATTCATTTTTTGTTGCCACACATGCTTACCTGATAGTCTTAGAAACACGCCATATGGTTGAATTGAAGTTTCATCTGCCATTCTAACTGCTCATATTGATTGTACATATCACTGAACTTGTTGTGTAGATGGGATATCTCCTCTTCAATCCTCCCTAATTTTTCCATAAGCCACTCCAGACTCAATGCTAAGAACCCATTGAAATAAGTACGAGCATCCTTATGCATCATCTTCTTATCTTCAAACTTTCCATTGCTATTACTCTCCATTGCTCTTGAGAAAATGATTTCTATGTTGGGATGAATTTATAACTCTCTATCATTCTCTCATCTGCTTAGAAATTTCAAGAAGATGACTCCATTTTCTCTTTAGGCGGTGTTGACCTCATTTTTGATGAGGTCTTCTCTTCCCTCATTAGTGTTTAGGATCTAGCCTTAGGGTTTTCCTTTGACTATCTTAGAGGACTAGAATTGGGACCCATCCCTTAGAAATTTGAACCACTTCTTGTCTCCCTGCAAACCCCACAAGCTTGATTGTAGACCCCTAATCACCTAGAGGGTTGAGATCAAAAGTGAAGGTTTAAAGGATGAGTTCCCTGTAGGACTCTTTGGCCTTAGGACCACCACAGGTGGCTTGGTGCAGTGAGGGTTGAATTACACACTCACTACACTCATACTCTACACTCTCACACACACAATCCAAATCCTAAAACCACACCCATACCCAACTTGACTCCTTGACTCATGTAGGTAATTCATATGGATGGACCTTAACCCCTAAGCCCCTGGCTAAGAGGGTTAGGAACATCATAGTGAATCTCTCCAATGAGTCCTCTCATGGCTCATATGGGCTTAATATGGCTTCATGGCTCAATCAAAATGATTCCATTTCACTCATATTTGATCAATCTCCATTCTTCCAAAATTTCAATTTTTGGCCCCGGGGACCCTACACCTATCAAACCTACCAAAAGCCCTTAAAATTGCCTAAATCCTCCAAAATTTCCAAATCACCCAAAATTCCCCAAAATTAACATTGAACATTTCCTCACCAATCAAATTGATCATCCATAGCCAAAAATACCAAAATTCCAAAAGTATCCCCCAATACCCTCCAAATTACCAAAATGCCCCTCTTGACCAAAAAATACAAAAATTCAGAAAATTCCCATAAAATTCTAGAAAATCCCAAATATTCCCAATTTTATTTTGTCCAACTACACCATATGCCAATTTTGTCAATTTAC
Source organism: Papilionanthe hookeriana x Papilionanthe teres (assembly GCA_022702705.1). Lineage (NCBI taxonomy): Eukaryota > Viridiplantae > Streptophyta > Magnoliopsida > Asparagales > Orchidaceae > Papilionanthe > Papilionanthe hookeriana x Papilionanthe teres. The sequence continues at coordinate 81,113,134 of CM040431.1, forward strand.
CCCACTTTAACTAAAGCCCCCCCAATTTAGCCCATTCTTAATCCAAGTGAACCCAACCAAACCAATTAAACTCTAATTGACCCCAAACCTTTTCTAAACCTTCCCTAACATCCCCACAAACAAAACACTAACATAATTTGCCCAAAATTTGGACCCAAACCCCACTCAAATTCAACCCAAAACCAAAAAGCCCAATTTTGACCTAAACCCAAACCTAACCCAAATAAGCCCAAGTCCCAAAACCAAAACCCAACCAAAGTTGAAACCTCTTTGAAACACTCCCATAAACATTTCCCAACATTAATTTTACATCAATTTCAACCCTAGCCAAACATTGGCCCAAATTAGCCCAATTTGACCTACATTGGCCCATTTACCAAATGAACCTAAATTCAACCCAATTCAATTCCAAACTACCTCAAATTTGCTTCAAATCATTCAAGACACATCCTTAAACTAAACTCAACATTTATTTGGCATGGCCCTTTGCAAAATTTTTCATCTAAAAGCCCATTGTTAAACATAAAGGCCCACTCCCTTAAACCTTCCTAAAAGCCCACTTCTACCAAATTCATAAGCCCAAACCCATCCTAAAGCCCACATTACAATCACATCTCATCCTCACTTAATCGGCATCATTCCCTAAGTGCTAAACCCATCATGAAAATCAAACCAAAATGGTATTATGCCAAATCCCATCAAATAACCCCAAAATTTCCAAAAATTCCTAAAGCCCTTTTTCAAGAAAGTTGACCAAACTCTTGCTAAGCCATATGTGAGCCAAAGACAAGCCATGTACAAGCCATATGAAGCCATGGGATGTTTGACATGTGACCATACCCAAAGTAGCAAAAGGAGGGCCCCTTTCTTAATCCTTCATTAAGCATTTTTAACCCCTTCCATGCTACACACTAAAACATGTTTAACCACATCACCTTGGATGGGGACTTCACCACCCCTTCCTAGCTGATCCAACTGATTTTTTCAGCCCAAAACCAGGTCATGTGGAGGTGAACCTAACCCAAAACCATGGCTTGGACCAAATCAAGCCAAAATGGCCTCTCCCCCATGCCATTTTAATCCAAGCTCTTTACACATGGCATTGGCCAATTGCTTGCACAAACCTCCAGCCATGACTCACCTGAACCTGAGGGTGACCCATGCCTACCGGCCAGCCGCCTGGATCGCCGGAAAACACCATGTCCGAGACCTTGGGAGGAGCCAAATTTTGGAATTCCACCTTGCTGAGCTGCCTCACTCCAAATGGCCATTGCAGCTGTTCTTCTCCTCACCAGAGGAGCTGATCCCAACCCTTAAACCCCCCTGGGAGGCCCTCTAGCCTCTCCTATTTAAACACCCCCTCCTCTCGGCCAAAGGAGGTGCTGAACCAAACCTTACTGAAACCCTGCCAAATAATCCCAGACCACTCTCTACACATAGAGAACTTGATCCCCACTGAAATCCCCCTGCCATTTCCTCTCTGCGAGCTCGATTTCGAGTTGAAATCCAAGCCCAAAACCAGGACACTTCACCACAGTGAGTCAATCCTCAAATTGATTGACTCTACACCTTCACCAGACCAAGAGGAGAAGTTTTCCAGCAAAAGCCCCCTCACCAGGCCAGCCATTGCTTCTAGCCTCCAAGCTTTGTGATCGGCTGTGGTCACTTTTGTACCTAGGCAATTCACCAGGCCAAGGGACTTCATCTGGAGCTTTCTTGGACCCAATCGAACGTTACACAACTCTCAGATCGAAGCTTCACTTCTCTGAGCAAAGGTATGAGCTCTCTCTTCTTCCCGAGCTTCTGAACATTCTCCATTTCAAATGCCTTAATTTCAATGCATGATCGCCGTATAGATGTATTCGTCTCTTCAAGACGAATCCATAAAGCACAAGAACACAAAAATTCATTGAGAATTGAGTGAGATCTTAGGGTTTTAGTGTGGACGGTCACGGGTTCACACCAGTCGTAGACGATGACTGGGAGCCGTCGGATCGAGCGTGTATCGAGCGGACGGTCGGGATTGAGCCGGACAGCGTGATGGTACATGAACCGCGGGCCCCTGGAGAGCTGAGTCGAATGGCAGCGTCGAACTAGAAAGCACCGCGTGGCTGTTCGGAGATGCTAAGGTTGACGCGGCGCCGATTCAGATAAATAGAAAAATAGGATTTTATGAATTTATTTAATATCCAGAACTTAGAAAATCCATAACTTTGTGTAAAAAAATCCTAAAAATAAAATAAAAATACCCTCTTTCTTAGTGAACAGAGGAGAATAATGTGGAAAAGAAATCAAGTCATTTCATCAAGTATTTTATTTTTAATAATTTATTTACTCTCTGCACTATTTCAATTCTCCATGCATATAGGAAATTCACCATGGCATGAGACCATAGGGCTTTTGAAGCCTCTGAACTTAGGAACATTCCCTGAATTTTCCAAGGTTAGAGGCCATCCCTATGAGAAGTTATTGATTTTTTAATTGCATGTTACTATTTTGAGTATTTTAATTCCAATAATTAGCATGTTGAGAAATAAATTCTAGGAAAATTTGGTGATGCTTCCTATGACCAGAGGAACCTAGGAAAAATAAGTTCTGAGATAATTCACTTGGAATAACCCTAATTGGTCTAAACACCCAAAATTGAACATTAATTAATTAGGGTTAACTATACATCAAATTAACTTGAAAACAATTCTCCACTGATCTTTAGGATCAGAGGAACACCACATAAAATTTTGAAGTCAATTGGACTTGATTAACCCCACCAAATGGGTTGATTAAGCCTCTTAAGCAAAAATGGGTAAAATTAAACTTTAAAAATTCATAACTCACAAAATACTTTTCAAAAATTTAAAAAAATAGTTTTGGAGCTTCTCTGATATCAGAGAAACTTAGAAAAATTAAAATTATAATTTTCTAAAAAAGTTGATTTTTATCATTATTTTAATATTTTTAATAATTAAAAAATAATAAAAATCATAAAAATATTAAAAATCACCAAAATGTCACATTTTGAATTCTAATCATTTAAGAACAAACCAAATATTTTTCTTAAGTCCCTAGGGTAAGATATTGAATTTTAAAGGCTTAATGTAATTTTTAATATTAAAAAATGTATTTTCCAACCTTTTCACTAAAATAATTCTAGTAAAACAAAGAAAAATCATAAAAATATAAAATTTATTTCTCTGGACTCCTTGAGATTAGAGAGATTTAAGAAAAATATAAAATCCATTTTACAACTTTAATTTTATTTTAAAATTAATTAATACTCCAAAACTCAAAATAATTCTAATAAATAAAATATAATTCAAAAAATTACCAAAACTGGTCCAAATGGTCCTCTGGTCATTAGAAATATCCCATAATTTTCTTAAAGATAGAAACATTTCCTTGGTCATGTTATTAAATTTTCCTTGAAAACCCCTATTTTCCATTAAAAATAATTACATAAATATATTAAATACAGAAAAATCATTTTTCTCCTCTAGTGTCTTAATTGACATGTGAGTGAGGTTACATAAAAATTTAAAGTTCATTTGAGCTTAATTTAGTGAGTTATAGAATTATTAAGCTTGAAGGGCAAAATGGTAATTAAAATTTTCAACCTTTAATTAAAATTTTAGGATTAATCATAAAGGGGAAGGTAAAATATTTGATTTTAAACTGATTTTGGATGATTGAAACTTATAGTGATTAAAGGTAGAAACCTATTAACCATTTCAAATATAATTAAAATAGAACTTTAATTAATTAATTAATTGAAATTTTGGGAGAATAATAGAAATTGGAATTATTAAAGTAGGGATATTATTTAAGAGGATATTTATTATTTAATTTAAAAATCCCTTAATAAATCACTTCAATAATACTTAAGTCTTAATTAAAAAAAAAAATAAAAGAATAATCTCAACTAAATTAAAATTGAAATTAAATTAAAATCAAGTTAAATTAAATTAAAAGAAAAATAACTTGAGATCAAATTATGTTAAATTAAACTAAATTAAATTAAATTAAATTAAAATTAAACTAAATTAAAATTAAATCAAATTAAAATTAAATTAAAATTAAATTTAAATTGAAATTAAATTAAATTAAAATTAAATTAAAATTAAAATTAAATTGAAATTAAATTAAATTAAAATTAAATTGAAATTAAATTAAATTAAAATTAAATTAAATTAAATTAAATTAAATTGAACTAAATTAAATTAAAATAATTTAATAACAAACCTAAATGAAATCATTAAGAATTAAATCTAAAATAACTTGAACACTATTCCAAACTTAAACTAATTTCCTATAATTAAGTCAAAATTAAAATTAAATCATTAAGTTTAAATCATTAAAATATTAATGAGTTGATTTGCCCTTTTAAAGCTCTTGTTATTATAACTCTTAAATGAGGTATCAAGTGAAGTGTTACCTCACTTATAGGATATTCAAATGTCCTAGTTCATTGAGCAAAAGAACAAAACTCAAACTCCCGGATGATTAATTCACTTGTATAATTAAATTCTCTTGGACTTAAAACAATCCTAGAAGTATTGAAAAGATGTTTAAGACTCGTCTTAAGCACTTCCTCAATATGATAGGATGTTTATAAGAACAATTGAATTTAATTGTTCTTTGATGAAGAAAATCGTCCTTAAACCAAAACACAAGAACCTAGACGTCATAGGAGATGACTAGCTATAGGATTAGGACTTTGGTAGACAACCAAAAATCTTTCCCTTAGCTTGACCTAGGTACTTGTTGGAATATTTAAATGCCTTAATATGCGTTTTAAGTGCAGCTTGGGATGACGGGAAGACCCTCCAGGTACGCTTTTATTTTATTGCAATTTACTTTTTTGCAATTTACTGTAATTTTCTTGCATGATAAACAATTGTTGCATGAAAACCAAAACCTTTAGCATAGTCCCTGAACTGAAACAAAAATTAAATTAAAAATCATTACAAGATAAAATTCACCGCCACAACATTTCAAAATATAAAACAACTCAAAATTTAATCACAAACAGAATAATAAAACTACAATTGCAACTAAATTAAAACGTCTCGTTGAATGATCGGGAATACCTCGGATGATGTAACCCACATGTTGCTAACGGGATTTCCCACGGTCTAAATGAAAGTGTGGAACTCATTCGATTGAGTTTAGCAAATTCATCTGGACTAAGTGAATTCGATGAAAATAACGGTGCCGGGATGACGGAACCGTGGGATCTTAATCGGTTCTGTTTAAACAACTTTAAAATTTGTTTTAATTAAAATATTAAAAATACTTAGATTTTAAGATTCTCTTTTAACCAAAACACTTCTCTCATCTCCTGATTTATGACTTCTAAAACTAAACCTCTCCAACAACAAGGAGCTCGGAGCATAGTGGGCAGCACGGCCATCGTCGTCAGCAAAACTCGGATCTACTTCAACAAAACTTTCTTAGAATTAAATAACCAAGCCATAGGATTTTGAGGTAGTTTGCCTAGTGCAACATAAGTCCTCAACTCTTCGTTAGGCGTTTGCATAATAATGTTATGTAACCGGGCTTAAGACTCCGAGGTAGTCGTTTGGTACGACATAAACCCTCACTTCTTCTAGGCTGATTGTATGATTATGTCATACGAATATAAGTCCTAATTAACTAAAATTGGCAAGATTGAAATATCAGATAATATTAGGATTTTCTTAAATTCGAGCCAAACAATAGGATAGTTTGGGAAGTTGCCAAGATTCTTCTTGGACCCTCAGCTTACCCTCAGCTTCTCCTACTTCTCTTCCTTTGGACTCCTGAAAATAAATTATTCCAAATTTGAGCTAATCCTTATTGAAATTTTCAAAATTCAATCCTTTGAAAAACTTAAACTTTGAAATTCTTGAGAGCAAAACCACTGATCATTATTGAGAGTTTTCTTAAGTGATTCCCGTCACTTAGGATGTAATTAACTATAGGGCCTTGCCCTTATAGGGAACTTTAAGAACCCAGGTAATATAAACCTTGCTTAATTCATTTATATTAAGCAGGGGAACTTGTCGGCTTATAAAATTGGTTAGCAAACCAAACAGATGTCACAAATCTCCTAGTTTATTTAATCGAGCCCCATCATCGAGCGATTGTGTCTATTCTTCGGGATAGATACACGGTTTGTGGTGCGGTGCTCGTTTATATAAACTATTTGGGATGTGAGATCGGTTTGATTTCATATCTTAAAACTTTTAAAATTAAAATTACTTTCGAAATCAAAGGTTATCTTTTAAACTATATATATTTAAATTAAATTTGAAATATGAAAATTCGCCGAGAACTTCTGTAGGCGACCCCTTTGCAAAACACATAACCTAAAAATTCACCGACAAGCGGTTTAATAGAGAAGAATGGGACAGAAAACCATCATTTGGGTTATTTAGGAAGTTATTCCGCCAGTGGCACTAGATATGGCACAATAGGGCCAATCCAAAAATAAGTCTTAGCTTCAGATATAAATTTCTTCCTCTCCTAGTATGTCAAACCATAGGGTAAAATATTACTGACAATAAATTTTACAATGTCGGCATACCACAAAAACACACCACTTATTAACAGTGAGTGATTTTTCATCAGGAAAATTTTCATTAATTTCTCCAAAATCATAGAGAGAATTTTTATTTTCAAGCATGGACAAATAATCATCAATTTGAATATTAGCACCCTTCCTTTCTGCTATCTCGAAATCAAATTCTTGCAAAAGAAGAATCCATCTAATCAATCTTCGTTTTGCATCCTTCTTCATTAAATACTTAATAGCAGAATGATCAGTATTCACTACACATTTAGTTCCAATTAAATATGATTTGAATTTGTCAAAGGTAAATAATATAGCTAATAACTCTTTCTCAATAGTGGTATAATTAATTTGAGCTTCATTAAGAGATTTACTAGCATAGTAAATCACTTTGAAAATTTTATCATATTTTTGACCTACAACAGCTCCAATAGAATAATCACTAGCATCACATATTAATTCAAAAGGTTTTTTAAGTTAGGTGAAACTACAACAAGTGCAGTGATTAATTTTTCTTTTAAAGTTTCAAAAGCTATTAGGCAATCATCATCAAAATTAAAAATTACATCTTTTTCCATTAAACGACATAAAGGCTTCAAAATGTTTGAAAAGTCTTTAATACCAACATGTCCCAGAAAACTTCTAATTCCCCATACATTAGTTGAGTAAGGTAAATTAGAGATCACTACATTTTTTGCAGGATCTACTTCCATACCATTTTCTGATATACGATGTCCGAAAATAATTCCTCCTGCTACCATAAATTGGCATTTCTGCCAGTTAAGAAAAAAATTAGTTTCTTCACAACATTTTAGAACTTTAGATATATTCTAAATATGATTCAAATAAAATTCCAAACACTGAAAAGTCATCTATAAAGACTTCAATTTATTTTTCTATTAAATCACATAAAATTGCAATCATACATCTTTGAAATGTATAAGCGGCATTACATAAACCAAAGGGCATTCTTCTAAAAGCAAATGTACCATAAGGAATGGTAAGCGTTGGTTTCTCTTGTTCCTCAGGAGCAATTTGAATTTGCTGGTAACAAGTATATCCATCCAGAAAACAAATGTATTTATGATTAGCCTATCTATCCAACATGTGATCTAGAAAAGGAAGTGGAAAATGGTCTTTCTTGGTGACAAGGATTAATTTTCTATAATCAATGCATATTCGTCATCCTATATTTTGTCTTACTGATATTATTTCATTCCTTTCATTAACAGTCACAGTAACTCCTCTTTTCTTAGGATCACAGTGAATAGGACTATCCCATGCACTATCTGAAATAGGGTAGATAATTCAAGCATCCAACCACTTTAAAATTTCTTTCTTAGTAACTTCCTTCATGATAATATTTAATCTCCTTTGAGCATCTGCCCGAGGTTTGCAGTTATCCTCCATAAGGATTCTATGCATACAAACTGAAGGACTGATTCTTTTAATATCAGCTATTGTCCATCCAAAGGCTTTCTTATATTTCTTTAAAATTTCTAGCAAACTTTCTAATTCTTTTTCAGTTAATTTAGAGGAAATTATAACTGGAAAAGTTGAGAAATCACCTAAAAAGGCATATTTAAATGATTAGGAAGCAACTTTAAATCAAGTTTAGGAGGTTTTTCAATTCATGAACATAATTTAAATCTTCCTCATGAAAATCTTCAGATTATTGTAATTCCTCTTCTTGCTTGTATTCTATGTCTTTACTTTCAAAATTTTCTTCATAAGTTGACTTCAAATGACATTCACTCAAATATTTGATAACATCCTTCTTATAATATTCATCATCTTTACCTATTGCAAGATATTTCATTTACTTTGAAATATTGAATGTAACAGTTTGATCATTAACTCGCATCGTTAATTTCACTTTTTGCACATCTATCATCACTCTGCCTGTGGCTAGGAATGGTCTTTCTAAAATTATGGGTATCTCTTTATCTTCCTCCATATCCAACACAATGAAATCATTATGAAAAATAAATTGATCCACTTTCAAAAAAACATTTTCTATAACTCCTTTAGAATATATGATCGAACGATTAGCTAATTGCAAAGTTATAGTGGAAGGGATTATTTCTCCTAATCCAGTCTTTTAAAAATTGATAATGGCATAAGATTAATGCTTGCACCAAAATCACATAAAGATTTTCAAAAAATTTTGTCTCCAATTGCACATGGAATTGTTAAACTTCCAGGATCTTTAAGCTTTTTAAAAAGCTTTTTCTGAAATATTGCAGTGCAGTCTTCACTAAGGGCAACTGTCTTATTATTTTCAAATTTCCTCTTTTTGTTGAGAATATCCTTCATAAATTTCACATAGCTTGGCATTTGTTATAAGGCTTCAGCAAATGGAATGCTGATTGTAAGCTTCTTAAATATCTCCAAGAAATTTGAAAATTGCTTATCCAATTTTTTTTGTCAAAGTCTCTGAGGAAATAGAGGCGTTGGCTTTTCTAACTTAACTTTAAGTGGTGAAATTGGTTTTTCTAAACCTTTCAGAGCTTTCTCTTTTGAGTTTTCAATTTCTTTTTTCTCTAGTTTTGTCTCTTTTTGAATTCTACCTTCCAACTCTTTTCCACTTCTCAACTGAATAGCTTGTACTTGCTCTTTAGTTTTGTCTCTAAGATTTATTTCTATATTACTAGGAAGTGTTCCTTTGGATTTATTACTTAATGAATTGGCAATCTGTCTCGATTGATTCTCAAGATTTCAGATTATAGCTCCTTGACTTTGTCAGTGATTTACCATTTGTAACACCATTTCTTCAATAGACAACTTCTTCTCATTAAATTGTCAAGTATTGTTAAAACCTGAAGTATAGGTTGGTCTATATATATTATTCGATTTGTTGTTCTAGTTTCCCAATGGGTTTACTTGGTTGTTCCCCCATTGTTGATTACTACCAACCTGATTATTGGTTTTCCAGTAAAAATTTGGATGGTTTTTCCAACCTGAAATATAATAATTAGAATATGGGTTATTAAGCTTACTTATAGCATTCAAAGTTTCTGGAGAAGTTTGAGAATCAACCATTTGGCCTAATGAATTTTCTTCAATCATGGAAGTTTGCTGAGAAAAATTCATCACAAATTGGTCTATATTCCTTGAAATTAAAGCAACTTGATTTGCTAGCATCGCAAAACCATCATTTTCATGAATGTTGGCTACCTTTTTAGGATTTAACCTTACAAAAGGCCATTGAAAATTATTATTAGTTATTTCTTCTATTAAAGCACAAGCATCAGCAAACTTTTTAGACATCAATGAACCACCAATAGCGGCATTGATAATAGATCTGAGATCCAACTAATCCATTATAAAAGGTTTGAATTATTAACCAATCTGGTATTGAATGATATGGGCACTTTCTTAAAAGATCTTTAAAACATTTCCATGCTTCATATATAGATTCCCCTACAAATTGACAAAAATATGTTATATCATTTCTAAGCTTCGTAGTCTTCGATGGTGGAAAATATTTATCAAGGAACTTTTGTGCTAAATCATCCAAAGTTCTGTAGATCTAGGTGCTAACAAATTTAACCAAATCTTAGCTTTATCCCTCAGTGAAAAATGAAAAATCTTTAAGTCTAATAGCATCGTCCGAAACACCATCATATTTAAAAGTAGCGCACAATTCTAGAAAATTGGCAAGATGTAAATTAGGATCTTTAGTTGGTGCTCCCCCAAACTGATTATTAGATACCATCTGGATAATAGCAGGTTTAAGTTCAAATGAATTAGCAGCTACATCAGGGTGTTGAATACTACCATGAAGTTCATCCACTGTAGGGTTAGCATAATCTCTTAAATGTCTAAATACTTGATGGATTTCAACATTTTGATGATCTTGATTTTCCATTTCTTGAATATTTTTATCTTCTTCTAAAATTTTAATTTTTTTTGATTTTCTTGTAGTTCTCTCTAATTCAGAATCATAAGACACAAGTCCTTCAGAACCTGAACTAAGCATACACAATTAACAAAATAAAATAAAACACACTAACAAAAATAATGAAAAGTAAAAACTTAATTTTTCTTGAATTTTCTTTAAATGAAATTTTAATTAATTTCCCCTGCAATGGCGCCAAAAACTTGATCCCCGAATATTTACCCTTATGTTTTAGATAAGAAATTGTACTTTAATTGTTTATAATATGGGATACTAAGCAAGTATACTTATCTTTTATCAAGTAATATATGACTTTTAATTAAGCCTCGAGATATCGAACCCATAAGAAAATATCTAAAAATTTAAAAAAATAAGAAAAATAACTTTTTACTTTTTAAAATGATCTTGTAAAGTATGTTTTATGATATAATGTTTTTCAAATTTGTTTTTGATACTTTCTGAATAAAAAGTAAAGCAAATGACTAAAGATAGTACAACTATAAAATAGTATGAAAGCAATTGAAAAGAAAATATCTTTTCCTCTTTCAATGCATCTGTAATAATTATGAAATTTCGTTGTGGAAATATCTAAAATGTGTTGTGTGAAATAGAAGCAACTATATTCTTTACCCTTACTTGGTACTATAAAGAACATTAGTTAATTTGATGATTTGAAATCTTGTAGATGGGTTAGGTAGGATAGATACTAGTTCTCACTCTAGAGTTCCCTCGATTCCCTCCACTTGGGGGCTAAAATCTCATAACAAAATTTTTCACATCAAACCAAATTAGGGGGATTTAGTCTATCACTCTAAAGTCCTCTAATTTTACTCCACATTATAAGAATATCTTCATATTTATTTGCACCCAATCATATGGACTACAATTCTCATCCATACAATTGCATGTGATTCTTTCCAATTGTTGATTGGGACAATACCACAATGGATCTTACATAATCTCCCAACAAATTTTAACATCTTAATTGACCAAATCAAGAAGTAAATGAAGTGCAAGGTAGTGAATCATTGTAACTTCTTCCAAAATTGAAATTCTATACTTCACACAACTTCCTTCCATAATTTAATTACTTCATCATTTAAAAGAAAAAAGATAAAGAAAACTACTCAGAATCCATGGAGAAAACACAATCACAACTTGATTTAAAAGTAGAAATCATAGTGAAAACACAACAAGTTTTACTTAAAAACCAAATATAAAACAAAGATAAACACTTATCTGAAAATACTCTCCACAAGACTCTTGATGTTCGTTTAAAACTTTACTTTCCCCTTACAAGACACAATAGAGGTTGGCGCCCAACTCTGTTGACTCTAAATCTCTATTCTACTCTTAATAAAAACTAGATACAATTGATAATAAAAGTGGTGAAGTGGAAAGGTGTACTCTCAATAACTCTCTAACATAAACTTGACTCTTAACACTAATCACACCCTCCAACAACAACCCTTTTTCTAATCTTCAAGTCTTCTTTTTAAAATTTTTCAAAAGGTGCCTTGGTGTCTCTTTAAAATATGTCCAGATTCAATGTATCCACCAAGAATGCATCCATCCGTTCAAATTTTAAATTAGTTTTGGCACTGATGGGAGGTTAGTGAAGTTTAAACTAAAGGATGCTTAAAAAATCCCTTCAAATTTTGCACCAAAATCAAATAAATTCGTCACTTTAACTGTGCGCCTATGCGCCAGCCAGCCGGCGCTTAGGCGCTAGAGGCCAAATTTGTACATCTTCCAATTTTTGCTCCAAATTTGATCCTTTATTACTCCTTTCATCATAATGTCTCATTATAATCATACCTCAAAGAAAAACACAAAAATATCTTCCATTAAAGTGCAATATTATCAAAAATATGTATAAAAATGTGGTTAAAAACACTATATATTTTAGGTATATTAACTTCCAAAGTAAAATTTAGGGTTATTTAATTTCTTCTAGAAATATTGTCTACTCTCTGACATCGATCATATGCTTTTTATTAATGATTAACATCCCTAAATAAAGTAGGTAATAAAACCCAGATTGTAAAGTTTTGAATGCAGTTTTTACAACCCTGAAAATGTCCTACAAAATGTGTTTCATGAAATTTTTGCAAAATTTCTTAAGTTTCTTCTATTATTTCACATCTTCAAATAACTAATCCCTTACATTGTTTATATAGATATGGGTCATCACGTAAGTAAAATTTTGAATCATGAATGAAATTTTTTATTTGATGGCTATCTAATCCATAAAGTAAAATTGTATAACTAAGTAGTTAACTATATCAACATTCCACGAAATATTCCTTTCACTAATTGCAAATTATTGTTCATTAGGAAATTTTTTATTTAATTCATCATTAAAGTTAACAAGCTTTTCATGTTCAAGACTTGACAAATTTTCAGCTATTTAGTTATCAGTACTTTTCTTATATATAAGTTGAAAATCAAATTCTTACATCAGAAGGACCCATCTAACGAATCGTGATTTTGCATCCTTTTTAATCATTAAATATTTAATAGGGGAATGAATAGTTTGCAAGATACAATTTGCTCTAAGATATGGTATAAATTTATCAAAAGCATACACTATAGCAAATAATTCCTTTTCAAATGTGGTGTAATTAATTTGAGCTTCGTTAAGAGCTTTACTAGCACAATATATAGAATTAAAAATTTTATCCTATGTTTGTCCTAAAACAACCTCTATAGCATAAGCACTAGAATCATACATTAATTAAATTTTCCTAATCACGAGAAATAATAATATGTGTCGAGATTAATTTTTTCTTATGTTTGTCCTAAAACAACCTCTATCTCGAAAGACAAACACGCTGCTTGATGATGGGGCTCGATTAAATAAACTAGAAGATTTGTGACATCCGTTTGGTCTGCAAACTAATTTTATAAGCCGACAAGTTCCCCTGCTTAATATAAATGAATTAAGCAGAGTTTATATTACCTGGGTTCTTAAAGTTCCCTATAAGGGTAAGCCCCTATAGTTAATTACATCTTAAATGACGGGAATCATTTAAGAAAACTCTCGATAATGATCAGTAGTTTTTCTCTCAAGAATTTCAAATTTTAAGGTTTTCAAAGGATTGGACTTTGGATTTTCAAAAGAGAATAGCTCAAATTTGGAACAGTTGTTTTGATAATCCAATGGAAAGAAAAGTAGGAGAAGCTGAGGATCCAAGAAACATCTTGGCAACTTCCCAAACTATCCTATTGTTTGGCTTCAATTAGGGAAAATTATTTAATGTTTCAATCCTGCCAATTTTAATTAATTAAGACTTGTATTTGTATGATATAATCACACAAATAGCCTCGAAGATGTGAGGGTTTATGTCGTATCAAACGACTACCTTGGAATCCTAAGACCGGTTAGGACTTAGTTTGCACAATATGATTATGCAAATGCCTAATGAAAAGTTGAGGATTTATGTTGCACTAAGAAAACTACCTCGAAATCCTATGGCTTGGTTATTTAATTCTAAGGAAAGTTTTGCTGAAGAAGACTCAGGTTTTGCTGACGACGATGGCCGTGCTACCCACTATGCTCCAAGCTTCTTGTTGTTGCATAGGTTTAGTTTTAGAAGGTGAAAATCAGGAGATGAGGAAAGTGTTTTGGTTTAGAAAAATCTTAAAGTTCAAATGTCTTTAATGTTTTATTAGGGGAATCTTAAAGTTGATTATAACAACACAGGTTAAGATCCCACGTTTCCATCATTCCGGCACCGTTATTTTTATCGGATTCACTTAGTCCAAATGAATTTGCTAAACTCAACTAAATGAGTTCCACACTTTCATTTAGACCGTGGGAAATCCCGTTAGCAACACATAGGTTACATCATCCGAGGTATTCCCGATCATCCAATGAGATGTTTTAATTTAATTGCAATTGTAGTTTTGTTGCTCTGTTTGTGATTAAATTTTGAGTTGTTTTATCTTTTGAATGTTGTGGCGGTGAATTTTATCTTGTATCGGTTTTTAATTAAGTTTTAGTTTCAGTTTTGTGGTTGTCCTAAAAGATTTCAGTTTTCATGCAACAATCTTGTTTAACATGCAAGAAAGGTAAAGCGCAGTACATGTAAGTAACTTGCAATAAAATAAAAGCGTAGCTGGAGGGTCTTCCCGTCATTCCAAGCTACACTTAAAACACATGTTAGGAGCATTTAAATGTTTATTACAAATTCCTAGGTAAAGCTAAGGGAAGGTTCTGGTTGTCTACCAATTTCCTAATCCTATTGCTAGTCATTTCCTATGATGTCTAGGTTTTTGTATTTTGTTTAAGGATGATCTTCTTCATCAAAGAACAATTAAGTTCAGTTGTTCTTCTAAAACTACCCATCATATTGAGAAAGTGCTTAGGATAAATCCGAAACATCTTTTTAATACTTCTGGGGCTGTTTTGAGTCCAAGTGAATTTAATTGCACAGGTGAATTAATCCTCCAGAAGTTTAGTCAAGTTTTGTTTCTTGCATGTTTGATTATCCTATGAGTGGAGTGACATTTCACTTAATGTTCCATTTAAGAGTTATGATAACGAAAGCCTTTAAGGGTAAATTAATTTATTAAAGATTTTAATGATTTAAAATTGGAATTGATGATTTAAAGTGGTTTAATTTAATTATGAAATTTTAATAATTTTAAGTTTGGAATAGTGTACAAATTGTTTTAAATTTAGTTTAAATCATTAAACTTTTTTTTTATTATTATCTTAATGTTTCAGATTAATTTTGATGTTTTAAAATTACTTAGAAGTGTTTGAATTATTCATATATTTTTGATGGTTTGATTTAGGTTAATTATGATATTTTAGGTTAGTTTTGATTAGCTTAGATTGTTTTATATGCTTAATTATGAATCGTTTTAATATTATTTAATATTTCAAATTTGTTTTAAGTTTGTTATTAAGTGATGTTGAATTAAGTTTTTAAATTTAATTTAATTTAATTGTTAAATCACTTAATATTTTAAATATTAATTTAATTAATGGTTATTTTCTTTTAATTTTTAATTTATTATTTCCAATTATTTTTTTAAGTTTAATTAAGAATTAGATCTTATTGAAGTGATTTATTTAGGAATTTTAAATTAAAGAATTAATATCTTCTAAAGTTATATCCCTAACCTTAATAATCCAAATTTTAATTTAATCTTCCAAAATTTAAATTATTTAATTAATTAAAATTTACTTTAAATGTTTTTAAAGTAATTAGTTGGTTTCTACCTCTTAATTGCGTAGATTTCAATCATCTAATGAAAATTTTAAAATCAGATATTTTACCCTCCCCTTTGATTAAGCCTAAAATATTAATTAGGGTTAAATTTTTTTAATTACCTCTATGCCCTTTTAAGCTTATTTATTTCATAACTTACTAAATTGAGCTCAAATAAACTTGAAATTTTTATGTCACGTCTCTCATATGTTAATTAAGAAATTAGAGGAGAAAATGTAATTTTTCTGAATTTAATTTAATTTATATAATTATTTTTGTGAGAAAATGAGGGTTTCCAATGGAAATTCAATAACATGACTAAGGTAGAGTTTCTATCCTTAAGAAAATTATGGGATGTTCCTAATGACTAGAGGACCACTTGGACCAATTTTGGTGATTTTTTGAATTATATTTTATTTATTATAATTATTTTGAATTTTGGAGTGTTAATTAATTATAAAATAAAATTAAAGTTGAAAAATGGATTTTATATTTTTCATAAATCTCTCTAACCTCATGGAGTCTAGAGAAGAAAATTTTATATTTTTCTGATTTTTCTTTGCTTTATTAGAATTAATTTAGTGAAAATGTAGGGAAATTTATTTTTTAATATTAAAAATTGTTTAAGCCTTTAAAATTCAATATCTTAACCTAGAGGCTTGAGAAAAACATTTGGTTTGTTCCTAAGTGATTAGGAGGCAAAATGTGACATTTTTATGATTTTTAATATTTTTGTGATTTTTTATTATTTTTTAATTATTAAAATATTGAAAATATGATTAAAAATGAAAATTTTTAGAAAATTTTAATTTTAATTTTCTCAGACTCCCCTAATATCAGAGAAGTCCCAAAACCAATTTTGTGAATTTTTAAAATGTATTTTTGGATTTATGAATTTTTAAAGTTTAATTTTGGTCATGTAACTTAATTGGTCCATGTAGTGGGGCTAATCACCTCCAATTGATCTCAAATTTTTATGTAAGGTTCCTTTGATCCTAAAGACCAGTGGAGAATTGTTTTCAAGTTATTTTGATGTGTGGTTAACCCAAATTAATTAAAATTCAGTTTTGAGTATTTAGGCCAATTAGGGCTATTCTTAATGAATTAACTAAAACCATAATTTTCCTAGGGTCCTCTATCCTAAGATACTTCTCCTAATTTTCCTAGTATTTATTACACAACATTCTAATTATGGGAATTAAAATATCAAAACAGGCACAAAAATTTAGAAAATTAATAACTTGCCATAGAGATGGCCTCTGACCTCTGAAAATTCAGGGAATGTTCCCAAGATCAGAGGCTACAAATGCCCTATGGTCTCATGCCATGGTGAATTGTCTATGCAAATGGAGAATTAAAACATTGAAAAGAGTAAATAATTAATTAAAAATAAAATACTCAACAAAATGACTTGATATCTTTTCCACATTGTTCTGCTCTATTCACTGAGCAAGAGAGTATTTTTAAGTTATTTTTCTAATTTTTTTATGCAAAGTTATGGATTTTTCAAATTCTGGGTATTTAAATAAAATGAAAATAACCTATTTATCTACTTATCCACGCGGTGCCGTGTCAACCTTAGCAGCTCCGAAAGGCCACGCGTCGCGCTCCCATTCGACGCCGCTATTTGACTCGGATGCCACGCGGCCCGCGGTCTCGCTCCATCTTTCGATCCGGCACAATCTGGACCATCCATTTGATACACGTACGAATGGACGACATCCGTTCATCGTCCCCAAGTGCCCCAACCCGAGAACCGTCCACACTAAAACCTTAAGATCTCGAGCTATAGTTAACCAAATCACATGCGGTTTTCTCCTAAATGTTCGTCCAGCTTAGAGCTACACATCTATACGTCTAACATACATCAAAATCGACTCAAATTAAATGATGAATCGCTGTAAGCTCGGGCTAAAGAGATATCCACATACCTTGGTTCAGGAGGTGAAGGCTCGACTGAATGTGCTCGGCACATTCGTTGGTGTTGGAGGAGCCTGGGGATGAAGCCTCTGGCCCTGCCAAACTGTCTAGGTGCAACTTCCACCAAGCCCGATTTCAAAGCTTAGCGGATAGAGAGAATGGCTGGCCTGGTGAGGGGGCTTCCACTGGGGGACTCCTTCTCTTGGTCTTGTGTAGGTGTGGGTGAGTTTAATTTGATTTTGGTGAAGGTTTCAGAGTTGTCCTGGTTTTGGGGCTAAGTTTGAACTCTGAAATTGAGCTCAGCTAGGGGAAATTGGGGCTAGATTTCAGTGGGGATCAAGTGCTCTATGTATGGAGAATGGTCTGGAGTAATTTTGGCAGAGTTTTGTTATGTTTTTGTTCAACACCTCCTTTGGCCGAGAGGTGGTGGTGTTTAAATAGAGGTGGCTGGAGGGCCTATCAGGGGGAGTTGAAGGCTGGGATGAGCTGCCTTGGTAAAGGGAAGAACAACCATAGTGACCATTAGGCATGGGACAGCTCAGCAAGTAAGAATTCAAAATTTTGGCTCACATGGAGCTCTTGGTCATGGAAGTTTCCTGCGACTGTGGTGGCTTGCAGGCCAGGGTCAGGTCACCATCTTGACCAGTAAGGTCAGGGCTGAGGTTTAGTGAAATCAATTAGGGTTGGCCATGTGTAAAGTGGCTTGATTTAGATGGTATGGGGGAGGGTTTATTTTGGGCTTGGTTTGGTCAACCCATGGAAATGGGCTTGGTGTACCCACCAAGGTCTGGTTTTGGGCTGAAAGGAATCATTTGGGTCAGCCAAGAGAAGGTGGTGTGGTCTCTATACATGGTGAGGTGGCTAAGCTTGGTTTAGAGTGTATCATAAATGGGGTTAAAAATGCTTAATGAAGGCTTAAGAATGAGCCCCCTCTTCTTGCCATTAATGGCTTGGTGAGGTGGAAAGTGGCTTCCATGGCTTACATATGGCTTATGCATGGCTTTATGGCTCACATTTGGCTTGGAAAAAGTTGGCTTAGTTTCATAAAAATGGATTTTAAAGGTTTTGGATATTTTTATGGATGTTGTCATGTGGTTTGATTTAGAACACTTTGATATTTGATTAGGACTTTAGGGATGGTTTTAATTGAATGCATGATGAAGAAGAGTGGCACATGGGGTTTGGAATGAATTATGGGCTTTTTAGATTTGGTGAAGATGGGCTTTTAAAATGCCTTAAGGTAAGTGGGCTTTTAGGTTTTAAAACAAATTGGTGGATGGAAATTTTATAAAATATTTGGCCCAATGATTATTGAATTTGATTTAGGAATGTTTCATGAATGGTTTGGAACCAATTTGGGGCAATTTGAAGTTGAATTGGGTTTAATTTGGGTTTTTTTGGTAATGGGGCCAAAGTGGGTCAAATTGGGCTAACTGGGGTTAAGGTTGGGCTAATGTTGGGTTTGATGTAAAATTAATGTTGCAAAAGGTTTATGGGAGTGTTATAAAGAGTTTTCAATTTTGGTTGGGCTTTGATTTTAGGATTTGGGCCTATTTGGATTCATGATTGGTTTAGGCCAAATTGGGGATTTTTTATTTGGGTTAGGTTTGGGTGAAGTTTGGGTTCAAATTTTGGGCAAATCAAGTTAGTGTTTTGTTTGTGGGGATGTTAGGAAGGTTTTGGAAAAGATTTGTGGCTAATTGGAGTTGAATTGGGTTGGTTTGGGCTAAGTTTAGGTTGTGGGCCAAAATTGGGCCTTAGGCTTCAAATTGAAATTGG
This sequence comes from Papilionanthe hookeriana x Papilionanthe teres, assembly GCA_022702705.1. Classification (NCBI taxonomy): domain Eukaryota; kingdom Viridiplantae; phylum Streptophyta; class Magnoliopsida; order Asparagales; family Orchidaceae; genus Papilionanthe; species Papilionanthe hookeriana x Papilionanthe teres. The sequence goes on from CM040431.1 coordinate 81,132,503, forward strand.
ATCCAAACATTCATCAAATTCGACTTGGATTAGGCCTAAATTGATATTAGGGATATGGAATTGAATTCGATCAACATTGAAGTTAATTGGAGTGGTTTGGTTTGACATTGGGTTCACTTTGGATTAAAAATCAGTCAAATTGGGGGTTTTTGTAAAAGTAGGTTAAATTGGCAAAATTGGCCTAAAGTGTAGTTGAAAAAAATGAAATGGGTAATATTTGGGATTTTATTGAATTTTTTAGGAATTTTTGGATTTTTGGGCTAAAAGGGTATTTTGGGTATTTTTTAAAATTGGAGGATATTTTTAGAAATTTTAGTGTATTTGGCTATGGACGATCAATTTGAGTGGTGGGAAATTTTTGGGATTGATTTTGAGGAATTTTTGGTAATTTAGGCATTTTTCCAAATTTTGGGTTATTTTAAGGGTATTTGGTAGGTTTGGCGGGTGTAGGGCCCCGGGTCAAAAATTGAAATTTTTGAAAAATGAAGATTGATCAAATGTAAGTGAAATGAGATCATTCTGGTTGAGCCATGAAGCCATATTAAGCTCACTGGAGCCATGAGAGGACTCATTTTAGGCACTCAATATGTTGTTCCTAACCCTCTTAGCCAGGGGCTTAGGGGTTGAGGACCATCCATATGGATTACCTACATGAGTCAAGAAGTCAAATTGGGTGTAGGTGTGGTTCTAGGACTTGGAATGTGTGTGTGGGAGTGTAGTGTGTGTGCAAGTCAACCCTCACCAGACCAAGCCACTCAGGGTAGTCCTAAGGCCAAAGAGTCCTATAGGGAACTCATCCTTTAAATCTCCAAATTTGATCTTAACCCTCCAAGTGGCTTAGGGGTTTACAATCAGGCATGTGGGGTTTAAAGGGAGTTAAGAGGTGTTTGAATTTCTAAATGGTGGGTTCCATCTCTAATCCTCTAGGATAGTCAAAGGGAAAACCTAAGGCTAGATCCTAAGTACTAGGGAGAGAGAGAAGAGAGAAGACCTCATCAAAAATGAGGTCAACAATCTGATATGACTTCACATCTTTCTTGGAAATGATTAAAAATCATTGAATCAATAATTTCCATTCTATAGAATTTACCGTTTTTTTTTATCAGGATACTTCATTGATTTAAGCACATTAAATGTATCTTCCTGATCATTAACTTTCATGGTTCGTTCTCCTTTTCATACATCTATCATCGGACATCCGGTGGCAAGGAAAGGTCTCCCCAGAATGAAAGGAATTTCTTTATCTTCTCTCATATCAAACACAATGAAATCAACAGCGAAGATAAATTTATCCACTTTAACGAACACTTCTTCTATAACCCCCTTTGAATATGTGATAGATCGGTCAGCCAACTGCATGGTTACAATAGTTGGAGATATCTCTCCTAAACCTATCCATATAAATATAGAAAATGGCATGAGACTAATGCTTTCTCCTAAATCACATAAAGCATTTCCAAAAAAATTTTCTCCAATGGCACAAAGTAAAGTGAAGCTACCAAGATCTTTAAGTTTTTGAGGAAGATTTCTCTGAATTATTGCATTATATTCTTCACTAAGTGTAACAATTTCATAAACGTTAAATTTAGCATAACTTGACATCTGTTCCAAGCTTCTACAAAAAAAATAGTAATTGTAAGCTTCCTAAATATCTCAAAAAAATTCATAAATTATTGATCTAACTTTTGTTGTCTAAGACTTTAAGGAAAAGGAGGTGGTGTTCTTTATAAAATAATCATAGGTGGAGATAGGTTTTACTACCTCTTTAGGAATAGTTTCTTCATGTTTTTCATTTTATTATTTATTTCTCAACTTTAAATTCTTTTTGAAATCCAACAATTAATTCCCTTCCACTCCCTAAGTTGGACAACTTTAACTTGCTCTTTTTTTTATCTTTAGGATTTATCTCAACATTACTAGGAAGTGTTCCTTGAGACCTATTGCTAAGTGCATTAGCAAATTGTCCTAGTTGATTTTCAAGTTTTTGAATAGTAGCACTTTGACTTTGTAATTGATTTCCCATCTCTAACACCAGTTCTTTTATAGAAAACTTCTTCTCCTTAATTTATTTGTTTTATTAAATCTAGGACAATAAGCATGTTTATAGATAGAACAACCCTGGTTGTTCCTATTTCCTGATGGGTTTACTTGATTGGTCCCCCATTGTTGTCTTCAAACATTAGAATTATTGTTCTGGTTAAAATTTGGTTGGTTTTTCGAACCTGATTTGTAATATTTATTATATGGGTTATTGTGTCTATTATTAATAATATTTAAAGTTTCTAATGAGGGTTTAGAATCAATCATTTGTCTTAATGAATTTTCCTCAATCACATGAGGTGTTGAAGAAAACTTCATTCCAATTTAGCCTATTTTTTTAGATAATACAGCGACTTATGATACAACCATCGAAATAGCGTCATTATCATGAATAATGGCTACTTTCTTTTGACTTATCCTTTCGGAGGGCCACTGAAAATTATTCATGGCCTTCTCTTCAAATAATGAATATGGTTCATCAAACAGTTTTGACATTAATGAACCTCCAATATAAAAAGTTTGAATGATTAACCAGTCTGGTAAAGCATATTGTTGACACTTTCTTAGGAGTTCCTTAAATCTTTCCTAAACATTGTATATTGACTCTCCATCAAACTTAGTAAAAGAAGTAATATCATTTCTCAGCTTACTAGTTTTTGAAGGTGGAAAGTCTTCGGCAAGAATTTTTGTGCTAAATCCCCCCAAGTTCTAATAGATCCAGGAGCTAGTTAATTTCAGTACATCTACTTCTGACAGAGTCATTTGATACGCTACCTTATTTAAATGTTGCATACAGTTCTAAGAAAACTTGTTATATTTAAATTTGAATCCTCCGATAGTGTGCCCCAAACTGATTGTTTTTTACTATTTTTATAATTGCTGGTTTATGTTCAAATGACTTAGTCGCTATAGCAGGGGTTTGAATAATTTAGTCAATTTCATCTATTGTATGGTTTGCAATGTCCCTTAAAGGTCTTTATAAATTATGATGCATATTCAACAGCTTGATTTTCAAAATTTTTTTGTGGTATATTAGCCATGTCTCAATTATTGTGAAGTCCTCTTTGTTTTCTAATTTTTCTTATCATTCGTTCTAATTCAGAATCATAAAGTACTAATCCTTCAGATCTCAAACTAAGCATACACAAAGTTAAATTTTAGGAAATAGAAATACTCTTATTTTTTAAAAGTTTTACTTATTCAATTTTTTTATGTTTCTCTGACTTTTTTAAATGAAAAAGTAGTAAATATTAATTTTTAATTCTTTCAAAATAAATCTACAGTTCAAATAAATTTATAAGTAAAAAAGTTCTGATTCATTCTCCGACAACTGCGCCAAAAACTTGACCCAACCTGCAATTACGCAGATATTTGTATTCTAAAAGATTGTCAACAAATTGTCTCAAATTATAATTAGCGGCTAGTGTGAGTAAATAAAATTATTTAGAAACTAGGAAAAAATCCTTCACACTAGGGAAATTGCGCAAGTATACATATCGTTCTGAGTAACATAGGATTTTCTTTAAAAAACCTTGTATCAATCCCATGGGTAAAATTGTAAATTTTTAATAATAATTTTGAGAATCTTTTATCTAAATTTTAGATAAATATGATAGGAGAATAATGTCAAAATGTTTGCAATGGATTAAATCAAAATTTAAGCAAAAAGTATGAAAAAATTTTAAGAGAATAATAAAGTTTAAAAGACTAATGAAGTTTAAAAGAGTTTGAATGTTATGAAACGATCTTTACCATTAGAAAGAAACATTAATCAGTGTAGGTTTTTAAAGATTAAAAATATTAAATAATTAATTGTGAAAAATAGGAGCATGCCCATTTTTTACCCCCTCTTGATGCCAGCAAAGAAAATTGACTAACCTTAAGTTTGTTCAAACTTGTGTATTAGTGCTGAGTAGATTCTAGCCTCTCACTTCTAAAATTCCCATTGTGCCCTCTCTATAGGACCTTCTAGGGACTCCTAGATCCAAACTCAAGGACAAATTGATAAAAGAATCTACTCTATCACCATAGAAACATTAATTTTATGCCCATCAAATCTTATCTCCCTATATATTTGGACTCTCATTAGATTATGGTAGCCCTCCTCATAAGGTGCGTGTGGCATTCACAAGTTGGGTGTAGTCATAGCCCTCCTGGGTTATTATGTTTCTCAACAGATTTTAACCTCACAAGTGGCCAACTTCACAAATTCAATGAAGAACCATTGAAAATATCATCACAATTTTTAAAATAAAAAGAAATCTTTAAACTATACTCATCCCACAAGATTAATTCCCATATGCAAAAAGAAAGAAATAAAACTACTTAGAATTCATGGAGATAAAAAAAACACATGATTTGCATCAAATGATCAGTCTTAACAAAAAAAACTCAAACACAAATAAAAGATTCTTATCTTATGTCTTACCCCCAACCAGTTCTAGTAGGTTCCTTTAAAAAATCTCGAAACTCTTTTTATACAAAAAAAGACAAGCTCTATTACACAAACATTTACACACACAACCCAAAATCCTCGACACACACACACACACACACCTAAAACCTTTTCGGCAGTTAAAGTGAAACCTTTGTGTTTTTAAATGGTGCAGATTTAATTTAATAAATATAATTTCAGAAAATATCATTTTTTTTTATTTTAAAATATGAAATCAAACTGATCTCATATAATCAATAGTTTAAAGAAATCAAGAACTTCACTACAAGCTATGTGTCTATCCCGAAGAATTTACACATTACTTGGTAATGGGGCTTGATTAAATAAACTAAACAACCTATGATATCTAATTGGTCTGTGAACCTTTTATGTCAACTGATAATTTCCCTTATCTAATATGGAGGAATTAGATAGGGTTTATATTAATATAGGGTCTCTAAGTTTCTTATAAGGGCATCAACTAAGAAAACTCTTGATATAGATCAGAAAACATTTGTATTCATGACTTTCAAAAGGGAAAGGTTCCTCAAGAAAATGTGGTAATAGGAGATCCAATAGGTGAGTTGCTCTAATTTCGGCACAATTTTTGTAGGAATCCAAAGGAGGGAAATACTAGGGGAAAGACATAGATCCAAGAGTGATCTTGGTGTTTTCCTGAACTATCATATGGTTTGGATTCAATTTGAGATATTTATTTGATGTTTCATTCTATCAAATTTATTATTTAGGGCTTACACTCACTTGATACTGATCATGTGAATAACCTGGAAGATAGGAGAGTTCATGTCATACCCAATGACAATCTCAGAATCCTAAGACATATTAGAGTTTATATTGCACAACATGGTAATGCAGAGGACTAAAGAGATAAGGTGAGGGTTTATGCTGCACTGGGCAAGCTACCCCGAAGTCTTATGGCATGTTGTTTTAATTCCTATGGATTTTTACTGTTGAAGATGACCGTGCTGCTCGCTATACATGCTCCATGCTCGTTGTCGTAGCAGGTTTAGTTTAAAGAAGTGTCAATTGTAAGAAACGAGAAGTGTCATGTTTTGGAAATATTAAAATTAAGTTGTCTTAATATTTTATTATGGGACAATGTTTAAGTTGATTAAGAGACACCGGTTAAGATCCCACGGTTCAATCATCACGACACCACTATTTTCTTTAGATTCACTTAGTCCAGATGAATTTACTAAACTCATCTTAATGAGTTCTGTACTTTCATTTAGACCAAAGGAAATCCCGTTAGCAGTCATAGATTGCATCCTCTGAGATATTCTCGATCATCCGATAGAGATATTTTAATTTAGTTGCAATTGTGATTTTTGTTTTGTTTGTGATTTAATTTTGAGTTATCTTATATTTTTGAATTTTGTGGCGGTAAATTTTATCTTGTTTTGTTTTAGTTTAATTTTAGTTTTGGTTTTTTGGTTGTCCTAAAAATTTTGGTTTTCATGCAGGGTGACATTGTTGTTTAACATGAAAGCTTATAAGCAAGAAAAGTAAAGTAAAGGTAATGAAAAGAAGGTACTGTAAACTTGTAAAAGTGTACTTGGCGAGTCTTCTCGTTCCTCCACCTAAAATTTTAGTATTTTTGCAATGAAAATTTATATTTTGCACGAAAGTAAAACTTATGGATAGGTTCATCACAAGCCTACCAAATCCTTTGTCATAACTTGGTGGGTCCTATTCATTTAAGGGATTTCTTCATTCAATTAATATGATAGGTTCAGCTGTCCTGCAAGGTGTCCAGAAGATTTCTGAGAAGGGCCTAGGGGGAACCTAGACATTTCACAATCCTTTTGAGCTTCTTTGAGTTCATTTGGACTTATCATAATTATTAAATGATTCATTTGTTTCATACCCTTATGCTTAGTGCACTAATGCTTTAATTATCCCCTTTAAATGAGGTAATTATCATTTGTTATTTAACATAGGAATTATGTAAATGGAAAACTTTTGGGGCAAAGTTAGTTTATTTAGGAAAGATTTAATCAATTTGATGGGCTTGTATTGTTTCCAAATGTTTAATGTTTGATTATGTTTGCTTTTCTAGACCTTTCTTAATGTTATTTGATTAAACCTAACTCACTACTAAGCCCTTAAGATTTTGTGAATAAATTTGTAATTAATTTTTTTTTTAGGAAAAACTAAGTCATGTGAGTTTATTTTTTTCTTATCAAAACATTTGATTATTATTCAAACATCAAAGTAGGTATTAAAATCAGTGGATTATAATTTCCTAAGTCAACCCCTGTCTTTAGGCTCATTTAGTTTGATTATCATCCAAATTCACATAATCAAGGAAATTATTCATTTATTTTTGATGTGATAAAAGTGAAGTGGGTTTTTTTACCACTCATCCCTTGATGTTTTAATCTTACCAACATGTCATTTATGATCATTAGTTACCTATTTTACTCCTTAATTAATCCTAAGTACTAATTAAGGCTAAAATCTTAAAATTACAACTTTGCCCCTAGGGCTTTATCACCTCATAATTCACTAAATTTAATTGAAATGACTTTAAAATTTTATCTTACCTCATTCATGGGTTAATTAAAGCATCAGAAGAGAAAATATGATTTTTAAATTTTAATTTAATTTAAATATTTATTTTCATGCAAAAAAAGGATTTTCTATGAAAATTCAATAACTTGGTCAAAACAAAGTTTCTATCCTTAAAAAAATTGTTGGAGCTTCACCATGACTAGAGAACCCCTTAGACCAAATTTCATAATTTTTTGAATGTTAATTTAGTTATCATAATTATTTCAAATTTTGGAGTATTACTTAAATATAACATATTATATTAATTGAAAATAATTTTTTTTGTTTTTATTAAATCACTCTGAGGTCTTGGAACCTAGAGAAATAATTTTCATATTACTCTGATTTTTGTTTGAGTTATTAGAATTATTTTAGTTCAAAATTAGGGAATTTCCATTCTTAGCCTTTAAAATTTGAATTTAGCCCTTTAAAATTGAATATCTTTATTTATAAAAATAGGAAAACTTCTCCAATTGTTCCTAAGTGATTAGGAGACAATTTTTAACATTTTCAATAATTTTACTAATTTTGTTATTTTATTAATTTTTTAAATATTAAAAATACTAAAATAATGTTTAAAATTTATAATTTTATTTTTTTTATGTTTTTATTTTTCAGAGACTCCTTCGACCACATAGAACTCTCAAAATTTATTTCGTAAATTTTTTATGTGTATTTTAATTTTTATAATTATATAATTGCCAAAAGTGTGATTTAACTTAAAAAAATCATTTAAGCATTTAAATTTACTCCATTTGACATAAATTTTTTCCGGGGTTCGTCCGACCTTAAATTACAGTGGAGAACAATAATTAACTTACTTTCATTTACATTTAGTCCATTTTTTTATTTAATTTTAGGTTTTAATTACCATTAGGGTTGTACATAATGAGTAAAACCAAGTTTTAATTTTTCTTAGGGTACTCTAGTCATAAGTAACCTAACAAAATTTACTTTGCATTTTTCTGACTATTATTTTAATTATTATAATTTTTATACCAAAATAGGCATGATAACTTGAAAAATAAAAATATCCTAATTGATATCTCTCCTGACCTTGGAAAAATCATGGAAGATCCCCCATGACAAAAGAAACAAGACACCCAAAGATCAAGCCATGGTGAAATGTCTATGCCAATGGAGAATTAAAAGACTCAAGACATTATTTAATTAACTAAAAATAAATATTCATCAAATAAACTTTAAACCAATTCCACATTGTTCTCCTCTGTTCACTGAGTAAGACGGTATTTTTCTTTTATTTTTATGATTTTTCTACACCAGGTTATGGATTTTTAAAGTTCAGGCAATTAAATAAATACAGTAAATCCCTATTTTCCTACTTATCCACGCGGCGCCACCTCAAACTTGGAAGCTTCGAAGCGCTACGTGTCACTTCACCATTTGACACTGCCTTTTAACTCAGCTGCCATGCGGCCGCGCTTTATGCACCTGATCTCCATCCGGCTTTGTTGACCTCACTTTTCGTCGAAGTTTAGTATTCCTCCTAGATTTAGGATTCTAGCCTCAGGATTTTCCCCGACGATCCTAGATTCCTAGTGATGGGATCCACCTCGTTTTAGAGTGTCTGGAAACCACTTCGTTACTCTTTGAAATCCTGTACGAGATTCCGTACCGCTAGTCTATAGTCGGTCGAAATTGATGTCAGGAGTTCAAATTGAGTCCCTATAGGACCCTGGACATTAGGACAGCCTCGTGCACGTCTTACACACCTGCACCATTCTGATCGATCGAGCTCGAGTTAAAATTTTGCGACGATATCATATTTCGACGCAATCTTGACACGACCGTCTACGAGGTTGCCCAGACGACCTCAAACGGTGAAACGGACTGCGCCGATGCGTCCGGAACCTCGATTTAATTTAAAATCGATGTTAAGTTGGCAACGATAGCCCGTCGGGTGCGAGAGTTAGGATTCAGGGCATATTTTCAAATAAATTAATTTTAAACCTATTTTAATTAAAATATAAGCCCTAAATTTCTATTCTCCCTCACTCGACCCGCTCGGTTCGCCCATCTCCCATGCTCGAGCTCTGTGGGAGCTCTTTGCGATTCCTCCCCCGCGCTCGGTGCCTTCCCCATTTCGTAGCTGTTGGCTCCTCGAGCCACGCGTGGTCTTCTCCATCCCTTATCCGCTCTACGGCGTGATCCGGGCAGGCTCTGCACGCGCAAGTGGCCCGTCTCTGCTGCTCTTGGCGAGAATCTTACCCATTCTCTCGTGTCTTGCCAGAGCTCTCTCAACTGTTAAGGTAGGAAGCGGCACTCCTCTTCCCTTGCCCCCTATTTAAAATCCCATTTCAGGATGGTCTAGGGTTGGAGCCTGAAAATCATTGTGAGGAGGAGGTGCTGCCGGCTTGGAGTTTGATTTCCTGCTCTTCTTGTGTGTTCTACACTCTCTGGTATCCTCCTCTCCCCCTCTCCTTCTCAGTTTGGCTCTAAGAGCCCGTGACTCCTGCTGTTATTTGGGTTCTTTTCTGTTTGCTGCTTCGGTTGAAAGATATGAGTTATGGAAACTCTCATCTTAATGTTGAAATGAATATTTTTTTTTTCTCCTTCTTCTAATGGCATGTTAATGTGATACTTGTGCAAGTGTTGGAAATTTTTTCTTTACAATTTGGAGCATGGCTAGAAGTTTAGATTGAGCATGTTTTAGGGTAGAGGCTTGATCCTTCATGTGATAATGGAAGCAAGGTATGGTTTCATTCCAATCTACTTTTCTTATGTTCAAAGGCAAGTTTAAATGTTAAAGAGGGGACTTTGGAGTTGGGTTAGTCCCCTCGCAAGCATGTTAGGTAGGATTTGGAAGTCTCTCGCATCTTAATCCTTTATGAAAGCATGGTTAATTAGTTTGAAAAGCCTTTATGCTCACCTTTGTTTACAAGCATGTGATAGTTTCATGAGTTTGATGTATAAAGACCTGGAAGTGTTATTATAAATGCAAGTTTACCTTTCTCTTCCAATATCAAGTTGATGCTATGCTCGGAATACATATGTATACATACACATGCTTTATTTGATGGAGTTTTGAGAAGCCTTTGTCTTGGCCTCATGCTGGAACTTGAATCTAAATGTGACTGGAGCTGTTTTCAATCCTTGTTGAGGCTCGATTTATGGTTCCTTTGGTGTTCTTTTCTGATTTTTGAGCTAGATGCTGGCTGGATTTTTATTTTGTGATGAGCCTTTGTCTTAAATTTACACTAGGATTAAATCCTAAGTTTGTGCTGGACTTGTTTTGCCTTTGCTCAGGCTCGGTTTTAGCCTTTGTATAGGCCCAATTTTTGATTCTTTTGATGCTCTTGATTTAGCTTCATGTTGGGATTGCTATAACCTGGAGCTGAACTTATTCTTTTTTTAGCCTCCTTATGGCTCGGTTTTGATGTTTTAGCATTCCTGTATTCAGTTTTATGTTTGATCGCTCGTAGCTTATGATCGGGCTCGTTTTCTACTTTATTATGGCTCGGCTTTTCGTTTATGGATGGCTCCTTGACCTGTTTTGTGTTGGGGCTGTCTTGGATTGAATGCTGGGCTGTCTTTTTTTTAGCCAAGGTGGCTCGGGTCTGGTTTGCATGGGTTGGACCTTGTTTTCTTTCGTGTTGGGGCTGTTTTGGATTGAGCTATGGGCTGTTTCTCCTAGTTGTGGTGGCCCGGGTTTGGATTTTCCACGAGCTGGTAGCTGCTTCTATGAGGGATGTTTAATTGAGCTTTGGAGTTGGATTGTAGTGACTCGTGTAAGGCTTTGTTGCTGGAGTTTTGTGAGGTATGTTGAAGCTAAGATTTGAATTTGATGTGTGGGGGTTTGGCTTAACTTTAAGCACATGAGAATTGTGACATTACTTACACACTTAGCTTAAACTCATTTCACTTGGGGGCTTGGCTTGATGGTGGAAATGGTGGTGAGGTCCTTATTTGAGTCTGAATATTTGGTGAGTTCTTTGCTTGCTTTGCTTGGTGAGTTTGGAGTTAGCTTGAAATGGTATGGGAGCCTGTACATTCACTTTCTTATGCATTTTTATCTTGGTGATTCTCCTACTGCTGTTGTGAGTTTGATCCGGAGTCTGAGAGTGGTCCTACGTGGGAAAAATTGTATTTCAAATGATAAGGAATTAATTGAGGATCGGAAGGCTGAATTTTAGTACGAGTCTGGGGCTTTAGTCGGTTTTCTCCGAGTCACTTTTCCTTCTCGTTTGATTTGCGAAGTTTTAAATGATTCTCGATGGTCACTGCTTTTGGTTCAGTTTTATCTAAATGCAAGGGATACCCATTTCGGGGCCGATCCAATTGTGTCCAAGTGAGAAAATGACATCCCCAGGACTGATTCGAGGACCTCGGGCCATGCTTTCAGCGTTCTGTTGTTACATGTTTTAGGGTCGAGTGGATTAACCTTCCTCTCGTTTTAGTCTCTTCGGGTCTGGAGGTGTGGTGATCTCTTCTTCTCCTCCTTATTGATTTACACGTGATCCCCGCTTCACTCAGAGTCGGTTTTGTTTTGTTTTGTTTTTGGGGCAATGACGGCGATGATGCAAAAGGCACGCCAGTGATAGAGTAGAATGATATCCCATCCTACGACACCAGGACTCGCTCCAGGGCCCTGGTGAACCGTAGGATGACGGTATCATTCACCGCTACAAGGCAAGCGGGGCACCCGTACCTTCTTAGGATTGTTAGTGATCCTTCACCCGACGAATTGATTGACTCGTGGACAATCATGATTTTCAAAATCTGATAAAAATATGATATTACATTTTGAAACAAAAAAAAATATATATATATATATCTTTCCACTACAATCGGAAATTGATAAAACTCTCTTTTGTATGCCTGAAACTCATGTGCATGCTAAAAATATAAATTTCAAAAACTATATTATAAAATCTGGTTGTCCACTTGTTGATTATCAGTTTTGGGTTGAGGAACACTCTCCTGAGTTAGGTTTAGTTGGACACCCTTCTTGCTGAGTGGCGGGCTTTATACACTCATGTGACCGTGTAGCCTTCGACGACCCTTCGAGCAGTACTACACAGTTCTGAGCCTAGCCCCGACCCGAGTGCTTGCGGTTTTCTTCGGGCTTTCGTTTGATTTTTGATGAAGCACTCGTGGTCCTTTTTCCGGAATTTCCCGAGGTTTTGATGATTTTATTTTTTTTTACTTTCGTTTGTTTTCTCGGGTTTTTCTGTTATGAGTTAGTCTCCTTGCTTTCTCGAGCTTTTCGACAACTTTTTCCTTCTCTTGTTTGGCTTTTATGTGATACACTCCTGCTGGCTACACATAAGAAGACTACGGATCTTCCAGGTATACAGGTTTGTTTACATTTACAGCGTGTTACTTTTTGCGTACTCGCTACTGCATGCTATACTGTTTAGCTGTTACTTTTTGCATACCTACTCCTGCATGCTTTCCTGCTTAGCACGTTGTACTATACTCTACTGCATGCTTTATTGTTTTCCTGTGCTACATACCTTGCTATACACTGCACGACATTTAAAAATACTTGCATAGGATGTTTAGGAGAACTCAACCATAGGGCCACCTGATTGAATATTTTGACTTGCCATCTTAGATAACTTAACCTCTTCATGGCAAGGAGCTTGGAGCTAGCGCGGTGGGCAGCACAGCCATCTTCAATAGCAAAACATGTCTTCATCAACTAAACCATTCATTAGTTAAATAACAAACCATAGGATTTCGAGGTAGTTCGCCTAGCGCGACATAAATCCTCAACCTTTCTTGGGCCTTTGTATAGCTCTGCTGTACAATATAAGCCCCAACTCGCTTTAGGATTCCGAGGTTGTCGTTCGTTACGACCTAAATCCTCACATCTTCTAGACTGTTCATGTGATCGTTTCACACAAATGTAAGCCCTAATTAAATAAAATTGGCAGGATAAAACCTTTAAATAATATCTCCTAAATCAAGCCAAATCATAGGATAGCTTGGGAAGTCACCAAGGTTCGCCTCCGGATTGCCGACATCCCCTAGTTCTTCTTCCTTTGAATTCTACAATAAAATGTTCCAAATTTGAGTCAATCCCCTTTCACACCTCTTTGTCCGATTTCGTTGAAAAGTCCTATCCTTTTGACCTCCTTGAAGATAATATTTCTTGATTTTTATCGAGAGTTTTCTTAAGTGATTTCGGTCATTTAAGATGTAATTAACTATAGGGGCTTGCCCTTATAGGAAGCATTTCTGAACCTAGCTTAAAATAAACCCTATTTAATTCTTCGTATTAAATAGGGGAATTTGTCGGCAAATAAAATGGTTTCGCAGACCAAACGGACGTCATATATTTCTTAGTTTATTTGATCGAGCCTCACCCTCAAGTCTTGTGTTTGTCTTCCGGGATAAATGCATGACTTGAGGTGTAGCGCTCTTTCATTTAAACTATGAAAAATATGGGGTCAGTTTGATTTCATATTTCTTTTCTTGAAGGATCCTTCTGAAGCGGGCGACGGGATTTCGATTCCGGCGACCGACAGCTTCTTACGGGCACTTCACGCCCAAAACAACGCCGACAGGCATCATCCTAGCTGTCCAAGAATTACACGCGCGATCGAATGACACTCTTTCATCGCCTTCGACTGTTCGGTGTCGTAAGCCGTTCACACTAAAACCCTAAGATCTCAAGCTAGTCTCAACCAAAGGTTTGTTTCTATGGACTGATTTGACCTAGAAGAACCTATCCATACGGTTAACCTAGCATTAAACTGACCCAATGCGCATGGAGAATCAAAATAATCTCGAGAGGGGAGAAAGTCCACTACCTTATTCTGAGAAGTGAAGCTTCAATCAGAGAGTTGTGGCAACTTCGATTGGTCACAAAAAATCTCTACATGGAGCCTTGTGCTGTGCTGAAATGCCTAGACCTGAATTTGACCAATGCTGATTTCAGGTGTTGATCAAACTCTGGTACAGAGGCTCTCTGTGATGAGGCTTTTGTGGGCATATTTTTAGGTTTGTGGTGTTGTATTTTTGAAAAGAGATCGCCTACAGAAATTGTCGGCGAATTTTTAATTTAATTTAAATAAATAATTTGAAAAGTAGTATTTGATTTTGAAAATAATTTTAAATTTGAAAATTTTAAGATATGAAATCAAACTGATCTCACATCCCGAATAGTTTATATAAACGAGCGCCGCACCACAAACCGTGTATCTATCCCGAAGAATAGACACACTCGCTCGATGATGGGGCTCGATTAAATAAACTAGAAAGGTTTGTGACATCCGTTTGGTCCGCGAACCAACTTTATAAGCCGACAAGTTCCCCCGCTTAATATAGATGAATTAAGCGGGGTTTATATTACCTGGGTTCTTAAAGTTCCCTATAAGGGCGAGCCCCTATAGTTAATTACATCTTAAGTGACGAAATCACCTAAGAAAACTCTCGATAATAATCGTAGTTCTGCTCTCAAGAATTTCAAAGTTTAAGTTTTCGAGGGATTGAATTTTGGAATTTCAATAGGGAATGGATCAAATTTGGAACATTTTATTTTAGGAGTCCAAAGGAAGAGAAGTAGGGGATGTCACGTGACCCGAAGTGAACTTCGGTGGCTTCCCGTACTATCCTAATGTTAGGCTTTGAATTTCGGAAGTGAATTTATTTAAGTTTCAATCCCGCCAATTAATTATAGGAATTACATTTACATAATCACTCGATTATACAAATAACCTCGAAAGGTAGGAGGATTTACATCGTATCGGACGACAACCTCGGAATCCTAAAGCGAGTTAGGGCTTATATTGCACAACAAGGCTGTACGAAGGCCTAAAAGAACAGGTGAGGATTTATGTCGCACTAGGCGGACTACCTCGAATCCTATGGCTTGTTGTTTAATTCTAAGGAAAGTTTTGCTGAAGTAGACTCAGGTTTTGCTGATGACGATGGTCGTGCTGCCCACCATGCTCCGAGCTCCTTGTTGTTGCAGAGGTTTACTTTTAGAAGTCATAAATCAAGAGATGAGAGAAGTGTTTTGGTTTTGAGAAAATCTTAAAATCCAGGTGTTTTTTAATATTTTAATTAAACAAATCTTAAAGTTGATTATAACAACACCGGTTAAGATCCCACGGTTCCATCCTTCCGGCATCGTTATTTTTATCGGATTCACTTAGTCCAGATGAATTTGCTAAACTCAACCGAATGAGTTCCACACTTTCATTTAGACCGTGGGAAATCCCGTTAGCAACACGTAGGTTACATCATCCGAGGTATTCCCGATCATCCAACAAGACGTTTTAGTTTAGTTGTAGTTGTAGTTTTGTTGTTCTGTTTGTGATTAAATTTTGAGTTGTTTTATATTTTAAAATGTTGTGGCGGTGAATTTTATCTTGTAATGACTTTTAATTTAGTTTTGGTTTCAGTTTTGGTTTCTGTCCTAAAGGTGTAGGTTTTCTTGCAACTGTTGTTTATCATACAAGAAAGGTAAAGTGCAACACGAATAAATGAATTGCAGTAAGATAAATTGCAATAAAATAAAAGCATACCTGGAGGGTCTTCCCGTCATCCCAAGCTGCACTTAAAATACAATTTAGAGCATTTAAGCATTTATAGCAATTTCCTAGGTAAAGCTAAGGGAAGGGTTATGGTTTTCTACTAAAATCCTAATCCTATATCTAGTCATTCCTATGACGTCTAGGTCTTCAATTTTGGTTTTAAGGATGATTTTCTTCACCAAAGAACAACTAAGCTCAATTTGTTCTTAAGGACATTTCATCATATTGAGGAAGTGTTTAAGACTGAATCTTAAACATCTTTTCAATATTTCGGGAATTGTCCTAAGTCCAAATGAATTCTATTGTGCAGGTGAATTAATCATCCAGGGTGTTTAAGTTAAGTTTTATTTCTTGCTCAGTGAATTAGAATGTTTGAATATCCTTATGAGTGAAGTGACATTTCATTTGATACTACATTTAGGAGTTATAATAGTAAAAGCTCCTAAGGACAAAATGATATTTAATGATTTGTGATTTGAATTTAAGTTCAAATTAATGATTTAAGTTTGGAATAGTGTTCAAGTTGTTTTAGATTTATTTTGAATTCTTTATGACTTAGGTGATGTTATATTTAATTTAATTCAATTTAACTTAACTTAATTTAATTTAATGTGGTTTAATTTAATTTTAATTTAATTTAAGTTGATTTAATATGACATGCTTTAGCTTAATTTAATTCAATTTGATTTAATTTAATTTGATTTAGTTTTAATTTAATTTAATTTAATTTAATTTAATTTAATTTAATTTAATTTAATTTAATTTAATTTAATTTAGTTTAATTTTATTTAGTTTTAATTTAATTTAATTTAATTTAATTTAATTTAATTTAATTTAGTTTAATTTTATTTAGTTTTAATTTAATTTAATTTAATTTAATTTAATTTAATTTAATATGATTTAATTTAATTTTAATTTAATCTAATTTTAATTTAATTTAATTTATTTTAATTTAATTTAATTTAATTTAATTTAATTTAATTTAATTTAATTTAATTTAATTTAATTTAATATTTTATTTTAAAGGGATTTGCTTTAAATAATTTAACCTTAACTTAATTTAATGATTAAGTCTTTTAGCATTTTAAACCTTAAACTTGGATTATTATTTTAATTAGGGATTAAATATTATTGAGATGATTAATTTAGGGATTCTTAAATTAAAGAACAAATTTCTTCCTAATAACATCCCTATTTTAATAACTCCAATTTTACTATTCTTCCAAATTTAATTAATTATTTAACTAAAGTTCATTTCAATTATTGTTGAATTGTTTAATAGGTTTCTACCCTTTAATTATTTAAATTTCAATCATCCAAATCAGATTAGGATCAAATATTTTAC
Source organism: Papilionanthe hookeriana x Papilionanthe teres (assembly GCA_022702705.1). Classification (NCBI taxonomy): domain Eukaryota; kingdom Viridiplantae; phylum Streptophyta; class Magnoliopsida; order Asparagales; family Orchidaceae; genus Papilionanthe; species Papilionanthe hookeriana x Papilionanthe teres. Next base: position 81,149,403 of record CM040431.1, read on the forward strand.
TCTTTAATTTTATTAAGCCTAAAGTTTTAATTAAGGGTTAAAATTTTACTTACCATTTTGCCCTTCAAGCTTAATAATTTCATAACTCACTAAATTGAGCTCAAATGAATTTGAAATTTTTATGTGACTTCACTCATATGTCAATAAAGACATTAGAAGAGAAAATGTGATTTTTCTATATTTAATTTATTTATGTAATTATTTTTGGTGGAAAATAAGGATTTCCAAGGAAAATTTAATAATATGACCAAGGGAAAGTTTCTGTCCTTAAGAAAATTATGGGACATTTCTAATGACTAGAGGACCACTTAGACCAATTTTTGTGATTTTTTGAATTATATTTTATTTATTAAAATTATTTTAAGTTCTGGAGGATGAATTAATTTAAAAATAGAATATAAGTTGAAAAATGAATTTTACAATTTTTAAAATTCTCTCTGATATCAAGGATTCCAGAGAACTAAATTTTATAATTTTTTGATTTTTTCTTAATTTATTGGAATTATTTTAGTGGAAATGCTAGAAAATGTATTTTTTAATTTTAAAAATTACCCCAAGGCTTTAAAATTTAATATCTCAACCTAGAGACATAAGAAAAATATGGGGTTTGTTCCTAAGTGGTTAGAATTCAAAATGTGACATTTTGGTGAATTTTATTATTTTTGTAATTTTTATTATTTTTTAATTATTAAAATATTAAAATAATGATAAAAAATCAACTTTTTTAGAAAATTGCAATTTTAATTTTCTTGAATTCCCCTGATATCAGAGAGGCTTCAAAACCAATTTGGTGAATTTTTGAAAAGTATTTTGAAAGTTATGAAATTTTAAAGTTTAATTTTGGCTAAGTGGCTTAATCAACCCATTTGATGGGGCTAACCAAGTCCAATTGACTTGAAATTTTTATGGTGGATTCCTCTGATCCTAAAGGTTAGTGGGAAATTGATTTCAAGTCAATTTGATCTATGTTTAACTCTAATTAATTAAAGTTCCATTTTGGGTATTTAGGCCAATTAGGGTTAATCTGAGTGAATTAACTCAAGTCCTATTTTTCCTAGGGTTCTCTAGTCATAAGAAACATCACCAAATTTTCCTAGAATTTATTTCACAAAATGCTAATTTTTGGAATTAAAATACTCAAAACAGCAACATGCATTTGAAAAATCAATAACTTTTCACAGAGATGGCCTCTGAAATTAGAAAATTCAGGGAATGTTCCCAAGTTCAGAGGCTTCAAAAGCCCTATGGTCTTATGCCATGGTGAATTGTATGAATGCATGGAGAATTAAAACAATGCAGGGAGTAAATAATTAATTAAAAATAAAATACTTAATGAATTTAAATGATTTCTTTTCCACATTATTCTCCTCTGTCCACTGAGCAAGAGGGTATTTTTATTTTATTTTTAGGATTTTTCTACACAAAGTTATGAATTTTCAAAGTTCAGGGAATTAAATAAATTAGAAAAATCCCTAATTTTCTATTTAAAACGGCGGCGCTGACTCATCCTAGGCAGCCCCGAACGCACACGCGTCGCCTCCTGATTCGGCGCCGCCTTCGACTCGGCGCCACGCGGCCCGCCGTTCATGTATCATCTCCTCGTCCAACGCCATCTGAGCCGTCCGTCCGCGCGTGTATTAAATGAACGGCATCCGTTCATCGTCCCCGAGCGTCCTAACCCGAGAGCCGTCTACCTTCTAGCCCTAAGATCTCACTCGATTCTCCATGGATTTTTATGTTCTTATGCTCTATGGATTCGTCTTGAAGAGACGAACACATCTATACGGTAATGTTCATTGAAATCGACTCATTTGAAATGGAGAATGTTCAGAAGCTCGGGATGAAGAATTGATCCATACCTTGGCTCTGAGAGGTGAAGCCTCGATCAGAGATGCTCAGCACATTCGTTGGAGCCGCAGGAGGCTAGGGATGAAGCCCGGGGATGTGGTGAATTGCACTAGGTGTGATTTCCACCAAGGCCGATCACAACCTTTGGAGTCCGGAACAACTCGGGTGGCTCTGGAGAGGGGCTTTCACCTGGAAAACTTCTTCTCTTGGCCCGGTGAAGGTGTAGGTGAGTTTAATTTGATTTTGGTGAAGGATTCGGGAGTGTCCCGTTCGGCTCGAGAATTGAGCTCCAAAATTGAGCTCGATCGATGGGGATTAGAGCAGGAGAACGAGTGGGGATCAATTGCTCTAAGTACGGAGGGAGTGAGGAGTGATTTTGGCGAGTTTTGGTATGGTTCGGTTCGGCACCCCTCATGGCCGAGAGGAGGTGGTGTTTAAATAGGAGAGGGTGGAGGGCCTCCCGGGGGGTTTAAGGCCTGGGATCGAGTCGCTCCGGTGAGGAGAAGAAGAGCTATGCTGTCCATTTGGGTTGAGACAAGTCGGCAAGGGAGAATTGAATTTTTGGCTCCTCCCAAGGTCTCGGCCATGGTGTTTTCCGGCGGCCCAGTGGCTGGCCGGCCGTGCACCGGTCACCATCTTGTTCGAGTGGGTCGGGGTCGGGGTTTAGTGCGATCAATTGGCCATGGACATGTGTAAAGGAGTTTGATTTAAATGGAATGGTAGAAGGCTCACTTTGGCTTGGTTTGGGTCAACCCACCATTTTGGGCTTGGTGCACCCTTCCAAGCTCTGATTTTGAGCTGAGGGAATCATTTAGGTCAGCTTAGAAGGAGTGGTGAAGTCTCCATCCATGGTGAGGTGGCTAAGCATGGTTTAGTGTGTGACATGATTAAGGTAAAAAAGGGTTAAAGGAGGTTTAAGAAAGAACCCTCTCTTCTTGCCATAAATGGACTAATGACAAGTCAAAGCCCTCATGGCTTCATGTGGCTTGAGAATGGCTTGTTCATGGCTCCATTTGGCTTGGGAAAAGTTTAGTCAACTTCATAAAAATGGATTTTAAGGATTTTGGACATTTTGGTGGAAAGTTGGATGAAGCTTTATTTAGGATTATTTGATCATTGGATTTGGACTTAGTGATGATTTTAATTGAATGCATGATGAAGAGAATTTGTCATATGGGCCTTAGATTGATTTTGCCCCTTTGGATTTTGGTGGAGATGGGCTTTAGGAAGGTTTAAGAAAGTGGGCTTTTAGGTTTAAGAATGAGTTCATGGATGGGAATTTTTGTAAAAGGTTGGGCCAAATAATTGTTGGTTTTGGTTTAGGGATGTTTCATGAGTAATTTGAAATAGATTTAAGGTGGTTCGGGTTTGAATTGGGTTGAATTTGGGTTTATTTGGTAAATGGGCCAATGTAGGTCAAATTGGGCTAACTTGGGCCAATGTTGGGCTAGGGTTGAAATTGATGTAAAATAAATGTTGGGAAATGTTTATGGGAGTGTTTCAAAGAGGTTTTGGCTTTAGTTGGGTTTTGATTTTGAGGTTTGGGCCTATTTGGGTTAGGTTTGGGTTTAGGTCAAAATTGGGCTTTTTGATTTTGGGTTGAATTTGAGTGGGTTTGGGTCTAAACTTTGGGCAAATCATGTTAGTGTTTTGTTTATGGGAATGTTAAGGATGGTTTAGAAAAGATTTGGGGTTAATTGGAGTTGAATTGGGTGAGTTTGGGCTAAGTTTGGGTCATGGGTTCAAATTGGGCTTTAAGGCCCAAAGTGAAATTGGATTCAAATGTCAATAAAATTGGACTTGGATTTGGTCTAGATTGGTGTTGGGGATGTTGAATTGAAGTTTAGAATTGAATTGGACCAGAATTTGGGTCAATTGGGTAGGTTTGGTTTGACATTGGGTTCACTTTGGGTTAAAATGGGTCAAATTAGGGATTTTGATAAAAGTGGGGTAAATTGACAAAATTGGCCCATGGTGTAGTTGAACAAAATGAAATTGGGAATATTTGGGATTTTCTGGAATTTTCTGGGAATTTTCGGAATTTTTGAAATTTTGGGTTAAAAAGGGTATTTTGGGTATTTGGAGGTTATTTGGAGGGTATTGGGAGGTAATTTTGGAATTTTTGGTATTTTTGGGTATGGATGATCAATTTGATTGGTGAGGCAATGTTTAGGATTGATTTTGGAGAATTTTGGGTAATTTAGGTGATTTTGCAAATTTTGGAGGGTTTCAAGGGTATTGGGTAGGCTAGGCGGGTGTAGGGTCCCGGGGGTCAAAAATTGAAAATTTAGAAAATTGAAGCTTGGGTGAATGTAAGTGGAATGAAATCATTTTGGTTGAGCCATGAAGCCACATCAAGCCCACATGAGCCATGAAGGGACTCATTTGAGGCACCCACTACGTTGTTCCTAACCCTGCTTGCAAGGGCTTAGGGGTTAAGGACCATCCATGTGAATCACCTTCATGAGTTAGGAGGTCAAATTGGGTATGGGTGTGGTTTCAAGAGGTGTGTGAAAGTGTAGTGTATAGGTGTAGTGTGTGTGTAAGTCATCCCCCTTCACTGCGACCGAGCCACCTGGGCGATCCTAAGGCCAAAGAATCCTATAGGAACTCATCCTTTAAACTTCCACATTTAATTTCAACCCTCTAGGTGATTAGGGGTCTACAATCAAGTTTGTAGAATTTGCATGGAGTTAAGAAGTGGTTTGAATTTCTAAGTGGTGGGTCCCAATTCTAATCCTCTAGGATAGTCAAAGGAAAAGCCTAAGGCTAGATCCTAAGTACTAAAGAGAAGAAGAGAAGACCTCATCAAAAATGAGGTCAACAGCTTTCATGGGGGAACTTCTTCTCTCAATGCTGTGAAGGTGTGATGTAATTAATTTGGATTTGGTAAATTGTGGAGCTGTGGTTCAGTTTGTCCTGGTTCCGACGAAGATTTTAGTGGAGAAATTGCTCTCAGGTAGGGAGAATCAGAGGGGGGAAATGGTTGGAATGAGCTTAGGGAGGTTTGGAGAATCTTTGATGAAGTTTTGGCAGAGTTTTCTTAAAGATTTTTTAACACCCTATCTGGGCCGTGGAGAGCTCCATTTATGGACAAGGCTAATGGGCTGAGCTTATAGGCTGGTGATGGGTGCAATCAACTGCCTAGGTGGAGGGCAGAAGAGCTTTAGTGAACAGTTGGGGCTTGACAACTTGGCAGGTGAGTTTGGGTTAAAATTGGCTTGGGGTGGCTATCCGTTTGGGCTCGTCTGGCGACTAGGCGGGCTGACAAGGATAAGGTAGGGTGTCCAAAGGTCAGGTGAGCCAGTAGTCAGGTGGGCCATGCATTAAATTGGATGGAGGATGGATTATGGTAAAGATCCTCCTTGGTTTAGCCATAAATGGGGTGAAATCCCAAGAATTGGAGGACCTTTGGTCCATGACTCATTTATGTTGGGTTTGGTGGACCTAGGGTGGCTATTAGGATCCATTGGTTGGCCATGGATGACTTGGTTTTATCAATTTAGCTAGGTTTTGTCAATTTGTCTTTTGGGTTCAATTTTGGGTCAAGTGGGTTCAAGTTGGGCTAGGTTGGGTTCAAGCTTGGGTTAGGTCCAAATGATTATTCAAAATGATGTACATGAATGTCATAAAGTGTTTAGATGAGGATTGGGGTGGTTTTGAATAGGTTTGGGGGTTCAATTTAGCCTAATTTGGGGTAAGTTGGGTTAGCCTGGATTTAGGTTAGGCTAGAGTGGGGTCAAAAGAGAATTGAAGGCTCAATGGTCTATTGGGATGTCATGAAGAGTTCCAAACAATAATGGGGTGGAAATTTCAGGGTTAAGGAACTCAATTTGGTGGATTTTGAGCTTGTGCCACATTTGGGTTAAAATTTGTGAAATTTGACTCAAATGGGTTTGGGTGAGACTTGGGTTCAAATTAGGGTAAATTTATGGTTCAATTTTGTTTAGGGGAGTGTCATGAGAAGTCTACAATTCAAATTCAGGAGAAATTGAAGGCATTGAGTCAATTTAGGGAATTTGGGTCACTTAGGTAAAATTGGGGGTTTTGAGTTTGGGTTGGAATTGGGTCCAAATGTGGATCAAATTATGCTTAGATTTGGTTTCAATTGGGGCTAGAGATTGGGCAAGATTGGGGTCAATTGGGTGGACATTAGGTTTGATTTGGGCATTTTGGGCCTTAGAGGGCAATTTGCGGATTTTGTTTTAATTGGGCTAAATTGATCAAATTGAGTCATGTGGTAGTTGAGAGAAATGAAATTGGGAATATTTAAAATGTTTTGGGAATTTTAGAGAATTTTTTGAATTTTTGAAAATTTTGGCTAGGAGGGGCATCTTGGTAATTTGGAGGGGTTTTGGGGCAACTTTGAAAATTTCGTAAATTTTGGTCAAATTGGTCAATTTGAGTGGTGGGGAATATTTTGAAATAATTTTGGAGAAAAATAGGTAATTTGGGTAACTTTGGGCAAAATTTTGTGTTTTGGGGTATTTTTGGGTAAGTTTGACGGCAAGGGGTGGTTCGACATTTTTAAATTACCAAAATTTATGAACTCAGATTTATATATATATATATATTGATTTAGTTTTATATTGAGTCACAAAATTAAACGCAAGTATATGTATCGCTCAAGTAATACAAGGCTCTAATGGAGTCCTGGTTATCGATCCCACGAGGAGGCAATTAATTTGACAATGTAGCACATAAATCACTTCACGAATCACAACACAATTACAAGTAATTACTAATAATAAAAGAGGAATAAATAGTTTCAATTACGAATTCCACCAAAGCACGTTCTAACTTTCTAGCAAAGTTAACTAACACGAGACTAAATTTATTACAAAAGCTCAACTGTAAGAACGAATTCTCCTCCTCTCCAATAATAATGTATTGATTTAGTGACATAGATTAGTGATGCAAATGTATTATGCCAAATAGGAGCATTCCTATTCTTTACCCTCTTCCAAGCGCATAAAGAACATTTACTAAGCCTAAGTTTAGTCCCCAAATTCATGGTTAGGCTGGGAGGATACTAGCTCTCACTCCAAAGCTCCCACTTCCCTTCGCCTGAAGGCTAACTCTCGCTTTGGTTTCCAAACCCTAGGACCAAATTGGAGATTTCAGCATGTCACTCTAAAATCTCCAATTCTACACCCATCAAAATATATTTCCATATTTATTTGCACCCAACCCCCATTAACTACATCAGTCATTCATGGACATTGAATGTGACCTTCCTTTTGTTGGGGAACTCATAATCGTTTCATAACATATTAACAATTTAATTGAATGTGACCTTCACTTTTGTTGTGGAACTCATGAATTTTTAACAATATAATTGGCCAGATCAAAAACTAAATGAAGTACGAAGTGAAAAGACATCACAAATTCTCCATAATAAATCGACACATCATTTCCAGAACACGGCATCAACACATCACATGAATGGAGGAAGTCAAATAAATCTACTCAAGACTCATGGGGAAAAGATGGCAAAAGGTGGATTTTATATATAAAAGCAACGTCATACAAACAGAGTAAAGATAAGACAACTTATCTCAAACTCTTTCCCAAGGGAATCTCAAGGAATTCTTTGAACTCCTCTTCTTTCTTCACAACAACACACAATTCTCTCTTCAGATAAGTAAGGAAGAAGAAATCTCTCACTTTTCCTCTCCTCATACACTCCTTAGAAGAGAACACACACAAACCCTAGATGGACTCTCTACACTAAAACTATGAAAAGACACTCTCACTCTTCACTCTCTATATTTGGCTCCAAAACAGTTTGAATTCTGCTATAACTGATTTCCCAAGAGTTTCCTCAAGCATCCCTCCAAAATCCGATCAAATACGTTGAATCTAGTTTAAAATCAAGATAGGGCGTGGTCCGACACAGGATAGGGCACCGTCCGACGCTGTTTTCTCATTCTAGTCAAAACTCTCTATAAATTGTTGCTGGTGACAGTGCGGTGCAGCGCTCCAATTCAAAATATGCATTTTGCTTCATTTTGCTCCAAATTTTCTCCTTTTTTGCTTCTTTTTACTGCAAAGGCCTAAAATTATTGTACATGTATGAAATCATGAAAAATAACTTTCTTTAAAGTGCAATATCATCAAGAATAAGTATCAAATAGACATTAAATAGCTGTCAAAGTTTCAGTGGATCAAGATACCCAAAACATACCTATTACTTGTCCTCAAGTAATTTAGTTAATACAAAAATTAATGATCCACTGCAATAAACTTTCTTTCTAGAATACCATAATTTTTTACTTAGATAATAACAATAGTAAAGTTTTTAGAAAGATCTTTAAATAATTCAAGTAAATTTTGCAGGTGTAGGACTATCTAGTCATCAAGTCCGAGAGTTCTATCCTTCTATTCATTTCAAAAATGACTGTAGATTGTCCTAGTAAGGCACTTCAAAGGATTACGTGAAAATAAGTTTATGAGAACACTACTAGTAAAGATGCTTATCCATACATATATGTTCTAAAAAGTAATTACGTCTTCCCTTTAGGTAGGTCCAAGTGAAGCCAATTTTTGATTAGGCATCTCCTCAAGCTTCTCCTCACTTTTTCTTTTCTTTTTCTTCTTCATTTTTTTTTACTTTAGCTTTTTACTTTTTTCAAGTGAGGATTACTATATCTGGATAGCCTTTAATAGTTTTGAACTTAACATTTCTTACCCTAAATTTGAAACTTACCACAATCCCTTACCTTATAAGCATTTCTTTAGCTTATTATTGATTCATCATAGAGTTCTAATCCTTTCCTTTTACATAATGTTTTAAGATTCTTAATATTTCAAACATACAATTATTCTTACTTTGAATAGTTGAATATAGTCCTATTCTCTTATACCAAATATCTTAGCCTACAAAATTACTTTTCATTACCAAAAACTGTCATTTATGTTTTCTAAGGTACTCAAATAAAATAAAAATAGAGTTATCAGAAATTGAGCTCTATCACAGGAAATCATGTTAACAATTTTGAAAACACGTTTAAATGAGAACAACTAATAGTTAATTCTTTCCCTACCCCAAACTTAAATTTTTGAATATCAATAAGATTAGCATAAGTATAAAGAAAAGATCTAAACATATATGTAGCTCATACCTCATTATGTTGGGCTTGTCATTCCTTTGAGTTTAGGCAGGTCTTTTTCATAAATATAAAATAGTATGCCTGAAATAATTAAAAGCATTTCAATGCACAAATATATGTTAAAAATTTGCAGGGGAAGAAGTTTGAAATGAAAAACAAAAAACATCAAGTAAACACATAACACATTAACATCCAACTGTTACAATCAGAAATTAAACTACTAAACTAAATACAATCACGTCACATTCATCACAATTCAACTATAAAGTTCACAACAAATACATCCAAATACAAATTACATCACAAATAAAAATCACAGTCTTGGTTACATCACAAATACATTAACAAACACAAAATGCAATGAAAATAAATATACTAAACTACCAATCATCATCTATAGGAGCTCCACCATCTTCAAGTTCATCAGGCTGGTATGGAGTGTGCTCATGATGTTTAGGGATACAACACTAGTGTCTCCCCTGAGGAATCTTATCTGTGCATCATGATAAGCTATATCATATTCTCGCCACCTCACTTAATAATCATCATTTATCTTATTCCTCACTTCTAGTCCCTCTACTATGGTACTCAACTTTTCTAACTGATCCATAACATCATGTAGAGTAGGTCCCTAGATGTAGATGGTCTCTCCTAACTATAAGAAGGTACAACAGCTTTCTTACTCCATTTCCATCCTACATGGGCTTCATAGGTTTTATGTTTTAATTTACAGATTGGCTTTAGGGGTGGACTACCTCGTCGTTATCTTCAGTTCCTACACCTGATTGAAACACAAGGCATGAATCAGGTTGGGGTGCTCTAGTCCACCTGTAGTCTTTTTGTATCATTTTAAGGTATCTAGTAATTTTTGTTCTTGATATTCATTTAAATCTGAAGATACAATGACTGGTAAGGTAGATGATTCTCCTAAAAATATGTACTTGAAATGATTAGGGAGAATTTTCATCTCAAGTTTAGAGGGTTTTATGATAGATGGAATTAAACTTTTATCTCCACTTTCCATAATATCCAGTCTTTCAAATCATTCCCGAACAAATTCTAACTTTTCATTCTTCACATCATCCAAATCATCTTCACTTTCACTTTCATCCTCACATTCCAAATTCTCTTCAAACACTTCTTTAAAATGATCTTCTCTCAAATAATCACATATTTCCATTCAAAAGCACTCATCATATTTTTTCAGTTAAAGGGTATTTCATAGATTTCAGAATATTGAAAGATTTCTCTTGATCATTAACTTTCATAGTTAATTCTCCTTTTTGAACATCAATCATAGCTCTCCGAGTAGCAAGTAATGGTATTCCCAAAATAATTTGAATTTCATTATCTTCCTTCATATCTAATACAATAAAGTCCACAGGAAAGATAAATTTATCCACCTTCATTAATACATTTTCCACAACTACTTTAAGATAAGTGATAAAAAGATCAGCCAATTTAAGAGTCACAGGTACAGGTGAAATTTCTCCTATTCCCAATCTTTTGAAAGTTGATAAATGCATAAGAGTAATATTAGCTCCTATATATGTGCGGCTTATTATTAGGTTATGCAGTATTTTGAAAAAAGGGGGTCGCCTACAGAAGTTGTCGGCGAATTTTTAGATTTTAAATTTAATTTAAATATATATATAGTTTTGGAAAGAAGCATTTGATTTTAAAAATAGTTTTATGTTTGAAAATTTTAAGATATGAAATCAAACCGATCTCACATCCCAAATAGTTTATATAAACGAGCATCACACCACAAACCGTGTATATATCTCGAAGGACAAACACACTGCTTGACGATGTGGCTCGATTAAATAAATTAGAAGATTTGTGACATCCGTTTGGTCTGCGAACTAACTTTATAAGCCGATAAGTTCCCCTACATAATATAAAGAAATTAAGCAGGGTTTATTTTACCTGGGTTTGTTGACCTCATTTTTGATGAGGTCTCCTCTTCCCTCTTTAGTGTTTAGGATCTATCCTTAGGCTTTTCCTTTGACTATCTTAGAGGACTAGAATTGGGACTCATCCCTTAGAAATTTGAACCACTTCTTGCCTCCCTGCAAACCCCACAAGCGTGATTGTAGACCCCTAATCACCTAGAGGGTTGAGATCGAAAGTGAAGGTTTAAAGGATGAGTTCCCTATAGGACTCTTTGGCCTTAGGACCACCACAGGTGGTTTGGTGCAGTGAGGGTTGACTTACACACTCACTACACTCATACTCTACAATCTCACACACACAATCCAAATCCTAAAACCCCACCCATATCCAACTTGACTCCTTGACTCATGTAGGTAATTCATATGGATGGATTTTAACCCCTAAGCCCCTGGTTAAGAGGGTTAGGAACAACATAATGAATGCCTCAAATGAGTCCTCTCATGGCTCATATAGGCTTAATATGACTTCATGGCTCAACCAAAGTGATTCAATTTCACTCATATTTGATCAATCTTCATTCTTCCAAAATTTTAATTTTTGGCCCCGGGGACCCTACATCTATCAAACCTACCAAAAACCCTTAAAATTGCCCAAATCCTCCAAAATTTCCAAATCACCCAAAATTCCCAAAAATTAACCTTGAACATTTCCTCACCAATCAAATTGATCATCCATAGCCAAAAATACCAAAAATTCCAAAAGTATCCCCTAATACCCTCCAAATTACCAAAATGCCCCTCTTGACCCAAAAATACAAAAAATTCAGAACATTCCCAGAAAATTCCAGAAAATCTTAAATATTTCCAATTTCATTTTGTCCAACTACACCATAAGCCAATTTTGTCAATTTACCCCACTTTAACCAAAACCCCCCAATTTAGCCCATTCTTAACCCAAGTGAACCCAATCAAACCAATTCAACTCCAATTGACCCCAAACCTTTTCTAAACCTTCCCTAACATCCCCACAAACAAAACACTAACATAATTTGCCCAAAATTTGGACCCAAACCCCACTCAAATTCAACCCAAAACCAAAAAGCCCAATTTTGACCTAAACCCAAACCTAACCCAAATAAGCCTAAGACCCAAAACCAAAACCAAACCAAAGTTAAAACCTCTTAGAAACACTCCCATAAACATTTCCCAACATTAAGTTTACATCAATTTCAACCCTAGCTCAACATTGGCCCAAATTAGCCCAATTTGACCTACATTGGCCCATTTTCCAAAAGAACCCAAATTCAACCCAATTTTATTCCAAACTACCTCAAATTTTCTTCAAATCATTCAAGACACATCCTTAAACTAAACTCAACATTTATTTGGCATGGTCCTTTCCAAAATTTTTCATCTAAAAGCCCATTGCTAAACATAAAGGCCCACTCCCTTAAACCTTCCTAAAAGCCCACTTCTACCAAATTCATAAGCCCAAACCCATCCTAAAGCCCACATTACAATCACATCTCATCCTCACTTAATTGATATCATTCCCTAAGTGCTAAACCCATCATGAAAATCAAACCAAAATGGTATTATGCCAAATCCCATCAAATAACCCCAAAATTTCCAAAAATTCCTAAAGCCCTTTTCCATGAAAGTTGACCAAACTCTTGCCAAGCCATATGTGAGCCAAAGACAAGCCATGTACAAGCCATATGAAGCCATGGGATGTTTGACATGTGACCATACCCAAAGTAGCAAAAGGAGGGCCCCCTTTCTTAACCCTTCATTAAGCATTTTGAACCCCTTCCATGCTACACACTAAAACATGTTTAACCACATCACCTTGGATGGGGACTTCACCACCCCTTCCTAGCCGACCCAACTGATTTTTCAGCCCAAAACCGAGTCATGGGGAGGTGAACCTAACCTGAAACCATGGCTTGGACCAAACCAAGCCAAAATTGCCTCACCCCATGCCATTTTAATCCAAGCTCTTTACACATGGCATTGGCCGGTTGCTTGCACAAACCTCCGACCACTGGACCTCCCGACCCCGAGGGTGACCCATGCCTGCTCAGGCCAGCCACTCGGATCGCCGAAAAACACCATGGCCGAGACCTCGGGAGGAGCCAAATTTTGGAATTCCACCTTGCTCGAGCCGCCTCACTCCAAATGGCCATTGCGGTTGTTCTTCTCCTCACCGGAGCGGTGATCCCAACCCTTAAACCCCCCTGGGAGGCCTCCAGCCTCTCCTATTTAAACACCCCCTCCTCTCGGCCAAGGAAGGTGCTGAACCAAACCTTACTGAAACCCTGCCAAAATCATCCAAGACCACTCTCTACTCATAGAGAACTTGATCCCCACTAAAATCCCCCTGCCATTTCCTCTCTGTGAGCTCAATTTCAGAGTTGAAATCCAAGCCCAAAATCAGGACACTTCACCACGGTGAGTCAATCCTCAAATTGATTGACTCTACACCTTCACCGGACTAAGAGGAGAAGTTTCCCGGCAAAAGCCCCCTCATCGGGCCGGCCATTACTTCCGACCTCCAAGCTTTGTGATCGGCTGTGCTCACTTTTGTACCTAGGCAATTCACCGGAGCCGAGGACTTCATCTGGAGCTTGCTTGGACCCAATCAAACGTGACACAACTCTCAGATCGAAGCTTCACTTCTCTGAGCAAAGGTATGGACTCACTCCCGAGCTTCCAGAGATTCTCCATTTAGTTTGAGTCAATTTCAATGCATGTTTACCGTATGGATGTGTTCGTCTCTTCAAGACGAATCCATAGAGCATAAGAACACAAAAATCCATTGAGAATCGAGTGAGAAATTAGGGTTAGAAGGTCGACGGTCACGGGTTCACACCAGTCGTAGACGATGACTGGGAGCCGTTGGATCGCGTTTGTATTGAGCGGACGGTCGGGATAGAGCTGGACAGCGCAACGGGACATGAACCGCGGGCCACGTGGCATCCCAGTCAGATGGCGGTGCCGAATTAAGAGGCGACGCGTGGAGCTTCGGAGGCGCCGAGGTTGAGTCAGCGTCGCGTGGATAAGTAGGAAAATAGGGTATTTTTCTATTTATTTAATTACCGGAACTTCGAAAATTCATAACTTTGTGTAGAAAAATCCTAAAAATAAAATAAAAATACCATCTTGCTCGGTGAACGAGAGGAGAATAATGTGGAAAAGAAATCAAGTAATTTCGTTAAGTATTTTATTTTTAATGATTTATTTACTCTCTGCATTGTTTTAATTCTCCATTTGCATAGGCAATTCATCATGGCATGAGACCATAGGGCTTTTGAAGCCTCTGAACTTGGGAACATTCCTTGAATTTTCCAAGGTCAGAGGCCATCCCTATGAGAAGTTATTGATTTTCCAAGTTCATGTTACTGTTTTGAGTATTTTAATTCCAATAATTAGCATGTTGAGAAATAAATTCTAGGAAAATTTGGTGATGTTTCTTGTGACCAGAGGAACCTAGGAAAAATAAGTTTTGATTTAATTCACTTGGAACAACCCTAATTGGCCTAAATACCCAAAATTGAACTTTAATTAATTAGTGTTAACCACACATCAAATTAACTTAAAAAAAATTCTCCACTGTCCTCTAGGAATAGGAGAATACCACATAAAAATTTGAAACTAATTGGACTTGATTAACCCCACCAAATGGGTTGATTAAGCCTCTTAAGCAAAAATGGGTAAAATTAAACTTTAAAAATTTATAACTCACAAAATACTTTTCAAAAATTAACAAAAATAGTTTTGGAGCTTCTCTGATATCATAGGAACTTCGAAAAATTAAAATTATAATTTTCTAAAAAAGTTGATTTTTATCATTATTTTAATATTTTTAATAATAAAAAAATAATAAAAATCTTAAAAATATTAAAAATCACCAAAATGTCACATTTTAAATTCTAATCATTTAGGAACAAACAAAATATTTTTCTTAAGTCCCTAGGGTAAGATATTGAATTTTAAAGGCTTAATGTAATTTTTAATATAAAAAAAATGTATTTTCCAACCTTTTCACTAAAATAATTATAATAAATCAAAGAAAAATCAGAAAAATACAAAATTTGTTTCTCTAAACTCCCTAAGGTCAGTGAGATTTATGAAAAATATAAAATCCATTTTTCAACTTTAATTTTATTTTAAAATTAATTAATAATCCAAAACTCAAAATAATTCTAATAAATAAAATATAATCAAAAAATCACCAAAATTAGTCCAAAGGGTCCTTTGGTAATTAGGAATATCCCATAATTTTCTTAAGGATAAAAACATTTTCTTGGTCATGTTATTGAATTTTCCTTGAAAACCCCTATTTTCCATTAAAAATAATTACATAAATAAACTAAATGCAGAAAAATCACATTTTCTCCTCTAAAGCCTTAATTGACATGTAAGTGAGGTCACATAAAAATTTCAAGTTCATTTGAGCTTAATTTAGTGAGTTATAGAATTATTAAGCTTGAAGGGCAAAATGGCAATTAAAATTTTCAACCTTTAATTAAAATTTTAGGATTAATCAAAAAGGGGAGGGTAAAATATTTGATTTTAAACTTATTTTTGGATGATTGAAACTTAAATGATTAAGGGTAGAAACCTATTAACCATTTCAAATATAATTTAAATAAAACTTTAATTAATTAATTAATTGAAGATTTGGGAGAATAATAGAAATTGGAATTATTAAAGTAGGGATATTATTTAAGAGGATATTTATTCATTAATTTAAAAATCCCTAAATAAATCACTTCAATAATACCTAAGTCTTAATTAAAAAAAAATTATTAAAAGAATAATCTCAATTAAATTAAAATGGAAATTAAATTAAAATCAAATTAAATTAAATTAAAAGAAAAATAACTTGAGATCAAATTAAGTTAAATTAAACTAAATTAAATTAAATTAAATTAAAATTAAACTAAATTAAAATTAAATCAAATTAAAATTAAATTAAAATTAAATTAAAATTGAAATTAAATTAAATTAAATTTAAATTAAAATTAAAATTATATTGAAATTAAATTAAATTTAAATTAAATTGAAATTAAATTAAATTAAATTAAATTAAATTAAATTAAATCAAAATTAAATTAAATTGAATTAAATTAAATTAAAATCATTTAATAACAAACCTAAATGAAATCATTAAGAATTAAATCTAAAATAACTTGAACACTATTCCAAACTTAAACTAATTCTCTATACTTAAGTCAAAATTAAAATTAAATCATTAAGTTTAAATCATTAAAATACTTAATGAGTTGATTTGCCCTTTTAAAGCTCTTGTTATTATAACTCTTAAATGAGGTATCAAGTGAAGTGTTACCTCACTTATAGGATATTCAAATGTCCTAGTTCACTGAGCAAAAGAACAAAACTTAAACTCTCGGATGATTAATTCACTTGTATAATTAAATTCTCTTGGACTTAAAACAATCTTAGAGGTATTGAAAAGATGTTTAAGACTAGTCTTAAGCACTTCATCTATATGATAGGATGTTTATAAGAACAATAGAATTTAATTGTTCTTTGATGAAGAAAATCGTCCTTAAACCAAAATACAAGAACCTAGACGTCATAGGAGATGACTAGCTATAGGATTAGGACTTTGGTAGACAACCAAAAAAACCTTTCTCTTAGATTTCCTAGGTACTTGTTGGAATATTTAAATGGCTTAATATGTGTTTTAAGTGCAGCTTAGGATGACGGGAAGACCCTCCACGTACACTTTTATTTTATTGCAATTTACTTTATTGCAATTTACTTACATGCATTGTACTTTACTTTTCTTGCATGATAAACAACTGTTGCATGAAAACCAAAACCTTTAGGATAGTCCCTGAACTGAAACTAAAATTAAATTAAAAAATCATTACAAGATAAAATTCACCGCCACAACATTTCAAAATAAAAGACAACTCAAAACTTAATCACAAATAGAACAACAAAACTACAATTGCAACTAAATTAAAACGTCTCGTTGAATGATCGGGAATACCTCAGATGATGTAACCCACGTGTTGCTAACGGGATTTCCCAAGGTGTAAATGAAAGTGTGGAACTCATTCAGTTGAGTTTAGCAAATTCATCTGGACTAAGTGAATTCAATGAAAATAACGGTGTCGGGATGACGGAACCGTGGGATCTTAATCGATTCTGTTTAAACAACTTTAAGATTTGTTTTAATTAAAATATTAAAAACACTTTGATTTTAAGATTTTCTCTAAACCAAAACACTTCTCTCATCTCCTGATTTATGACTTCTAAAACTAAACCTCTGCAACAACAAGGAGCTCAGAGCATGGTGGGCAGCTCGACCATCGTCATCAGCAAAACTCGGATCTACTTCAACAAAACATTCCTAGAATTTAAACAACAAAGCCATTGGATTTCGAGGTAGTTTGCTTAGTGCAACATAAATCCTCAACTCTTCGTTAGGCATTTGCATGATCATGTTATGTAAATTAAGCCCTAACCGGTCTTAGGACTCTGAGGTAGTCGTTTGGTACGACATAAACCCTCACATCTTCGAGGCAATTTGCATGACTGCGTCATACAAATATAAGTCTTAATTAATTAAAATTGGCAGGATTGAAACATTAAGTAAATTCCCAAATCTAAGTCAAACAATAGGATATTTTGGGAAGTTGCCAAGATTCTTCTTGGATCTTCAACTTCTCCTACTTTTCTTCCTTTGAACTCTTGAAATTAACTATTCCAAATTTGAGCTAATCCCTATTGAAATTTCCAAAATTCAATCATTTGAAAATCTTAAACATTGAAATTCTTGAGAGCAAAACCACTGATAATTATCGAGAGTTTTCTTAAATTATTCTCGTCATTTAAGATGTAATTAACTATAGGGGCTTGCCCTTATAGGTAACTTTAAGAACCCAGGTAATATAAACCCGACTTAATTCCTTTATATTAAGCGGGGAACTTGTCGGCTTATAAAATTGGTTCGCACACCAAACGGATGTCACAAATCTTCTAGTTTATTTAATCGAGCCCCATCATCGAAGTAGTGTGTCTATTCTTCGGGATAGATACACGGCTTGTGATGTGGCGCTCATTTATATAAACTATTTGGGATGTGATATCGGTTTGATTTCATATCTTAAAATTTTTCAAATTTAAAATTCTTTTCAAAATCAAATACTACTTTCTAAATTATATATAGATATTTAAATTAAATTAAAATTTAAAATTCGCCGACAATTTCTGTTAGGCGACCCCATTTCAAAAATACAACACTCAACCTAAAAATATGCCGACAGGGTTCTTAAAGTTCCCTATAAGGGCAAGCCCCTATGGTTAATTACATCTTAAATGACGGGAATCATTTAAGAAAACTCTCGATAATGATCAGTGGTTTTGCTCTCAAGAATATCAAAGTTTAAAGTTTTTAAAGGATTGAATTTTGGAAATTTCAAAAGGGATTAGCTCAAATTTGGAACGATTTATTTTAGGAATCAAAGGAAGAAAAGTAGGAGAAGCTGAGGATCCAAGAAGAATCTTGGCAACTTCCCAAACTATCCTATTGTTTGGCTTCAATTTGGGAATTTACCTAATGTTTCAATCTTGCCAATTTTAATTAATTAGGACTTATATTCGTATGACATAATCATACAAATAGCCTCGAAGATGTGAGGGTTTATGTCGTACCGAATGACTACCTCGGAGTCCTAAGACCGGTTAGGGCTTAATTTGCATAATATGATTATGCAAATGCCTAACAAAAAGTTGAGGATTTATGTTGCACTAGGAAAACTACCTCGAAATCCTATGGCTTGGTTATTTAATTCTAAGGAATGTTTTACTGAAGTAGACCCGAGTTTTGCTAATGACGATGGCCGTGCTGCCCACCATGCTTCAAGCTCCTTGTTGTTGTAGAGGTTTAGTTTTAGAAGGTGAAAATCAGGAGATGAGAGAAGTGTTTTGGTTTAGAAATCATAAAGTCCAAATATTTTTAATATTTTAATTAAAACAAATCTTAAAGTTGTTTAAACAGAACCAATTAAGATCCCACGGTTCCGTCATCCCGGCACCATTATTTTCATCGAATTCACTTAGTCCAGATGAATTTGCTAACTCAACTGAATGAGTTCCACACTTTCATTTAGATCATGGGAAATCTCGTTAGCAACACGTGGGTTACATCATCCAACGTATTCCTGATCATTCAATGAGACGTTTTAATTTAGTTGTAATTGTATTTTTGTTGTTCTGTTTGTGATTAAATTTTGAGTTGTTTTATATTTTGGAATGTTGTGGTGGTGAATTTTATCTTGTGGTGACTTTTAATTTAGTTTTGGTTTCAGTTTTGTGGCTATCCTAAAGGTTTTAGTTTTCAATCAACAATCTTGTTTAATCATGCAAGAAAAGTAAAGTGCAGCTCATATAAATAAATTGCAATAAAGTAAATTACAATAAAATAAAAGCGTACCTGGAGGGTCTTCTCATCATTCCAAGCTGCACTTAAAACACATGTTAAGGCATTTAAATGTTTATAACAAGTACCTAGGTAAATCTAAGGGAAAGGTTTTGGTTTTCTACCAAAGTCCTAATCCTATGGCTAGTCATCTCCTATGACGTCTAAGTTCTTGTATTTTTGTTTAAGGATGATTTTCTTCATCAAAGAACAACTAAACTCAATTGTTCTTCTAAAACATCCCATCATATTGAGGAAGTGCTTAGGACGAGTCCTAAACATCTTTTCAATATTTTTGGGATTATTTTGAGTCCAAGTAAATTTAATTGCACAGGTGAATTAATCATCCAGGAGTTTAGTTAAGCTTTGTCTCTTACTCAGTGAACTTGGGCATTTGATTACCTAATGAATGAAGTGACATCTCACTTAATACTCCATTTAAGAGTTATAATAATTAAATCCTTTAGGGGCAAGTTGGTTTGTTGAGAATTTTAATCATTCTTAAGTTGAAGTTTGAGTTGATGGTTTAAAGTGATTTAGTTTAATTATGAGGTTTTAATTAATAATTTTAAGTTTGGAATAGTGTTCAAATTATTTTTGGTTTAAATCTTTATACTTTAAGTGATCTTAATATTTTAAATTAATCTTTGGTGTTTCAAATTCACTTAGATTATTCATATATCTTAATGATTTGGTTTAGGTTAATTATGATATTTTAGGTTAATCTTGATTAGTTTGGTTTCTTAATTATGAATTGTCTTAAAATTTCAAATTTGTTTTACTTTTATTATTGAGTGATGTTAATTTAATATAATTTAAATTTAATTTAATTGAATTTAACTTAATTTAATTTAATTTAATTCCAATATTTTAAAGTTAATTTAATTTAGTTGTTAAAATGTTAATTTAATTTAATTTTAATTTTAATTTAATATTTACTTAATTTAACTTAATTTAATTTTAGTTTAATTTAACTTAATTGTTAAACCACTTAATATTTTGAGCTTTTCTTTAATTTAAGGGTTATTTTTTTAATTTTTAATTTACTTAGTTTGTATTATCATTTTAATCTTAATTAAGAGTTAAATATCAATGAAGTTATTTATTTAGGGATTTTTTTTATTAAAGAATTAATATCCTCTCAAGTTATATCCCTATTTTTAATAATTGAAATTTTCATTAATCTTCCAAAATTAAAATTGTTTAAATAATTAAATTTTCATTTTTGGTTTATCAAAAGTGATTAATGGGTTCCTACCCTTTTAATTTCCCAAATTTTCAATCATCCAAGAAAGATAGAATCAAATATTTTACCCTCCATTTTAATTAAACCTAAAATTTTAATAAAGGGGTTTAAATTCTTTAATTACCTTTATGCCCTTTTAGGCTTATTTATTTCATATCTCACTAAACTGAGTTCAAATGAACTTAAAATTTTTATGTCACCTCATTCACATGTCAATTAAGACATTAGAGGAGAAAATGTGATTTTTCTGAATTTAATTTATTTATATAATTATTTTTAGTGAAAAATAAGGGATTTCGAGGAAAATTCAACAACATGACCAAATTAAGGTTTCTATTCTTAAGAAAAATATGGGATGTTTCTAATGACCAGAAGACCACTTGGCCTAATTTTGGTGATTTTTTTAAATTATATTTTATTTATTATAATTATTTTGAGTTTTGGAGTGTTAATTAATTATAAAATAAAATTAAATTTGAAAATGAACTTTAAATTTTTCTTAAATCTCTCTGACCTAAAGAAGTTTAGAGAAACAAATTTTACAATTTTTTGATTTTTCTTTGATTTATTGAAATTAATTTAGAGAAAAGGTTGGAAAATACATTTTTTAATATTAAAAATTGTTTTAAGCATTTAAAATTCAATATATTTACTTTGAGACTTGGGAAAAATATTTGGTTTGTTCCTAAGTGATTAGTACTCAAAATGTGAAATTTTTATGATTTTTATTATTTTTGTGATTTTTATTATTTTTTAATTATTTAAATATCAAAAATATCATTAAAAATGAAAAATTTTAGAAAATTCCAATTTTAGATTTTTTAGACTCCTTTGATATCAGAGAGCCGACAAAACTAATTTGGTGAATTTTTGAAATGTATTTTTGGAGTTATGAATTTTTAAAGTTTAATTTTGATCATGTGACTTAATTAATTCATTTAGTCGAGTAAATCATTTCTAATTGATTTCAAATTTTTATGCAAGATTCTCTGTATCCTAGAGGTCAATAAAAAATTGATTTCATGTTATTTTGATGTGTGGTTAACCCTAATTAATTAAAATTAAATTTTAGGTATTTAGGCTAATTAGGGTTATTCTTAATGAATTAAGCCTAACCATAATTATCCTAGGGTCCATTGGTCCTAAGAAACTTCACCAAAATTTTCTAGAACTTATTAAGCAATATGCTAATTATTGGAATTAAAATACCAAAAATAGTGACATAAACTTGAAAAATACATAACTTTCCATAAAGATGGCCTCTGACCTTGAAAAATTCAGGGAAGGTTCCCAAGATCAGAGGCTTCAAAAGCCTTATGGTCTCATGCCATGGTGAATTGTCTATGCAAATGGAGAATCAAAATACTGAAATCAGTGAATAAATAATTAAAGATATAATACTCATCAAAATAACTTAATTTCTTTTCCACATTATTTTCCTTTGTTCGCTGAGCAAGAGGGTATTTTTAGTTTATTTTTATGATTTTTCTACACAAAGATATGGATTTTCTAAGTTCTGGGTATTTAAATAAATAGAAAAAAAAATCCTATTTATCTACTTATCCGACTCAGCGCCGCGTCAACCTACGGCGGATCGAAAGACCATGCGGCGTGCTCCTATTCGACGCCGCCATCTGAGTCAGCCGCCACGCGTCCCGTTGTCTCGCTCCTTCCTCTGATCCGAAGCAATTTGAGTCTTTGAACCGATACACGCGTGATCGGACGGCGCCTGGTCATCGTCTATGACTGGTGTGCACCCGTGACCGTCCACACTAAAACCCATATGAACTCTCTCATTTCTCAACAGATTTTCGTGTTCTTATCCTCTATGGATTCTTCTTGAGGAGACGAACACATCCATACAATTTACATGCCATGAAATTGACTAAAATGAAATGGAGTATTGCTGGAAGCTCGGGAGGAAGGAATGATCTATACCTTTCCTCTGAGAAGTGTAGCTTCAATCAGAGAGTTGTGTTACCTTCGATTGCACCCAAGGAAGCTCTAGATGAAGTCTCTGGCTCTGGGGAATTGTCTAGATATGAAAGTGTCCACAACAAATTTCAAAGCTTGGAGGCTAGAGCAACTGGGTGGCCTGGAGAGGGGGCTTTCACTGGGGAACTCCTTCTCTTAGTCCTGTGCAGGTGTGGGTGAGTTTAATTTGGATTTGGTGGAGGTTTGGGAGATGTCCTGGTTTTGGGCTTCAATTTGAACTCAAAAATTGTGCTCAGCTGGGGGAAGTTGGGACTGGAATCCAATGGGGATCAAGTGCCTATGTGTGGAGAGTGGTCTGAAGCAATTTTGACAGAGTTTCAGTAGGA
Organism: Papilionanthe hookeriana x Papilionanthe teres; assembly: GCA_022702705.1. Lineage (NCBI taxonomy): Eukaryota > Viridiplantae > Streptophyta > Magnoliopsida > Asparagales > Orchidaceae > Papilionanthe > Papilionanthe hookeriana x Papilionanthe teres. The sequence continues at coordinate 81,172,283 of CM040431.1, forward strand.
TTTTGTTCAGCACCACCTTTGGCCGTGAGGTGGTGTGGTTTAAATAGAGGTGGCTGGAGGGCTTCCCAGGGGGGTTTAATGGCTTGGATCAACTGCTCTGGTGAGGAAAAGAATAGCCATGGTGGCCATTAGGCATGGGACAAGTCAGGAAGGAAGAATTCAAAAATTGGCTCACATGGGTGCTCTCGGCCTGGTGGTTTGCGGCGACTACGGTGGCTGGCCGGCCAGGGTCATGTCACCCTCAAGGTCAGGGAGGTCAAGGCTGGGGTTTAGTGCAGTCAATTGACCAAGGACATGTGTAAAGGAGTTGAATTGAAATGGAATGGGGGGAAGGTTATTTTGGGTCTAAATGGGTCAACCCATGGTTTTGGGCTAGTTTCACCACCCAAGGCCTGGTTTTGGGCTGAAAAGAATCACTTGGGTCAGCCAAGAGAAAATGGTGTGATCTCCATCCATGGTGAGGTAACTAAACTAGGTTTAGTGTGTAGCATGAATGGGGTTAAAAGTGCTTAAGGAAGGCTTAAGAAAGGGGCCCCTCCTCTTGCCATTAATGGCTTGGTGAGGTGGAAAGGGGCTCCCAAGGCTTGCATATGGCTTATGTATGACTCCATGGCTCCATATGGCTTAGAGATGGCTTGGCTTGGTTTCATGAAAGTGGTTTTTAAGGATTTAGGATATTTAGGGGTAATTTGGAATATGGCTTAGTTTAGAAAAGTTTAATGATGAACTTGAAACTTAGGGAGTTATTTAAATCAAAGGGGATGATGAGGAGAAATTTCATGTGGGCTTTAGGATAGATTTTGGGCTTTTGGATTTATTTTAGATGGGCCTTTAGAAAGTTTTAAGGAGGTGGGCTTTTAGGTTTGAAAATAATTTGGTAAATGGAAGTTTTGTAAAGTATTGGGCCAAACAAATGTTGGGTTTAGTTTAGGGATGTATCATGAACATTTTAGAAAAGGTTTGATGTCATTTAGAGTGGAATTGGATTTAATTTGGGCATTTTTGGTAAAGGCCCCAGAGTGGTTTAAATTGGGCTAACTTGGGCTAAGGTTGGGATAGTGTTGGATTTGATGTAAAATTAATGTTGAGAAATGATTATGGGGGTGCCGCAAAGAGTTTTCAACTTTGGTTGGGCTTCGATTTTGGGATTTGGGCCCATTTGGGTTAGGTTTGGGTTTAAGCCAAAAATGGGGATTTTGGTTTTGGGTAGGTTTGGGTGGAGTTTAGGTTCAAATTTGGGGTAAATCTTGTTAGAGTACTGTTTGTGGGGATATTAAGAAGGTTTAGGAAAAGATTTGGGGCTAATTAGAGATGAATTGGTTTGGTTTTGGCTAGGTTTAGGTCATGGGCCAAAATTGGGCTTTAAGCTTCAAATTGGAATTGGTTCCAAATGTCATTAAAATTAGACTTGGATTTGGTCTAGATTGATATTGGGGATACTGAATTGAAATTTAAAATTGAATTGGGTCATAGTTGAGGTCAATTGGGTTGATTTGGCTTGACATTGGGCTTACTTTGGTTAAAAATGGGTCAAATTAGGGGTTTTGGTAAAAGTGGGTTAAATTGACAAAATTGGCATATAGTGTAGTTGAAAAAAATGAAATTGGGAATATTTGGGATTTTTTGGAATTTTCTAGGAGTTTTTAGAATTTATGGAATTTTTGGTTAAGAATGGCATTTTGGGTATTTGGAGGGTATTGGGGGGTATTTTTGGAAATTTTGGTATATTTGGCTAAGGATGATCAATTTGAATGGTGGGAAATGTTTAGGACGGATTTTGAGGAATTTTGGGTAATTTAGGCAACTTTGCAAATTTTGGGTAGCTTCAAGGGCATTTAGTAGGTTTGGTGGGTGTAGGGCTCCGGGGGTCAAAAATTAAAATTTTGAAATAATGAAGATTGATCAAGTTTGAGTAGAATGGAATCACTTTGGTTGAGCCATGAAGCTATATCAAGCCCATAAGAGCCATGAGATGACTCATTTGAGGCATTCACTATGTTGTTCCTAACCCTCTTAGCCAAGGGCCTGGGGGTTATGGTCCATCCATATGAACTACCTACATGAGTCAGGAAGTCAAGCTAGGCATGAATGGTTTTAGGATTTGGAATGTGTGTGAAAGTGTAATGTGTGCAAGTCAACCCTCACCAGGCCAGGCCACCCAGGGTAGTCCTAAGGCCAAAGAGTCCTATACGGAACTCATCTTTTAAACCTCCACATTTGATCTTAACCCTCCAAGTGTCTTGGGGGTTTACAATCAAACATATGGGGTTTACAGAGAGTTAAGAGGTGTTTAAATTTCAAAGTAGTGGGTTCCATTTCTGGTCCTCTAAGATAGTCAAAGGGATAACCTAAGGCTAGATCCTAAGTACTAAGGAGAGAGGAGAGAAAAGACCTCATCAAAAATGAGGTCAATAAATGGACCCCCAATAGGTGTGGTTTGCTAACCAAGCACACCACGCGTATTGGCGTTGACCGAAGAGATCAACAAAACCAACACAGATTTCTAAGTGACACACTTAGAACAAAGTAGAAACAAATTTCTGCTGGGGAGTATCGAGTATATCTCCGAGACTGGAGATCCCTGAACTCTCGCTCGGGAAAAGAAAAAGGAGGTGAATTCCATATCATAAGATCTGGGGAAATTTGATTTAGATTTTGGTTCTTTTTCTATTTTAAGTTTTTTTTTTTAATGTGTGAGTTTAGATTTCGATTAATTCTTAGTTTTAATTTCGATTGAGGTTTAATTTAGAATCAATTTAAGGAAATCTGGATTTGAAACGAGAATTGGAACCTAGGTTCCAACCTCGGGATTGCGAAGAGAAATGGAATTTAGGTACCAGCCTCGGAGTGAGAATCAGAGTTTAAGTATCGATTGAAAAGGATGAGAATCAGAATTTAGGTACTGATCTCGAAAGTTTAAAGAGAACTGGAATCGGGTTCCAGCCTCGAATGTTTAAAGAGAACTGGAATCTGGTTCCAATCTCGAAGGTTTAAAGAGAACTGGAATCTAGTTCTAGTCTCGAATGTCTAAAGAGAATGAAAACTGGTTCCAATCTCGAAGGTTTAATGAGAATTGGAAACTGCACCAATCTCGAAGGTTTAATGAGAAATGGAAACTAGTTCCAATCTCGAAGGTCTAATGAGAAATGGAAACTGGTTCCAATCTCGAAGTTCTAATGAGAATTGGAAACTGGTTCCAATCTTGAACGTCTAATGAGAATTGGAAACTGGTTCCAATCTAGAAGGTCTAATGAGAAATGGAAACTGGTTCCAATCTCGAAGGTCTAAAGAGAAATGGAAACTGGTTCCAATCTCGAAGGACTAAAGTGAAATGGAAACTGGTTAATCTTAAAGGTTTAATGAGAAATGGAAAATGGTTCCAATCTCGAAGGTCTAATGAGAATTAGAAACTGGTTCCAATCTCGAAGGTTTTATGAGAATTGGAAACTGGTTCCAATCTCGAAGGTTTAAAGAGAATTGGAAACTGGTTCCAATCTTGAAGGTTTAATGAGAAATGGAAACTGGTTCCAATCTCAATGGTTTAATGAGAAATGGAAACTTGTTCCAATCTCGAAGGTTTAATGAGAAATGGAAACTAGTTCCAATCTCGAAGGTCTAATAAGAATTGGAAACTGGTTCCAATCTCGAAGGTCTAATGGGAAATGGAAACTGGTTCCAATCTCGAAGGTCTAAAGAGAAATGGAAACTGGTTCCAATCTCGAAGGTTTAATGAGAATTGGAAATTGGTTCCAATCTCGAAGCTTTAATGAGAATTGGAAACTGGTTCCAATCTCGAAGGTTTAAAGAGAACTAGAAGTTAGACTCTAGTCTCGAAGAGAACTGAATGTTCGGCTCCAGCCATGAAAGTTTATCTGTATGAAGAGGGACCCAGTCCCATGCCATCAGAACCAAACCGAACAAAGTTCGTGGCTCCGTGTCAATAGAACTAATCAATCCTCTAACACGCAGAGAAAAGATTTAAAAAGAACTGGTAAGTGTACCAAGTTGAAAAGACTCGACCTGGTGACAAGTCGAGGAAAAGATTTGAATTTCAGAAGAGTTTCAAATAGATTTCGTTTTAAAGAATAATTGAAGGATTCAGATCGAAGGATTCAGATTGAGATTTAAATTCATTTCGTTCATTTTTGTGATTCAATTTCAAAAATATTTAGAGTTCGTTTCAGTTTAGAATTCATTTTGACATTTAGATTTTTAAAAGACTTCTCGTTTATTTTCATTTTCCCTTTGTTGTTTGTTCGAAGTTCTTTTAATTTAATGGCGTTTCCCAGTCAATTTTTACAAAAAGAGGTGAAGGCAAAACATGAAATGGTCACTTTTATTCTAATCTTTTTCAAAATACATCATACATCTTGATCCAAAACATGATGTTATTTTCTTTGAGAATTTAATATCTCATACAATCCATATAATCCAAAACGGTTTGTGTAAGATTCTTCAAGTTTCTTCTAAAAGCAGCTGTCAAAATCCATGTCTGAATAGTGAGAAACATGGACAATAACATGACCTTCCAAGTCATCCTTGGCATGAATGTCGTATGGATGTGCATTGGAGGTGTGCTATCTCCCATGTAACTCACAGCTCATAAGGCTGGAGACTCTCTAACTCTAGATCTGGCTGGAAGTGGAAAGGCATTTTTCTGTCGTCCATCCTTCTGAAAGTAACAGAGATCCGCTCAGCAGGCACTCATGGAATGCAATGCTTTGTGATGTCCGCTCCATTCCCTCTTAACACCATGACGGAACCTACCGGTAGTGGTATCTCCACTGGCACTCGGAATTCTCCAGGGCCTGCTATCCAGAGGTCAGATCCAAACATGATATTGCATTGGTTGACAAAAGATACTGTGCAGAAAGGTCTAACAAAATCATGATGGTCTATGTGTGGAGGTATGCAGTCACTTTCCTTGTAGATGTTAATGATGCAGCTGTTGGGTATGCAATCTGCGGGCAATACTCTCCATGTTATCATACTCTTTACCATTCTTTTAATAACATTTGACATTGGGTTCACTTTACTGTGACGGAGTATCCCTGGTGGATTTCCTTTTTTGTCTACCGCGAAGTTGTAGCAACATCCACATTGGATCGTAACTCTTCCTTTCCCTGGCATCCATCTTCGGGGTTCTGAATAGGTCTTTTCCCTCAGACGACCAGCTCGGCCTATTTTCTAGAGTTCAAGTATGCAGTCTACAATTTGTTATTGTTTGTAATTTGAGAACACATCTGTATGTAGCTCGAGGCCTTCTAAGATATTGATCCTCTTGCCTCCAATTCTCTCAAAGTATTCGAAAGTTTTCTTTTCAACATTCTGCATTCTTTCTAAATCATATTCTGGAATTATCTGCAACTGGCGAGGTCTAGTAACATACTGGGGAAAGTATGGTTCAACCCCGGCACGCTCTCCTACATGTCTTGGCTCCTTGGGGGTATTCTCTGTCGGGACATCCTCCGGGGTTGCTTTCGCAACAAGACTCTTTAAAAGTGTTGCATTTATCTGGCGTCGAGGTGCTGGTTCTATTTCTGCTCCTCTTGGGATTTCCTTTATCTATTATGCTTTCCTTGGAGTTGATCTCCTCCTTTCCGGTTCCTGACGAACCAATTTCTTCGGAGTATTTGTATTGACGGTAGCAACTGTCTCTTCATGTTGATCTGCTGCTAACTTGGTTAACATCTTGCGAATATCGCGATTCTTGTTCCTCCGCTGGGTGGCAGTGAGAGTAGCTCTCCTTACCCCTTGGATTTCTGTGGGCATGGCGCTGATAAGCCTGCCCTCTGTTGTAGCAACAACGGACTTAACTTTCTTGTCTTCTCCCGTTGCATGAGCGGTGTTTACTTTTCTCTTCTTGCTGGTAGATGGTTGATTTGAGCCACCCAATTTCATCACTGTATGGCTGCAGAGTTCTTCCCGATCAATCGGGGTCCAATCATTTTCTTCATATTGTAGCCTGGCTGGTGTGAAGTCAGAGTCAATCTCGATCACGGCTCCATCCCTCACCCTCTTTTCATCAAGTGCTAGACTCACGCCATTCTTAAAGTTCAGAACCAACTGCCCGTTCGACATTTCCCTGCGAAAACAAGGAAAGGATCAGGTGTTGTACTAAGAACAAGAATAGTAGAAAAAATATGCTTATTAATGAAGAGCTTTTATTCATTTATTTTAAATTTAAATAGGAGTAGGAAAAGATGAAGAAAGATCAAGAGTGAAACTCGATTTGAAAGGAAGGATAAATACTTTATTATCATGATTTCACATGTTTTCTTTTTAACATTTTTTTAAATGATTTTCTTTATCATCCACTTTTTTTATTTATATTTTTGGGTTCGGACCCAGTCATAAGTAGTTACTGTGCCCGTGCTTCTAAGAATGAGGATTCATCTTTCGAAACATCAGGTTGTGTAAAACTTCTTTAGATATCATCCATTAATTGGAAGCATAGGTCGCTCTCCACGGCAATTTACAAGATGGTAGGAACCTCCTGAGTAGACTATCTCGACCACGAATGGCCCTTCTCAAGTTGGTTCAAATTTATCACCTATCTTGCGATGTGCAAGAATAGGTCTTTTGAGAACTAAAACCAAGTCACCGACTTTGAATGTCCTTGGGCGGACTAATTTATCGTGGGCGTGGATCATCTTGGCTTGATACAGTTCCAAATTATGCTGTGCTGAAAGTCTTTTCCTTTCCAAGATTTCCAATTCTTCTAGTCATAGTCTGGCATTTTCTTCTGTAGTGATTTTGTTTGCAACTGCAATTCTGAGTGACGGAAGCTGTACTTCCAAGGGTAAGATGGCCTTGGACCCGTACACTAAAGCGTAAGGCGTAGACTGAGTAGGAGTTCTGAAAGTCGTCTTGTAAACCCATAAGGCCTCTTACAACTTCTCGTGCCAATTTCTCTTGTTGTCGTCTAAAGTTTTCCTTAGAATTTGGACGAGAGTTTTATTAAAAACCTCGGCCAAGCTGTTCGCTCTTGGGTAGTAGATTTTTAAATAGCACCAGTCGATCCCGTGTCTTCTAACAAAATTGTTGATCTTCGTGCTTCTGAATGCGGACCCGTTATCTGAGATAATTCTGCGCAGTACCCCAAAATGGTAGACGACTTGATTCTTGAAGAACTGTAGGACGTGGTGTGCCTTCACTTCTCTGAGCGGTATTGCTTCTGCCCACTTGGAAAAGTAATCTGTAGCTGCAAGAATGATGCGATGTCCTCTTGAAGAAGGCGGTTCTATCAGGCCCACAATATATGTGCCCCAACACTCAAACGGCCACGACGCAATTGTCGGATGTAACACATTTGGAGGTTGATGTAGAACCACTCCATGCACTTAGTACTGGTGACAACTTTTGGCGACCTTCATGGAATCGATCATCATTGAGGGCTAGTAATACCCTAGTCTTTTAATCTTAATTTTCATCTTCGGACCCGATTGATGAGCGCCGCAAAGTCCTGAGTGTACTTCTTTAACAATTTCACGAGCCTCAGACCTGCTCAGGCATCTTAGGCACATCTGATCGAAAGACATTCTGTATAATGTATTGTTTATTAATGCGTAAGACAGAGTACTTTTCTTGATTTGATGGGCTATCAACTTGTCGTCTGGTAGGTTTCCCGTTTCCAAGTAGTCTATTAATGGCTGCCGCCAATCTTCTGTATTTTCTGCACTGCTGCAATTGTTTCTTCTGCTTTTTCTGATTTGTGTATTGTATCCATGTCGAGCTGTGAGAGAACCAGCCATCCCTGAACTGACATTTCAACTGACTCATCCTGCAAGCAGGAAAATTCTTTTGCAAGGCGTGCTAACGCATCTGCGAGTGCGTTTTCTCTCCTGGGAATCTTGTAGATCGTTACATCTAAAATTTGCTCCAACAGTTTCATGGCATACTGAAAGTATTGTTCGAGTCTTAGCATTAGAATTCTGTTTTGTTCGGCGACCTGTTGAATGATCAACTGAGAATCTCCGTAGATGTTGATGTCTGTTATCCCCTTCTGAATGGTTAATTCCAGTCCGGTTATGAGGGCTTCGTATTCTGCCTCGTTGTTTGTACACGGTTCTGTTAAGTGGTAGGAATACCTTAACATCCCCCGCTCCGGTGTTATAAAGATTAGTCCGATTCCTGCCTTATCGGGCACTATCATTTGCAATTCTTTGTCTTTCTGTGCTAAGGATGCTCCGTCAAAGTATAATTCCCAACGTTGATCATCGGGGTCTTCTAGGCTCATTATCTGCTCGTCTGGCAAGTCGTCGTTCAGAGGCGATTCTGCCTGTAAAGGGTGTGCTGCGAGGAAGTCTGCTAGGACTTGTCCCTTTATGGCACGAAGAGGAACGAAAGTTATATCAAATTACAATAGTATCATTGACCACCTGGCAAGTCTGCTGGAATGTGTCGGTCAGGTCATCAAATATTGCAATGGATTAAAATTCGAAATAAGGTTGACCTTATGAGAAAGCATGTAGTGCCTGAGCTTCTGTGCGGCGAAGATCAGGGCCAAATAGTGCTTCTCAATAGGAGGATACTTTACTTCCTTCGGAATTAGACGACGACTTAGGTAATAGAGCGCGTTTTCTTTTTCCTCATCATTGATCTGAGCTAGCAGGGCTCCGAGAGAATCGTCTAATGCTGCGGTATAAAGTATCAACGGTCTACCCGAGACTGGGGCTCCTAAAATAGGAGGTGTCATTAAATACTGTTTGATGTCGTCGAAGGCATGTTGACATTTGGAGTCCCAAGTAAACTTGGCATCCTTCTTAACCAAAGCAGAAAAAGGCTACAAATTCCTGACAAATTCGAGATAAAGCGTCAAAGATATGTCAACTTTCCTTGAAAGGACCGTAGTTGTTTCAAGGTTTTGGGTGACGACATTTCTAAGATAGCTTTAATCTTCTCCGGATTGATTTCAATTCCACGATGTAGAACAACAAATCTTAAGAGGTAACGCCGAAGGCCCATTTCAAGGGATTCATCTTAAGGTTATATTGTCTTAATTGCTCGAAAACAATTCTCAAATCATACAGGTGATCTTCTTTTAGTTTACTCTTGATGACCACATCATCCACGTAACACTCGACTTGGTTGTGAATGAGATCATCAAAAATCCTTGTCATTGCTCTTTGATAGGTTGCTCCTTCATTCTTTAATCCAAACGGCATCACTGTGTAGCAGTATACCCCGATCGGCGTTTTGAAGGATGTAAGATTTTCATCTTCTGGTGCCATCTTTATCTGGTTTTATCCTGCTGATCCATCCATGAATGAGAAGAATTCATGTGTTGAAGCAATGTCGATCATCAATTCTGGAATGGGTAGCGGGAATTCCTCCTTCGGACATGCTTTGTTTAGATCTATGAAGTCCACGCAGATTCCGATCTGACCATTCTTCTTTCTGACTGGTACCACATTAGCTAACCAAGTTGGGTATTGTTCTTCATGAACAAATTTAGCGTCTATTAGCTTCATAACTTCAGCCATAACTTGTTGTTCAATCTTTAGACGCATTCTTCTCGTAGCTTGTCTGACTGGAACGGCAGTGGGATCTACTCCTAACTTATGAACTGCGACTTCTGGAGCTAATCCTGGCATTTCATCATAACTCCAAATAAAACAGTCCTTGAATTCCATCAATAGCTTGATTATCTTTTCAGAATCTTCTTTATTGAGTAAGGAGCTAACAAAGGTCGGCCTAGGCTCTTCGCTAGTACCTAAGTTAACTTCCATTAACTCATCTATTGTAGATTTAATTTCTTCTTCGAATTCTGGCGGAGTATCTCCGATTTGCAGATCTTCAAGATCTTCGAAGCTTCCAAGCAGTCTTCATTAGGCTCACAAGTGACAACCAAGCAAAATCCCGTATCGTCAACTGATCCTATCGTGCCGAATCCGAGACCATGTTTTGAATTGGGAGGCCGACTGGCATTATTCCATAATTTTACAAAATTTTGTGATTGACCTTTTGTCCATTGTTTAGGTAAGTCACCACGTTGAATTAAATTTTGAACACAGGAAGAGTACCACTCAAAAGGCAGTTCCATTAATTCAGAAGAAGTAACATCTTCAAATTGTACATCTTTTTCAGTATTGGAAAAAGAAGCACCACGGTAGAATTTGATCGGTTTAGTACCACCACCATGCACTTCTTTAACCACCTTACCCTCGATCTTATTAGGATGGATCGGGGTCAGGGTCCTAGTTTGTACATAATGGTTAATCTTCTCGTACATTGATTTATATTCTTCATTCTTTTCATCTTCGAGAGAGATCTTGAAGCTGGGGTTTCTTTTGATTTCTTGTTCTTGCTTCTTTCTTGATTTCTTCTTCTTCGGAACTGGTCTCCCAATCGACGTTGATGACTGGTTTCTTCTGTCCAACTGTTCTAACGTCTCTTCCAAGACCCCGTCCACGGCGTCGACGTCTGGTGCGAGTTCTGGAGAAACGTTCACCATCTCGCCGTAAGGGAGTGGTGAGTAACTGTTGGACTAGAATTTCAGGCTCTTTATCTTCTTGCACTTCTTTTGCTTCATTTGGTATGGTGTTTCTGGAAAAGATTGTTTTCTTCGGAGGTGCGTAATAGGCTGCATCTTCATGGATTCTGATTTCATGCTCGGAGAATGGTTGCAAATCACCTTTGATACACTGTTCTCCTTCTTCGTAATACTTTATGCACTGGTGCAGAGACGACGGCACCATCGGTTTTCATGGATCCATGGCCGACCGAGTAGAGCGTTGAATGATGTCTCAAAATCAATTATATGAAATTTTGTGGTTGTCTTTGCTAAGTCACCGGTCTTCATTAACAGTGTTATCGATCCAAGAGCTCTTTCTCCATTCTGATTGAACCCTCTTAATAACATCTTGTCTGCTTCAAGTTCGCGAGCATCAATTTCCAAATATACTAACGTTCGAAGGCTCATTATGTTGATTGATGCTCCTGGATCAACCAACACTCTAGAGAGCGTAAACTTTCCAATAGTGACTGAAATGTACAACGGTCGGTTGTGATCAGCCGTTCCGAGTAGTAAATCATTGTATGTGAAGGTAACACCTCACTGTTCTTTTAACGAGCAATCCTCATCGAAGGAATTACCGGCGATTTGAGCTAAACAAATCTCTGGATCGAGTAGGGCCTTGAGCAGAGTTTCCCTCATCTCCTTTGACAGGATCAGAGCATCGTAGATGCTCAATTTTTTTGGTAGCTTCCTAAGATGGGCTAGCGCATTATAGTTCACTTTATTACCATGTTCCTCAGTTTCTTCCCTAATTGACAATTCCTCAGCTGGGGTTGGCTCTTCCTGAGCAACCAACTGCTTTCCTTTATCCTTTGGACCCATTCTCGGGGGTAGAACTTTTCCACTTTTTAAATTGACTTCAATTATTTTTTCTGAATCAGGTGTTGAATCTGCCGGTGTATCCTCTTGAATTGGAACGACTAGCTTTTCTGGACTTGCTTCGGAATCTCATGATTCTAATTCTTTTGTAATTGGAGCTCCTTGAAATTTACAAATAGACTTGCCGCTTGTTGAGCTTTCGTAGCCATCTTTATGAACGTCTTCTCCTTTGTCGTGGTCATTGAGGTTTAGTACGATTTGAGAATCGTTATTTATATCGGAATCGAGATCCGGATTAGCTTGGTTTTCGTTAGTTACGTAATCGTTAGAATCAGTCAAAACATAGCCAACGCCAAAACTCTTATCATTATCAGATCCCTCCGGGGCGAGCAAATAATCATACAGAGTATAAAGAGTCAGAGGTTCGAGGGATTTCTCTCCCAAATCGGAAATAACCATCCTAGGATAAGCAGCCCCTAGTCTACCCTTCGGAGCCTCAGTCTTCTTTTCTTCTACGATCTTCTCTTCCTTCTGAAGTGGTTCTTCGATCGCAAGCGATAGTACTGGCTCGGCAGGTTTCAAACTTTGAGTTGAAGCGCGCACCGAAGCGTTCTGGATATGGTCTAAAATTTTCTTTGAAGACTTTGTCCAGACGGTACTCCATCTATCATCGGTCGTATACGGGTCTATTGAAACAATGGGATCCGTTGAGATAACATTGACGAAACCTTCTTTTTGGGGTTCCTTCATGTATTCCTTCGGGATCGTTATGTTCCCTTTTCGGAGGTTGTCGTCAAGCCAAATCTTGAAAGTGATGCAATCCTCTATCCTATGTCCGAGCATCCGGTGGTAAGGGAAATAGTTTGGATGATCTTTCTTATTGACTTCTTCCGGCCTCTTGGGCTCTGGTAGCTGAAAATCTGGTGTTTTCATTAAACTGTGGAACATCTTTGCCACTGCTTTATTATTGAATGGATATTCCTTGTTCAGAAAATCTTTTAGGGTACGCTGTTGATGAGGCGGTTGTCCATAATGCTGAGGCGACTGATAGCTCGGTCGAGTCTGTTGATAACCCTGCTGAGGTTGTTGGTTGGTACGTTGCGGTGGCTGATAGCTAGGTTGTGGCCGCTTTGGCTGTATCTTTACTGGCTGCTTGCCCTTATCTACTATCGCGACGATTCCGGACTTCTTTTTGAATGTTTTCACTGGATTCTGTTTATCGGTCTTGTTCACAAAACTTAGCTGCTTTGCCTCTTCTTTTAAGCTCTCGGCCTTGCTAAGCAGCTTCTCGAAAGTCTTGATTGTAAATCCTTTAAGGAGAAGTCCTATCGGGCCATGGATACTTTTAAGTAAAATACCGATCGCATGCTGTTCCTGAAACTGTGGTTCACACTTCATGCTTAAATTTCTCCATCGAAGTATGTAATCTACTAAAGTCTCGTTCGGTTTCTAGTGCTCCACCACTAGAACACCGATGGTGATGTAATGCCGAGCCCCGACAAACTGCTTAACCAAGAGGTTTTCTAACTCTTAAAAGGTCTTAACTGAACCATTTGGCAATTATGCTTAGCTATCAAAGGCGATCCCTGACAGGCTGCTGACAAACTGTCGAAAGAGTAAGGCGTCACTCCCACCGGCATTGCAGCAACTAGCACGAAAATGTGCGACATGCTGCCGTGGTTTCCTGTTCCATCAAAAATTTTAAACAGAGGTGGTACGAAGCCTTTCGGGTATTAGAGTGCATCAAACTCTTCGGGGTAAAGCCTACTCGTCTGAGTAGATGCTCCACTCTTGGATTGTGCTAGGGCTTCTCGCACCTGCTGTTCTACCATGTTTTTAATGTCCTTTTCGGGAATTATGCTCTGTGCAGAATCCTTCTTTGGTGGCTCGTCTCCGTTGACGGATGTGATCTCTTTTCCTCCATCTGCAATATGGATGATTTGCGGGGTGTTTCTTTCGAGGTTGTACCGACTGCGGAGAGTGGCTAAAGCGACGGCCATCTCTTCCTTCCTCCTTACCATTTGGGAAATTGTGTCATCTCTTTCCCGAAGGCTGTGCTCTCATCTCTTACGGTTCATCTCTTCTGCGCGTTGCGGAGCACCTGCGAGGCTGACGATGCTCGTGTTTCAACCATGTTGACTTCGGCATATCCTCATCCATGAACTCTGATGAGTCAACTTCATTTTTTAACTTTTCTCCTCTTTCTTTTGCCAACCGTCGAATATCCGTCCATAGCTTTCCTATAGCATCCTCGAGGGGTCTCTTCTAGACGGTATCGCAGCTGTCGTGTGATGGTTTTTGAACTTCTTTTCCAGAAGTTTCTTTTATTGCAGTAGCACTTCCTTCAGATTTAAGCTCTGTGACGAGGCTTTTCTTCTCAGGCCGTTGTGTTGGTCTCGGCTCGGTAATAATAGGTCGCCACGCCATCCTTCTTGCAGCAGAAGGCCTAGGACCGGACGGTCTGTCGGCTGCATGCTGGTAGGTGGTGTCCTCCATAATATGATGGCCCGATACAACCACAGGTGAACTAGCTCTCATTTTCTTCCTTAGTTTCTCTACGGCAGTGACAGGCTCTACTCGCGGTCTGAGGCGGGATCAAGCTAGTACTCGTCCCATTCTTCTTAGGATTTTTGACACAGGGCATCTTTCTTTCTTTGCAAATTTTTCTATCACAGCTTGTAGCCGAGCAAATGGCATAGTCTTAACCCTTTTTCTTTTGTAGTTACTATAGTATGCAGGTCGGGGTAATGTAGCGGCAATCCTTCGGACGTCTTCTTCTCTTTCCTCAGGAATTTCCTCTAGAAAAGCAACTTCAGCAGCTTTGGCATTCTCGATCTTGGCGATCTTTCTGCTTCTATTTCTTCTTTGAGTCCGAGTTAGAGGTGCAATTCTTGAACTGGGCCCAATCTCGAAAACAGATGGTATTGTAGCAAAATCTGTACCCTCCAGGGTGACAGGCTCATAACAGGATTAAATTTCCTTCCCCTTTAGTTTGGCAGAAACCAGGGTAGGTACAGAGATGACTAGACCGGTGGGGGTAGAGACAACAGTCCTCCTACGAATAGCAGTACTTCTTTCAGCTGGAACCCTTTGCAGGGGAGGGAATTTTTGAGTCGACTTCAAGTTGAACTCAATTACGGGCTCTTCAGTTTCTGGCACTTTGTCCATTAGTGCGAAGAGAGTGACGTCAGCGAACTTGATATCTGTGTTGTCGAATCCTTATCCAAAATGCATGATCCCATTGTCAGGTAGCTCATCCTTATAGACGGCGAAGTCCATTCCATTGGTGAAGGAGAAAATTAACTTTGGGGCAGACATTTTCTGCAGGGTAGATTCTGAGTATTAGTCCCGAGTTATGCTTCTTTTTGTCACAAAACTTAGGACGAAAAAGAAAGAGTCCGAACACATTTTCTTTTATCTTAATGTATTTATGATTTAAAAGAGTTTGTTTATTAAAAGAGTCGTTTATTAGATGAATTTTTTATTAGGAACGAAATGTTTAAAGAACGGAGGTTTATAGAATAGAAATGGACCCGGTGCGGAATTGGAAAGGAAGAGAAAGTCTTGTAAAACTTCTCAACCCGAGGGACTGCTCCAAAACTAACACCTATTGGGGGTCCACGCCACCTCAGAAAAAGAGGTAAAAGGATTTCAGAACCTCTATGTTTAAGGGTGTCAAAACAGTGGCTGCAAAATCCAAGAGAAATTAGCTATACCCGTTCAAGACAGAAATGAACGTGGTATGCCAACGGAAGAATGATAGTTTCAGTCTACTAGGGATATGAACTCACTATTGATTTATGAAATCAAAACCATCTAATCAAAATGGATAGAGGAACTAGTCTCCAGCGGAGTCGCCAGAAGTTGTGCGGCTTATTTTTAGGTTATGTAGTATTTTGAAAAAAGTGGGTCACCTACAGAAGTTGTTGGCGAATTTTTAGATTTTAAATTTAATTTAAATATATATTTAGTTTTAGAAAGAAGCACTTGATTTTAAAAATAGTTTTAAGTTTGAAAATTTTAAGATATGAAATCAAACCGATCTCACATCCCAAATAGTTTATATAAACGAGCACCACACCACAAATCGTGTATCTATCTCGAAGGACAAACACACTGCTTGACGATGGGGCTCGATTAAATAAACTAGAATATTTGCAACATCCGTTTGGTCTGCGAACAAACTTTATAAGCCGACAAGTTCCCCTACTTAATATAAAGAAATTAAGAAGGGTTTATATTACCTGGGTTCTCAAAGTTCCCTATAAGGGCAAGCCCCTATAGTTAATTACATCTTAAATGACAGGAATCATTTAAGAAAACTCTCGATAATGTTCAGTGGTTTTGCTCTCAAGAATTTCAAAGTTTAAAGTTGTCAAAGGATTGAATTTTGGAAATTTCAAAAGGGATTAGCACAAATTCGGAACAGTTTATTTTAGGAATCAAAGAAAGAAAAGTAGGGGAAGCTGAGGATCCAAGAAGAATCTTGGCAACTTCCCAAACTGTCCTACTGTTTGGCTTCAATTTGGGAATTTACCTAATATTTCAATCTTACCAATTTTAATTAATTAGGACTTATATTCGTATGACATAATCATACAAATAGCCTCGAAAATGTGAGGGTTTATGTCGTACCGAACGACTACCTCGGAGTCCTAAGACCGGTTAGGGCTTAATTTGCATAAATGATTATGCAAATGCCTAACAAAAAGTTGAGGATTTATGTTGCACTAGGCAAACTACCTAGAAATCCTGTGGCTTGACTATTTAATTCTAAGGAAAGTTTTACTGAAGTAGACCCGAGTTTTGCTAATGATGATGGCCGTGCTGCCCACCATGCTCCAAGCTCCTTGTTGTTACAGAGGTTTAGTTTTAGAAGGTGAAATCAGGAGATGAGAGAAGTGTTTTGGTTTAGAAATATTAAAGTCCAAATATTTTTAATATTTTAATTAAAAAAAATCTTAAAGTTGTTTAAACAGAACCGATTAAGATCCCAAGGTTCCGTCATCCCAGCACCGTTATTTTCATCGAATTCACTTAGTCCAGATGAATTTGCTAAACTGAACTAAATGAGTTCCGCAGTTTCATTTAGACCGTGGGAAATCTCATTAGCAACACGTGGGTTACATCATCCGAGGTATTCCCGATCATTCAACGAGGCGTTTTAATTTAGTTGTAATTGTTGTTTTGTTGTTCTGTTTGTGATTAAATTTTGAGTTGTTTTATATTTTGGAATGTTGTGGCGGTGAATTTTATCTTGTGGTGACTTTTAATTTAGTTTTGGTTTCAGTTTTGTGGCTATCTTAAAGGTTTTAGTTTTCATGCAACAATCTTGTTTAATCATGCAAGAAAAGTAAAGTGCAGTTGATATAAATAAATTGCAATAAAGTCAATTGCAATAAAATAAAAGCGTACCGGGAGAGTCTTCTCGTCATTCCAAGCTGCACTTAAAACACATGTTAAGGCATTTAAATGTTTATAACAAGTACTAGGTAAAGCTAAGGGAAAGGTTTTGGTTTTCTACAAAAGTCCTAATCCTATTGCTAGTCATCTCCTATGACGTCTAGGTTCTTGTATTTTTGTTTAAGGATGATTTTCTTCATCAAAGAACAACTAAACTCAATTGTTCTTCTAAAACATCCCATCATATTGAGGAAGTGCTTAGGACGAGTCCTAAATATCTTTTCAATATTTTTGGGATTACTTTGAGTCCAAGTAAATTTAATTGCGCAGGTGAATTAATCATCCAGGAGTTTAGTTAAGCTTTGTCTCTTACTCAGTGAACTTGGGCATTTGATTACCTGATGAATGAAGTGACATCTCACTTAATACTCCATTTAAGAGTTATAATAATTAAAGCCTTTAGGGGTAAGTTGCTTTGTTGAGAATTTTAATCATTCTTAATTTGAAGTTTGAGTTGATGGTTTAAAGTGATTTAGTTTAATTATGAGGTTTTAATTAATAATTTTAAGTTTGGAATAGTGTTCAAATTATTTTTGGTTTAAATCTTTATACTTTAAGTGATCTTAATATTTTAAATTAATCTTTGGTGTTTCAAATTCACTTAGATTATTCATATATCTTAATGATTTGGTTTAGGTTAATTATGATATTTTATGTTAATCTTGATTAGTTTGGTTTCTTAATTATGAATTGTCTTAATCTTTCAAATTTGTTTTACTTTTATTATTGAGTGATGTTAATTTAATATAATTTAAATTTAATTTAATTGAATTTAACTTAATTTAATTTAATTTAATTCCAATATTTTAAATTTAATTTAATTTAGTTGTCAAAATATTAATTTTATTTAATTTTAATTTTAATTTAATTTTTACTTAATTTAACTTAATTTAATTTTAATTTAATTTAATTTAATTGTTAAACAACTTTATATTTTGAGCTTTTCTTTAATTTACAGGTTATGTTTTTGATTTTTAATTTACTTAGTTTGGATTATCATTTTAATCTTAATTAAGAGTTAAATATTATTGAAGTGATTTATTTAGAGATTTTTTTATTAAAGAATTAATATCCTCTCAAGTTATATCCCTATTTTTAATAATTCAAATTTTCATTAATCCTCGAAAATTTAAATTGTTTAAATAATTAAAGTTTCATTTTTGGTTTATTAAAAGTAATTAATGGGTTCCTACCCTTTTAATTTGCTAAAGTTTCAATCATCCAGGAAAGATAGAATCAAATAATTTACCCTCCATTTTAATTAAACCTAAAATTTGAATAAAAGGGTTTAAATTCTTTAATTACATTTATGCCCTTTTAGGCTTATTTATTTCATAACTCACTAAATTGAGTTCAAATAAACTTGAAATTTTGATGTCACCTCACTCACATGTCAATTAAGACATTAGAGGAGAAAATATGATTTTTCTGAATTTAATTTATTTAAATAATTTTTTTAGTGAAAAATAAGGGATTTCAATGAAAATTCAACAACATGACGAAAGTAAGGTTTCTATCCTTAAGAAAATTATGGGATGTTCCTAATGACCAGAGGACCAGTTAGACCAATTTTGGTGATTTTTTAAATTATATTTTATTTATTATAATTATTTTGATTTTTGGAGTGTTAATTAATTATAAAATAAAATTAAAGTTGAAAAATGGATTTTATATTTTTCTTAAATCTCTCTAACCTCATGGAGTTCAGAGAAACAAATTTTATAATTTTTTGATTTTTCTTTGATTTATTGGAATTAATTTAGTGAAAAGGTTGGAAAATACATTTTTAATATTAAAAATTGTTTTAAGCATTTAAAATTCAATATCTTTACTTTGAAACTTGGGAAAAAATAATTGGTTTGTTCCTAAGTGATTAGGAGTCAAAATGTGAAATTTTTATGATTTTTATTGTTTTTGTGATTTTTATTATTTTTTAATTGTTTAAATATAAAAAATATCATTAAAAATGAAAAATTTTAGAAAATTCCAATTTTAATTTTTAAACAAATTTAGTGAATTTTTGAAATGTATTTTTGGTGTTATGAATTTTTAAAGTTTAATTTTGATCATGTGACTTAATTAATTCATTTAGTGGGGTTAATCATTTCTAATTAACTTTAAATTTTTATGCAAGGTTCTATGTATCCCAAAGGTCAATGGAGAATTGATTTCAAGTTATTTTGATGTGTGGTTAACCCTAATTAATTAAAATTCAATTTTAGGTATTTAAGCTAATTAGGGTTATTATTAATGAATTAAGCCTAACCATAATTATCCTAGGGTCTTCTTGTCCTAAAAAACTTCCCCAAATTTTTCTAGAATTTATTGAGCAATATGGTAATTATTGGAATTAAAATACTAAAAATAGTGACATAAACTTGAAAAATACATAACTTTCCATAGAGATGGCCTCTGACCTTGAAAAATTTAGGGAATGTTCCCAAGATCAGAGGCTTCAAAAGTCCTATGGTCTCATGCTATGGTGAACTGTCTATGCAAATGGAGAATCAAAAAACTGAAATGAGTAGATAATTAATTAAAAATATAATACTCATCAAAATAACTAGATTTCTTTTCCACATTATTCTCCTCTGTTCACTGAGCAAGAGGGTATTTTTAGTTTACTTTTATGATTTTTCTACACAAAGATATGGATTTTCTAAGTTCTGGGTATTTAAATAAGTAGAAAAAAATTCTATTTATCTACTTATCCGACTCAGCAGGTTACATTGACAAAATTTTCCTATGGTGTAGTTAAACAAAATGAAATTGGGAATATTTAGGATTTTTTGAAATTTTTTGGGAATTTTTGGAATTTTTGGAATTTTTGGTTAAGAAGGGCATTTTGGGTATTTGGAGGGTATTGGAGGGTATTTTTGGAAATTTTGGTATATTTGGCTAAGGATGATCAATTTGAGTAGCTTAGGATTTATTTTGAGGAATTGTGGGTAATTTAGGCAACTTTGCAAATTTTGGGTAGCTTCAAGGGCATTTAGTAGGTTTGGCGGGTGTAGGGCTCCGGGGGTCAAAAATTGAAATTTTGGAAAAATGAAGATTCATCAAGTTTGAGTAGAATGGAATCACTTTGGTTGAGCCATGAAGCCATATCAAGCCCATAAGAGCCATGAGAGGACTCATTTGAGGCATTCATCTATGTTGTTCACTAACCCTCTTGCGCAAGGGCACAGGGGTTAAGGCCCATCCATATGAAATACCTACATGAGTCAGGAAGTCAAGCTAGGTATGAATGGTTTTAGGATTTGGAATGTGTGTGAAAGTGTAATGTGTGTAGGTCAACCCTCACCAGACCAGGCCACCCAGGGTAGTCCTAAGGGTAGTCCTAAGGCCAAAGAGTCCTATAGGGAACTCATCTTTTAAACCTCCACAGTTGATCTTAAACCTCCAAGTGACTTGGGGGTTTACAATCAAACTTATGGAGTTTGCAGGGAGTTAAGAGGTGTTTAAATTTCTAAGTGGTGGGTTCCATTTCTAGTCCTCTAAGATAGTCAAAGGGAAAGCCTAAGGCTAGATCCTAAGTACTAAGGAGAGAGAAGAGAAAAGACCTCATCAAAAATGAGGTCAACAATATCACATAAAGCTCTTCCGAAAAATTTCTCACTTATAACACACGGAATAGTGAAACTACCAGGGTCTTTATGTTTTTCAGGAAGCTTCTTCTAAATAATTGCACTACACTCACCGCTAAGTACAACAGACTTGAGGTCTTTGAACTTTCTTTTCTTTTTAAGAATATACTTCATAAACTTTACATAATCAGGCATTTGCTCTAATGATTCAACAAAGGGAAAAATAATTATTAATTTCTTAAGGATTTCCAAAAACTTTGTAAATCTATTATCCCTATTCTGTTTTGTAGTCTTTAAGGAAACAAAGGAGGTGGTTTTTCAATAGTAATCTTCATTGGTTCAATCGGATATTCTAAGTTTGGATATATCTTATTAGAACATTTTTCAATGTTCACTTCCTCTCTTTCAACTTCAACTTCTTTTTAAACTCTTGTTTCTAATTATTTTCCACTTCTTAATTGAATAGCCTTAATTTGCTCTTTTTTTTTATCTTTTGGGTTAATCTCAACATTGCAAGTAAGATTTCCAGAAGATCTATTATTAATGCAGAAAAAATATGTCCTAGTTGTTTCTCAATGTTTTTCATCGCAACATTTTAAGCTTGAATTTGATTACCCATAATCAGAATTATTTCTTCAGTAGACAACTTCTTTTCCTTAAATTGTGGGTTACTATTAAAACCAGTAGCATGAAAAGGTCTATATTTGGTATTTCCTTGGTTGTTTGGATTTCCAATTGGATTCATAGAATTGTTTCCCCGTTGTGGGTTAACAACAACATTGTTATTATTCTAGTTGAAGTTTTGGTGATTCTTCCAACCAGGATTATTATAGCTCGAATAAGGATTGTTGACTTTATTATTTATAGCATTCAAGGATTCATAAGGTGTTTGAGATTTTATCATCTGTCCTGATGAATTTTCCACTAACACTGGGAGTGTTTGAGACTAATTCATTCCATATTGATCTATTTTCTTTGAAAGTGTAGCAATTTAAGAGACTATCATAGTTATCGCATCAGAATCATGAATACTAGCTACTTTCTTAGGATTTACCTGCTTAGAGGGCCTTTGAATATTATTAGTAGCCATCTCTTCTATTAATGAATATGCTTTCTCAAAATGTTTTGACATTAATGATCCACCAGCAGCAGCATCTATAATCGGTCTCAAAGATTCCACTAATCCATTATAAAATATTTGAATTATTAACCAGTCTGGTAAAGCACAATGCGGACACTTTCTCAGAAGATCTTTAAATCTTTTCCAAGCTTCATATATAGATTCTCCATCAAACTAACTAAAAGATGTGATATCATTCCTCAGCTTAGCAGTTTTTGAAGGAGGGAAATATTTTGATAGAAACTTTTGTGAAAGTTCTCCCCAAGTTCTGATAGATCCAGGTGCTAAGAAATTTAACCACGCCTTCCTTATCCCTTAATGAAAAAGGAAAAAGTTTAAGCCTAACTACATCGTTCGACACTCCATCGTATTTAAAGGTAGCACATAGTTCTAGAAAACTAGTGAGATGTAAGTTAGAATCTTCATTAGGTGTTCCTCCAAATTGATTATTCTATACCATTTAGATAATAATAGGTTTAAGTTTAAATGAATTTGCAACAACATCAGGGTTTTGGATAGTTAAGTAAATTTCATCTGCTGTTGGATTAGCAAAATCTCTTAAAGGTCTTGGTATATTTTCATTTTGATTGTTTTGATTGTTCAAGTTGTTCGCCATTTTGTGTGGATTTTCATATTGTTTTTGTTGTTTTTCAATTTTTCTAATAGTACTCTCTAATTCAGAATCCTAAGGCACTAAACCTATAGAATTGATACTACGTATATAATCACAATAAGCACACTAACAATAAACAAACATAATTATGACTTGTAATTCAAATATAAGCTTTCAAATACTATAAAATAAATTTTTAGAGTTACCTCCCGCCAAAGACGCCAAAAACTTGGTGCGACTTTTTTAAATTATCAAAATTTAAGAACTCATATTTATATATACATATATATATATATATATATATATATATATATATATATATATATATATATTAACGAAATTATATATATATATAAATGGTCTGGATCGAAACTTGCTCTGCTAGGGTTTCCATGGAGGCGAGGTGGTGGTGGCGTGTTGCTCTCTTCGGTGCTTCGCCGAAGTTGGCACAGGTGTTCTTTGTCTCCCTCCTCCTTCCTTCTTCATTTGGGAAGTGGTTTTTCCTTTCCGGGTTCCTTTTATTTCAAATTTGTGGATGTTTTTACTGTTCCATTGGTAGCATGGCGGCCGAGTTAACAAGGGCTGACCCAAACTTTGTGGGAAGAGGGACTTTTCTTGAAGTCACCTTGTTCGGAAAGAGGGAGGCACTACCATTGGAGACAAATTGGTTTTCCCCCAAATTTATCATGATGCGATTGAGGGTAAGGCTGAATGTGAGTTCATCCGGCGTTGCACTAAGAAAGCGAGCAAACTAGCTTTAATCTTCACCGAAGAGGAGATGGCAAAATTATGCGAACCTTACAAATTTACCTTAGTAGGCAAATTTCGGTTTGGACACCCCAAACTAGATATACTCGGGAAGAGTCGTGGATGATTTCGGATTGGTGGGGAGTTGGAAGATTGGGGTATTTGACGAGTAGGCATATCATGTTACGGCTTACCTTAGAAGAAGACTATGCACAGATTTTCTCTAAAAAAGTTATTATGATTGATGGCAAGCCCATGAAATTACTTAAATGGACTGCGGACTTCGACCCATCCAAAGAGCCCCCAATTGTTCCGGTTGGTTTAGTCTCCCTAACCTCGAAACTCCCTTTTAATAATCATAGAATTATCTATGATATTGCCGACTCTATGGGTAGACCTCTTAAACTTGACATTCCTTACGCAAATGTGACCAGAATTTCTAATGCTAGGTTCTTAGTGGAAAGGGACATCACCCGACCTCATCTTGATGGTGTTTGGCTGAGTGCTGCTAACAATGGGTATTGGCGGCCTATTGTGTTGGAATACCGACCACTCTACTTGCAAGCATTGTCATATTTTTGGACATACTATGGATAAATGCTTTAGATTGCACCACGATCTCGGACCTTACAATGTTGCCAACAAGGAGAAGACTAGTTACGGTCGAGCCGCTTCACTTCCCACCCGAAACCTGCTTTGGTTTTCGATTTGCCTTCAAAAGTTCAGAGTTGCTTGGTTGCCGATGTGGAGCGGAATGTTCCCTTACCTCCTCCCCATTTAAATCCCGAAGTCCCCCGGTTTCGAGTGCACCCTCCGGGAATTGTTTCCGGAGATTCGAAAACTTTCGGCCTGATAGCTACGAAGCGATGACACCCCTTTGGATCCTCTTATTCGGTCAATCATCGCTCCTGCCGATGATGATCCTCACGGACTCATGGATGGCCCTCCTGTAGGGGTAAATTTTCCACTCGGTTCCGAGATAGGTGGTACCTTTATTACTCCGCGGATCATTTGTTGGAAGTATCTACCCATACTGTTACGGAGGGATTGGCTAATAAAGCCGAGGAAGTTTGGTCCCGATGAGAAGAGTAGAAGAAGGAAAAAAGATATCTTGGAGCTGCAGAATTTGTCCCCTACAAATATAATTGGGTTAGAAAGCTCATCAGCACCTAGGCTCACTAGGGCTGGTAAAGCTCTTCACCATGATTAACCTTCTTTGTTGGAATGTTAGGGGTGTAGCAGGTCCTGGCACCCTTAACAGATTGCTTTACCTGAACAGGACTCATAAACTGTGGCTGATTGCAATTTTGGAACCAATGGTAAGGAACAATATTCAACACTACATTAAATTTTTTCCAGGTTTTCAGTTTCATTCCAACTGTACTAACAAAATTTGAGCTGTCGAGTAGGAAGGAGTTAAATTGCCAAATTGTAATTGATAGCACTCGGTTTTTGCACCTCTCTTTTAAGCTGGATCGGTTTAAGGGGAATTGTACTTTTGTTTATGCTTGGTAGTAAACCTAGTGATAAAATTACTTTATGGAATGACTTGTTGAGCATTAGTAACGGCATCTCTAATAGCTGGTTAGTGGGGGGGACTTTAACGGCATCGGAGATCCAAGTGAAAAGGCTGGGGGCAGAACTCCCGATCTTAATTCCATGCTCACTTTCTCCCATAACATCTCCGGTCTTTGGTCTATTTGATGCGGCTTCTTTGGCACTCCTTTTACTTGGCAAAGGGGTGCTCTTTTGGAAAGGATTGATAGAATTCTTTTAAATGATTGTTGGCTAAATACCTTCCCCATTACTCGGGTGCACCACTTACATAGAACAACTTCGACCACTCCCCTCTTCTCATCCAAATTTCCTTCAGTCATAGTCCCCACCCATCCACCTTCAGATTTCTGAATGTTTGGTCCTTACACCCCTCGTTTCTGACTGTTGTTAAACTTGTTTGGTCTGCTCATGCTGAACTCCACCCCAACCCTATGGTCAAACTTTGGAGATTGCGAGAAGGCGTGGCACTTGCGAGCTGAGACAGTGGAACAAACAATGCTTTGGTAATGTCTATCAAAAGGTCATTGATGCTTGAAGAGAAAGTCAAGATGCTTGAAGCTTTACGGGATCGGGAAGGGGTCATACTCAAGCCTTGCTGGATGCCCAAACTCATCTGCTCAACTCTTTGGAGGAGGAAGAATTATTACTTAAACAGAAAGCTGCTGTTAACAAACATCTATTTGGGGATAGGAACACTAAATTCTTCCATGCAGTAATTAAGTACAGAAGACAAATCAATGCTTTATTCTAAAAATCAAAAATGAAGAGGGCAAGCTGGATATACGAGCACTGCCTTAATCTCCCAAAGTCTTTGTTAGTTTCTTTCAATCCCTATTGGCAGCTCAACACTCTGCCAATGACTCTTTCCAGCCAGAGGTGTTTAGTGAAGATATTTCTTATGTACAGCAACTGAATCTCACCATACTGCCTGATGCTGATGAGATCCTTAATGCTTTGAAAAGTATTGATGGTAATAAAACTGCAGGACCTGATGGGTTCACCTCTACCTTTTATTTGTCTGCTTGGGATGTGGTGGGCTCGACCTCATCCGAGCGATCCGAGCCTTTTTCTCTGGTGCTGAAATACCAAAGTACTTTCTCGCAGCAGCCATTACTCTAATTCCCGAAGATAAGCAAAAGCCACTTGGTCGACTTTAGACCCATATGCCTTACTAGTACCTTCTCCAAGATTATCGGCAAAATCATTGTTGGAAGGCTTCAACCTCATCTCAACAAACTCATTAGTGCCAATCGGTCGGCCTTTGTGCGGGGCGGGAATATTACGGATAGCTGTTTATTAGCTCGGGAGCTTTTGCTTGATATTGACAAGGTTTGTAGAGGACATAATCTCATTTTTAAACTAGACCTCCACAAGGCTTATGACTCGTCATGTGGAGTTTTATTGATCAAGTCCTTAAGGCTAGGGGTTTCCATCCTTCCTTACGTAATTTAATCGGGAAGTGGCTCTCGGGTGCTTGGTACGGTGTCTTGCCGAATGGAAGCGACCATGGCTTTTTTAATGCTTGGGAGAGGGCTGAAACAAGGAGACCCTTTGTCTCCAACCATCTTCATTCGATTTTTGATTATTTCTCTAGAGTGCTCAATGCCACCTACAAGAAGTACCCTTACCTCAACTATAATCACGAGCTCTTCCCGATTGATAAGCCATTTGGCTTATGCTGATGATGCCATTATTTTCTCCGATGGTAGTAAACAAGTCATCAAAAGAATTATGCGAGTCTTTGGAACATGTTACTAAAGTTCTTGGACTGAAGCTCGATGTCAAGAAGTGTCAGTTTCTGGTGGGGAATAACTATAAGCAGACCTGCTGGGTAAAGGAACATACTGGTTTCACTGCTGCTACTCTTCCATTTAAATATTTAGGGGTTCAACTTATCAAAGGTAAGAAGAGGCAAACACAATATGATGAGATTGTGAACAAGATTTCTTCAGCTATAGCTTGCTGGACCAATAAATTCCTCTCCAATGGTGGCGGATGACCTTGTTGAAGAGTATTTTATCTACATTCCCATTATACACCATGCGGATGGTTCACATGAAGCTAAGCACACGAGAAAATGATGGAGACTATCTTCGACAAATTCCTTTGGGAAGGCCGATATAAACAACCTCATTGGGTTGTTTGGAACAAGGTCTGCAAACCTACCAAGGCGAGGAGGATTGGGATTTAAAAGTTTCAAACAGATGAGCCATCTCTTCCATTGTAAACGAGTGGATTAAATTTGTTAAGCAAGACACCATGTGGGCAATTTACCTAAAGGAGAAATACTGCAAGAAAGTTCATGTTAATGAAGTGAAAGCTAAGATGGGGGATTCCAAGCCTTTGGAAAAATTTGCTTAAAGTTAGGGAGACCGCTAACCAACTAGCTGTTTTGGGAAGTGGGTGATGGCCGGATTCACTTCTTTTTGGATACTCGGCTACATGATGGCCCCATCTCTGCTCCTTCAGCTTGTTCTCCTAAGGCTGAAGGTGTCGACTTCGGACCCAAGGGAAGTGGAATTCGAGTTGTTGGGTAACTATGTGGATTCGAAGCTGTGCGGCAAATACTATCTATTCCTATTATTTCCAATAGTCACGATAAATTATTGATCGAACATGCCACTACTTCCTCTCTTAATGGTGCTTATTCACCAAATGTACAAAAGCTGGCCTCAATATAGTTGGGGAAAGAAGATTTGGAATAGAAACTTGTCCCCATCTATGTCTTTTTTCAGCTGGAGGCTCTTTCACAAGCTGTTACCTCTTGATGACATTTTAAAATTAAAAGGTCTTAAATGTGCTTCCAGATGTTGGCTCTGTCACTCCCATGAAGAAACAATCTCTCATGTGTTCCTTACCTGTGCTTTTTCTCAGCAGGTTTGGACTGAGGTAATTCAGCAGCTACATTTATCTCAACAAAGACATGATTGGAAAGATTTTGAGGCTTGCTGGGAGGATTGGAGAAACCTAAACTCTTACTACATCCCTTTAGTAATCTGTTGGTTTATTTGGATGACCGGGAACCAAGCCAAATTTGAATATCTCGAATTTGTATGGTCCACTCCACTTGTGATTAAATGCTTGTAGTTTCATTAACAAGAATGCTAAATTAGTTCCCCCGGCATCTAACGGTGTAGTCTTTGTTGCATTGTTCCCTACCCTCATACCCTTGGGTAAAAATTAACATTGATGGAAGCTTCACTTCATCCTCTGCTGGCATTGGTGCGGTCTGCAGAAATCATGCAGGGCGGCTCCTTTGGTTTCTCCAATCACCTACTTTTGCTTCTTACGCTTTAGAGGCTGAATTATGGGCTGCCTTCGGGCCTTAACTACGGCTAAAGCTCTCCACCTCCCTTATGTTTGGCTGGAATCCGACTCTCATGCGGGTAGTGAATATTATGCGAGGCACTACTCCTCCACCACTGGAACCTGACTTATTTTTGCAGAACCTTCCCTTCTCCATCGACTTTCTACAAATCAAATGGACCCATACCTTTAGAGAAGGTAATCAACCAATGACCAGGCTTGCTAAAAGGGCTGCAGCTGATAGTAATATTGTCTTCTCTGTAACTCCTTCGAGCCTTTAAAGGTCAGTTACTTTTTGGGGACTCTTTAAAGCTCCCTTTTATTAGATGTACTTAACCTTTATAATGAATGAAGTTCTTTTGTTTTGCTAAAAAAAAAAATATATATATATTAACAGAAATTAAAATATATTAATCAAGAAATTCTAGTACATCTGATATGAGGAAAGGAAAGCAGATCCCCATGTAATAGAATTCTAAACTCCCTAAAAATAGAAGATTTAAGATCTAAAGAAGAGTAAGAAAAGCATAAAATGTCCTTAGAAGAAGCTGCCTCTAGTAGCAAGCCAATTAGTCGGCTGATTTCCCTCTCTATGAATGTGACTCCAAACT
Organism: Papilionanthe hookeriana x Papilionanthe teres; assembly: GCA_022702705.1. Lineage (NCBI taxonomy): Eukaryota > Viridiplantae > Streptophyta > Magnoliopsida > Asparagales > Orchidaceae > Papilionanthe > Papilionanthe hookeriana x Papilionanthe teres. The sequence goes on from CM040431.1 coordinate 81,200,625, forward strand.
ATAGATAGATTAGATACCAATAATGAAATTTTATTGATCCAAATTTGAAGATACCAAGGAGTAGCCGATTTATGTAGAAGAATATTCGAGTAAAACTAATGAATCCATCTCCACATGAATTGGACCTTTATGATTCGGAAAAGCTATCTTTAGACTCCGGAAAATAGCTATAGCTTCGATTCTAATGCATTAATGGCGAAATCAAAGCGAGAGATAAACCATTAGCAAGTCCCCATGTAATTTCGCATAAGGCACCAATACTGCATTGGAACAATTAACGACGATGGAATGTATATAACTTCCATCAGTATTGATTTTAACCCAAGGGTATTTAGGAGTTCTCCAAAGGATCAATTGGAATTTGATTACTGAAAGTTTATTAATTAAATTCAAAGAAGCTGTCATCTTAAGAAGAAAATTCAAGCAGTTTTTTATGATAACTTTGGCTGAAAAAACCATATTGTTATGCATAATCTCATTTCTAACCATCCAAGTGAACCAAAATATAATTAGGGGGATATAGAATTCAGCTGTCATCTTCCAATCTTGCCAGCAATCAACAAGCTTGGTCCAACAAAAATATGTATGAGACAATCCCCTTTGATTAAGAACCGTCTTCCATACCTCCTGTATAGCATTGCAACTGATAAATAAATGAGAAATGGATTCTTCACTAGAGAGACAAAAAGGACACATAGAAGGCCCCCGAATACCCTTTAACTTCAGAATATCATCAGTTGGCAAAAAATTCCTGAAAAGCTTCCAACAGAAAAATGACATAGAAGGAGTTATGTATTTATTCCATATCTGCTTGCCCCAATCATTAGCAGTCCAATTATTACTAGAAAGATAAATGAACTTGGAGAGACTTTGAGTAGATGGATTCTTGGTAATCGATCTGTCCTTAACATTAGATTGTAAAGGTATAGACATAATTTTATTCACCAAATCAATATTAACGAGCGACTTTCGGTTTAGCTTCATCCCGATTGGAATTAGACCGAAATCGAAACTTTCGATTAGAAGAAGAAACTCCTTGCTTATACAGGTGGTCATTAAATAACCAATTGTCAAGCCAAAAGTCCACTTGACCATCACCAATATCCCAAATAAAGAGATGTTCAGCAAATTCTCTTACTTTTAAAAGTCTTTTCCAGTTTTTGGAATCTCCTAATTTAGCTTGAACTCGAGAGGGATGGGATGTTCTGCAATATTTCCCATGAAGAAATAGAGACCAGAGTGAAGACTTTGATCTGAAGTGAATCCATTGCTTACAAAAGAAAGAGAAACTAAGATGTTTAAAGCTTTTAAATCCAAGACCACCACGGGCAAATGGTTTACATAATTTATCCCGGTTTGTCCAATGCATTTGTTTATGCTTGGCCTACCCATAAAAATTTGTTGAAAATAAGCGATAGCGAGTTTCGAGAGCTTCTCTTCATATTAACCATTTGGAGAATATACAAAGGGAAAAAAGTTAATATACTCTTCAAAAGAGTAACTCTTCCACCATTAGAAAGAAAAGAATTTGACCAGCATTGAATTTTAGAACAAATTTTGGTAACCACATCATCAAAATGAGACAATCTTCTTCTACCTTTGGACAAAGGAAAGCCCTAATAAACAAGAGGATAAACAGCCTCTTTAAAACCAGTATAATCCAATATCCAATTTTTTATATGTGCCTTCATCAAAGAACTAGCTAGAAAAGAACATTTGGCTTTATTAAATTCCATTCCGAAACAGATTCAAAGCTGGAAAGAGTTCTCATAATGCATTTAGTAGATTGTTTACTCCCATTGCAAAAGACAATTACATCATCTGCATAAGCCGGGTGACTAGCCAAAATATTAGATCTATGCTGATATTGGACATAAGGATTAGCCATATGAACTCGATTTAATAATTTAGAGAGGTAGTCAAAAGCCAAGATGAAAATATAAGGAGATAATGGATCTCCTTGTTTAATCCCCCTGCCATCTTGAAAGAAACCATGAGTACATCCATTGATCAGAACACTATAATAGTTGTTCTCCAGCCATCTAGAGATTAAAGAGCAAAAATCAGAGTTGAAACCTCTAGCAGCTAATACATCAGTGATGAAAGACCAATTGATTGAATCAAAAGCTTTATAGAGATCTAGCTTAAGAATAATATTAGAACCTCTACATGGCTTATCAATATCGACAAGCAACTCTGAGCAAGAAGGATATTGTCAGTAATACATCTCCCTTTAATGAAGGCAGATTGGTTTTCGGAGATTAAATCCAATAGATAAGGTTGCGGCACTGTCCACTAGAACCTTACTAATGATCTTAGAAAAGGTGGAAGCAATACATATGGGCCTAAAATCCTTCCAGTTTGTTTTTAAATTTATCTTTAGGGATAAGGATGATAGTAGAGGAAGCAAAATATTTAGGCAAATCGGAACCACGAAAGAAAGCAATGATAGCAGCCATCACCATATGCTTAATAATACTCCAAAACTTTTTATAGAAATCAGAAGAATAACCATCAGTCCCTGCTGTTTTGTTGCTATCTAGAGAATTAATAACAGAGAAAACTTCATTTTTTGTAGGAGGATTTATTAACTGAGCAACATCTCCTTTAAACATGCTACATTGAAATAACTGAACAGAAAGAGATGAAGAGATAACTGGATGAGCAGAAAACAGATTCTGGAAATAGAGAACAACATCTTCAGCAATGACTTGTGAATCATAAATACATCCTTTAGTAGAAGAATTAATCTTTAAGATAGAATTAATAGATCTTCTATATTTAAATACAGCATGAAAAAATCTAGAATTTCTATCTCCATAAAGAAAATGATTGGCTGAAGCTTTTTGTTGGAGAAACAGTTCCTCTCCGAAGAATGGCAGTGTTTAATTTTTCATTGGCAATGAATAAATCATGATCAGAACAGGAGCCATTCTCAACAGCTTGTTCAGTTTTGGAAACTAATTCTTCAGCAGGTTTTATATTGGAATTAATATTGCCAAAATCACTCCAATTCAAGCTAGTTAAAGCCTTAGAAAGCTTTTTCTGAGTCTGCTAAAGCTGAATGAGAGGATTAGCATTTAAGAAATCCATAGGAATGTTCCAGTTAGACTCAATAATTTGCCTGCAATTAGGATGAGAAGACCATACAATCAAATATCTGAAGCAGGTTTTATGAACAATATTTGCAACGACGAAGCTTAATAAGGAGAGGAGAATGATCAGACCCCAGTCTAACAAGATGCTGAACTTTAGAGATAGGAAATAAATCAAACCATGGCTTATTAACAAGAACTCTATCCAATCTTTCATAAATATTACCCCTCCTCCAAGTAAAAGAAGAATCTTCAAATCCAATGTCAAACAGCCCAGCATTTTTAATAGAATCAGAAAAAAATAGCAAATCATTCAGATTAGGATTTCTGCCTCCCTTCTTCTCACTAGGATGAGCAATACAGTTGAAGTCACCTCCAACCTTCCAGCCCTCATTGATAGTTTGACCAATCATATGCAATTGGGACCAGAGATCCTCTCTATCCACTTTAGATGAAGCAGCATAGACAAAAGAAGCATAACCTTTAAAAGAATCAATCTCAAAATGAACATGTAAAAGCTGAGAATGATCTACAGAATATCAATCTTTAATTCTTTCCTATAAAAAACCCAAATTTTATTGGAAGAATTGTAAACAAAGTTGTATCCCGGGAACTTTTTAGTAAATGCGTCATAATTAGACTTAACCATTGGCTCAAGAAGAACCACCATCCAACACTTATTAACCCTGTTTATTCTTAACAATCTATTAAGGGAGCCAAGGTTTGCCACTCCCCTAATATTCCAGCAGAGAAAATTAAGCATGATGGGTAGATCTACCTCCCCTAGTCAATCTAGAGAACGAAGATGCAGTAGGACTGGAAGGAATAATGTTCTCAGCAGAAATATGGTCAACTGATTTTTTCTTCTTGCTTCTTTTCACTAACCAATCCTCATTTAGTTCATTATTGACAATAGCCATATTAGTAGGAATATCAGGAATCTCTTGAGGTTTAATATTAAAGACTGGATATAGCATTGCTGGAGGTAACACTTCTTTAGATAAGTAATTATTTCTATCATCATCAACATAAATTTCATTGGCTAAATTTGATTCCAATCCACGAGCATCAGTAATCAAATTATTATCAGAATGAGAAGTGGAACCCTTATTTACTAAACCAATATCAGAATTAACATCTCTACCAGAAACCATTGTCAGATCAACAGGTAATTCAGAAGAAATAGCAGCAGGCAAAATAGATGAAGAAATCCCAGCAGAACTTATATTAGAATTAATAACAGAATTTTCAATCAATATGTCAGACTTATTGGAATTGAAAACAGCAGCTGGTAACTCTGATTGAACAGCAACAGGTAAATCTGATGGATTCTCAGAAATATTGGAATTCATAATAGAACTTTCAATCAATATGGTAGACTCAGAATTCTGAATATGAAAAGGATCTTGAGAACCAACAGCAACTTCCATAACAGGTATTGAAGTTTGATTACCAGAAACAGTAGCATTAACAGTATCAATAATCCCAGAACTTATATTACCAGTAGCTTTTGGAATCTGTTTTCCAGCTGTTAAAGGTCCTTCAGGCAAAGATCCATCCTTAACCAAAGCAGAAGAATTAACATTTTTATTATTAACAGGTTTAAGTTCTGGTTTCAATCTAAAACAGCCTTCTTTAGAATGACCAAACATTCTACAATGGTAGCAATATGTAGGTTTTTGTTCCACAACTATGGGTTGCCAATACCCATTATGAGGAGAGCCAAGCCAAATTTCATCAATATCAGGTAGAGTAATGTCTCCTTCTACAAGAATTCTGGCTAAGGAAGGCCTAGAAAGATTAAATGTGGACATATCCAATTTCAATGGTCTCCCTATAGCGAGTCCCGATAGCATAAATCACTTGATGATTGAAAAAATGAAGTTTTAAATTGGGAAGCCTATACCAAATAGGAATAATAGGGGCTTCTTTATTTGGATCAAAGTTAGGGGACCATTTCAAGATTTTCATATATCTACCTTCCATCATGATAAATTTTCTGGAAAAAAGATTAGCATAATTTTCTTCTTTAGAAAGATGAATCATAATATGCCTACCATCAATTAAGCCAACTTTCCAAGCCCCTACCAATTTCAGCCCATCAAAGATCCTTCTAATATTATCCATTTTTGGATGGCCATATTGAAACTTACCAATTAGTGTGAATTTATGAACATCCACCAAAGATGTCAATTCAGAATCAGAGAAAATAAGGGCTGGTTTCCCTCCCTTTTTAACCACTTGTTTGATGAATTGACAATCACCTTTCCCTGCAGCCGTGTCATGGTAACATTGAGGAAAAGTAAGTTTATCTTGCTAGTCAGAAATTCCTTTACCAGCAATTTCAAGAAAAGTAGCCTTGCCATTAATCAATTCAGCCATCAGGAAACCCTCCAAACAAAAACAATGACACAAGACCAGGAATCAAGAACTCAGCAACACAGCAAAATATTGATTGAAAACCAAAAATCAAATCCAGGATTTGAAAATCAAATGCCCGGGAAGAAGAAAACCACAACAAAACCTTCAAATCAATAGAAAATCGAGCAAAAACAAGAATGAGCAGCAGAAAGATTTTCAAAGCATGAGAGGATTTGAAAATCGCCTCAAGAAACCTCCTAAAAATCAGGAGCTTCTCTCTCTTCCATCCTATGATATATATATATATATATATATATATATATATATATATATATATATATATATATTGATTTAGTTTTCTATTGAGTCACACAATTAAACGCAAGTATACGTATCGCTTAAGTAATACAGGGCTCTAATGGAGTCCTGGTTATCGATCCCACAAGGAGGTAATTAATTTGATAATGTAGCACATAAATCACTTCACAAATCACAGCACAATTGCAAGTAAGTGCTAATAATAAAAGTAGAATAAACAGTTGCATTTACTAATTCTACCAAAGTATGTTCTAACTTTCTAGCAAAGTTAACTAACACAAGACTAAATTTATAACAAAAGTTCAATTGTAAGAAAGAATCCTCCTCCTGTCCAATAATAATGTGATGATTTAGTGACATAGATCAGTGATGCAAATGTATTGTGACAAATAAGAGCAGTCCTATTCTTTACCCTCTTCTAAGCGCATAATGAACATTGGCTAATCCTAAATTCATTACCCAAATCTGTGGTTGGTCTGAAATCCCACTTCCCTTAGCCAGAAAGCTAACTTTCGCTTTGGTTTCCAAACCCTATGAGGAAATTGGGGATTTCAGCCTGTCACTCTAAAATCTCCAATTCTACACCCTTCAAATTATATTTCCCTATTTATTTGCGCCCACCCCCCATGAACTACTTCACTCATTCATGGACATTGAATGTGACCTTCACTTTTTTATGGAACTCATAATCCTTTTGGAACATATGTTCCCCCAACAAGTTTTAACTTCAATTGGTAAGATCAAAAAATAAATGAAGTATGAAGTGAAAAGGTCATCACAAATTCTCCATAATAAATCGACACATCATTTCCATATCACAACATCAACACGTCACATCAAATGGAGGAAGACAAAACAATCTACTCAAGACTCTTGAGGAAAACACGACGAAAGATGGATTTTATAGGTAAAAGCAATGTCATACAAATAGAGTAAAGAAAAGATAACTTATCTCAAACTCTTCCCCAAGCGAATCTCAATGAATTCCTTTGACTCCTCTTCTTTCTTCACAACAACACACAATTCTCTCTTTAGATAAGTAAGGAAGAAGAAATCTCTCCCTTTTCCTCTCCTCCTACACTCCCTAGAAGAGAACACACACAAACCCTAGATGGACTCTCAACACTAAAACTATGAAAAGACACTCTCACTCTTCACTCTACCTCTCTATATTTAGCTCCAAAACAGTTTGAAATCAGCTATAACTGATTTCCCAATATTTTTCTAAAGCATACCTCCAAAATACGACCAAATACATTGAATCTAGTTTAAAATCGGGATAGGGAGCGGTCCGGGACCGGATAGGGTGCCATCCGCGCTATTTTCTGCCTTCGGGTCAAAACTCTCTTTAATTTGGCCCAGTCTGGCACTGCTAATAGCACCATCCAGTGCACCACTTCAAAATCTATATTTTGCCTCTTTTTTCTCCAAATTTTCTCCTTTTTTTCTTCCTTTTGCTTCAAAGGCCTAAAATCATTGTCCCTGCATGAAATCTTGAAAAACACCTTTCCTTAAAGTGTAATATCATCAAAAAGTGGTATGAAAAAGACATTAAAAAACTATCAAATTTTTAGTGGATCAGCGGGTCAAAAAATGAAATTTTGAAAAAAAATGTGGTTGGTTAGAGGTGAGTAGTTTGGAATTGTTTAGGTTGACCCATGGAGCAATACCAATCCTCATTTGGTCCTCTATGTGTTGGTTCTAGCCTCTTTAGCCATAGGCTTACGGTTGGACCACCCACATGATTTTCCAAAGAGTTAGTTGATCAAAGTGGAATGTGCTTTGTTTAAGTTTGTGAGTGTGAAGTGTATGTATGGTGTAAACTCCAGACCTCCCAAGCTAAATCCTAAGGTCTGACCACCTATAGGAGAATTCCCCTGGGCTTCCTTATGTTTGGTCTCTTCCTCCCAGGAGCTGGAGGTTAGGCCTTAAGCATATGAAAACTCCTAGTGAAGTGAGAAAAGTTTGAATTTCTAATGGGCGAAGGCTTCCAAGACTAGTCTTCTAAGAAAGTCACCAGGAGAGTCCTATGGCTAGACCCTAGGCTATTCTAAAGAGAATCTAGACCCCAACCAAAAGTGAAGTCAACATACCTCTCTATTTTCATTTAGTCCTTAGGCCCTTTTAATAGATCTCTAAAAATAAATAACGGTCTCTTATAGCACCCCTTTAAAATTCGACCAATTCAATGCAACTTCTACAAAATTAGTTACTTATAGTGCCACTCTGGGATGCTATGGCGCTATCTCGCTTCATAGTTGGTGTGATGCCGCCATGTCTAGCACTATGGCACCATATTAAGTTCTTCAATTTTGTTCCATTTTTCCCTCATTCTTCTAAATATTTATTCCTTGTACCTAAAACCAAAAACAAGCAATAGACCTTTCTTGAAAGTTCAATATTATCAAATATGTTCAAAAATTGAACATTAAATTTATAGTAAAAATATCTAATTTTCATGTGTATCATTTTGTAACCTAGAAAGGTGATGAGAGCAAATCCATAGGATGCACATAGGATTGAAAAATGCTCAACTTAATGGAATCAAGATTTCTTTTGACCTAAAGATAGGTATATGGAGGACATTCTATCCACATCAAGGAAATTTTAGGAATACCATGAATCATCACATCACCTATATCACAGGTAGACGAGCCTCGCATACCTTAAAGAATCGTAAGATTTGTCTACCACTATTTTTACATTTTTTCCTAAATTTTAGTATTTTTCTTTCATTTTTAATAGGATCTTATGAAACACTTCTTATTGTGATCACACTGAGCAATTTTTATGAGTTTAGAAATTTGTACCCCAAGAATTTTTCTTAGCCCCTTCCTTGTGGAATAGATATGCGGTACTCTTTAACCACATTATTACTAAACATATATACTTGTGTTTTTGACCAACTTACTAAGTTAAGTTTTGGTGAATTAAAATATTAAACCACATCAATCATTAATTCTAATCAAAGCACTTCAACAAGACAATCCTACCCAAAAAACACTTGTGAAAACTCATCCGAAGATTATTACAATGTGTTTTTGTATTTAAGAATGATGATAGTGAAGATCAATACCTATAACCTTCTCATTTTATCCAAATAGATGAGGGTGTAACAGATTAAAGCCTAATAAGATCCCAAATTTTGTATGGCCCAAATAGTATGTGATCCCATAAATGGAGAAGTGAATTACATTAATGTCGTTCAAAAACTAATTTTAACTAATAATGACCTACTACAGATAAACGACTATTGTAGACCACTTTACATTTTTATCAAATTTCAATGACTTTGATTACTTAGTGCCCTTGTTGATCCATGTGCCTAAGATAATATGATGAATTTGAGAATTGTCACTTGACATTAAAACACACAGACTTCCATCAGACAAGTGCTGGGAAACATTTTTTAATCACCATAGAACCCTTTGAGAGCTCTCAATCAAGATGGACGGGCCTTGAAGAAAACTATATCTTCCCAAAAGAAGCAAACATTATATTAAAAATGGGCCCTATCGCTCATATGGTGAATTACTTTTTCAGTATATGGAACCAGCATTTTTCTTTATTCCCATACCTTAAGGGTATAAGATAAGATTATTTTAATTTTGTGGACATATTCATTATGAGGATGAGCTTTCATAGTTAATTACATCTATTGAACTGGGTGCCATAAAGAAACTCTCTATTAATGTGATGAATGAGATTTTCAGAGATTATAATTTCATAAGTGGAGTGATTGGAAGTGGAGGGTCCAAATGGAAGAATTAAGTTTAAAGGAATTAGACATACAGTCTGATGATAATGTGGCATAAAAATTTCCCAAGATATAGAATACAATTTGAAGAGAAATTTGAAAGAGTCAGATTTTAAGTTTGAACTGATCAAATGAAGCCAAAAGATAAATCGAGGGGTACTAGATTTGACTGATTGAAATAGTCAGAAAACCATAAACTAAGGATAAGCTAAGGTAAGGAAGGATTTCGAAATGATGAGTGAAACCCTAGACTCTATAATGAATTATATGGGCAAACTAACCTATAATTTGAGAATAACATCCCCAGTCAAGATGTCAATGACTTCTCATCATCCCAGGGGCATTATTATTCATCAACTATAAGTAGCCTGATAATCAACAATCCTCATTAGATGTCGTAAGGATTATTAGCTCCAAAGCAGTTTGAATTACCTTCATCAGTAACCATTGGTTACATCAGTCTAATGTATTCCATCTAGTCTAATGGGGTAGGTGTGTTATTTTGGATGTCGAGAAATCATAGTATTCTAGGTTTTGAGTTTTCTTCTGTTTTAGTTTATTTTTTTATGTTTATGGAGAGAACTAAGGCGACTACATCCTTATTCTTGTTTAATATATTTTTTTAATTTTTTTATTTCTTTTAACATAGAATAACATATGAAATGAAACAAGAAATGATACACATAAATTAAAACATATATTCTTAGGCATGGTTTTGAATCGAGCTAGGGTTGAGCTTAGGTGAGCTAATTATTTAGCTTAGATTAACTCAAAATTGAGCTAAGGTATGGTATGAATTTGCTGGTTTAGGTCTAGATTAAACTCAAGTTGCTTAGGTTGACTCGAACTTAGTTTGGGCTACGTTTGGGTTGTCCCAAGTTGATCTGAGTTTGATTAGGATTGATCCAGGTTGACTTGAGTTTGGTTTGAGCTGACACAAGTTAAGTTGGGTTTATCTGGGTTAATTTAGGTTTTGCATGTATTGGCCTCAGTTAAGTTGGGTTAATTTTTATTAAGCTTGGCTAGGCCAGGTTTATGTAAGGTTTAGGGTTTGAGTCATGTCTAGGTTGTGTCAGACCTTTGTTAGGATAAGGGTTTGGGTCGAGTCTAGGTTTGTTTAGACCTGGGATAGGTTTAGGGTTTGGGTCAGATCTGAGTTGAGATAGATCTGGGTTAGGTTTTGGGTTCGACCACCACTTAAGATTAGGGTTATTCTGGCTTTAGATCGACCTAAGATGAGCCTAAACCCAAGCCTAATCCAAGGCTATTGGGTTGACTAATCAAGCCTAAAATCAATGCAAGACTTAAGAATTAAAATACTTAAATTATAAATAAAATAAGCAGCAAGCTTACCTTGAGAACGAGGATGAGTGGAGGAGCTGACATAACTGGAGAAATGTTCTTCTAATTTCTTCCTCTGTCTAAATTATCTAAGGTAAGTGATGGAGAGTTGGGACGTCTGGGTGAGTGTCTAAGACTACCTATTTGTAGGCTTAGAAGGCGGTGATGGATGCATCCGTGGTCATTCGATTAGGTGGTTGGTCGATGCCCACAATGAATCATACGGTTAAAGGGCCACAGATTGCAATTGACAAAATGATGCAACGGTTCATGCTCTGATCCATGGAAGATGGCCTTGAATCGATGGTGTGTCGCATAGATTGTCCGTATAGTGTGTTCAATCATGTTTTCTATGGTCATGTTCATGCCCAGAGCTAGCGTGACTGCACCTATGAATATTTGGACATCTTCACACATAGGCTAGGTGTGACCATGCTGAGGTGTTTTTTGCTGTGGTCATTCCCAGGCTTGGCATAACAACGCCAGATGAAAAAAAGGGCAAGTTCATTTTTAGGCCAACCTGGTTGCATGATAATTTGATTTAATATATTTATAAATAAATTTTAATTTTTAAAAGTATTATTTTAATTTTGAAAAATGAGACCAGATAGAACCTCATGTATTTTACATAGATCTAGTGATAAAGCCTAACAACACAAGAAATAAACTATCCCAAGAGATAGAAATACCACTTGATGGTGGGCTTGATTATATAAGCTAAATAATTTATGACATCTCTTTGCTCTATGAACCTTTTATGTGACTGAAAGGTTCCCCTACCAAATATTAATGATTAGATAGGGTTTATTTTACCTGGGTTCAAAGTTCCTTCCAAGGTCAATCCTCTGTAGTTAATTACATCTTAAATGAACGAATGCACTTAAGTAAACTCTTGATGATGATTAGTGTTACCTGCCTTCAAAAATTCATCAAGGTCAGACATGGAAAAGTCAAGTTGCAATGGCTCAAAATGGAATAGTTATTAACAGAGTCTACATAAATGAAAATTAGGGGAAATCATTGACCTTGAGGTGAACCTCAATGACTTCCCAAACTATCCCAATATATTTGGGTTCAATTTTGAAGAGATATTATTTAATATTTTATCATACCAATATTATTCTTTAGGGCTTACACTTTAATGATCTTGATCATGCAAACAACCTTGAAGAATAGGAGGGTTTACATCATACTGAATGACAATCTCAAGACCTAAAGATAGTTAAGACTTATGCTGCACAACATGATTGTGCGGGAGACTAAATATAAGATGAGGATCTGTGTAATGCTAGATGATTTACTTTGAAATCTTATGGCTTGTTATTTAACTCTATGGAAAAAAAAAGGTTTAGCTGATGTAGACTTGTTTAGCTATTGTAAGTAGTCGCCCTTCTTTTGCTACAAGTTTGCTCCAATGCTCCTCATTTAACTAGTAACTCCAAGATTTGTGTGTTTTGGTTTTATAGTTTATGTTTCATGTCATGTTTAGTATGTTGTTGTCCAAGTGTTTGGAGGAATTATAGTTTATGTTAAGTGACACCAGTCAAGATCCCATAGTTCCAGCATTTAGGAATCACTATTCTCAATTAAATTAGACTAAAAGATTTGTTAAACTCATTTAAACCAAATAATCCTTGTTAACAAACATTAGTTACCTCGTCCAACTTATTCTAGTAAATTCAAAAGGAGTGATTTATGTTCTTATTAATTGTTTTGAAAGTGTACATTTTATTTTTGAAGGCATGTTTTTGTTTTGCAAGTATAATAGGTAAGCGTGCATAGTAAGGCACAGGAATAGTAAAATAAAATAAAATTAAAAACAAATTTGCACTAGAAAAACTTTAAATGCATACCAAGGCCTCTCTATACCATTGTGAGAAGGGTTAGTATGAAAAACATAATTTAATTGCAAGAAATTTAAATAAATTGCCAGAAAATTTGGTATGAGTAAAATCAAACAACTTGTAAGAAAACAAAAGTAAGTGAATCAAATACCGACATCACATATGAAAGATTGGGGCTAAGTGTAAGAATTTAGTAAAGGTGTGGGCTCAGAGCTGGGCTGTGTTCTTTATAATTCCAACTCCAAATAATAGCTACCAACCTGTCAATCCAAGGAGGGCAATCCCTAACCTTGATCTAAGTAGCTAACTATGGAGCTTTACAATTTTTCATTAAAATTCTTTAATTTTTAAGGCATATAAAGTTTACTTAAACAATCAATTATCTTCACGTCAAAAAAATGATTGTTGTTTTCGTATATTATAAATAATTTGTAAATCAGTATGGTCCACAGGATAATTACTCTAATCAAAATAGGACTAACAGCATCAGAAGAAACTTTTACCCAAAAGCTAGTGAATTTTATTCTCGGTCCTATCTCCTTTCTTGGAGGATTCTTGAGATAAAAGATACTATTCTAAATCCCACTTTGTATCCTCACTCAGCGCACATAGATAATTACTTCATCACCTTCAACACCTAGACCCCTGAGTTACACTAGTATGATGATCCATATGTGTCATTAACAACTTATCCCCAGTTGCTCACAAGGATTTGAATACCTCATCCAAGACTCGAATCCTTAAGCATTGGGTTACTAATGCAAGATAAGTAATGTAGAGTATTTTATTAGAGGAGTGAATTAACGGGTCCTGAGTAATTTCTTGGGGGATCCGAAAGGTTCTGAGGATGATTTTCTTCAACAAAGCACAATAGGTTTGAGTGTCCTTCAAAATGTCCAAGAGATTGCAAAAGCGTTCGAGACATAACCCAAAATAACTTTTTAAAATCTTCATAATCATTTCGAGTTCATTTGGACTTGTTATATCATTAAATTAATCATCCAAGCTAGGTCAAGATCTAATAGTGGTGTCTTAGCCTTATTCATTATGAACTTTAATGTTCTATATATCCCATGAGTAGGTTAAGTAGACATTCACTTGATGTTTCATTAAATGATAATGTGGGTAGACGTCCTTAAAGGGAAAATCAAGCTATTAAGGAATCATTACCCCTTTCAATCAAAATTGAGGTTGTAGTACTTTAAATATGTTTATAATTTATTGTGTTTTATTTTCCAAAACTCATTAAATAATTATAAATTGTTCCTAGTTGACTACGAAGCTCTTAATTCTTTATGGGTAAACTTGTAATTTTAAATAAGTTTAAATGAAATGGACTTAATTTTTTTTTAAGATTTTATTATCACTTAATCATTGAATTTGGGCTTTAAATTAGTGAGTTATTATCTTTTAAATCAAGACCCTCACTTTAAGATCATCCAACTTAATTAACTTTCAAACAACAACAATTTTTTAAATTATAGTTTACCGTTTTGTAGAAAATGACAAGATTTTCTTTCCCCTTTATGCTTCAACCATTTTAGAGTCTCAAATTATGCTCAATAATACCAGTTTATCCTCTGTTTTGGCCTAAATTTTAATTAGAGTTCAAAGTTCCATAATGATCATTTTCCCCCTTAGGTTTTCCACTTCATAATTCTTTCAGATTAACTCAAATGACATTGAAAATTTGTTGTTACCCTACTATTGAGATAATTAAAATATCAAAGGGGAATTTATATTTTTCTAATTTTTATTTAATATTTAACAATTATTTTAGTCCAAATTAGGGATTCTCAAAGTTAATAAAATTTTCTAAGCAAAACAAAGCTTCATTCCATAGAAAATTTTTAAAAGGTTCACCTAGGTCGGAGAACCACTAAGAAATATTTTTATAAATTTTTTTAATAATAATTTAATTTTTACATTTTTTAATTAATCTTAATAATTAAATAAGATAGAAAATACAATTTCATTTTGAAAAACTATTTTTATTTTCAATAAATCTCTCTCACTTCAAAAAACTCTGAGAACTATATTTTATATTTTTATGACATTCATTTTATATTTTGTAATTATTTTATTCACAAATATGGAAAAATACGCTTTAATTATTTTATATTTTATAATTATTTTACATTTAAACTTTTTAAATAATATTTTTATTTTTTCTATGGTTAATTGACCACAGTAAACCTACTTAAACTAATTTTAAATTTTTTTTTACCTACATTTTATTTTATATAGTTTGTTTAATTAAGATAATGCAAAAAATCCTAGAAATTGGGCCTTTGATTATATGGGTGGTCTCTAACATTGGAAAAATCAGATGAGGCCCTTAATATCATCAAGTATAAGCCCTCATATTCTCATTTAATTTAGATAATTATTTTATTAGTCATGATTTAAATACTCTATGGAGTATTTAATTGATTTAAAACAAAATACATAATAAATATTACTGATTATTGGTTCGATCAATTCACCCTTATTCACTAAGCAATATAGTATTTTTATTTTATTTTTATGAATTATTTACCCCATGATATAGATTTTTAAAGTTTATGTAATTATTTGAATCTAAAATACCAAGTATTTCTACTTATTAGAGTCGGCGTCCCGTCAAACCCACACTCGCGCTACGATTAGTTGTGCTTTTCATGATAGCTACTGACTCAGCCTGAGGTTCGTGAACTATCTGCCTATTCAATGCCATCTCGATTATGCATGCAATACACATGAAAATAGATGGCATCTATTCATCTTCCCCAATCGTCCTAACATGAGGACCATCCTTATTCTAACCCCATTATCTCGCTTGATACTTAACAAATCATTTGGGGTTTGTTCCTACACCTTCATCTAAGTGAGTGATGTAGATCCTAGTGAATGTTTTTTTTTTATATAATCAGTGCCAAACCTTGATGCTTAATTTGGTTATAAAATTACTCTTTATGATCCAAACTATGTTTCTAATATTAAATATTCACCAGGTCATAAACGCAAGCATACGTATCGTACAAGTAATATAGGGCTTTAATGGAGTCCTAAACATCGATGCCATTGGGGGAAAGTAAAATTCTACTAATATTAAGAAACTTTAAAAGATAGTATGAAAACTACAGAAACAATAAGTACGAAAGCAAAAGATAAATTTTTGAAATGCAAGACTAGCAAAACTAAAATTACTATGCTATTTTTTTAAAAACTTGAAACTTAAATATGACTTAAGAAGGCAAAGTGTTTATAACTAAGGTTTCAATTTTAAGAAAGTATCTTTCCCATTTACAACAAGGTTATAGCTAGTGGAAAATCAAATTTATTATTTATTGTATGTGACAAATGAGAGCAATAATATTCTTTAATCCTCTTCATAGCAGACAAAGAATATTGGCTAATTCTGATGTTTTGAATCTAAATCTGTGGTTAGGCAGGAAGATACAAGCTATCAATCTTGAATTCCCACTTCCCCTCACCTGGATCTCGCTTTAGTCTCTAAACACCTAAACAGAATTAGGGATTTTAGTCTGTCACCCTAAAATCACCAATTCTACACCCATCAAACAATATTTTCCTATTTATTTGTAGTTAATCCCATGGAATTTACTCCAATCCATGATATTAAATGTGATTCCCACTTGAATGCTGAAAGCATAGCCCTACGACTCATATGTTTTCACATGAATCATCACAATTATGATATCAAGATCACACTCAAAACATTTATTGATTTTTTAAATCAATATATCTCATTGTAAAGGGAAAGACAAAGCAACTACTCAGAATTCATCAAGAAGAGATAACAAAACATGGATTTATATATATATAAGCAAGTTTACACAACAGTAAAGTGATGTAAAAAAACTTATCATACTCTCCTCCACTAGCAAATCCGTTTAAGTTCCTTTGAATTACTTCCTTTTACTTATAATAGTATGGGCCCCTCTCTAAGGATTGTAATGAAGTGTAAATCTATATCTTATCCTCTCCTTTTACAACTCTTAGAGTCAAATCTCTCTAAATCTCTCAAAAACCTAAGTATGAAATTTTTTGTTCTATTCATCCCTTTTGATTCTTTTTTTTCTGTCTAAAATAAGTATTAAAATAATGTGTGGCTGAAATTCCAAGAGCCTCCATAGACATCCCTTCAAAATCTGTCCAGATTTAATACTTTCTTTTGTGAATATCCTTCCTGACACCGTTCAACACTTATTCTGTTGTTCCAATAATTCAGGCACCGCTCGATGCCAGTGTACATTTTCGCACATTTTGCCCGAAATTTTGGTCCTTTTTGCTCATTTTAAGCCAAAAATACCTAATTTGAAAATACCTACAACAAAAAGATGAAAATACCCTTCTTTAGAGTGCAATATCACCAACTATCACCAAATACAAGCATTAAAAGTATATGAAAAATTGAGCTTTTTTTGGTGCATCAAAATCCCGCAAACATAACTGTTACTTGTTCTCAAGTAACTCTTTTACTATGTAGAAAATATAACCTATGGTAAGGAGGTAATCTTAAAGACTACTATGATTTTTGTTTTATAAATACAATAGTTAAACTTCAGAAAAAGTTTCAATAACTTAGGTCAAAACTAAAAGTAAAAGAATATCAAATAATCAAGTATAAGTGTTTTGACTTTCTATTCATTTAAAGAATAATTGTACTTTGTTGTATTAAGAAGCTCTAATAGAATCATATGAAAAAGAATTTCATGAGAAATTCATTAGTAAGGATGCTAATACTTAAATATAAATCTAAATTTGTAGTTAAGTTCCTACATTTAGGTTGATTCAAATGAAGCTAATTTTTTATTAGGCATCTCGTCAAACTTCTCCTCTCATATATTTTCTTTCCTTTTCTTTTTTGTTTTTATGAAAATATTTTTCAATCCTTTATTTTCTTCTTCTCTATTCCTTTTCATGTGACGATTACTATACCAAGATAGCCTTCAATAATTTTGAACTTCACCATACTCTTCCAAAAGATAAAACATATTACCTTTCATTACTTTATAAATATTTATTAGCCTTAATAAATATTTTTTCATGAAGTTTCAATCCTTTTTTTTACATGAAATCCTAAAACTCCTAATACTTAAAATATACAGTTTCCTTTACTTCGAATAGTAAATCATACTCTTACACTCTTATACAAAATTTCTTAACCTTAGAGTAAACCTTTACTATTAAAAACTTTTTACTTCAGCTACTATAAAAATCATAAGATAAAAAATATAGCTTTCTAAAGTTGATCTCTAATACCAACGGTCATGCTAAAATAATTTTGGAAATGAGGTTCATTAAGGATAAATAAAGTTTAGTTTCTTCTCTTTTTTAAATAAAAAAAATTTTCTTTCTCCCACAAACATAAATTTTTAATGGGTATGTCATTATATACATATATATAGGTAGAAAGAAAGATTAAATACATTTAAAAGTACTAACATGTTGTTCATGGACTTTGAGTTTTAAAATTGAACTATGCAGGTACCAATTAAAAGAGTAGATATACAACAGTGTATAATGTTCAATAAACATAACACATCAAACGATTTACTATTTAAATAAAATATCTAAATATTTAGAAAAAATTTTTATAAACATAAACTATGAAATCACCAAATTAGTTAAAAAAAAGTACACTGCACATTAAAAAAAATAAAATCAACAAGCTAACAAAACATCTAGTAATCAACAAGCAAACAAAATATCAAAAGCAGACAAGCACAATCAACAATGAAAACTACAACTAGGCTAATCACCTTCTATTCGTTACCATCTTCTTCATCTTCTTCCCATTGTTCTTCAATTTCCTCCTCATCATCTTTCACATACTGTGTAAAACATGGGCAGTAGGGAATTCCATAGAATGATCTCTCTTCATATATCTTGTATGAGCATCATAGTAAGCAATATCAAATTCTACTCTTCTCTACAAGTAGGAATCATTATGAAAATCTCTAGCTTCATTGTTTCCCAATCAATTATGAAGCATCAATATATCACATTATTGACTCATTTGTTGATCCATAACATTCTCTAGAGATATTGTACTAGAAGTGGAAGGTTTATAAGCTGATGTAGAGGTATATCACTACTTCCACTTCCAGTACATCAATAATGTGCCTGATAAGTGTGCACAGTTAGCGTACTGATGTGATTAAGGGATTTTAATAATTCCTTTGAGCCATTATACTCTACTCCTTATTGTATATATAAAGTAAAAATCAGAGTAGGGTATCCTAAGCCACTAGTTGTACTTCCCTTAGTATAAGTGTGTGTGTAATTGTAAATAATAAAGCCGATATTGATTCTCTTTTTTTGCTGAATACAGTAATTCAAAATAGCTTTGTTTTTAGTAACTTCACTCAAAATGATTAGTAGAAATTAATAAAAAGAAAAAAAATAATAGTAGGCTTAGATTGAAGAGTAAGCATAGATGTAGCGAAATTTACCTTGACATTATTTTTTACTTTCCAAACACATCTCCCTTTTGTGAGAAATCCCATAACTTCATCCAACAATGAATCAGATACTTCAAAGGATGAATATTCACACTGATATTCATTCCTCAACTGATATAAAGAATTGATTCTAGCAGGAGTAAATAATACTAATTCATCTCTCACATAAAATTCTTGAACAATATTTATAACTGCTGCATCAGTAAAGTAGCGTAAACTTTCCCACTGTCCTGCCACAATAATCATTGAATCGCTCCTCCTGGGTTGAAAAATGCCTGCTCTTGAATCCAATTTTTCTTCACAAAATGCGAGTTGTAGTGATACTATACTTTTAGGCTGACGAATTGATACCCGTTATAGTTGATATATGACCCGATTTTTGTATTTCCAAATACAAGGATTTGTTACCACAGCTAGCAAATTTAATTTCTGGCAAAGGCGCGAAACACTTGACCTGGAATAACTTGCTATATAGATGTGTACCAAATTTTAATTACGGCAATAACATTAATTAAAACTTGATTTCTACAGAATGCTAGGACGTTAATGTTTAATCCTTTTTTTTAAATATATGTTTATATAGCAAAATATAATTTAAAAAGAAAATATTTTATATGCTTTTTGGGTACTACGCAAGTATACGTATCGTTTCAAGTAATATAGGGCTTTGAAACAAAGACCCCGATATCGATCCCACGGGGAAAAAATATGGTAATAAATTTTTAAATATTGTATTTCAAAAATCTTTTTGTATTTTAATCTAACTATAAATTACTTTTAATTTACTAGATGAAGTTAAAGAAAACAATAATAAGAAAATGATTTTGTGAAAACTATATAAAACAAACAAATTTCTTCCCTTCAATTAATCTAAGATTTTTTAAAGATAATTTAATATTCTTTGGAGAATTTGATTTATGGTATTGTGCCAAATAGAAGCATTCCTATTCTTTACCCTTTGATCCAGGCGCAAAGAACATTGGCTAGTTTACAGATCAGGTCCGGATGTATTGTTAGTAGAATGGGTTAATCTAGACTCACACTACTAGATGTCCAAGGGTGGCTATGGTCGGCCCTACTAGAGACCCTTTCCTTATCTATAAAGCAAATTATAAGAATTTAGTCTGTCACTCTAAAAACTTATCAATTCTACACCCTTTAAATCTTATCTTCCTTTTTATTTGCACTTCACCTTGAATTGCCCGCACATGGCCTTCGACTACCCAAGGATTCATGTGACATTTACAAGTTAAGAGTTCTTCTCCTTCTAGGTCTCCAAACTCTTCAACAGGTTTTAACAATTTAAATGGCCAATTTAAAAAGTAAAGTAAGATCAGGTATTAATATCAACACAATGTTTTGAAAATATTTTGAATTTCAATTCTCCATCGAATCTTATATCATCTTATTTATCTCTTCATAATTAAAGGAAGAAAGTAAACTAACTACTCAGAACACATTGAATATAAACAACAAAACATAATAAATAAACTTTGAATCAAAAATAAAATACTTATCTCAAATATTCCTTCTACAGATCTTCTGATTCCTATTGACTCCACAGTGTAATGAACTCCAGATTCAACAACTTGAAAATAAACTCACTAAACTAAAATAAAAGTGGCCCTAAATTTCTCTCTCTATTTCTCTCTCTAAGGATGAAAGATCCTAAAGTGGCTAAGAGAAAGGGGTTACAATGGGGGGCACGTTTTTCTGAAGAAATGGACTACTATTTATAGGCTTCAAGGGTTTCCTTGAGGCACCTCTTCAAAACATGTCCAAATTCAATGAATCTTCTAGAAGGTCTATCTGGTGCCTAGGTGCCAGAATCTGGCGCCTAGGCGCCAGACACCGCGTCCAGTTCTTCGCACCTCTTCGCGATTAATACTGTTTTGGAGCGTCCAAATGCAATGTATCACATGTCCTATTATCAATGAACAACTGCCAGTCTTCTAGAATGTCCAATAACCGCTCACTCCATCAAAATAACCATTCAAACGTTGTCAAAAACCTGACAGTTCTGCAACGAGTCTGGTGCTTAGGAGCCAACTTCTGGCGCCTAGGCGCCAGGCCATATTTTTTATAATATTTGTATTTTGCTCCATTTTTTGCTCCTTTTTGCTCCTTCATGCTCCCTTTTCCTTTTTTGGACCTTTTTACATCACCTACATCCAAAAACACAAAAATATCTTTCATTAAAGCATAATATCCTTAGAAATTGATAAGAATTAAGGCATAAAAATATGTATTTTTTTTATGGATCAAAATCCCACAAACTTAAATGTTACTTGTCCTCAAGTAACTCTTACTATATAAAATGTATAACCTTTGGAATAAAAGATAAATATTTAAGATTCTTTATAATTTTTGATTTTATAAAGTCTTTACTAAATTATTAAACCAATTTCAGTAACTAGGTTTAATTTTAAGAATTTAAAGAATATTCAACTACCAAATCATAAGATTTCAAACTTTTCATCCATTTTGAAAATAATAGAAGTTTATTATATTAAGATCTCATAGATTATTTACAAGAAAAAGATCTTCTTGAAAAATCTTTCCTAAATAAATATTCCTGCATAAAAATTAAGTAAAATATGTAACTAGTTTTCTTTCTATAAGATAATTCAAGTGAAGCCAATTTGTGATTAGGCATTTCCTCAAGCTTCTCCTCTCTTTCTCTTTTTCTTTTTCTTTTCTTCTTCTTCTCTCTTTATATATATATATATATATATATATATATATATATATATATATGTGATTACTATATCTGGATAGCCTGTTAATGGTTTTGAACTTCACTATCCTTAACTTATATTTTCAAAACTTATACATTTCCATTTAATTATTATAACATGAATAAGAATTCAAAAAGATTTTCAATCTTTTCTTTTTCAAGTGTTAATTTTTTATTACTTAATATTTCTAAAATTCTATTATTTCTATTATGAATAGAAAAATTCCTTAATCTTAATCTTCTTTAAGTTAAATAATTCTATTCTTAAAATCAATCAAAGTTATTGAAATTTTGGTTAATTTTACTAAATTATTTATAATTTCAAAAATAAAAGTGATCTCAAATAAATTCTTCATTCCTTAAGTTATGCTAAAAAGTTTTTATTTTTAAGAAAATATTAGCTCTTTAAGGACAAATAAAATTTAAATTTGAATGTATTTTCCCTTACCCCAAACTTATGTTTTGGTATACTATGACAATTTGAAAGTATGAGAGAATAAAAATCATAATTTTAAAAAGGAAATTTTTATAAGTATGTAAAACCGATCTTAAAAAGAAAAATTTACTTTTACTTATGCTTTTATGAATAATTAAGATAAAATTGAAGCAGGTATAAAAAGTAAGCAGACTAATTTTTATGATTATACTAAAATTGAAACAAAATAAAAGTAGAGCAAAATTACTAATTACTAAATAGTAGACTGAAACAAACATATCATAAATTAACTCTAATCTCAGTCTTAAACACAATATACTAAGAATATTCTAACAACAGAATCTTAACACTAATCAATCCACACAGGTACTTAACCAAATCATCATACACCAAACATAAAACTAAACAAACAAACCAAAAAAAACAAACAAACCAACAATGTAGCACAACATAGATATCTATAAACTACTAGTCACTGGCTGTAGCCTCATCATCATCATCGTTACCAAAGGAAAATTCTACATCCTTAGGATCAACAAATGGTGTAAAACTAGGAAAAGTAGGGAAACTAACATCATGTTCACCCTTCAGAAATCTGACTAGGGCTTCATTATACTCAGCATCATAGCTACTCTTCCTCTGGGTATAGTCAGATAAATGATCATGTTTCCTATCTATAGTATCAACTCTGCAGTGAGTTTGAAATAACTCCTGCTGCTGCTCTATAAACTGATCATGCATTGACTCCCAGAAACTCGATGGTAGCTCAGCAGAAGTGGAGGGTCGAGAAGTAGAAGGTCTACCTGGAGTAGGTACAGAAGAATAGGGAGCAGTTGATTTCTTCCCTCGAAGACGATCATATATTATAACGCTCTCCTAACCAATCAGCTTAGTAGTCTTCAACCATTCCTATGAAATATCTGCAGTGACTCCATTGCTAATACATAATGAATAAATCAGAGATGGGAATCCCAGTCCAACAGAAGTGCTGGATCTCGCAGTAGAATCCACAGAATCATAAATAATACTGCCTACAACAATAGGCTTCCTTTCCTGAATGCAGTAGTTTAAGATTGCTCGATCTCTAGTCACTTCACTCAGGTGGTTGGAAGGTAACAATCTTGCAGAAATAAAATAGTGACATGCTTTAGAAATACCGTTTAATTTGGAGGATTTGAAGTTTACCCTTTTTCTGTTCCTAATCTTCCAAGATCCAGTACCATCAGTAAAATAAGCAATGATCATATCCAAATCTCCCTCAGATGGTGATAATCCAGAATAGTGACACTCTATAGTCGGTGGCAGGCCATAAAATACATTGATTCTTTCAGGATTAAATCCTACTCTGACACCTCTGACAAAAACTTCATAATCTTCGGCATCCAAAAAATTTGCATAAAACTCTCGAACTATAGGGATAACAGCAACAGCAGTGAAATAACAGAATCGTTGCCAATTGTGCGCAACGATAGTGTTTTCAATCATTTCTCCCGGGACGTCGCAAATTCGTGGAATCGAAAATGCGCAGCCGCAGTAGAAAATTTGCTGCTATCGAAGTTATTTCGTGCCTTCCCACGTTTAGATTTCGGAGCCATCTAATCATGAAAGAAAACAAGAACAAATTTAGGAATAAAAAATTTAAACTCTTTTTAAGTTTATAACTTTTTAAGTTTATAAAACTTAAAATAAGTTTAAAAGTCCAAAGAAATCACTAAAAATCAATTTTTTTTAAAATTTTGGTTCTTAGCAAAGCCTAGGGAAATCTATGGTGAAAATCGAAAATAAATGGTTTAAAGTGTAGATCTGACCTTGAGAAGAAGAAATCGAGTGGTTTCGAGCTCAAATCCTTGATGTTTTGACCTCAAAATGGATCTAAAAGGTGTATTTTCACGAAAATGGGGAAGAGGATGAAGCAAGGCGTCGATAATGGCTTTTGGCGGTATTTAAGGAAATTTTTGGGTACAGGCCGAACTGGCGCATAGGTGCCGAATTCTGGAGCCTAGGCGCCAAACTCGCCTTTCATAAAAAATTATTTTTAAATTTAATTTTCAACCAAAATTCATAAATTCAACTTCCAATTACTCACATTAGAGTAGGGCTTTAGTTTCTAACTTTCACAACATTTTTCAAAAATTTTAAAAATTAAATATTAAATCCACCAATCAAACATAAAGTTTAAATCAAACTTCACTATATTCCATTTATAATCTTCAATATTGGCTCAATATATTCCAGATAAGTATTATACTTTATTCAAGTTCCTAATACACACTCAAACACAACAATTTCTAAAAAACAACACACATTGAACATGAAAGCAAATACAGAAACAAACACAATCGATTCACTAAATCGATACAACGACTCAACAAACCAGATAATAACTATCTCATTACCAGAATATTCTAATCTTCAAAAGGGAAATTGTGTATTCCACTTGGAAAGAACACTAATGCTCTCGGGAAATCCGTAGCCTTCTTTTAGTCAGTCCACTTGTTCTTCGCATACATTTTAACTTAAGCATCTTGATAAGCCGCAAAATGATCAAATTGAAGTTTCATTTTCCATTCTAGATGTTCAATCTGATGAAACATCTCATGAAGGCAATCTCCAATGCTTTTAAACTCTGCTTCAAACTTATCCAAATGACTAGAAATTTTCTCTAAACTTACCGCGATGAAACCATTGAAGTAGGGTTGAGGATCCTTTGAGACTTTGTCCCTAGCTTCTTCTCCATGATTTCTTCCTTCCATTTCTTCAAAAATTTCTCAAATCTCTCAAGAATGAAGTGTAATGGACATAACTTTGATTGCTTGATGGTTAAGGATGAAGATGGGTTGATTTAAAGGTGAAAATCGTGTGAAAAAATGAAAATTTTCAGTTTTTGCACGACCCAGTAACCATGGCGCTTAGGCGCCGAATATGGCGCCTAGGCGCCGGAACTATGTTCAACTCTGTTTCGCCTAATCGTCAAATTTCAAAGTTTCGTTCCCCAAGATAGGTAAATTAAAACTGGTAAGAGTAATCTAGACTTAATAACGCACATTGTAAACAATCATAATGAAGGTTAACTTGATCTCCTTTTTACTCATATTTAGAATAGAGTGATCCAATTTCTAAATCTTACATACTTTAAAATAATCTTCAGCCTAAGTCAACAAAGACTTATAAGCATAAAAAAAATTTAAATTAATATAAAATTAGACAAGATCGAGGCATAACCTTACATTAAAACATAAAAACACTCATAACAAAAGATAATTATGGGTTGCCTCCCACAAAGCGCTTGGTTTAACGTCGTCAGCCCGACTTAAGTAAATCTTTAATTAGGTTGACTCAATTCATAAGCCTCTTTATAAATCATTTTAATATCTCCCAAATAAGGCTTCAATCTTAATCCATTTACTTTAAAAATTTTTCCTCTTTTGGGGTCTTTAATTTCAACAGCTCCATAATGGTATACTTTCTCAACTATATAGGGTCCAATCCATTTAGATCTTAATTTTCCAGGAAAAAGTTTTAAACGAGAGTTAAACAGTAATACTTCTTGTCCAGGCTCAAAAATTTTTCCTGAAATTTTTTTATCATGCAACATCTTCATTTTCTCTTTATAAATCCTTGCATTTTCATATGATTCATTTCTTATTTCTTCCATCTCATTTAATTGCAGTAATCGCTTTTCTCCTGCTTTATTCAAATTAAAATTAAACTCCTTTATCGTCCAATAAGCTTTTTGTTCAAGTTCTACAGGTAAGTGACAATGTTTA
Organism: Papilionanthe hookeriana x Papilionanthe teres; assembly: GCA_022702705.1. Lineage (NCBI taxonomy): Eukaryota > Viridiplantae > Streptophyta > Magnoliopsida > Asparagales > Orchidaceae > Papilionanthe > Papilionanthe hookeriana x Papilionanthe teres. The sequence continues at coordinate 81,226,751 of CM040431.1, forward strand.
CCATAAATTAACCGGTAATGTGACATTCCGATTGGCGTCTTATAAGCCATTCTATAAGCCCATAATGCAGAATCAAGTCTATCAACACAATCAGTTCTTTTAGGATTAACAGTCTTCTCTAAAATTCTTTTAATTTCTCTGTTTGATACTTCGACCATTCCACTTGTTTGTGGGTGATAAGCAGTTGCAATTCTATGTTTGATTCTAAATTTTTGTAGTAATGATTGAACTCTTATATTCCTGAAATGACTTCCACCATCAGTGATAATTACCTTAGGCATTCCAAATCTTGAAAATATCATTTTCTTTAAGAATTTAGAAACACTTTTGGAATCACAGTTTGGTAAAGTAACAACTTCAATCCACTTTGAAACATAATCAACTACTAATAAAATAGAAATTTTTCCAGATGATGAAACAAATGGTCCCATAAAGTCTAAAGCCCATATATCAAAAATTTCAACTTCCAATATATAGTTTAAAGACATTTCATTTTTCCTAGATATATTTCCCATCCTTTGACATCGATCACATGTTTTCACATAATGTCTCACATCTTTAAATAAGGTAGGCCAATAAAATCCATAATTTAAAAATTTAAATGCAATTTTATCTATGCCAAAGTGTCCTCCAAAATCGGAATCATGACATTTTTGAATAATAGCAAAAGTTTCCTCATAAGGTACACATCCTCGAATCATAGAATCTCTTCCAATTTTAAATAAATGAGGATCTTCCCAAATATAAGATTTAGCATCATATTTAAATTTCTTAATTAATTTGTTATCTAATTCATAAGGCGAAATATTACTCACTATATAATTAACAATATCAGCATACCAAGGTGTTTTGCATCCTTGAATAACATATAAAGATTAATCAGGAAATTTATCATTTATATTTTCTTCCGAAATAATATCATTTTTAATTCTAGACAAATGATCAGAAATTTGGTTTTCAGTTCCTTTTCTATCTACTATTTGAAAATCAAATTCTTGTAGAAGTAAAACCCATCTTATAAGTCTAGGTTTAGAATCCTTCTTAGATTATAGATATTTAATAGCGAGAATGATCGGTATAAACTATGCATTTAGTACCAAGAAGATAAGATCTAAATTTATCAAAGGCATATACTATAGCTAGAAGCTCCTTCTCAGTGGTAGTGTAATTTCTTTGTGTTTCAGTGAGAGTTTTACTAGCATAATATACAACTTTGAAAATCTTCTCATATTTTTGTCCTAATATAGCTCCAATTGCAAAATCACTTGCATCACACATTAATTCAAAAGATTTCTTCCAATTAGGTGCAACAATGATAGGTGCAGTTATTAATTTTTCTTTTAGAATATTAAAAGCATTATTACATTCTTTGTTAAATTCAAATTTTGCATCTTTTTCCAATAAATTACAAAGAGGTTTAGCAATTTTAGAAAATTCCTTTATGTATCTTCTATAAAATCCAGCATGACCTAGAAAAGTTCTCACATCGATAATTGATAGTAGGTGGTTGCAATTCAGCAATAATTTTCACTTTTGCTTGATCTACTTCTATCCCTTTTGTGATACTTTGTGACCAAGTACAATGCCTTCTGTGACCATGAATTGACATTTTTCCCAGTTAAGAACTAAGTTTGTTACTTCACATCTTTTCAGAACTTTGGCTATGTTTTCCAAACAAGATTCAAAAGAAGTTCCAAAAACTGAAAAATCGTCCATGAATATTTCAATTCATTTATCAATCAAATCACAAAATATTGACATCATACATCTTTGAAAAGTTGCAGGTGCATTACATAAACCAAAAGACATTCTTCTAAAAGAAAATGTTCCATAAGGACTTGTAAATGTTGTTTTTTTCTTGGTCCTTAGGAGCAATAAGTAACTGATGATAACCAGAATATCCATCCAGAAAACAGAAATATGGGTGTCCAGTTAATTTATCGAGCATTTGATCCAAGAAAGGTAAAGGAAAATGATCCTTTCTAGTGGCTATATTTAATTTCCTATAGTTAATACAAATTCGCCATCCAGTAACGTGTCTTGTAGGAATTAGTTTATTTTTATCATTAACAATGACAGTTACACCTCCTTTCTTCGGAACACGATGAAAAGGACTTACCAATTAACTATCCGAAATAGGATAAATGATAACAGCATCTAACCACTTAACAATTTTTTTTTTAACAACCTCTTTCATGATAGGATTTAATCTTCTTTGTGATTCAATAGTAGGTTTAAAATTTTCTTCCATTAAAATTCTATGCATACAAATGGAAGGGCTTATTCCTCTTATATCAGCAATTATCCAACCAAAGCTTTCTTATAATTCTTTAACACACCTAGTAGTTTTTCTTCTTGATCTTTACTCAGTTCAGAAGAAATAATAATAGGTAAAGTTAACGAATTTCCAAGAAAAGCATATTTTAAATGTGAAGGTAACATTTTTAATTCCAGTTCAGGGGCTTTTTTAATTGATGGTAAAAGTATATATCATTTTGAGTTATGTCTAAAGTTTCCCAGTTATCTTTAATAAAATGAGTCTCTTCTTCTTGTACTTCTTCATTTTCATCAGCTAAAAATTCAAATTTTTCTTCAGAAATGACTTTACATTTTTCTTGATAATGTTTTTCAATTAAATAATCAATTAAATCCATTCGATAACATTTCTCTTTATCAGGGTACTTCATTGATTTAAGAACATTGAATTTAATTTCTTGATCATTAACTCTCATGTTTAGTTCTCCCTTTTGCACATCAATCAAAGCTCGTTCGGCAGCTAGAAAAGGTCTCCCTAAAAAAATAGGTATCTTTTTATCTTCTTCCATATCAAGTACGATGAAATCTACAGGGAAGATAAATTTATCCACTTTAACAAGGACATCCTCTATAACTCCTTTAGGATAAGTGATAGATCTATCAGCTAGCTGAAGGGTTACAGTGGTGGGAGTAATATCTCCTAAATCCAATCTTTGATAGATAGAAAATGGCATGAGATTAATACTTGCTCCTAAATCACATAAAGCTTTTCCACAAAATTTTTCTCCAATAGCACATGGTATAGTGAAACTTCCAGGATCCTTAAGCTTTTCAGGTAATTTCTTTTGAATTATTGCACTGCATTCTTCACTTAATTCAACAGTTTCAAAAGCTTAAAATTTTTGTTTCTTGCTTAAAATATCCTTCATAAATTTTGCATAAGTTGGCATTTGTTCCAAAGCTTCAACAAAAGGTATGTTAATAGTAAGTTTCTTAAAAATTTCAAAGAACTTAGAAAATTGATGATCAAGTTTCTACTGTTTATGTCTTTGAGGAAAAGGTGGTGGTGGTTTTTCAACTTCCACATTAACAGGTATAACAGTCTAATCTTTACTAGGAGAAAGTGTTTCTTTAGGTTTTTCAATCTCTGCAACCTCAATCTCTTTTTCAATTTCATTCTGCATTGTTTCTTTTAATTCCTTCCACTACTAAGTTGTACAGCCTTAACATGTTCATGTTCTTTTCCAATTTCCTTTGGATTAATTTTAACATTACTAGGAAGTGTTCCTACAAGTCTGTTATTAATTAAAGTAGCAATTTGCCTCATTTGATTTTCAATATTACGAATAGCAGTATTTTGATTTTGTAATTGATTATTCATTTGTAAAATTAATTCTTCTATTGATAACTTTTTCTGTTGATTATTAAATCCAGGAGGTTTATAATTTGGATTAACTTGATTATTCCAATTTCCAGTGGGATGAGATTGATTATTACCCCATTGTTGTTGTGAATTATTCCAATTAAAATTATGATGATTTTTCCACCCAGGATTATAATAATTTGAATAAGGATTAATTTTACTTGCAATAGCTTGTAAAGTTTCAATAGTTTGAGAATATTCAATATTAGCAGAGTTATTATGTGAAATATTAATTGCAAAATTATCTAATTTCTTAGACATTGCTGCTACTTGTGAAGCTAAGATAGAAAAGGCTTCATTATTGTGAATACTTGCCATCTTTTTAGGATTAATCCTTTCGGAAGGTCATTGAAAATTGTTATTAGCCATTTCTTCAATTAAAGTGTAAGCTTTATCAAATGATTTAGACATTAAAGAACCTCCAGCAGCAGCATTAATAATTGATTTTAAAGATCCAATTAATCCATTATAAAATGTTTGAATAATTAACCAATCAGGTTAAGCATGACGAGGACATTTTTTTTAATAGTTCTTTAAATCTTTCCCAGGTTTCATATATTATCTCCCCTTCAAATTTACTAAATGAATTAATATAATTTCTTAATTTAGCAGTTTTAGAAGGAGGAAAATATTTAGCAAGGAACTTTTGTGCCATTTCAACCCATGTTTTAATAGAACCAGTTGATAATGAGTTTAACCACATCTTTGCTTTATCTCTTAAAGAAAAAGAGAAGAGTCTAAGTCTAATAGCATCACCAGAAACATTGTTATAATTAAAGGTAGCACAAAGTTCTAAAAAACTAACAAGGTGTAAATTTGGATCCTCATTTGGTGTTCCACCAAATTGATTGTTTTGTACAATTTGAATAATAGACAGTTTAAGTTCAAAAGAATTAACATCTACAGTGGGTATTTGAATACTACTATGAAGTTCATCAACTGTAGAGTTAGCATAATCCCTTAATGGTTTATAAACATTTTGATCTTTAAGTTCAATTGGATTTTGTAAAGTATCCATTTCTTGAAATTTTTGAATTTGTTTTCCCTTTTTAATTTTTCTAATTGTTCTGTCTAGTTCAGAATCTAAAGGTATTGATCCTTCAGAACCAAAACTTCACATAAAAAAATAAAACAAGGAATAAAATATTTATATATTTTTTTTATTTTATATTATTATATTATATTATTTTTTTTATGTTTTTGAAAACATAATATTTAAAAATCTATAACTATTTTTATTCCTTCTTTGGCAACGGCGCCAAAAAGTTGACCCGATTTTTTTATTTCCAAATACAAGGATTTGTTACCACTGCTAGAAAATTTAATTTCTGGCAAAGGCGCGAGACACTTGACCTAGAATAACTTGCTATATAGATGTGTACCAAATTTTAATTATGGCAATAACATTAATTAAAAATTGATTGCTACAGAATGCTAGGCCGTTAATGTTTAATCCTTTTTTTAAATATATGTTTATATAGCAAAATATAATTTAAAATGAAAATATTTTATATACTTTTTGGGTACTACGCAAGTATACGTATCATTTCAAGTAATATAGGGCTTTGAAACAAAAACCCCAATATCGATCCCACGGGGAAAAAATATGGTAATAAATTTTTAAATATTGTATTTCAAAAATCTTTTTGTATTTTAATCTAACTATAATTTACTTTTAATTTACTAGATGCAGTTAATGAAAACAATAATAAGAAAATGATTTTGTGAAAACTATATAAAACAAATAACTTTCTTCCCTTCAATTAATCTAAGATTTTTTTAAGATAATTTAATATTCGTTGGAGAATTTGATTTATGGTATTGTGCCAAATAAAAGCATTCCTATTCTTTACCCTTTGATCCAGGCGAAAAGAACATTGGCTAATTTACAGATCAGGTCCGGATGTATTGTTAGTAGAATGGGTTAATCTAGACTCACACTACTAGATGTCCAACGGTGGCTATGGTCGGCCCTACTAGTGACCCTTTCCTTATCTATAAATCAAATTATAAGAATTTAGTCTGTCACTCTAAAAACTTATCAATTTTACGCCCTTTAAATCTTATCTTCCGATTTATTTGCACTTCACCTTGAATAGCCCGCACATGGCCTTCGACTACCCAAGGATTCATGTGACATTTACAAGTTAAGAGTTCTTCTCCTTCTAGGTCTCAAAACTCTTCAACTGGTTTTAACAATTTAAATGGCCAATTTAAAAAGTAAAGTAAGATCAGGTATTAATTTCATCACAATGTTTTGAAAATATTTTGAATTTCAATTATCCATTGAATCTTATATTATCTTATTTATCTCTTCATAATTGAAGGAAGAAAGTAAACTAACTACTCAAAACACGTTGAATATAAACAACAAAACATAAAAATTAAACTTTGAATCAAAAATAAAATACTTATCTCAAATATTCCTTCTACAGATCTTTTGATTCCTATTGACTCCAGATGCAACAACTTGAAAATAAACTCACTAAACTAAAATAAAAGTGGCCCTAAATTTCTCTCACTATTTCTCTCTCTAAGGATGAGAGATCCTAAAGTGGCTAAGAGAAAAGGGTTACAATGGGGGGCACGTTTTTCTGAAGAAATGGATTCCTATTTATAGGCTTCAAGGGTTGCCTTGAGGCACCTTCTCAAAACATGTCCACATTCAATGAATCTTCTAGAAGGTTTATTTGGCGCCTAAGCGCCGGACACCGCGTCCAATTCTTCGCACCTCTTCACTTTGGCTCTCACCTCTTCGCGATTAAAACCGTTTTGGAGCGTCCAAATACAATGTATCACATGTCCTATTATCAAGGAACAACTGACAGTCTTCTAGAATGTCCAATAACCGCTCACTCCGTCAAAATAACCGTTCAAACGTTGTCAAAAACTTGACAGTTCTGTATCGAGTCTGGCGCTAAGGTGCTAACTTCTGGCTCCTAGGCGCCAGGCCATATTTTTTATAATTTTTGTATTTTGCTCCATTTTTGCTCCTTTTTGCTCCTTTTTGCTCCTTTTTCCTTTTTTGGACCTTTTTACATCATCTACATCCAAAAACACAAAAATACCTTTCATTAAAGCATAATATCCTTAGAAATTTATAAGAATTAAGGCATAAAAATAGGTATTTTTTTATGGATCAATATAGCTAAATTATATAGTGTTTTTAAGTATTTTTATACCTATTTATGATGATATTGTACTTTGATGAGATTCAGCTGCCGTCATTAGAATTCAAAAAAAGTGGATTATAATGTACTAGCTTATCTTAGGAAATTGCTAGCCAAACTAAACATTTATGATGCTCTGATCTTGTCAAAGGAGAAGAGAGAAAATTTGGTCAGGGCTCTACTTGATCCTGACATTTGCTTAGCACAGTTGGCTAGCAGATCATCAGATAGAGTTTGTACTTCGAAGGGATAGCCTGGAGTAACCTTCACTGATGAAGACTTGCTACTCGGTACTGCCGATGACAACCGTCCGCTCTACGTTTCAGTCATTATCGGCAGGTTTGTGCTTTCCAGAGTGTTAGTAGATCCTGGAGCGTCGCTTAATACAATGAGTGTATGGATGTTAGCTTACCTAGACATGGACTCGTGAGAGCTTACTATGGATAAGATGATGTTAAGAGGATTCAATGAGAAAAGAGAAAGAGCCCTCAGATCTATAACACTGCGGATGAAAGTCAGAAATCTAGTAACAACTACAAAATTCCTTGTCATCGATGCAGAAACATCGTTCAACACCCTACTTGGTCGACCATGGCTTCATGAGTACAATATGGTTCCGTCATCACTTTATAAATGCATTAGGTACTACAGAGATGGACAATAACATTGCATTATGCGAGACATATAGCCGTTCTCAATACATGTAGTGGACATTTATCAGGATGCCGCTTACTATGCTCCCCTAAAGAAAATAATATTTGAAAGAGAAGCCATGACAGATAAAGTTAAAGATTCAGAATGATCACCAGGACGAGACCATTCACCTCCACTTCGACAGTCTCCCACCACTCATTCACAAAGAGTTGGTGAAGGTTCATTTATCCCACGCATCCGAGGTCCAGGGCGGGGAAGCGGGCGAGGGAGAACTCACCAAATTGTTGAACGGACAAAGCCGGCAATTAGCATCGATGTAGAAGAAAGCTTTGAGGAGAATGAATTCAAAAAATAAATAATGATGATAAGTCAGAAGAATCATCATTTCAATATCACTTTGGATGACACAGAAAAGAATGAATATGAATAAATGTAACATCGGATTAACCATTATATTCAGGCCATGACCCAAACTCCGATTCACCCTCAAAAGATCGAGAGTATGGAGGTCAAGGACGTCCATAATGGTGGTTTTAAACCGATCAAGTTTTACTGAGCTTCTCCTTCTACTTCTAAACCATTTGTAATTCTCAAAGAAAATTATTCAAATGAATTAATGGAATTACCATTTTGTTACTTTTCGCCACATGTACAAAAATAAATTCAACAAGGAAGTGTGCCAAAGAAAATACCAAAAGATAAGTTACAATCATTTGAAATGTTATGGAATGTAAAAGGAAAGAAACTCAATTTGAAAGATGGTCTTAGGTTTGGAATGATTGGACCGTTTGATGACTCAGAATTTTGCATGGTTATTACTAGCCAATCAGTAGAAGATTGCCTAGACATTAAAGATGAATTTGAAGGTCAACTAATAAATGATGCTCCACCAGAGTTCGAAAAGGAAATCAAATCAACAGTAAATGAATTAAAGGAAATCAATCTTGGGACTAGGGAGCTGCCTCGACCAACCTTTATAAGTTCACTACTTAGTAAAAGGAATCTACAGATTTGATCAAGTTTTTGTCAGATTTCAATGATTATTTCTCCTGGAGTTACAACAAAATGCCAGGATTATCTCTAGAGGTTGCAGTTCACCGACTTAGAATAGATTTTAGTATAACACTAGAAAAGCAAGCTCTTAGAAGAATGTGCCTCAAAATAGAGAAATAAATCACAGCTGACATGAAGAAGATGGTAGAAGCTAACTTTGTGCGAGAAGAACAGTATCCAACATGTTTAGACAATGTTGTACTAGTTAAAAAGAAGAATAGGCAGATTCATGTGTGAGGCGACTTCAAGGACTTAAACATAGCATGTCCAAATGATGAATTCTTTTTACCAGTACAGGACATGGGACATTGCTTTGGCACACTAGATTTTCTCATTCATGAATGGATTTTTGGGTTACAATCAGATCAAGATGGCTCCAAAAGATGCAATGCTCACACCATTCAGAACTCTGATCGAGATTTACAACTACAACGTGATGCCGTTTGGATTGAAGAATGCTGGAGCTACATATCATAAAGCATTAACAAAGATCTTCAATGACATCATTTAAAACTAAGTGGGCTGTCATGTGCATGATTTGGTCATCAAGAGCAAAGTGATGAAAAACCATTTGTATGATTTAAGGATTGTGTTTGAACGATTACAACAATATAATTTTATGATGAATCCCTTAAAATGTGCCTTCGGCATTATCTCTGGGAAATTTTTAGGATTCATTGTCCGTCAATGAGCAATTGAAATCAACCCATATAAGATCAAAGCTATCCTAGAAATGCCTCCACCCAAAGCCTTGAAAAGACTACAATCTGTTCAAGGCAAATTGGCCTACCTAAGATGCTTTATATCTAATTTGTCAGGATGGTTTTTACTCTTTTTGAATTTACTCTGGTAGGATTCCAAATTTTTTTTGGGGAGAGCCATGCCAAAGGGATTTCAAAGATATTAAGCAATATCTAACGACACCTCAAGTTTTAGCAGCTCTTATACTTTATACCGCGGCCTTAGACGAGTCCCTCAAAGCTCTACTTGCCCAAGTCAAAGATGAGCAAAAAGGAAAGAACACTTTACTACTTAATTCGACGACTAATACCGGTGGAAGTAAAGTATCCTCCTATTGAAAAACATTTTCTTGCTTTGGTTTTCACTGCTCAAAAGCATAGACTATCTCATAAGGTCAACCTGATTTCAAAAGTTAACCCATTGAAATATTTGATGACCCGACCAACACTTTCTGGATGCTTTGCGGTGGTCAATGATTTTATTAGAATTCGATATAACTTTTGTGCCCCTTTGCGCTATCAAAAGGAAGATCCTTGTAGACTTTCTTGCAGCACACCCACTGCCAGTTGGGTGCCCTCTCAAGGACGAGGTACCAAACGAGCAGATACTGCAAGTGGAACATCCCAGTAACAGACGGTGGGATATGTACTTTGATGGAGCGTCGTCAGCCCGAAGAGACAAAGAACAGCAAATAGTGATGTCAGGCAAAGCTGGAATTGGTCTAATCTTTGTGACACCAGATCAGGAAGTGCTAAGATTCTCCTACCATTTGATAGATCCGTGCACCAATAATGAAGCAGAATATGAAGCACTAATCACTGGATTTGAATTAGCAATACTAATTGAAATAATGGATTTGGCCATTTATGGCGACTCACAACTCATCTTACAGCAACTGGCAGGACAATATAAGCTTCTGAAGTCGAGATTGTAAGAATGCCACTGATATACGATGAAATTGCTATAGCAGATTCCCAGTGTGACGTTCTAAAGGATTCCTTGAGCTGACAATGACCATGCATAGGCTTTGGCTAAGCTTACTAATGAACTGGCTTGTCCACCCGAAGATTTTGTAGACATTACATTACAAGGACGTCATGTTTTGTCACACATCAACCTCAACAGTCTGCACAAGCTTAGAAAAGAAGAGATAGTAGCTACAATGTCAAATTATATAGCAGATTGGCGTCAGCCATTGATAGAATATATGCAAATAAGAAAATTTTCAAAAAACAAGTCAGCAGCGCATCAGATTTAGAAGAGGGCTTTTTCATATGCCTTAATCGATAATTTTTTGTACAGAATATCCTTCGATCAAATGTGGTTGAGATGCTTAAGAATATCTAAAGTACAGATTATCATCAAAGAAGTACATGCCTGATTGTGTGGAGATCACCAGTTAGGGCCGAAGATGAAAATGAAAATTAAACGATTTGGATACTATTGGCCAGCAACGATGACAGATTGTATGGACCCAACTAAGAAATGTCTATCGGCGTTCACAAAGATCAACAATTTCTTCAGATGACATGGGATAGGCTGGCGGTACTCTACGATTTACTACCCCAAATCAAATGGCTTGGCAGAAGCCTTCAACAAGATACTCATGCAGACTTTATAGAAAATGCTCGATGACAACAAAAGAGGATGGCACGAGAAGTAACTTGAAGCCTTATGAGCATAGAGGTCAACAGTCAGAATGCCTATGTAGCCTACTCCTTACTCGCTCGTGTACAGGTCTGAGATAGTTCTTCTGTTAGAGATTTAGCTGTCGTCACTCAGGATCGTTGTTGCTAATCAGATAACAGAATAAGAGAATGCCAAACTTCGACTTGCAGAGTTGGAACTTTATCATGGGAATTTGGAACTTTATCATAAGAAGATGATTCATGCTTGTGACAAATTGGTCTGTCCGAGGTCGTTCAAAGTCGATAACCTCATCCTCATTCTCAAAAGGCCTATCCTTGTACCTCGTATGATAGGTGGAAATTTTGAACCAACCTAGAAGGGACCATTTGTGGTAGAGAAGGTTTACCCTGGTAGGGCATACCACCTAGTGGATTCTCAAGGAGTTAGGCCGATGTTGCCAATAAATGGACGATATCTGAACAAGTGCTACGCGACATGACAAATCTAAAGAAAGGATGTCTGTTTCGATGTAGCCATGTGGCCAGTGTCTATGACCTGATTCAAAATTAAAGAAATTTTGTAATATAAATCTAATGGAATAAGATAAATTTTCATGAAATAAAACACCCTCATAATTGTAATCTTTTAATTCCAAATCTTGTAAAATTATATTAAATAAGATAATGTTATCTAATAAAAGCTAAAATTTGCTAAATTATAATAACTTTGTTATAGTTCTTGTTCAAGCAAAGTACTGCCATACTCACATTATCCATGTTTTATGCAGGAAAATGTTGGAATGAAAGCTGGTTTTTATGTTCAAAGACGGCTTACATGTTGCTCTCAGAGAAGAGAAAGCACATGAGGGTGGTGTGGTAAATTTTGACTTGTACTTCTCTTGAGTCAATTTGGATTATCAGAGCCCCCTCCTGGAGTTAGTTAGCCACATGGAGACTGAGGTCCTACAGTCTTTGGTTAGAATTAGTTACAAAGAATATGGAGAAACGTCAAAATAAGGAGCCACCAGAGGTTTCGCTGAATCACACCTCCATGCAGTAAGAAACAAGTGAGTCCCGTCAATTATCACCACACTCAAGGGAGACCTAGTTTCTATCACCATTGAGAGGATTGCAAAAGTGCCACTGAGGCACACACAATGAAGAAATTCCAACCATCGCAAATACTGACACTTGGACAAGATGGAAGGGAGACATGACATTCAAACAGCTGCAGAGCTTCCCCCAATTCTGGAGGAATTTTATGAGCCAAAAATGAAAGAGACAGATTACAGCTTGCCTGCTACAAAAATAGAGCCAGAGTTCACTGAGGAACATATGTCGATATGGATTTCGATTGAGGAGATTTTCACTGGGTGTCCAACTTGCTACTCAGGTTTACCAAGACAGCCATAAGCTACTGAAGCATTCTCAAAATACTGGATTGCAATGCTCTACACATAGAAGTATGGGATTCGAAGCATATGCAGCTGCCTCGATGCTGCAGAGAGCACTTTGAGTTAGAACCATATATAACAGAGTATTTTTAGCTAAGATAGAAAAAAGGAATTTCAGACTACACGATGGCAAAAGTATTCCATTTCAGACAGAAAGAGTTCGACCATTATTAAGAAATTCAAGGAAGATTTGCCAACATACTGGAAGTCCTCGAGCTATACACTAACATATCCTTATAAAATGTTCAAGAAAAGACTATAGAAGGTTTTTTCAGCCTTAAAGACTTGGGTAGAGCTGGTCATTTAAGGGCAAAGACGTATTCCAGACTGAAAAAATGGAAAAGAGGAAAAGGCAGGATCACGATCCAATGTGGTTGCTATTTCTCACCACATTAGATACATTAGCAGGGATCCCATCAAACTTAGTATGGTTTCTGGCCATTCAGAGGAACCAAAGCAAAATGAAATGGATTGTGTGAAACTTATGATTATTCCAATTTTTCCAGCAAGTATGGAAAAGGTCCCATTGGATGGTGGTTCTCCCCCTATGCAGATCTAGTTGCAGTTCCTTCCAAACAGCTTGAGAAAAGGAGCATTTAAAAAATAAGTGAGGTATGGATTCTTCCTGAGAATGACACAACATACACCTTGAAGGTCCCCTCAAACCCTTCATTTTAAGTATGTCATCTGTAGGAATAAGACTGTGGAAAGCTCTCCAGCAAAGAAATGACATAGAAGGGGACAAAAATTTACCCCAAATGATTTCCCCCCAAGGAACAGACGACCATTGATAGGATTTACAGTAAATAGCTTTGGTAATACTCTTTAGATGGTAAATTTGCCAATTAATTTTATCAGGTCTACCTCTATCAAATTTTATGGTGGAGATCTGTTTAGCTGATGGTTCTGTAGGATTGCCCTGAGGTGTGGAAGTGACCAGTTTTGGCCATCCCAGAAATCAGCCACCTTGAGAGAATGGTCAGCATGGTCCAATCTTGGAATGAGCCAGTCCTTTGGGCACCAATTATCCAGCCAAAAATTTATCTCCCCATTACCCAATTCCAAGATGAAGAGATCCTCAGCAGTTTGTCTATTTTTAAGCATCTTTACCCAGATTTTAGAATCCTCCAATTTCCTGACAGTAAGGGAAGGGTGAGTGTGTCTACAATACTTTCTCTTCATGAATTTGGCCCACAAAGAAGTCTGTGCATTGAAGTGAATCCATAACTTGCATAAGTTAACCTGCAGGAGATGCTGGAGTCCTTTGAAACCCAAACCACCAGCCTTAACTGGTTTAATCACTTTCTGCCTTGATGCCCAATGCAGCTGCTGTCTTTGGCTAGACCACAAGAATCTGTTAAAGGCCCTTTCCAATTACATTTAAGTGCTTCTTTTCATGGTAGTCATTTGCATCAAGTAAGTAGGGAATGTAGTAAGTATACTCTTAAGCAATGTGATTCTGCCCCCATTTGAGAGGAAAGCATTAGTCCAACAGTTTAGTTGAGATTGGATTTTGGTGAGAGTATCATTAAATTGAATCTGCTTTGCCCTCTCAATGATGAGTTTAACCCCAAGATATTTGACTGCGGGGTGCTACTGGAGAACCCAGTATAATCCATAATCCAGTGCTTTATATGTGTTGGGGTCTTTTTGGAGAAGATCATTTGACATTTGTCAGGGTTAAACACCATACCTGACTGAGCTTGAAACAAGTCTAGTCATTGTTTCACTTTTTTGATAGCATTCCTATGGGCACTCGAGAAAAGCATAATGTCATCTGCATAAACGAGATGTGAGATTGTAATATTGGATTTGTGATGGTACCTGGAGTAGTTCTGATTAAGTAAAGCTCTATCAAGCATTCTAGAGACATAATCCAATGCAAGTATGAAAATAGTTGGAGAGAGAGGATCTCCTTGCTTAAGTCCTCTTGATGCTTTAAAATTGCCCCTAGCTTGACCATTAATCAGGATGGAGTGCTCATTAGATTCCAACCACCTTCTAATGAGGGTGCAAAACTGAATATTGAAACCTCTAGCAGTGAGAACCTCAATGATAAATTCCCAATTTAGGGTGTCATATGCCTTTTGAATGTCCAGTTTGTAGATTAGATTGCCCCCCTATGTGCTTTCTCCAAATCCAAAAGAAGCTCCTGTGCAAGTAGGACATTGTCAATGATGGATCTTCCTTTCACAAATGCAGTTTGATTTGGATAAATTAGCTTCTCAAGGTGAGGTTGAAGTCTCCCCACCAAAATTTTACTTATAATCTTTCTTATCACTGAGGTAAGACAAATTGGTATGTAATGCTCTCATTTCTGTAGTGTGTTGTTTTTAAGGACCAGCACAAAATTGGATGCACTAAAATGACTTGGGAGAGGATGACCATGAAAGAAGCTTTGGATAGCAGCCATCACATCCAATCTAATCAATTCCTAAGCTTTTTTGTAGAAATCTGCAGTGTAGCCATCAGGCCTAGCAGTTTTTGAACTATCCACAGAGTTGATGGCATTCCAAATTTCCTGCTCAGAGGGGATTGCTATGAGAATCAGATTGTTGGTATACTGGTATTCATCTTGGAATAGAGATGTATCAATAGACATTTTGTGTACATTGTTGTGGTTGAGTAACTTCTTATAATGATTTACAGCATCCTTAGCTATTTCAAAAAAATCCTGAAGTCTCCTGCTATCATCAGATTGGATGGAATGAATATTATTACATTTTTGTCTGTAATTAATGTAAGCATGGTAGTATTTAGTGTTCCTATCAACATATTTGTTGAGCTATGATTAGTTGCTTCTCATTGGCAATGCCAGTTTAGAAATCAGCTTCCAATTTTGTTACTTCTTTTTCAGCTAGTGGTACAGCTTGGAAAACATCACCAAAAGTGTTCCAACTCCAGTGTCTAAGTGCTTTGTTGAGTTTGGTATGCAGTAGACTCAACTTGATTATAGGGGAAGGATGATCAATCCCACACCAGTGGTTGGAGACAAGGTTAAGAAAATCAACATGGTTAAACCATACATTCAAGTATCTGAAATGAGGGGGAGAACATGGGTGAATGGGGGAGGTAATGGAGATAAGTAGGGGTCTATGGTCAGACCCGGCAAGGCTAAGGTGTGTCACATAGGTAAGTAGCCAGTGTGAAAGCCAACAGTTATTCACCAGAATCCTATCAAGTCTTTCCCATATTTTACCTCTTTTCCAAGTGAAAGATGGACCCCTGAAACCAATATCAAAAAGGTTTGCAGCTTGGATGTTATCATTGAAAATGGTCATCTGAGCAATGTTAGGGGGCCTGCCCCCAAGCTTTTCTGCAATAGAGCCAATGCTGTTAAAGTCACCTCCAACTAACCATGGGGAATTCAGTTGATCACCAATACTATGTACGTTTGCCCAACGAATCTGTTTGTCATCTTTACTGCATCCTGCATAGACAAAAGTGGTAAATCCACTTTGTCCATTTATCTGAAATGAAGAGTGTATGAACTGTTGATTGTCAATTAAGATGGACTAGGAAACCTCCATTCTACAAAAAATCCAGATTTTATTATTACAATTGGCATAGTGAGAAAAAACATTAAATTTACTGAGAATTTTTTGGGGGTATTATGAACTAAAGGTTCATGGATAGCAATGCACCAAAGCTTTTGTTTCTTGTTGAGTGAGATGAGTCTTTTTAAAGTTAGGGGATTAGCAATTCCCCTAATATTCCAACATAAAAAATTGATCATTAATGTGGAGAATGGGGAAAAGGGGGTTGAGATCTGGATTTGGACCTTCCCCTAGTCTTGGAAGTACTAGCCAACTCCCCCTCAATCAAAGGAGTTCCTAGTTTCTGCACTTCAGAATTAAACTTTTTTTTTCTTTCTTGATATTTGTGTATGCCACTTCCCTTCGAAATTATTCTGCATATCAATGATGACATTTTCAGAAGGAACCTGTGTATCAGAATGATCATTAATATTGGGTGCCACTGCTTCTATCAATTGTTCAGAGGACTGTGTAATTGCGATGATTTCAACTTCCTCCTTCTCTTTTCTAAGCCAGAATGATGGGTCATCTCTATCAGACCCAGAAGAGGATCCCAAAGCAGCAGGTGAGCAAGGAAATGGCCCTCCAGAAGAGAGACCCTCCAAGGGGGCAGTGTCCCTCCTCACCCTCTCAGCTGAAAAGTTGATTTGGGTAGGGATAGGTTCAGTGGGAGTATTAAATTGAGTAGAGAAAATGTGTGGATTTGGTGAAGAAAGTTTGGTAGGTGAGATAGGGCCAGAGCTTTGTCTTCTTTCAGCAACTGGAATGGGATTCTTCATTTGGCTAAGATGTTGATCAGAAGGAGCAAGCCTGGTATCTGCCATCAAAAGTTTAGAAATGCTAGCCTCCTGCACCACAGCAAGAGAGGCTCTGGGTACTGCAGCAGCTGGCACTTTGGGAATATCCTTAGTCACATTTGCAGCTCTTCTAGGAGGGGGTGAAGCCTATAGCATCTATCATTAGTGTGTCCATCATCTTACAATGGGTGCAGAAATAAGGCTTCTGTTGCATGATAATTTCTTGCCATTATCCATCAGAAGCTGAGCCAATCCATATCTTCTATATATCTGGTAGGGAGATATCCCTTTCAATTTGGATCTTGGCCATTTCATGTTTGGCCTTATTGTAAGTTGCAGCATCTAGTTTGAGAGGTGTTCCAAGGGATCTTCCAATCTGGAAAAGGGCAGTTGGATTGAAGTGTCTGTAAGGGAGATTTGGGAGATTGAACCATATTAGCAAAATGGGGGCATCATTACTAGGATCAAAGTCTGATGTCCACGTAAGTATCTTCATCTCCATACCAGTAATAGTTACCACCTGTTTAGCAAAGAGCTTTGCATAATCCTCCTCTTTAGAAAGGTTAAGAAGCAGATGTCTTCCATCCAAGAGGCCAATCTTCTAGTTGCCCTTAAAATTCAAAGATTCAAAATAATTTGTAACAAATTCCATCTTTGGGTGACCCAGCATGAACTTACCAATTAAGGTTAATTTTACTTCATCATCCAAAGCCTCCAGTTTCTGCTCCGTGAAGATAACAGCAAGGCAACCCTCTTTCTCTTCAATTGGTCTGATAAAAGGACAGGTAGTCCTACCAGCAGCTGCATCATGCAGTCTTTGTTGAAAGATCAGCTTGTCAGGATAGAGAGTGATGGAGCACTTCCCACCAGCCCAGCATAGGTGGCTTTAGCCCAAGCAATATTAGTTTCTAAGTCAATGGGGCAGGCCATTACACTAGGTAAGGCTTGCACGAAACCACAGAAACCACAGTAGCTCAAGCCAAGGCAAAGCCAATCAGAGAGCACAAAACCAAGAGCCAAAGAGCAGGACAAATCCAACAAAAAGAAGATCCAAGAACAAAAGAGCCAAAAACACAAGAAGTAACAAAAAGCTAACCTAGGAAACTCCAGCCACCAGACAAGAGCCTCACACAGGGCCAGGCCAAAGAAAAAGACCAGTAAGAGACCAATGGAACAGTAAAATTTGAATAAGAGAAGTACCCGGGAAGACCCTTCCACCCAAAGACAAGGCCAAGGAGAAGCACCAAACCACTTACCAGCCAAGGACAGACCACCACCAACCTCTCCACTCACTTGAGCCACCACTAGAAGAGAAGCCACCGGTAGAGTCATGCTAGAAACACTAGCAGAGCAAAATCTCCCACAGCCGCCTCCATTTATTTATCTGACACCTATATATATATATATATTTTTAGGAAACTGTGAAGTTACAAGACTACCCAATGAGGGCAAACCAAACCAATTACAACTCCACACCAAAAGAAGAGTAACAGAATGTAACTAAAGCCTAACTCAAAAATTATCCAAAGGATAACAAAAAAACTAAACCAAAAATAAAGAGAAAAGGAGACAGCAGCAAGATGATCATCTAATTAACAATTTTGATATGAGTTGCCTGATAAAGGTCGGCTTCCAGAAGGAAAAGTAGGCGGTGGGGGAGGGGTGGCAGAAACGGCCACCTCTTGAGAAACATTGGCTCTTTTAGCAATCCAATTTGCAGGTTTGTTGCCCTCCCTATAAATGAAGGCAAATTGTATAGACATGTTTAGAGAAAGGGCCTTGATTTTGTTTATCTAGATACAATGGTGCCAATGTGAGGGGATATCAGTATGCAAAAGTTGTATTAACAGAGAAGAGGCCCCCTCCACAATTAAATTAGTCCACTGGTGATGACTAGCAATGTATATAGCCCAATAAACAACAGCAAGTTCTGCCTCAAGAGGGTCAGCAGCATTGATTGGAGCCTGAAAAAATAAGATGCATTTCCCTAGATGATTCCTGAAGATGCCCCCAAAGCCTGAAGTATGATCAGTGAATGCACCATCAGTGTTAACCTTAATAAAAGGAGCGGTGGGAGCTTTTCAGTGGATTTGGATAATTCTGGACTGCTTAGGTTGTTCTGGTGGGGGGTTTTTTAGAATGCTGGGGAACTTCTTTAAAGATATTAGCTTTGAGATAAAAGTACGACAGTGACTAAAAATAGAAGCCACTTTGCTGATTTTACCTTCATATTTAACACCATTTCTGTGCATCCAGATGAGCCATGCAACATTGAAAGGGATGTCACCAGCTTTAGCTTGTTGCCAGGATTGCCAGCAGCTATAAATATCATACCAGTCCAGCAGAAAGTGATTAACTTTGAGTAAATTAATAAGACCTGACCAAACATCCTGGGAGAAAGAATAGTTGAAAAATAGGTGTTGTATAGTTTCAGAATGGGAACCACGGAGAAGGCATTTCGAAGGCCCTCTCAGTCCTTTCAGCTTAAGGATATCATCAATTAGAATGAACCCATGAAAAAAAAATTAAAAAAAAGGACATGGAAGGGGTGAGGTTGCTGTTCCAGATTTTCTTTCCCCAACTAGCCTGGGTCAAATTATGAATAGTGAGGTAAATATGTTTAGTAATACTATATCCTTTACCATAATGTTGGATGAGCCTATTAGGTTTGGCTCTGTCGAAAGGAATTATGGACACCTAATTAACAGAAGGTTCCATGAAAAGATGTTGAAGAGTGGGAATGGACCAATTCATATCCTCCCAACAACTTGCCACTGGAAACTGATGTTTTTCAATGTTGGGTAAAGGGACAAGAGTGCCCTCAGGGCACCAGTGATCCTGCCAGAAAAGTATGTCCCCTTTGCCCAGCTCCCATAAACAAAGAGAATCAACAGTTTCTTTATTCAGGAGCATGTGCTTCCATATTCTAGAGATGCCTAGTTTGATTTGGGAAGCAGTTGGATGGATGTTTCTGTAGTATTTACTTTTCATAAAAAGGGCCCAGAGAGAATTCTTCTGCCTGAAATGAATCCAGAGCTTACAAAAATGTACTTGTTGAAGATGTTTAAGACCATTGAAGCCCAGCCCACCAGCTTCCATAGGTATTGCTAATTTTTGTCAGCTAGCCCAAGGGATTTGTTTTCTTTGCCCAGACCAGAGAAATCTGTTAAAGATTCTTTCAATTTGGATTCTGGAACTTTTCTTCATGCAAGTCATCTGAAGTATGTAAGAAGGGAAAGTAGTTAGCATACTATTCAGTAAAGTAATTCCACCTCCAGTAGATAGGAATGAAGAAGTCCAGCTAGATAGTTGAGTGTTGAGTTTTCCAATAATTTCTTCAAAGTGAATTTGTTTGGCTCTTCCTTTAAGGAGAAGAACCCCTAAATATTTCATAAGGAGCCTGGCTTTGGTGTAACCAGTGAAATTGGTAATCGAGTGAGATATATCGGTGAAGTATGATTGGGGAAGAGCAGTTCACATTTGGATTTATTGAATTGCAGACCAGAAACCTCTTGAAAAATGTTGAGACAATTATAAACTCTCTTGACTGCTGGTTTGGAAGCTCTTGAGAATAACATAATATCATCAGCATACATCAGGTGAGAAATTACTATATTTGATTTATAATGATATCTAGCATTGAGAGAGGAGTTGACTTGAGTGTCCAACATTCTAGACAGATAATTCATAACAATGATGAAGATAGTAGGAGAGAGCGGATCTCCTTGTTTAAGACCTCTGGTGGCTTGGAAATCTCCCCAGCATTGCCCATTAATTAGAATGGAATGGTTATTATGTTTAAGCCATCTCTTGATGAAAAGCTGCCTGTCTTTGGTTCTCACAAGGGGACAGGAACTCCAAATACTCTCATGCAGTCATAAACTATAAAAGGAAGCTGAATGCAGTTACTAGAATTAAAGGTGTGAGTGGGGAGTGGCTGACTAAGGCCCAAAGCTATTGCTGAATCTGCTATCCAATTCTTCCCTCAGCTCTTCAACTATGGCCCTACAATTACTCAATTACATCATGCTAAAATCCTACCCTAACTTGAACCCGACTTTACTGGATCCGTTTTATCTGCTCCACTTGATGAAGATGAAATCAAAAAAGCAGTTTTTTCTTTGGATCCTTCAAAAACAACAGGCCCTGATAGCAGTACTGCAGGTTTCTATCAGAACTTTTAGGATTTCCTTAAAAAGGACCTCTCTTTGACCATTCAGAGTTTCTTCCTGGGCACTGAATCGCCAAAGTATTTCACTGCTACTACTATTGTACTCATTCCTAAAGATAGCAGCAAAGCTTCTTGGAAGGATTTCAGACCTATCAATTTAACCACTGTGTTCTCCAAAATTATCAGTAAAATAATTGTCTCCAGGTTACAATCACTGCTGGATGGCTTAATCTCAGTTAACCAATCAACTTTTGTATAAGGGAGGAGTATAATTGATAATGTGCTGCTTGCTCAGGAAATGTTACTAGACATTGACAGACCATGTAGAGGCTCTAATCTCATTATTAAACTGGACATAGCTAAAGCCTATGACACTATCAATTGGGATTTCATCCTTCAGATACTTAAAGCCAGGGGTTTTCCAAATGACTTCTGCTCCTTGATTAACAGATGGCTTCACAATTCCCATTACAGCATTCTCATAAATGGAGACTGCTATGGTTTCTTCACTGCTTCTAGAGGGATTAAGCAAGGTGATCCACTCTTGCCCTACATTTTCATTTTGGCTTTTGATTATTTGTCTAGGTTATTTAATATGTCTCATTAGATGGCTCCTCATATAAGATATCAGCATAAATCCAATTGCTTGGTTTCCCTTTTGGCTTATGCGGATGATAAAATTTTATTCACTAATGGAAGTAAAACAGCTGTTAAGAACGTTTTGGCTATTGTGGAATACTTCCAATCTGCTTCAAGTCTTTCAATTAATAAAGCCAAATGTCATTTTCTGCCTAGTTCCAAGCTATCTACTAGTCAATTAAATTGGATTAAAGATCATACTGGTTTCTCTGCAGCCTCCTATCCCCTTAAATATCTGGGTTTCCCCCTGATTAAAGGTAGGAGAAAACAAGCTCATTATGATGAAGTGGTGAAGAAAGTCACTTGCAATATTCAATGTTGGACTAATTCCTTTTTGTCTAATAGGGGTAGACTGACACTGCTGAAATCAGTGCTTTCTACTTACCCCCTCTACATTCTTCAAATGATAAAGCTCAAGAGGAGTACACAAAGATTGCTGGAAATTTCTTTTAACAAGTTCCTTTGGGCTGGTCAATACAAGCAACATCATTGGACCTCCTGGAATAAGATTTGTCAGCCTCCTATCAGTGGTGATTTGGGTTTTAAAAGCTTCTCCCACATGAGTTACATTTTTAACTGCAAAACAGTGGCTCGGATTCAGACAACAAAACTCTTTGTGGGCTTGGTATATGAAAGGTAACTACTGCCCAAACTCTCATCCCTCTCAAGTGCTGCCCAAACTGGGAGATTCCAGAAACTGGAAATCCCTTCTCAAAGTAAAGGATGCTGCTGAAGATTTATTTATTTGGGATGTTGGAGAGGGCCATATTAATTTCTGGCTGGATAATTGGCTTGGGAATCAAATATTGAAAGATTATAACCCTCCCCTCTCTATTGTTCCCAATGTAACAGATTATTGGACTGAAGGGAAGTGAGATCTAGCTAAGCTGCAGGAAATTAACTCCCCTAATCTTATCAAAAGAATTCTTGATCTTCCTATCAACCCCTCGAATCTGGACCAGCTCATTATCAAAAACAACTCTCAGAAAAGCCTCTCTAAATTCATTTATCAATCTCATTTTCATTGGCAAGTGACTAATTGGGGTACTTTTATTTGGAAAGGATGGATCACTCCCTCTATGTCCTTTTTCTCACTGGAGACTATTCAGAAAGTTCCTACCCACTGATGATATTATAAAACTCAAGGGAATTAGAGGTCCTTCAAGATGCCATCTCTGTCACTCAGCTGAGGAAGGTCTTTCTCATTTATACCTGCATTGTGATGTCTCCAGGCAGGTTTGGTCTGGGATCCTGGCAGGGGAACACTTTCTTGACCCTCAAATTAACTGGTCTAAGATCAAATCTTGCTGGTCCTATTGGCATCATCACCCCAAGCAGTATATTACTTTCATTATTTCTGGTTTATTTGGAATGTCAGGAATGCTTCCCTCCACCACAATGCTCCTCCCAAGTATCAAATGATTATCATCCACTGTCAAACTTTCCTTCAAAAAATTCAGAATTTGCCTTCCTTGCCTCCCAGGTGGGTGGCCTCCCCCACTATTCACCTGGTCTGTTGAGACCCCCTCCTCAGCCTTAGGTAAAAATTAACACAGATGGAAGCTTTTCTACAAACAGTGCCGGTATTGGAGGTCTATGCAGGAGTTTTAAAGGTAAATGCATGTGGTACTTTGCTGCTCCCATTGTTGCATTAAATGCCTTAGAAGCTGTGGCTATCTACTGGGGGCTGAAACTGGCCTTAGCTCAACAGCTTATCAACATACATGTAGAAGTGGACTATTTGCAATTAGTGCAGATTCTTCAACACAAGGCTTCTCCTCCTTGGTATCTAATAAATTGGATGAAAATGATCTTCCACCTTTCTTTAGCAGCCCAAATCATTTGGTCACATACACTAAGAGAAGGTAATAAACCAGCACATCACCTAGCCCAAGAAGCTTCTTCTTCATAGTTACTTACTTGTCACAACATCCCCTCCCTCTTTTTGAATATTTTGCTTGTTGGGGACTGTTTGGATCTTCCCCACATTAGATGTAATTTTCCTTCCTCTTAATGCATTTACTTATATATATATATATAATGGCGGCTTGGAATGCTCTGCTAGGGTTTGGGGGTCAGGGATGACCCCCCTAACAGCGCCACCCTCCTTTCTCCAGTTCTGGTAAGTTGTTCTTCTGGTTGGTGGCTAGTTTTTGTTGTTTGGCTGGGGTGCTTTGGTGTTCTGGGAGTTTGGGACTTGCTCTGCCCTTTCCCGGGCTCCCTTCCATTTGAATTTTACTGTTACATTGAAGAAGCGTTGTGGAGTTTCTGTTTCTGGTTTTTGGGTTCTTCTAGCTCTGTTGGTTTTCCGGACCCTCGACTGGTCTCCTCCCAGTTTCCTGGTTTCTTCTTCTAATTTTAGCTACTGTTATCTGCTTTGGTTTCTACTTACTGTTTTTGTTTCTGGCATTGTGGGGTATTTCAGTTTGGAGAATGGCTAGCTCCAGTGCTGTTACTACCCCCCCCAACTTATGCTTCTGCTGTCAGCAGACGCACCTCTTTTAATGTTGTGGAGCACCTGACATTCCCTCATTTCCTGCATGATGCGGCTGCAAGCAAATCTGAATGCCCCTTTGTCATACCTTTGGGTTCAAAGGAGGGCAGACCTGCTGTCTTATTTACCTCCCAGGAGATGAGTTCACTGGCTGATGCAATTAAGTTCTCTATTGTGGGCCAATTCCAATTTGGACATCCCAAAATGGAATTGGTCAGGAGGCATTTTGAAAAATTTCAATTTTTGGGACAATGGAAGCTAGGTGTTTTGAATGGAAGGCACTTACTCATAAGGTTAACTAGGGAGGAAGATTATGCTAAAGTATTGGGCATGGAAGTAATGACCATTGCTAACTCCAAGATGAAGTTGATGAAGATGAACCCAGGTTTTGATCCAGCAAAAGAACCCCCACTAAAACCTTTATGGTTTACTTTCCCTAATCTCCCTATAAAGCTTTATCATACACATGCTTTATCTCAGATAAGTAGGGCTCTAGGAACACCATTAAGGGTGGATCCACCTACTTATGAATTGGGAAATCCAGCTGTTGCTAAAGTTTTAGTAGAGAGGGATTGTCACTCCCAGATTTAGACAAAATTTGGATTACTATCTAAGATGAAGGAGAGGGATTTTGGCAAGAAGTAGTTTTAGAGAACAAACCAATTTTCTGCACTCGCTGCAGAATGTTTGGACATCAAAAAGAAAAATGCTTCAGATTAAAACCTCCCACAAAGAGGGTGGAAAAAAGGAGAACAGTGGAGAATCCAGCTCCAGAGAACCCCCTAATGGAAGATCTACTTACACAGGAGAAACTCTGTGAAAATGCCCCTATGGCTGCAGAACCTGCTGTGGGGGGGCAACCCCCAGGGGCACAAGTGAAACAAATGGGAACATTGGAACAATTGGAAACTTTGGAACAACAAAAACCTGCTGAGGAGTCTGCACAGCAGTTTTCTGCTGTCCCTTGCCCTCCTCACTCTCTTCTGGATGAGGAACAAAAGAAACTTGAAGCTAATTAGCAACTCCAGAAGACCAGGAAAAAGAAGAAATATTCCACTGAGCTCGCGAACCGGCGACTCAAATTCAGGAATTTCCATAAATAACAAAAGCACTGGGATCTCCACTGGACTCCTCCAGGGGCAGAACCAGATCCAGATCCAGAACCATGTCAACTCATTCCCCTCCCATCTCAAGACCCCCAGATGATCAACTGTCTATGTTGAAACGTTATAGGGGTGGCTCACCCCTTATCTCTCAAAAGGCTTAGACATCTCTATAAAAAACACCAGCTTTGGTGTATTATCATCTTGGAACCCATGGTTTATAAAAATCAGAATAGGATCCTTAATAAATTTCTTGGTTATACCTTTTTTGCCAACTCCTCAAACAAAATTTGGTTAATCTGTAGAAAAGAATTGCATTGGAATCTCCAGGTTGATCACCCACAACTTGTCCATTTCCATTTCACTTTGAATGGTAACAAATTTGCTGATTCTTTTGTTTATGCTGGTTGTAGTAAAGCTGATAGGAGGGAGCTGTGGAATATGATTACTTCTATCAGCAAAATGGAACTCCTCAGCTGGATTGTGGGAGGGGATTTTAACTGCATTGCCTCAGCTGATGAAAAGAGAGGTGGCAGACTTCCGAACCTGAATAAAATGGCTAATTTCAATGACAGTATCGAACAAGCTGGGTTGTATGAACTTGGATTTCAGGGAAACAAATTTACCTGGAGAAGAGGTACTATCTGGGAGAGACTGGATTGTTTTTTGTCCAATGATTCCTGGCATCATTCTTTTCTGTACACCACCATCACTCACCTAAATTTTGCTGGCTCTGATCATAAACCCCTCCTCCTTACCATTTCCTCCCCCCAACCAACCTGTCCACCTCCCCATTTAGATTTCTAAATTTATGGTCTTCCCATCCAAATTTTAACAAATTCATTACTGAAAACTGGACTAGTTGTTCCAGTAACAACCCTTTTACCAATCTTCAGATCCTTCAGGTCAAACTATCCAGAGCTTTGAGGGGATGGAGCTGGGAATCCATTAGGAATGTTTTCCAAGGGGTCATTAACACTGAGGTCGAAGTTACCAGATTGGAAGCTAAGGCGCAGGAAGATGAAAATAAATACAAAGACTTTGTGGCTACACAAGAGAAACTTCTAACCTACATCAACTGGCAGGACCTTATCCTAAGGCAAAAAGCTTCTTGCATCAAATTTAAGGATGGGGACAGGAACACCAAATACTACCATGCTTGTATCAATTTTAAGAGGAAGTACAATACCATTCTATCTATTGTGACTGATCAGGAAGTGATTCTCAGGGATGCAGTAGAAATTGCACACAGTGTTGTAAACTTCTTCCAAGATCTTCTCACCCTCAAACAGTTCTCCAGCCCTCTGATTGAAAGTAGTTTGTTTGATGATGTTCAACACTACACAAATTCTCTCAAGGTCACTGATATCCCTACTCAGGAAGAAATCTGGGTGGCACTGAATTCCATAGACAACTCCAAAGCTGCAGGACCAAATGGTTACAACTCTAAATTTTATAAGACCTATGCAAAAATGATGTCAGTGCAGCAATCCATAGTTTTTTCCAAGGTATGGATCTCCCTCAGTATTTCCATGCTTCCACTATTGTTCTAGTGCCAAAAAACACTGCACCCAAAACATGGAACCATTATAGACCAATCAGTCTCACCACTGTAATCAGTAAGATTATCAGCAAAGTTATTGTTGGCAGGCTCCAGCCCCACCTCAACAGAATTATCAGCTCACCTCAGGCTGCATTTGTCCAAGGCAGAACCATCTCTGACAATGTGCTTCTTGCTCAAGAACTGCTCCTTGACCTTGATAGTCCCTGCAGGGGGGGGGGGGTAATCTTATTTATAAACTTGATGTGAAAAAAG
This sequence comes from Papilionanthe hookeriana x Papilionanthe teres, assembly GCA_022702705.1. Classification (NCBI taxonomy): domain Eukaryota; kingdom Viridiplantae; phylum Streptophyta; class Magnoliopsida; order Asparagales; family Orchidaceae; genus Papilionanthe; species Papilionanthe hookeriana x Papilionanthe teres. Next base: position 81,253,686 of record CM040431.1, read on the forward strand.
CTTATGACACATTGGATTGGAATTTCATCCTACAGGTACTACACACTAGGGGCTTTTCTATGGATTTCTGCTTAATTATCAAGAGATGGCTGAAGTTCAACCACCACTCCATTCTAATCAATGGTCAGTGTTGGGGAGGTTTTCAAGCCACTAGGGGGCTTAAACAAGGTGATCCCCTTCCCCATTCCATATTCATCTTAGTGATGGATTATTTATTCAGGCTAATTGAAATTTGGGTCTCTCCTTTCCACTATACTAGATACCATCATAAATCAAATGTAGTTATCTCTCATCTACTATATGCTGATGACATCATGATCTTTTCAAGGGCCTCCAAGAATGTTGTTAAGAAAGTTACTAACTGCCTCAACCATTTTCAGAAAGTTTCTGGCCTTCAGTTAAACATAGCAAAATGTGAATTATTGTTCCCTAAGCAAACTACTGCTGCTGTCTCTCACTGGATCCTTCAATTTACTAGCTTCTCTAAAGCCACCCTCCCTATGAAATACTTAGGGGTGCAACTCATCAAAGGGAGAGTCAAACAAACTCAGTTTGAGGAAATTATAGGGAAAGTGCACAATCAGCTATCCAACTGGACCACCTCTTATCTATCTTCTGGGGGCAGAATTACCCTTCTCAATAGCATCCTTACAACTTTCCCTAACTATGTTCTTCAAATGACCTGTATGAAGAAGAGTTCAGGAACCCAACTTGAGAGAATTTTTAATCGATTTTTATGGGCAGGCAATAGGAGGCAGATCCATTGGGTGTCTTGGCAAAAGCTGGCCAAGCCTATTGAAGCTGGAGGGCTAGGTTTCAAAGGACTTCTTTAGCTGCAGAAAGTGAATTTCTATAAACTCTGGGTACAGTTCAGACAACAAAGCTCTTTGTGGGCTATTTACATGAAAGGAAAATATTGCAAACATAGTCACCCCACTATGGCTCAACTTAAACTAGGTATTTCAAGGATTTTGAAACACATGCTTCTCAACAGAGATTTAGCTGAATCCTTATATTACTGGGAGCTGGGCAATGGCCAGGTCCAGTTCTTGCATGATAACTGGTGCCCTCCTCACATGAAACAAGCTCTCCCCATCATTGAAAAACAGTATTTATCTGTGGCTAGTAGCTGGGACAATATGCAGTGGTCTACTATTAAACTGCAGGAGTTGGTAACTGTTGATTCAGCTCAGCAAATCTCTACCCTCCCTTTTGACAGAACCAATTCAGATAAAATTTTTGGGTGTAGTGATGGTTTGCATAGCCTCACCAAACATATCTATCTAAAGATCAATGATTGGCCTCAATGCAGATGGGGCATAAAAATTTGGAATAAGTACCTCACTCCATCTATGTCTTTCTTTTCCTGGAGACTGTTCCATAATCTGCTGCCTACTGATGATATTCTAAAGCTTAAGGGCCTTATGGGGCCTTCTAAGTGTTATCTCTGCGGGACCAATGATGAATCATTACAGCATCTCTTTTTTACCTGTAGTTTCTCTCAGGAGGTGTGGCAGGGAGTCATAAATCTCTTTAACATTAACTCACTACTCCCGGAATTGTATGAGTTTAACAACTGCTAGATGTCCTGGCAAAAGACTAAAGTGGGTGATGTTCCTTTGATCATTGAATGGTTTATATGAATGCATAGAAAAAGTGTTAAGTATGAGGATAAGACCAGCAATGTCTCAACTGTTGTGGGGAACTGCCACTCCTACCTCACCAAACTAATACAGCTGAAAAAGTTCCCCACCATTCTTAACAGTCCTGTAAATGTTCTCCCCAAAAGATATAAAATCCTCACTGTCTACTGGAAAGCCCCACCTTACCCATTCATGAAAGTTAACACTGATGATTCTTCTCTGATAGGGGTGCTGGCTGTGGGGGAGTCTTCAGAAACCACAATGGCAAATGCCTTTGTTACTTTCAAACTCCTATTGTGGCACAAGATGCTCTGGAAACTGAACTTGCTGCAGCAATCAGGGCTCTACAGCTTGCTCATTCTTTCCAATGGCACTCTCTTATTGTGGAATGTGATTCAGATCTTTTATTACAATCCATGCAGAACAATCATCACCCAAATTGGCACCATGCTTATTGGATCAACAACATTAAAGCTATCTCCCAACATTCTGATATCAAGTATGAATTCATTTACAAGGAAGGAAACAGGCCGGCCAATTGGCTTGCCAGAAATGCTAACTCAACTCAGCAAATTACTGTCTCAGCTGACCCCCCTCCCCAACTGCATCTGTTTATGGAAATTGACAGGATTAAAGCTCCTTACTTCAGAATTGTTGGCATCTAGGTCTTTCTTCGTGGCCATTTTCCCCCTCCCATAGGGATTTCTGGGAGTTTTTTGCAGGTGTTGTTTTGAAGGATTTCATGTTAATAGTTCTTTAACAGAATTTTGTGGGGTCTGACTTGAGGAGTTTTGATTTTGATATGTTCAACACTGGGTGTTCAAGGGTTGGGGTTTTTATAGCTTCCAATGTATTTTGAATTTTGAAGTTTTGTGTGGAGTTGTATGGGTTGAGATATAATCTCTTTGTATTACACATTTTGATTAACATGTAGGGAGCCATGTAGCTCCTTCCTATATATATATATATATATATATATATATATATATATATATATACCAAAAGTACCTAGGGGACACCCCAGGTCAATATATTAAAATAAGGAAAGTCTTACAAGGTTCTTACAAAAGGGACACCAAGGGAATCACCATGTAACAAAAAAACTAGTGCTTAAGGGGGAGAATTAGACACCACAACGTTCTCAGTATTCCTGCCAAGTCTAGCATGCCAGTTAGCAGGTCTATTGCCCTCCCTGGGGATATGAGTGTTGTTGATAAGAACTGATTTAGAGAGCCCCTTGATCTTATGAACCCACTCCATAATTTCCCAGGAGTGAGAGAGACCATTTAAAATCTGCACCACCTGAGTTGAATCAGATTCAATTATAACCTTGTGGAGATGCAAGCTGACAGCAGCCTTCACGGCCCAAAAGACAGCCACCAACTCAGCTTCCAAAGGAGAGGAGGCCAAGGTTGGGGAAGAAAAGAATAAAATGCAATTGCCCAAGTGATTTCTGATAAGCCCACCAAAGCCAGCATCCTTGTTAGCAGCACTGCCATCAATGTTGATCTTATACCATCCAGCCGGGGGGGGGCACCAGTAGACCAAGGAAACAAGAGGTTTACAGATTAAGCTGAAAGGGGGAGACAGCAAATTCCTGCAAATATTAGGGAACTTTTGATATCTGATAATTTTCTGCAGGTAAGCCAAGCAGTTGTTAGAGATTTGGGCCTTCAAACAACATTTCTATGCATCCAAACAAACCAGGCCATACAGCAAGGTATAGCATGGAGGCCAATATTGTTCCAATCCCCCCAGGAATCCTTGAAGGTAAGCCAACTAACAAGAACAGTGTCAGTGGAGATGTGAGAAATGAATATAGACCAAATATTTTGTATCCATTTACAGTTGAAAAAAAGGTGGTGAGCAGTTTCCTCCTCTTGACAACAAAAAGAACACCTAGAAGGTCCTCTCGGCCCTTTTAATTTAAGGAGATCATCTGTTGGAATGATGTTACGCCAAATTTTCTAGCAAAAAAAAGACATAGAAGGAGTGAGAAATTCACACCAAATAGCTTTGCCCCATTTCAGGTCTTGAATTTGATATGTGGATTGCATGATGAGAGCTGATAATTTCTGTGAAGGTTTTTGTTTAGTGATCAATCTATCCTTATTTGAATTGTTCATGCTGGTCTTTAGAACCATCTCCACCTGGTTAGCTGACAGTAAGGAATTCAGGAGTTGAATGTTCCAGTTGGTATCAGTCCAGCATTCCTTAACTTGAAGGTTAGAGTTGTAATTAGATGAGAGGGGAACTAATCTTTCTCCATTATAGGTCCAGCGATCAAACGGAAATTGATCTGACCATCCCCCAACTCCAACCATAACAGTTTTTCTGCTTGGTTTCTGCAATTAAGAAGGTTGGACCATAATTTAGAATCACTCAACTTCTTAGCCACCAAAAGTGGATGAGAATCTTTGCAATATTTACCCCACATGAACCTAGCCCATAAAGATTCTTGAGCCCTGAATCTAATCCAGAGCTTACAAAGGTTGATATGTCTAAGCTGTTGAAAAGATTTAACCCCCAAGCCACCAGCAAAAGTGGGTTTACACATCTTCCACCAGCTCAACTAGTGAATTTGATTTCTCTGGCCCGCCCATAGGAATTTGTTCAGGATTCTGCTTAACTTAAGCAGAGTGGCCTTCTTCATATCAGACATCTGCAGAATATAAGCTGGGAAAGAATTAAGAATACTTTTCACTAAGGTAAATCTCCCACCATTGGACAGAAAAGAGGAAGTCCAACAGTTGATTTGGGACATGGTTTTGTCCACCACTTCAGCAAATTGTGTTTGTTTTACCCTACCTTTAAGTAATTGTACTCCCAAATAGTTGAAAGGAAGAGAAGCAGTACCAAAGCCAGTTTGCTGATAATTTTGGAGATGACAGTAGTAAGGCTAATGGGTCTATAGTCTTCCTAAGTAGCCCTAGAATTGGATTTGGTGATAAGAGCAATGGTGGAAGCAGTAAAGTACCTGGGAGGGTCTTTCCCATTGAAAAAACTTTGTACAGCCCTGCAGACATCAGGACCAACAATATGCCAAGATTTCTTATAGAATTCAGTGGTATAACCATCAGGGCCAGCAGCCTTGTTACCCCCAATGGAGTCCAAAGCCCTCTTGATTTCATCAGTAGAAGGAGTCATGGTCAGGTCCAAACCAGAAGCCTGGTGCCCGTGCTCATCAAAAAACTCTTTTTTGATTTGAATATGCCTGATAGGGCCCTTGGAATACAGAAGTTGGAAATACTTAACTACTTCCTGAGAAATCTCCTCAGAATTAAGCACCTTTAATCCACTGGCATTTTTAATAGATATGATCATGTTACATTTCCTTCTGTAATTTATACAAGCATGAAAATACTTAGAATTTCTGTCCCCTTCAATGAATTTAGTACCAGCTAATTTCTGCTTCAAGAATGCTTCATAGTACCAGGTATTAGATAGCAGATCTTCATTGGCCATGGCAAGTTCCTGTTCTGAAATCAAACCTTTCAGAAACTGCTCCTCTTTCATTTTAGTGTTATGCTCAGCTTTATTAAATTTATCCATCACATTAGCAAAGTACTCCTAATTCCAACTCTTGAGATGAGAACCCAGCTTCTTTTGAAGATTCCAAAGATTGAGCTAAGGGTCAAGGTGGGGACAACTATGCCAAGCCTTAGAGACCTGATTACAGAAATCAGGGTGTAAAAGCCACATTATCTAAAACCTAAAGGGTGAGACCTTGGGGGGCTGAGAGTTGGCTATGGAGATCAGCAAAGGTCTGTGATCAGACCCAGACATGGCAAGATGAGAGACGGTAGTATAGAGATATGTCTGCAGCCAACCATTGTTGGCAAGAAACCTGTCAAGTTTTTCCCAGAGAGAGCCCCTTCTCCATGTGAACATAGGTCCAAAGAATCCCAGGTCGAATAAATTAGCATCTTGGATAGCATCAGAAAAGTTCTTCATAGGTTTGGCAAGAGGGGTCTCCCTCCTCTTTTTTCAGATGGGGACAGCAGGCAGTTGAAATCCCGCCCCCCCCACAATCCATGGGGAAGGAAGTTTCTGTCCCAAAGCAATAATTTGATTCCATAGTTGGTTTTGTAAAATGGCTGAGCAACTGGCATAGATAAAAGTAGCAAAACCAGTTTTATCATCAATATAGAAATGTAAATGAATAAATATCAAAATGCGATACTTGATTTCTTTCCTCATCAAAAGCCAAATTTTGTTATTGGAATTGCAATGGAAATGAAATTGAGAACTTAATAGAGATTTTCTGAGGGTCTTTAGAAACTAGAGGCTCAAAGAGCAATACACCAAATTTTATGTTTTTTCACCAAGAACTTCAGTCTGTGAAGAGAGGCAGGGTGAGCTATCCCTCTCACATTCCAACAAAGGAAGTTAATCATTAGAATGAGCAAGCCCTTTCCCCCTAGTCTTAGGGAGAGGAAACTGGCATAAAGTATCTGAAAAAGGTCCCATGAGAAGTTGCTGATCATCCATAAGGTTCTTTAGCTCAGAGAATCCTTTCTTTTTCTTCTTAGATTTCTGTATACTTCAACCATCTACCATCTCTTTCTTCAAATTTGGATCCAGGGCAACCAACCCAGGAGAAGTCACTGGGTAGTCATTGACAGCAGCTACCATGACACTAGGAGTATCAAAAGCAGCAAGTTGGGTGGTAAGGGTATCTGAAATCTCCAAAGGAACAAGAGGAGCAGTCTGGGTAGCAAGTTGGGGAATAACAGTGGGGGAGGTTAAAGGTGATAAGGGAGGCTGGGGGTAGGGACAAGGGGGAGAGGTGGGGGAGGGGGATGTCAAGAGGGGTAAAGGAGGGAGGTTGGGGTGGAATCAAGACAGGTTGGGGAGGTTCAGAGACCCCAAAGGAAGGGTTGGGAGGTCTTCTAGAAGGTGGGTGCAATCTATAACACCTATTGATGGTATGACCAAACATCCTGCAATGAGTGCAGTAATAAGGAGTTTGTTCCATAACAACTTCCTGCCAGTAAGCTTCTTGGTCTGAACCAATCCATAACCTTTTAATAGGTGGAAGAGTAACATCTCTTTCCACCTGAACTCTTGCAGCTGCAGGTCTTGCCTTGTTTTTGGTAGGAGCATCCACTTTAAGAGGAGTGCCCAAAGCTTTCGCAATGTTGAAGATGGCATTTTGATTGAAGAATCTAATTGGTAATTCAGGGAATTTGAACCAGATTGGGACAACAGGAGGCTCCTTCCTAGGGTCAAAATCTAGGGTCCATTTCAATAACTTCATCTCAGACCCAGAAATAGAAATTGATTGTTTAGCAAATAACCTTGCATAGTCCTCTTTAGTAGATAATTGGATCAGTAGGTGACGGCCAACCAACAATCCAATCTGCCAATCTCCCAGGAAATTAAAAGATTGAAAGTAAGCTCTAACCGATTTCATCTTGGGATGCCCCATAGAAAATTTCCCAGCAAGCGTAAATTTAACCTCCTCATTTAGTTGTGATAATTCATTATCAGTAAAGAAAACAGTCGTTCGCCATCTTTGCACCCAGTGGGATGAACAAAGGGGCAAGGAGTCCTGCCAGCTGCTGCTTCATAAAGGAATCGAGGGAACACCAAAGTGTAAGCGGAGTTAACTTTGGAGGAACTGCTACCAACAACACCTACATAAGTGGCTTTTGACCATTGAATATTGGTTTCCAAATCAATGGGGTGAGCCATTAGAACCACCAAAGCCGGGGAAGTCCCAAACCCCCCCTCCCCCAATGTAACAGTAACATTTAAAACCAAAGAGCCCGGGAAGGACCAAAAACTCAAAAGAGAGGTGGAGAGTAACCACCACCAGAAAACTACGACCCAGGAGCACCACCACCTACCAGAGAACCCGCCGGAATAGTAGCTGCCGCCAGGGTTCATGCTTGGAACCCTAGCAGAGCAAGGAAGAACACAGCCGCCATTTTATATATATATATATATACATATATATATATATATATATATATATATGTATATATATGTATATATATGTATATATATATGTATATATATGTATATATATATGTATATATATGTATATATATATGTATATTTTTTTTTTTTTTAAAAAAGGAGCAACACAGAGGGCTCCCTACATGTTACTAATAAAAGGAGAGTACAAAATCATTGATGGAAATGCTCCCAACTAACAAAAAACCTAATGGAGGCCATTCCCTAAAGACCACGATAAAACAATAAAACTAAAAGCTTGGGTGAGTGAAAATATATGTATACATATGTAAATATGTATAATTATAAAGTAAGTTAATAAAAGTGGTTTGGTACAAAAAACCCCACGGCACCCAAGAAATTCCATCAGAACACGGGGGTGTCTCCAATCCGATATGTGGGAGCTGAAGCTTATCTCCATTAATTAAAATTTTAAGATCAAAAGGGGGTTGCGGCAACTAAAACCTGCTGGGATCTGGCCCCCCTAACTGCTAACCAATGGGCCACTTTGTTACCCTCCCTAGGAATTGAAGAAGAGGTAAAATGGGTGGGTTTAGCTTGATTAATTTGTTTTCTCCAATAGTCTTGCATCCAGGTTGTAGACCGCTTTCGTCGAAGAATGTTAAGTAGAACGAGTGGAATCAACTTCTAGCCAAATATTCGACCGGTTAGCAATTTTGGCAATATGCATAGCATACTCCACGAGCAATAAATTCAGTCTCCAATGCATCTCTAGCTTTCACAGGTGCATAGAAGAAAAGTAGGCGATTACCATAAGAGTTTCGAAAATTCCTCCCACTCCCGCATTATCCTTAAAGAAACTGCCATCGGTATTAATTTTGATGGTTGGGGGGGAAGCCATCTAACCAGCTTAACTTTTTTTCCAACATTAGGTAGGAGCTCAGTGTGCAACAGATTGATGAAACCCTTGTGTTTAATGATTTTGTGTAGATATGTTTTACAGTTATTGGCTACTTTATCCACAGTAGCAGCTATCCCATCAAATTTGGCACTGTTTCTGGCCATCCACAGAAACCACATCACAATGCAGTGTAGATATATGTATATATATGTATATATATGTATATATATATATATATATATATATATATATATATATATATATATATATATATATATATATATATATATATATATATATATATATATATAATGGATATATATAGATGAAAACCATGGGAGTGGCGGTTGGAATTGCTCTGCTAGGGTTTCGATGGAGCTAGTGGACGAGTTGGCGGTTGTCTTTGTTCAAGGTGGTGGAAGGTGGTCGGAAGATAGCAGGAAGTCTCCTTTTTCTTTTTGGTTCTTTGTTTGGATTGGGGGAGTGTTTTCTCCTTTCCCGGGCTCTTTCTAGTTCAAATTTTATTGAGTTACTTGTTACATTGAGGAATGGCCCGGGACCTCACTCGAGCCGATCCTCACTTCATTGGAAGGGGCACTTTTGTTGAAGTCATTTTGAGGAAAGAAGGTGGCACTACCCTTGGTGATAAATTAGTGTTCCCACAATTGTTTCATGATGCCATGGAGGGGAAAGCCGAGTGCGAATTCATCGGGAAATGCACAAGGAAGGCGGGAAAAGCGGCACTAATCTTCACCGAGGAGGAACTTCAAAACCGTCCGAACCATACGAGTTCACATTGGTTGGGAAGTTCCAATTTGGACATCCCGAAGCTTGATGTTTTAAGGAAAGCGAGTTGATGATTTTAAAGCGGTGGGCAGATTTGGAAAATAGGGGTTTTTGACGACGGACATATAATGTTGCGACTAGCTTTGGAGGAGGATTATGCCCAAATTTTCTCTAAAAAAGTGATTATGATAGATGGGAAACCAATGAAGTTACTAAAGTGGACATTAGATTTTGATCCTACTAAAGAACCACCTATTGTTCCTTCTTGGTTCGACCTCCCCAATTTAAAACTCCCCTTGATAATCATAGAATCATTTATGATATTGCTGATTCCATGGGGAGACCACTCAAGCTTGACATCCCATCAGCTAATGCTACAAGGATCTCTAATGCCAGATTTCTAGTAGAAAGGGATATCACTCAACCCTATATTGATGGGGTTTGGTTGGGGACTGCCAATAATGGGTACTGGCGGCCCATTGTTATGGAATATCGACGATGTATTGCAAACACTGCCACCTATTTGGACATACCATGGAACAATGCTTTAAACTACACCCTGAATTAAGACCTTATAATGTGAACAATTCTGCTAAGAAGAAGGAGCTCGACACTTTACCTCCAGGTTATTCCATCGGTTCCTGTCCTCGGTGGCCGGGAATCGAACTCACGAACACATTGAGGTCATGGCTCCCAATACTGATGGGCAACCTCCTCAACTTCAAACTGATCTAGTTTTGCTATTAGACAGTACACTGACCCCCCAATAGAACTCAGAAATCCTGATAATAACCCCAACATGGTGGAAACGGACTCTGCTACGAGATGTCCTATAAGCTACGAAGCGGGTGCCACATTTATCTCCCCTACTTGAACACATTCTTGGGGCAGCGGCTCTAGCTTGTTCTTGAAAATCTTGCCACAACGGCGAAGGGTTTTGGTCTCGACGGAAGAGTAGGAGAAGGAGAAAAGACATTATGGAGCTACGGGATCTATCTAAATCAAACATTATAGGTTTGGATACTTCGGTATCACCCCCTAGGATCACTAGGGGTCGGTAAGGCTATCCACCATGATTAATCTACTTTGTTGGAATGTTAGGGGTATTGCTAGTCCTAACACCCTTAACGAAATTTTGCACTTGAATAGGACTCATAAACTTTGGATTATAGCATTACTTGAACCAATGGTGCATACCAATATATCTAAAGTCACTAAAAAAATTCCTGGATTTCACTTCCACTCTAACTGTAATAACAAAATATGGGTATTTACCAGAAAGGAGTTGAACTGTACCATCAAATTTGATAATTATCAATTTTTGCACTTACATTTTGGTTTGGATCAGTTTCAAGATAGTGCCACTTTCATTTATGCTGGATGTAATCAATTGGATAGGGAATTGCTTTGGACAGAATTGTGCCAGATCAGTCTCAACAACCCTTCCAATTGGATTGTGTGTGGGAACTTTAACTGCATTAAAGAACCAAGTGAAAAGAAAGGGGGAAGAACACCTGATTTAAACTCCATGTTGCAATTTTCTCAAAATATTACTCAAGCTGGGCTATTTGATATTGGATACATTGGTTCCCCTTTCACATGGCAAAGAGGTAAATCGTTTGAGAGACTGGATAGAGTATTAACCAATGATGCTTGGCTGCAAATGTTTCCAATCACACAGGTACAACATTTACATAGAACTACCTCAGATCACTCACCACTATTGATTCAGATCTCTTACAGTTCTTATAAGGGTTGTTCACAGTTCAGGTTCCTAAATGTATGGTGTACTCATAACAATTTCCTAGCTTGTGGTGAAAAGAGCCCTGGGTTTTACCTGATTATCTTATTTGTAACCCCCTTGTGAAATTATGGAGACTGCATAAGAATGTAGCATATCAATTAAGAATGTGGAACAAACAGCAATTTGGTGATGTTTTCCAAAAGGTCAAAGATGCTGAAGCTAAAGTACTGTTAATGGAAGCTATTAATGATTCTGGAGGGAACCAGGCACAGGATTTATGGTCTGCCCAGTCACAATACTTACAAGCGTTGGAAAGGGAGGAACTTTTCCTCCAACAAAAAGCTGCTGTTGATAAATTTCTCTATGGGGATAGGAATTCTAAGTACTTCCATGCAATCATTAAACATAGAAGGAAACTCAATGCTATACTTAAAATCAGGGATGATGCTGGTAATTGGATCACTGATCAAACCAAGATTTCCCAAAGTGCTGTCCAGTATTTTCAGAATTTGTTTACTGCTTCTCCAATATCATCTGCTTCCTTTGTTGCTGATATTTTTTCTGATAACTCTGACTATGTGCAGCAACTTAACTTAACCTTTCTACCAGATGAACAGGAAATATTGCAGGCTCTAAAAAGTATTGATGGTAACAGGACTGCTGGCCCGGATGGTTTCACATCCACATTCTATATTAAGGCTTGGGAAGTTGTGGGAGCTGATCTTGTTCAAGCTGTACAATCCTTCTTCTTAGGGACTGAACTTCCTAAATTTTTTGCTGCTGCAAGTATTGTACTTATCCCTAAAGAGAACCAAAAATCTCATTGGACTGATTTCAGACCTATAAGTCTCACTACTACCTTCTCTAAGATCATTAGCAAGATTCTTGTGGGGAGACTACAACCACACCTTAATCATTTGATTAGCTCTAACCAATCTACTTTTGTGCAGGGTAGAACCATAACTGATAACTGTTTGTTGGCTCAAGAATTATTACTGGACCTTGACAAAAGATGTAGAGGGCATAATTTAATTCTCAAGTTGGATCTTAAGAAAGCTTATGATACTCTCGATTTGGCAGTTCATTGATCTTGTGCTTAAGGCACAAGGGTATCACCCATCCTTCTGTGCTTTAATCCAGATATGGCTTTCTAATGCTTACTATAGTGTTCTAGTTAATGGTAGCAGCTGTGGATTCTTCAAAGCTGGTAGGGGTCTGAAGCAAGGAGACCCACTCTCTCCTACCATATTCATATTAGCCTTTGATTATTTTTCCAGACTTTTGAATGCTGCACATAATCACTATCCTTACCTCCATTATAAGCATGGCTCTTCTCAGCTCATCGGCCATTTGGCCTATGCCGATGATGTTATCATTTTCACTAATGGCAGCAAGCTTCGTCTGTAAGAAAGACTTTACAATTAACAGATCATTTGGCTATGGTTGCAGGCCTTGAACTAAATCAAAAGAAATGTCAATTTCTAGCTGGAAAAGGTTTTAATTTTCAGCAGTGGATGAAAGAGTTCACTGGATTTACTACTGCAGACCTCCCTCTAAGATATTTAGGGGTACAGCTTACCAAAGGTAGAAGGAAACAGTCCCAATATGATGAAGTGGTTAGAAAGATAACAACAGCTATAAATTGTTGGACCACTGTTTTTCTATCAAATGGTGGTAGAGTTGCTCTACTGAAGAGTATCCTCTCAACTTTCCCCCTTTATCATTTGCAAATGGTTAGAATGAAGAAGAGCACTCAGAAATTGATTGAAACTATGTTTAACAAATTCTTGTGGGAAGGTCAAACAAAACAGTACCATTGGGCAGTATGGAACAAAGTGTGCAAACCACTCAAAGCTGGTGGGTTAGGTATGAAAAGCTTCCAACAGATGAGCTATTTGTTTTATTGCAAGCGATGGATCAAATTTAGAAGACAAGATACAATGTGGGCTAAATTTCGAATGATAAGTATTGCTGGAAGTTACATTCTAACTCTGTAAGGCCAAAACAAGGGGATTCCAAGCATTGGAAATATCTGCTGAAAGTTAGAGAATTGGCTAATCAATTTTTCTGTTGGGAGGTTGGCAAGGGAACTGTTAATTTCTACCATGATAAATGGCTTGGAGAAGGAACTTTAAAGTACACTGCTGAGATTAATCACCAACTCACTGTTTCTGATTTTTGGGTGGAGGATCAATGGAATGTCAACATGCTAAGGGAGATTCCAGTCGAGGACAGTGTTCAACAAATTCTACAAATCCCAATTAAATCCGATAAACTCGATAGACTTCTATCGAAAAAGTCGAATCGAAATCATTAAATAGCATGATACATAACACAATATGTTCTTGGCTCGACACTACTTGGGGAGACAAAATCCGGAATAGGCTCTTATCTCCCTCAATGTCTTTCTTCTCGCTGGAGATCGTTCCATAATTATCTCGCAGTGGATGATTTATCGAAACTTAAAGGCTTAAGATCCGCATCCGGATGCTTGGTTATGTCACTTCCAAGAGGAATCCATTTCTCATCTTTTTTCCAAGGTGTTTTGTCACTAAACGGGTTTGGAATATAATATTACAGACATTTCAAGTTGAAGCATCTCAACTATAATTGGTCTCATTTGGGGGCTTGTCTGGGATGAGCTGGAAGAAGGAAACATGGTTCCATATACCCTTAGTAATCTGCTTGGTTTGTATGGATGGCAAGAAATCTTGCTAAATATGAAGACAAAACCTGTACCATTCATCGATTGTGGCAAATTGCTGCAGTTTCCTATGCAAACACTCACTCGCTGGACTCATCTCCAAGGAAAAGCCTGTTTTGCTGAAATGGTCTCTTCCCCTCCACCATGGGTTAAAATTAATATTGATGGCAGTTATACACCTTCTGCCGCAGGAATTGGAGCTATTTGCGAAATTCATTGGGACGGACTTTATGGTTCTTTCATGCACCTACTATCTCCACATCGGCCATTGAATCGGAGCCGCAAGCCGCACATTGGGCTTTGCTTATCGCCAAGGCTTTAAATTATCAATTTGTATGGATTGAATCCGACTCACAATGACTAGTTAACATCCCGCAAGGTTTATCTCCCCTCCCCGGAATTTGGTTTATCTTCACGTAACTTTGATCTCCACTTTTGGCTCCTCAATCTTAAATGGACACATATCTACGAGAGGGCAATCAACTGACCAACCGGTTGGCAAAACATGCTAATACTTCCCAAACTATAGCTTTTTCTACTACTTTTGTTGAGCAATTAAGGCATTTACTTTTTGGGGACTTGACTGATATTCCATATATCGATGTATGTAATTTTGGATTGAATGAATTTTTTGCTTTTTGCTAATATATATATATATATATATATATATATATATATATATATATTTTTTCGTAAAAAGGAAATTTTCATTTAAATAAAAGAGTTACATACATCTAATGTAGGGGAGATCATTGAGATCACCAAAAAGTAAAGGCTTAAGAGGCCCAAAAGGTGTGGCGTAAAAGAAATAAGTACTAGTGGATGTAGCATATTTTGCCAACCAATTAGCTGGTTGGTTACCTTCCCTATATATATGAGACCATTTTAAAGTGAAATTGCTGGAGATATAGAGAATTTTTCTGAACAAGTAAACCAAATGCCAGGGAGGAGATGAAAGACCTTGTGAAATGTTAACTAAAGACTTTGAATCAGATTCAATCCAGATAGACTTGTAATTAAGTGCTTTAGCAGTTAGCAATGCCCAATAAGCAGCTTGCATCTCAGAATCCAAAGCTGAAACAGAAATAATGGGTATCTTGAAGCACCACAAAAATTGACCCAGAGAATTCCTACACACAGCTCCAATGCCAGCAGATGAAGGGGTATAGCTACCATCAATATTGATTTTTATCCATGGCCAGGGAGGAGGGGACCATTTCAGCAAAACAGGTTTGTTTTTAGGTGGGACTTCTAGCATTGAGTGTTTACTAAGGAAACTACAACAGTTAGCCACAATTTGATTGGTAGAATAAAATTTGCCATCAAACTTAGCTCTATTCCTTGCCATCCATATGAACCAAAAGATAACCATAGGAACATGAAACCATTTTTCATTTTTCCAAATTCTCCCAAGCAAGCCTCCACGTAAACCCAATTATATTTGAGATGTGATAAATTGAGATGCATTAGTACGAGCCTTCCATACCCGATTAGTAACTTCACAGCTTAAGAAAAGGTGGGAGACAGACTTCTTCATGAGATTGGCATAACTCAAGCATCTAGAAGCAGTTCTTAACCCTTTTAGCTTCGAATGCCATCTAATGGGAGGTATTTATGAAATAGTCGCCAGCAGAAAATAGGACATAGATGGAGATAGCATTCTTGTCCAAATTTTCTCCCCCCAACTAGTGTCAGGCCATTGATTAAAGGAGCTGTAGATCATCTTGTTTAAGGATTGATTGGTAGATTGTTTCAAAACAATCCTATCTGGCTTGGTTGAATCAAGTGGTATAAGAAGTATCTGCTGCACACTCTCCTCATCCAGCATCTCTCTAAGTAAGTTGGTATTCCATTGGTCTTCAATCCGCACTCGAGATCGTTAGTTGTGTATTAAAAGCAACAGGAAGGTTAAAGGGTTATCCATAGTCCAGCTTATCATAGTAGAAATTAATTTTCCCCTTGCCAACTTCCCAGCAAAAAAACTGATTGGCAGTGTCTCTAATTTTCAGCAATTGTTTCCAATGTTTAGAATCCCCTAATTTGGGCAAGACAGCATTTGGATGGGACTTCCCACAGTACTTATTCTTTAAGTAAATAGCCCACATAGTGTCTTGTTTACTAAACTTGATCCACTGTTTACAATAAAACAGTTGGCTCATTTGTTGAAAGCATTTGAATCCCGCACCACCAACCTTCGATAGGTTTGCAAACTTTATTCCACACAGATCCAATGGGGTTGCTTGGATTGGCCCTCCCAAAGGAATTTGTTGAAAAGTGTTTCAATCATTTTCCGTGTACTTCTCTTCATCCTTATCATTTCGCAAATTATAGAGAGGGAAGGTTGCAAGAATACTCTTCAGAGAAGGTTAACCTACCCCCATTAGACAAGAATGTATTAGTCCAACAATTTAAAGTTGAAGTAATTTTCTCGGACCACTCCATCATATTGGGACCGTTTTCTCCTTCCTTTCATTAATCGCATACCTAGGTACTTCGGAGGAAGATCAGCCATAGAGAAGCCGCTTACCTCCTTCATCCACTCGTAAATGTTTAAAGCCTTTACCGCATAAGAATTGACATTTCTTGTGATTAAGCTCCAGTCTCAACTACCATAGCTAAATGGTTAGTTAATTGCAAGGTTTTCCTTATAACTTCGTTTACACCAATCGGTGAAGATGATAATGTCATCAGCATAGGCCAAATGACCGATGCATCGAGATGATCCATGTTTAAAGTTGAGATAAGGGTAATGGAGGTGTGCAGCATTTAGAATTTTGGAGAAATAGTCAAATGCTAAAATGAATATAGTAGGGAAAGTGGATCACCTCGCTTTAATCCCCTACCAGCTTGAAAAACCACAACTCGCTACCATCGACAAGAATACTATAATAAGCATTAGCTAGCCATCTCTCGTATTAAATGGCGTAAAGAAGGATCGAAGCCTTGAGCTTTAAGGACTAAATCAATAAAGTGCCAGCTGATAGTATCATAAGCTTTTTTGAGATCCAGTTTTAAGATTAAATTCTGTCCCCTACACCTTTTATCAAGATCAAGTAATATCTCCTGTGCAAGCAAGCAATTGTCAACAATAGATCTACCTTGTACAAATGCAGATTGGTTAGGGCTGATTATATGATTAAGATGTGGTTGTAATCTTCCAACAATAATCTTGCTGATTAGTTTAGAGAGTGTGGAGGTTAGGCTGATAGGTCTGAAATCAGCCCAGCTGGTTTTATGATTATCCTTGGGGATCAAGCACAATACTAGAAGCAAGCAAAGTATTTAGGTAAATCAGTTCCTAAGAAGTAAGATTGAACAGCCTTAATGATGTCTTGGCCCACAATATCCCATGCTTTGAGGTAAAAATTAGAGGTGAAGCCGTCAGGACCAGCAGTCCTATTTCCATCAATGTTCTTTAAGGCATTCAGAATTTCCTTGGCATCGTGAATGAAAGTCAGATTAAGCTGATTGACATAGTTATAGTTTTCAGAAAACACTTCTTCAATAAGACACTGGGAAGGGTTAGGTTGTGAAGCAAATAGTTGCTGAAAGTGCTGAAGAGCACTATTTGAGATAAGAGTGGGGTCTGTAACCCAATTTCCTGTTGAATCCTTAATTTTGAGAATGGCATTTATTTTCCTCCTGTGTTTGATCATAGCATGGAAATACTTGGTGTTTCTGTCCCCAAAAAGATACCTTGTGGTAGCGACTTTTTGTCGCGGAAATTTTCTTCTCTATCTAAAGCTTGTGCAAGTCGAGAATGAGCAATCAACAAATCCCGCTCCCGAATCTCTCCCAAATCTCGTTGAGCTTCCAATAGTTGGACGTTTATTTCAAGATCCCCGACTTGTTGGAACACATTTCCAAATGTGTGTTTATTCCAGTACTCGAAATGAAAAGCCAGATTCTTATGAAGTCTCCAAAGTCTAATAAGTGGATTACTGTTATGACAATCAGGGATCTTCCAAGAGCTCTTGACTTCTTCAAGAAAGTTGGGATGATCACACCAAATGTTAAGGAATCTGAAGGGGGAGTGTCCTTTATAAGGGCTGAAGGAGATCTGAATCAATAAAGGGGAATGATCAGAAGTAGATCTATTCAGATGAAGAACTTGAGTGATAGGAAAAATGCTCAGCCAGGAATCATTTGCAAGAACTCTATCCAGCCTCTCCATGAGTTTGCCTCTCTGCCAAGTGAAGGGGGATCCAATGAATCCCAAATCAAAAAGCCCAGCAGTGGTTATATTGTGAGAGAACTGCATCATAGTTTGGAGATCTGGGGTTCTGCCTCCCTTTTTTTCACTAGGGTCCCTAATACAATTAAAGTCCCCACCCACTATCCGAGCTAGAGGGATTAGAAGAACCGATGCCGCAAATTTCAGCCCAAAGATTAGATCTCGTCGCTGGAAGAACAGCCAGCATAAACAAAAGTTGCACAGCCATGGAATTCATCTAACCCAAATTGAATGTGTAACAATTGATAGTTATCAATAAGAGTAGTGCAATGCAATTCTTTTCTGGTAAAAACCCAAATCTTATTATTACAGTTTGATTGGAAGTGAAAACCAGGAAATCTTTTTGTAATTTTAGTAATATTAGTGTGAACCATTGGTTCTAAAAGAGCAAAGATCCAAAGTTTATAAGTCCTGTTCAAATGTAGCGACTGTCGAGGGTGCCGGGACTCGCAACACCCCTAACATTCCAGCAGAGAAGATTAATCATGATGGAGTGCCTTACCAGCCCTAGTAAGCCTGGGGGAGTGGTCGAAGACCGGTCCATACCAATGATGTTATCTTGTGATAAATTTTGTAGTTCCATAAGATCTTTCCTCCTTCTCCTACTCTTTTGCAGAGACCATGCTCCTTCTGCTTCAGTAATCAATCCAGAAAGTATAATTTGGGCTGACTCACCTGATATAGGTTATGATGGGGGAACTAATACAGCATTTGTTGTAGGCTCTGTTGGAGTAACAAAGGTACCACCTGCAGCTGAACTGTCAGGTACTGCCTGGACAAAAGTAGGAGGGGGTTCTTCAGCATTAATCTGGTGTGAAGGACTTGTATCAGGGGGGTCTCTTATTTCAATAACTTGATCAGCATATCTCCCAGCAGCTGACAGGTCAAAACCACTAGCAGTCCCCTCCTTCCCAAGTTCTGGCACTGCTGTAGGTTCAACCTGAGCAAGATTTAAAGAAATGACTGGAGTGTTGTGATTGTGCTCTACTTGAGTAGTGAAAGTGTTCTCCTTCTTTTTTGTGTCTTTCTTCTCCACATTACATGGTCTGAGTTCAGGATGAAGTTTGAAGCACTGCTCCATTGTATGACCAAAAAGATGATAGTTTTTGCAATACAAAGGTTGGTATTCCATTACAATGGGTTGCCAGTACCCATTGTTAGCTGTACCAAGCCAAACCCCATCAATGTATGGTTGAGTTATATCCCTTTCCACTAAAAATCTTGCATTTGAAATTCTAGTAGCATTTGCTGATGGTATATCAAGTTTTAATGGTCTGCCCATTGAGTCAGCTATATCATAGATGATCCTATGATTATTGAAAGGAAGTTTCAGGTTAGGTAAACTGAACCAAACAGGGACAATTGGAGGTTCTTTTGTTGGATCAAAATCTAGTGTCCATTTCAGCAGTTTCATAGGCTTCCCATCTATCATGATGACCTTTTTAGAGAAAATCTGAGCATAGTCCTCCTCCAATGCTAACTGCAACATAATATGGCGACTGTCAAAGACTCCAATCTTCCAGCTGCCCACCAGTTTAAAGTCATCAACAGCTTTTCTAAGGATGTCTAGTTTGGGATGTCCAAACTGAAACTTTCCCACCAGTGTGAATCTGTATGGTTCAGATAACTTTGCCATCTCTTCCTCAGTAAAAATAAGAGCAAGCTTGCCTGCCTTTTTGGTACATTTCCGAATGAATTCACATTCTACCTTGCCCTCCATTGCATCATGAAATAGCTGGGGAAATACTAACTTGTCTCCAATGGTGGTGCCTCCTTCTTTTCTCACAATCACTTCAGTAAACGTGCCCCTTCCAACAAAATTAGGATCAGCACTAGTAAGTGCTGTGGCCATCACCAATGAAACAGTAACTCACATGAAAATTCAAATAAAAAATCGCCCGGGAAGGGAGAAAACTTAGTTCCCTTTCAAAACCAGAGAAAGACCACAAAGAGGAAGCCTTCTTCTTGCTCCCAGCTAACTTCCTCCTCTCTAGAAAAGCAGCGCCGCCACCACCACTGTTACTTAGCTCCATTGAAACCCTAGCAGAGCTCCTACAGCCGCCACCTCCATCTTTTTTTATATATTATATATATATATATATATTTTATATATATATATATATATATATAATGGCGGCTGACTCCTTTGCTCTGCTAGGGTTTGGCTGGTGATGGCTTCCCTGGGTGGCGGCTGGGCACTTTGGCTGATTCTCCTAGGCTGGGGGTGCTGTTTGGTTTTCTTGTTTGCCTTCTCTGGTGGTGGTAGGTGGCTGTTAAGGCTTTTTCAAGGGGTTTTGATCTTTCCCGGGCAAAGTTTTTGAATTATTACTGTTCCATTGGTTGGGTTCAGCTGCTTACTGTCTTTTCCTCCCAGTATCTTCTTCCTCTTTTGTGTTCTCTGATGTTAATTTAGCTCTGGCAATCTGCTATCATGGTTGGGATTAACATCTCCACCTCTTATGCTTATGCACTTAGTAAAGGCCTGCCTCCTACTAAAGCTGCAGATAAATTACTCTTCCCCCAAAATTTACATGATGCAGCTGCTGGGAAATCTGATTGCCCTTTCATTAGACCTCTTGGCTCTAAGGAGGGCAGACCAGCCATTATTTTCACTACTAAGGAAATGGAATCTCTTGCTGAAGCAATTAAGTTCTCCATTGTGGGTCAATTCCAATATGGCCACCCTAAGATGGAATTAGTCAGGAATTGTTTTGAGCAGATCCCCTTTGTGGGTCAATGGAAACTTGGAGTAATGGATGGAAGACATCTCCTTATCAGATTATCCAGGGAAGAAGACTATGCAAGATTAATTGGAATGCAGATTATGCAAATAGCTAACACCCAGATGAAATTCATCAAATGGTACCCTGGTTTTGATCCAGCAAAAGAACCTCCACTTAAACCTATGTGGTTCAAATTTCCTAATCTACCTATTGAACTTTTCAAACTAATGCTCTATTTCAGATTAGTAGAGCATTAGGTACTCCCCTAAAAGTTGACCCCTCCACTTCTGACTTGGGGAACATTCATGGAGCTAGAGTGCTGATTGAGAGAGATGTCTCTCTCCCAGAGTTAGATAAATTGTGGATTACCATCTCAGACAGTGGTGAGGGTTTCTGGCAAGAAGTCCAAATGGAAACTAAACTAGTGTTTTTCGAACACTGTAGACTGTTTGGTCATTTAATGGAGAACTGTTACAGATTAAAACCCCCTTTCAAAAAGCCAGTCAGATCACAACCTTTAGTGCAACAGACTAAAGATACTGTTAAAGGGAACTCATTAGAAGAACCTCATCGCTCTAGACTCTCTGGTCGATGACTCCGGATTGCACGGAGAAGTTAACCCGGAGAATAGTCCAGATGGATCGATAAATCTTGCTCAAGAAGACACCTCTACATTACCCCCGAAATCCTAATTAAAGCTCTAAAAGATCGACACGATCAAGAGATCATTGAACAGGACATTATACCCTCCATAGATATAATATCTACATCCCAGAACAATATTCAAGCTACCTGGCAGGAACAAAAGACAAAAAAGAAAAAAAAGGTGTTGTCTGAACTTCAGAAACTGACTCAAGGTGGGGAAAGTGTCACTACCCCCCCTGATACTAGAAGTGGCAGAACTAGATCTAGATCCAGATCCGCCCCTACCACTCCCCACCCCGCACTTAAACCTCCAGATGTTTAACTTTTTATGTTGGAATATTAGGGGTGTGGCCCACCCCTCATCTCTTAAAAGGCTATTGCATCTCTTTAAGAAACACCAACTTTGGGGAATTGTGCTCCTAGAACCATTGGTACACAAACACAAATCCAAACTGTTTTCCAGGTTTGCTGGCTGTTCCATTTTTACTAACTCCTCAAATAAAATCTGGGTTCTCAGCAGGCAGGAACTCCATTGCAAAGTTATTGTGGACCATCCTCAATTGATTCATTTACATTGTACAGTTAATGGTATTACTTTTGCTACAACTTTTGTATATGCAGGCTGCACTAAAACTGCAAGAAGAGAACTCTGGCAAGAAATCCATCTACTCAGCTCAAGGGAAACTCTTAGCTGGATTGTGGGTGGAGATTTCAACAACATTTCTTCTACTATAGAAAAATCTGGTGGCAGGCCTCCTAATCTCAACCAACTTACTGAGTTTAATGATAACATCCAGAGAGCAAATCTTTTTGATTTGGGGTTTCAAGGGAACCCTTTTACTTGGAGGAGGGGGAAAATTTGGGAGAGATTAGATAGATTCCCGGCAAATAACTCTTGGCACCATACCTTTCTCCATACTACCATTTCACATCTTAATTTTGTCGGGTCCGATCACGTGACCATTACTTATTTCCATTACTACTCCCGCCAACCTAACCAGTTCCCCCATTTCGCATTCCTGAATTTCTGGTCTTCCCACCCTCAATTTCAATCTATTATCTCTAAGCAGTGGACTGGTTGTCCCCACTCCTATCCTTTTATCAGACTTCAAAATCTTCAACTGAAATTGGCTGCTGTCCTCTCTCACTGGAGTTGGGAAACTATTGGAGACATCACTCAGAACATTGTACAGGCTGAGAAGGATCTCTCTTCTTTGGAAGTTGCTGCCCTTACTGATGATACTAAATATTGCCAGATGGTCACTGCTCAAGAGCATCTACTTACTCTTATTGACTGGCAGGACCAATTCCTTAGACAAAAAGCTGCTACCTCTAAATTCAAAGATGGAGATAGGAACACTAAATTCTTTCATGCATGTATAAAATTCAAAAGGAAATGTAATGTTATTCATTCCATTTTAAATGATCAAGGTCTTCTACTGAATGAGGAAGCTGCTATCGCCAATGATGCCGTCAAGTATTACCGTGAACTTCTTACTTTTAAGCCCGGCGACGGATCTCCTATTGATGATAGCCTGTTTAATAAAGAATATAATTACACTTAGTCTCTCCAATTAGCTGATATTCCCTCACTGGAGGAATTTTGGGTGGCACTTAACTCTATTGACAGCTCAAAAACAGCAGGACCAAATGGGTACAGTGCTGACTTTTATAAAAAAACCTGGAACACTTGCAAAGCTGAGGTTACCTCTGCTATCCAAAGCTTCTTTTCTTGAAGGGACATTCCCCAATACTTCCATGCATCTACTATTGTTCTTGTGCCTAAGATCAATGCCCCCAAGTGCTCGGAACCACTATGCACCAATTAGCTCTAACCACTATTATCGTAAGGTGATCAGTAAAATCTTGGTAGGCGATTGCAACCTCACCTTGCCCAAATTATCGCCCCAACCAATCGCCTTTTGTTAAAGGCGCATCCATTGCTGATAATGCCCTCCTTGCTCAAGAACTTTTGTTGGATTTGGACAGACCTGTTAGGGGTGGTAACTTGATTTACAAACCTGACATTAAAAAGGCTTATGATACTATTGACTGGAACTTTATTCTTCAGGTGCTTCATGCTAGAGGTTTTTCTAGTGATTTTTGTTTACTCATAAAGAGATGGCTTCAGAATAATAACCACTCTATCATCATTAATGGCAAATGCTGGGGTGATTTCAGAGCTACTAGAGGGCTTAAACAAGGAGATCCACTCTCTCCCACCATTTTTATCATTGTTATGGACTATCTCTCAAGGCTGCTGGATACTCAAGTCTCTAACCACCCTTATGCTCAATTCCACCATAGGTCAGATATTAACATCTCTCACCTTTTATATGCTGATGACTTAATGATATTTTCCAGAGCTTCTAAAGCTGCAGTCAATAAGGTGATGTACTGCCTCAACAAGTTTCAACAGATTTCTGGCCTTCATTTCAACAAAAACAAGTGTGAATTGCTATTCCCCAACAACATCCATCCTAATATTATCCACTCGGACCACCGAATTCACCGGCTTTGTCAAAACTAGCCTTCCCATAAAGTACTTGGGGGTTCTTCTTATCAAAGGCAGATCTAAACAAACTCATTTTGAGGAGATCATTGCCAAGCTGAATACTCAACTCTCAAATTGGTCCAATTCCTTCCTCTCATCTGGTGGCAGAATTACACTTCTGAATAGCATATTAACCTCTTTCCCTTCTTATATCTTACAGATGGCTTGCTTAAAGAAAAGTTCCGTGATTCGGATTGAAAGAATCTTTAACGATTTCTTTGGTCCGGCCAAAGAAAACAATTTCATCGGGCTAGCTGGCAAAGGGTAGCCTTGCCTAAAGTTGCTCGGTGGTTTAGGTTTTAAAGGCTTGAAACATCTACAACAAGTTAATTTCCGTAAGCTATGGATTCATTTCGTGGAGCGAAATTCTCTTTGGGCTCAATTCATGAAAGGGAAATATTGCAGAAACACTCATCCCTTATCCTCTCAAATCAAAACAGTATTTCTAGAATCCGGAAACATATGCTAATCAACAAAGGTACCGCTCGAATCTCTTATTTACTCGGGAGTTGGGCAAGGGTGACATCCTGTTTTGGCAAGACAATTGGTGTCAAAGGGAACTATTAGTTCCCCTACCTAATATTAACAAAGACCACTTCCCTATTTCCTGCTGTTGGGACAACATGAATTGGTCCATTCCTAAACTAAAACTTTTACTGGCTGACTCTGTTGTGGATCAGGTGGCTCAAATCCCTTTTGATAGGTATCAACTCGATAAACTCGGATGGATTAATGGTAAAAATAGCAAGCATTACCAAGCATAGTTATTCTACTATCAACTCTTGGAATCAGGTCAGTTAGGCAATAACATATGGAACAAATATCTTACACACTCCATGTCCTTCCTCATTTGGAGAATTTTCCATGGGCTCCTCCCAACCGATGATATTCTAAAACTCAAAGGTTTGAGAGGCCCTTCTAAATGCCTTCTCTGTGCTGTTAATTCAGAAACTCTGAATCATCTTTTTTCAAATGCCCCTTCTCCCAAGAGGTTTGCTCAGGTCTGATCAGCAAATTGAAAATTAATCAGCTTCTGTTAGATTGGCAAGATTTTAATGATTCCTGGAATTCCTGGCAGAAAGCTAAAGCTGGGGAGATCCCTTGTATTGTGGCTTGGTTCATTTAGATGCACGAAATGGGGTTAAATATGATGGGGTGCTTCATAAAGCCGATAGGGTTGTTACCCACTGCCTCACTTTTATCTCAAAATTGATTTCTGTTAAAAATTTTCCAAACATCCTACAGTCTTCCTTGTCTGCCAATAGACCTTTGCTTCACAAAGTCATTAAGATCTTTTGGAATGCTCCTCGCCCTCCTTTTATTAAAGTCAATACTGATGGTGCTTTCAATAATCAGTTTGCTGGCATTGGAGGCATTTTCAGAGACCATACTGGGAAAGGTTTGCTCTTCTTCCAGGCTCCCACTCATCGTAGTTCGATCCATTGGAAGCCGAATTGGCTGCTATTTTTTAGGCTCTTCACATTGCTACACTCTTTCAGTGGTCATCTATCATTGTGGAGGGAGACTCTTCTACATTATTACAGTACTTTCAGAATGACCTTCCCCCTCCTTGGCACCATTCCACTACGGTTTACAAAATCAGATCCTTGCTGCCCCAGCTTACTGTTCAATTTAACTTTATTTTCAGAGAAGGTAACAGACCTGCTAATTGGATTGCTAAAAAAGCTTTATCTTCCCAAGAGATAATGGTCTCTTCTACTCTACCTCCCCAGCTTCATCATCTCATCCAGGTCGACTCTTTCCAAGCTCCTCATTTCAGAATTTTGGAGTGATGTTCCAAGCAATTGTTACTCTCCCCGCACTCTGCTAAAAGCTGTTTATAGTTACCGTAGGAGCATTTTTTTTTTTACTTGGTTTATTTTCTTTTTGGGTGTTTACTCCTGGCTGATTTTTTTCTCTTTTTTGGGAGTGGCCGATTTCTTACTAGTTTATTTCTTTTACTTAGTCTCTTTTCTTTTTGGTGTGGAGTTGTAGTGGGTTCTTCTTCCCTGTGGGATCCCTTTTGTAACTTCATATTTTTAGTCAACATGTAGGGAGCCAAGTGTAGCTCCTTCCCCCATATATATATATATATATATATATATATATATATATATATATATATATATATATATATATATATATATATATATATATATATTTTTTTTTTTTTTTGTCGAAAAGCTTACCTAGTCGGTAAGCAATATATTAAATAAGAGAGTTACATGCAGAGTCTTATATGGGGAAGACCTAAATTATCCCCATGTAATAAAATGACAAGAGGGGGAGGGGGGTTTACATCAACAATAACCGCTTCATTACAGCTACCCTGTTTGGCAAGCCAATGGACAGGGCCATTGCCCTCCCTTGGTAGATATGAATACTTGATTACCATATTACCTGTGAGCATTTTGTGCATCCATCTTCTTAAGTTCCATGGGGGTGGCTCAGCATGTTGCATATATCGAATACAGCAAGAAGAATCAGACTTCACCTCCAGATAACTCACCTTGCATTTGTAAGGAATCTTGATTGCCCAAACAATAGCAATCAGCTCAGCCTCCAAGGCATCCATAGCAGCTACTGGTGATTGGAAGTAAAGCAAGCACTATCCCTGGCCATCTCTAAAAATACCACCTATTCCAGCAACCTTCGGATAAAGGCTTCCATCAGTGTTAACTTTGATCCAAGGGGAAGTGGGGGGTGTCCAGCCAATCAGCTTTGGCAATATCAAAGGTCTAAAGCTTGGCTGCTTCACCAAACAGATGTCCCTAAAGTTATGGAGATTAATCAATTTTTGAATGTATGTCAAACATTGTAAGGCTACTTGTAGAGAAGAGAGAGCTTTCTCCTCATACATAGCCTTATTTCTGCAATTCCAGATAAACCAAGCCACCAAGCATGGTACCACTAGGAGACCCAAATTATCCCACTCCTCCCAGCAACTTTGCAGGTGTAACCAACTCAGATTAAGAGTATTGAGCTTCAGCCTGCTGATGAGTTCTTTCCACACCTTTTGAGAGAAAGTACAATGAAAAAATAAATGAGCCAAAGATTCTTCATCCTTAAAGCATAGCTGACAGCATGAGGGCCCTTTCAATCCTTTAAGCTTGAGTATATCATCAGTTGGTAATATCAGGTGCCTAGTTCTCCAACAGAAAAAGGATATAGAAGGGGTTAGCAACTTATTCCATAACTCAGAGCCCCATTTAATGGAGTCCCAAGAGAAGAATTTATGATAGATAAAGGAAGACAACTTCTGAGATGCCTTGTTCTTGGTGATCAATTTATCTTTCTGACCCTGTTGGAATCCAGTTTTTAGAACCTGCTGCACTTGGTCAGTGGTTAAGATAGTGTTCAGGAGCCCACGGTTCCATTGATTCTCAGACCAGTAATCCTTCACACAGCTAGTAGACATGTTGTATAGAGGGGGAGTAGCAAGTTTTTCTCCCCCCCACACCCATTGGTCAAGCCAAAAGTTAATGTTACCATCCCCTAGCTCCCAAATGAACAGTTGCTCAGCCTTATCTTTGATTTGCAACAGTTTTTTCCATAACCTGGAGTCACCCAATTTAGGTTGAACCACAGATGGGTGCTCCTGCCTGCAGTACTTGCCATTCAGAAATTGAGCCCAAAGGCTATCTTGATCTCTAAACCTGATCCACAGCTTGCACAAATTTATCAAGCCTAATTGAACAAAGCTCCTAAAACTTGGCCCCCCAGCATGTAAGGGCTTACATAGCTATTGCCATGGGAGCCAGTGAAGCTGCTTATGTTGGCCAGACCAAAGGAATTTGTTCAAAAGCCTGCCAATCACTTGCTGAGTGCTCTTCTTCATGGAAAACATCTGTAAAGCATACGATAGTAAAGCAGTAAGGATGCTTTTCAAAAAAGTTATCCTTCCCCCATTAGAAAGAAAGGAGTTGGACCAACAAAGAATCTGAGCTTTAATCTTCTCAATAACCTCCTGGAACTGTGTTTGCTTGGTCCGGCCCTTAAGTAACTTAACACCCAGATAATTAATTGGGAGAGTGGCAGGAGTAAACCCTGTGAAATCTGCAATCCACCTTTTCATCTGATAACTGACCTTGCTGCTAGTGAAAAATTGACATTTCTGTAGGTTGAAATCTAATCTAGACACTGTTGTAAACTTATTCAGGGTTTGATGTATCACTTTTACAGCTGTTTTAGTAGCCCTAGAAAATAAAATAATATCATCTGCATATGCCGTGTGACTAATAATTAAGTTGGATTTGTGATTATAGAGCTAGTTGAGGAGCTTCGAGTAATGGCTTTATCCAAAAGTCTTGATAAATAATCAAAAGCCGTAATAAATATAGTAGGTGACGAGGGGTCACCTTACTTAATGCCCCTCGAAGCACTAAAGAAACCATGACCAGTCCCATTAACCATAACAGTGTGAGCATTGCAATTTAACCATCTACTTATGAGCTGAATGAAAGCAGGTTGAAAACCCCTTGCTGTTAAAGTATTAAGGATGAACTCCCAACTGATTGTATCATATGCTTTTCTGATATCAAGCTTGTAAATAACATTGTTTCCTCTACACTTCCTATCTAAGTCCATCAGCAGTTCTTGTGCCAACACGATGTTGTCAGAAATAGATCTCTCTTTCATAAAAGTAGCTTGACTTGCTTTGATCGGTGTACTTAAATGAGGCTGAAGCCTGTTCACCAGAATTTTGCTGAGAATTTTGGACATTACAGATGTTAAGCTGATGGGCCTGTAGTCGCCCCAGGTTAGTCTTTTATGGTTCTTTGGGATAAGAATAATAGTTGAAGCCGAGAAATACTTTGGAGGATCCATGCCTTGAAAGAAGGCTTGTACAGCTTGAACCACATCTTTGCCAATGATAGACCAGCTAGCTTTGTAGAAAGTGGCAGAAAAACCATCAGGACCAGCTGATTTGTTCCCATCAATAGAATCAAGAGCAAACTTGATTTCATTTTCTCTAGGAATATCAGTTAAAGACAGTCCCTGCACATATTGATGGTTATCCTGAAAGAGATCTGTTTGAATTGAGATAGAGCTGTGAGATACCTGGGTGAATAATTGTTTAAAGTGATCAACAGTATCCCTTGCTATATCCTCACTAGCAGTAAGTTTAATTCCAGCAGTAGTGTTGATAGACAGAATCATGTTACACTTTCTTCTGAACTTAATATAAGCATGATAATAATGAGTGTTTCTGTCCCCATCAATAAACTTGGCAGCAGAAGCTTTTTGTTGATAGAAGGCCTCCTGATACTTAACTTGTGCTAGTAGCTGATCATTGGCAAGGTGCAAATCCTCTTCAGAATTAACCCCATTAAGAAACCCAGCTTCAATACTAGTCACAGTTTCTTCAGCTTTCTAGGCATTCACCTGGATGTTAGCAAAAGTGGTTCAATTCCAGTTTTTTAAGTGTTTAGCCATCTGTTTATGAAATGACCAGAGATTACCCCAAGGTGTGTTGCCCATGGTTGGCTTCCAAACCTTCTCCACTTCAGCAATGAAGCCTGGATGCAAGGTCCACATATTTTGAAATCTGAAATTTCCCCCAGAATTTTCAGCAGCATTCTCAATTGAGACAAGTAAAGGTCTGTGGTCAGACACGGCCATGGAAAGGTGAGTGACAAAAGTATAGGGAAACATCTTGAGCCATATAGAGTTCACTAACATTTTGTCTAGCCTTTCCAAGGTATTCCCTCTTCTCTAAGTGTAAGAAGGGCCTTTGTAACCCAGGTCAAATAACCCAGCATCAGTCATGAAAAGATTGGATCTAGCCATAGAAGAAGTTGATGGGGATGAGCCCCCTCACTTCTCAGCAACAGATGAGAGACAGTTAAAATCTCCCACCACAATCCAATAAGAGTTCACCTGATGGGCAAAGCAGACCATATAATTCCAAAGTTGTTGTTGGAGAGCAGGCAGACAACTTGCATAGAGAAAAGTGGCAAAGCCAGTTTGTTCCCCCACAGAGAATTGAAGATGAATAAACTGATGGTGATCAACAAGGATTGACCACTGTAATTCTTTTCTAGCAAAGACCCAATTTTTATTGTTTAAATTGACAAAGCAAGAGAAACTAGGAAAAACCTTGATAATTTTGTTGGTATTCTTTTTAACCATAGGTTCCAAAAGTGCAAAACACCATAATTTATGAAGCTTAACTAGATGTTTAATCTTGGTTAGGGAGGAAGGGTGAGCAGCCCCCCTAATGTTCCAGCACATAAAATTAATCATGAGGAAGAGTGTTTCCCCTTCCCCCTAATTCTGGGGTATGGGTTAGATGATGGACTATTGTGGGGTTCAACTGAAGTTTGGGACTCTAAGAGTCCTTGTAGCTCTATCTTGCTTTTTTTCCTTTTATTATTCTTTTGTATTTCCAATTCATTCTGCATACCTTCTGCCACCACTTTAAATATGACACTTGAAAAATCCTGTTTGTCTTCTAAATTGATTGATGTAGCTTGGCCCAGTAGGCAAGGATCCTCAAAGTGATCAGACAATCCAGTGTTGTCCACCTGATCATCCTGAGGAGCCACATTCATAACTGCTTGCAGAACGACTGTGGGTTCCTGAATGCTGGTCTCCTTTGGGGTATTAGGCACTTCCTGCTCTATATCGGGTGGGGTAGGAGGAATGTCCTGTGCAGGAGCAGCCTCCTTACTATTGCCAACAGATTTCTTTTTGGATGGGGGATGAAGTCTGTAACATTGATGTAACTGATGGCCAAACATCCTACAATGCTCGAAATACTGTGGTTTGTATTCCACTTCAATGTCCTGACAAAATCCCTCATCAGGATCATCCTCATAAGTTCTTATCCACACTTTCTTTATATCAAGAAGAGTTATATCTCTTTCCACCAAGATCCTAGCTGCTGCAGGTCTTGCCATATCAAAAGTATGGGTATCAGTTTTAAGAGGAGTCCCCAATGCTTGAGAGATATTAAACAAAGCATTCTGACTATATAGCTAGATAGGTAGATTAGAGAATTTGAACCACATAGGAATAATTGGTGGCTCCTTTTGTGGATCAAAATCTGGTGTCCACTTCAAAATCTTCGTGTAAGTACCAGCTATCAAGATGGATTGCTTACCAAATATTTTGGCATAGTCCTCCTCATTAGAAAGCCTAATGAGCAAGTGTCTCCAATTCAGCAATCCAATTTTCCAGCTGCCAACCAGTTCTAGGTCTTCAAAACATTTCCTTACATATTCCATCTTAGGATGTCCCATTTGGAATTTTCCAATTAGGCAATGCTTTATAGCTTCATTTAAAGATTTCATATCCTGTTTAGAGAATAAAACAGCAGGCAAACCTTCCTTACTGCTTACAGGATTAATAAAGGGAAAAGTTCCCTTCCCTGTAGTAGTGCCATGTATGGTCTGAGGGAAAACCAAATGATCAT
Source organism: Papilionanthe hookeriana x Papilionanthe teres (assembly GCA_022702705.1). Taxonomy (NCBI): domain Eukaryota; kingdom Viridiplantae; phylum Streptophyta; class Magnoliopsida; order Asparagales; family Orchidaceae; genus Papilionanthe; species Papilionanthe hookeriana x Papilionanthe teres. The sequence continues at coordinate 81,284,959 of CM040431.1, forward strand.
AGGATTTATGAGTGGCTTGAACCTTTCCCTCCACACCAGCATAAGTGGCCTTGGCCCACATGGCATTAGTGCTGAAATCAATAAGGAAAGGTCTAGTCATGGCACCAGCTGTACCTCCAGCACCACCAAGACAGCTGAAGATGGCAAGCGGAAGTGAAACCGTAAAAAGTTCCGTAACACAAAAGAACTTCACAAGGAGAGAAACCAAAGGCAACATAAGTGGCACCAATAATAGTGCCACTAAAGAGGGAGAACTCGGCCAATGGAACAAGAATCGCCCAAGGAAATTCAAAAAATCTACAGCCCTGGAGAACAAAAAACCAGTATAGTGGTTGTAACACCAGCCCCCAAGCAAAGACAGGGAACCAAAATGAATAGAAACACCAAACAGCGCCGGCCAGTGTCACCGCCGCCATCTAGCAATCCTTAGCAGAGCCTCTCTCTCCTCACCCACCATAATGTTGTATATCTTGTATATATATATATATATATATATATATATATATATATATATATATATATATATATATATATATATATATATATATATATATATATATATATATATATTAGGAAAGGAGTCTGCAGAGGCTCCCTACATGTTAATAAAAATTCTTACAAGATACATTGTAGTCTTCCTAAAAGCCAAAAAAAGTAAGAAACCTCTTGGCAACAAGCCAATAAACCCTTGCTATCAAAACATTCCAATAAAGAAGTTACAACCAAGAAATACCCCAACAAAACAAGAAAACCTAGGAGATAAAGAAAACCAGCCATGGTGCCATAAAGACCATTAAATCAACAGTATGAAGGTTGGCTCGATATTGGGAATTGCTAACCGATCTCCATTCAACAGATAAATTAGGGGAGTGGGGAGGGAGGCAGAGATTACACCGGTTCCAAGTAGGCTAAGGCATTTCTTGCCGACCAGCTTGTCTGGTCTATTGCCTTCCCCGAATATGAACCGAAACTCGGTGCATACAAAATTCTTTAAGCTCGCTGATTTTATCGAGCCACAATCGAAGGTGCCAAGGAGGGTTTCTTCGTTGTTCATAGAAGTGATGAAAGTGGATGAGTCTACTTCCACTATAAGAAAATTCCAATGAAAGTATGATGCAAGTTTAAAAGCCCAGTACACAATAATGAATTCAGCCTCAAGAGCATCCTTAGCAGCCACAGGGATTTGGAAGAAAAGAATACACCTTCCCATGGGATTTCTAAAAACCCCACCCACCCCAAATTTCAAGGAAGTGAAGCTACCATCGTTGTTAGCTTTGATAAAAGGTGTATGGGGGTTGCCGTGTTACTAAAGTTATAGAGAGAGGGGGTCTTTTTCTCGCTGTGTTTAATGGGCAAATCCGAGGGAAACCTATCCATTTACTCAGCCTTTCGATAAAACCGATGCAATTGCTGGCCACTTTGATCGCACAAGGTTTATGGTCTTCAAAGGCCGAGTGGTTTCTACATTTCCAAATGAACCAAGCAAGAATTAGTGGAATTTGTCCCATCTTGGCCCTCTCGCTGCTCATACTAACCGTCCCGTAAATCAAGCCATGACGAGGTTAGCAGATTTACCATGAAATGCTTTATGCAGAGAGTCCAAACTTGCCGAGAAAAGCCGCAAGTGGAAGAAGAGATGCCTAGCGTACTCCTCATTCATTCTACACAACTGCAGATGGAGGGTCCCCTCAATCCTTTAAGTTTAAGCAGTGTCATCAGCTGGTACAATATGGTGGAGCATTTTCCACCGAAGAACGACATTGATGGGGTGATGTATTTATTCCAGTATAAGAGAACCTCCAGTGGACAACTCCGCCAGTTAACAACTTTAGCATAAATTGCTTTAGACAAACTTAGATTTTTATATGCAGCCCATATGATCCTGTCTGGCTTGTGGTTGATTATAGGAATTGAAGTAATAAGCTGAACTGAATGAGTTTGGATCAGTGAATATAGTTTTGTCAGAGACCAGGAACCATTATCCCAGCAATCAGCCACTCTCAGGTTAGGATCCTTCAGAACATTAGGATCAGGAGATAACCACTCCTCAGGACACCATCTATCCAACTAAAAGGACATATTACCATGCCCTGACCTCCTGTGTGACCGTAGATTCAGCTTTATCCCCGACTTTTAACATGGCAAGTCCGCATTCGGAATCCCCAAGTTTCCTGGTAACAAGAGAGGGGTGTAAAGCTTTGCAGTATTTACCTTTCATGAATTTTGCCCAAAATGAGTTCTGTGCTTTGAATTTAATCCCCAACTTGCATTGATTCACTAAGGAAAGATGGTTCAAGCTTTTGAAGACAAGGCCACCAGCCCAAGTACGTTTGGCCACCTTCTGCCATGAAAACCAATGAATCTGCTTCCTTTTCCCAGCCCATAAGAACCTATTAAAAATTCTTTCCATCTATACTTGGGTAGATTTAGTCATGGAGATCATCTGCAGAATATAAGATGGGAAGGTTGTGAGTATGCTTTTGAGGAGGGTAATTCTACCCCCACTCGAAAGGAAGGAATGAGACCACCTTGTCAACCGAGCTTGGATTTTGTGCAATGGATTCAAAGTGTGTTTGCTTAACTCTTCCTTTCGAGAAGGGGGACCCCAAGATAATTCAGATTTCCTGTGAGACAAGAAAACCCAGTGTACTCCCTTATCCAGTTTTTCAGGCTCATGGACAATTTACAAGGGCAGATGATATGGCATTTCTGCAAGTTGAGGCTCATACTAGAAGAAGATTGAAACAATTGGAGACTTTTCATTAAATGTTTTACTGTATTCTTTTGAGCATTGGAAAAAATTATTACATCATCTCGCATACATATGGTGTGAGACATGCAAGGTTGATCTATGATGATATCTCGTGGTGTTGTTGTATGAAGGCTTCGAGAGTTAAGCAATTTGGAAAGATAATCCATGGCCAATATGAAAAGGGTGGGGGACAAAGGATCACCTTGTTTGAGTCCCCTACTTGATTTGAAATTTCCCTGGAGCATCCATTAAGGAGGATGGAATGGCTAGTGGATCGAAGCCATCTCGCTAATGATATTGCGAATTGCCTAGAAAATCCTTTAGCAGATAGAACCTCCATCAGAACTTCCAATCAATAGTGTCATATGCTTTACCGATGTCTAGTTTGTAAATGAGATTACCCCCCCTGCAGGTTTTATCTAAATCCAACAGCAACTCCTGTGCCAACAGTACATTGTCTGAAATAGATCTTCCCTGAACAAAAGCAGATTGGTTAGGGGAAATGATCTTATCTAAGTGGGGCTAAAGTATATTCACCAGAATTTTACTGATAATTTTACTAATAATAGATGACAAGCAAATGGGCCTGTAGTGACTCCATTGCTTAGAAGATTCAGATTTGGGAATCAACACAAGATTCGAGTGGCTGAAGTAGTTAGGAATATTCTGACCCTGGAAGAAAGATTGAATAGAGCCGCGTACCTCCTTCTTAACCAGGTGCCAAGCCTTCTTGTAGAAATCTGCAAGTGAAACCATCGTGCCCTGCAGTCTTGTTACTATCTATAGTGGAGAGAGCAGCCTCGCATTTCGCTTCATCGGGTATATCGCTTAAGCCGAGAGAGTTAACAACCGCATTTCCCCCATAAAGATGGAGCTCTCTAGTTCATTTCTCACACTGTTGATGGGTTCGAAGAGTGCCGAAGTACTTAACAAGATCCATGGCAATAGCAAGTATTATCCTTCAGAATGTTACCATTATCGGATTGGATGGTATGCACGATGTTACATTTCCTTCGTATTTGATAAATGCATGGAAGAATTTGGTATTTCTATCCCCATCCTTAAAAATATCGATACCGCTTTTTGTTTTAAAACCTGTTCCTGCAGTTGGATAGCTTTGAGTAATTCCTCCTGAGCCTGATAGGACTCACTTTCAACAGAAATGTCAGTCTTAATCTTCTCCTCCAGCAGGTTTACTTTATGTTGAGCTGCATCCACAGCCTTGAAGATATCCCCCAGTGTATTCCAATTCCATTTCTTTAGGCCTTTAGCAACTTTTTAATGGAGCAAGCATAGGTTGAGCCAAGGATCAGAATGATGCACTCCATTCCAATGTTCAACCACCACTTTCAGAAATGATTCCTGACTAGACCACATGTTTAGATACCTGAATGGAGTTTGCAGGGGAGTTTGGGGTGGGGTAGTGATGGTAATAAGTATGGGTCTATGATCAGACCCAACAAATTGGAGATGAGTGACAAAGGTGAAGAGGAAGTGTTGTTGCTAGCAATCATTCACCAAGAATCGTCCAATCTTTCCCAAATTCTCGCCTCTTTTCCATGTATATTGAGGTCCCTTGTAACCCAGATCATAGAGTGCTGCTTGTGAGATATTACTACTAAATGTACTCATTGTAGCAGTGTTAGGAGGTCTCCCACCCAATTTTTCAGTAGAATTCTGAATGCAGTTAAAATCTCCCCCCACCAGCCAGGGGAGATGCAGATTAGATCCAATAGAATGGAGCTTGATCCAAAGCTCCTGTCTATCAGATTTGGAACATCCTGCATAAATAAAAGAAGCCTCACCAATATGGCCTTTGATCTTAAAGGAAGTGTGAATGAATTGCCTGTTATCCACAAGAACAGACCAAGTAACTTCAGGTCTGCATAATAACCAAATTTTGTTGCTGAGATTTGAAAAATGGGAGAAGCCATAGAAATTTTTAAGAATTTTATCAGGATATTTGTGAACCATTGGTTCCAGTATAACTATACACCAAAATTTGTGCTTCCTGTTGAGGTTGATCAGCATATTGAGGGATAGGGGGTGAGCAGCCCCTCTGATATTCCAGCAAATAATATAATCATTAGATTTGTTGATGGGGGGATGTAGTGATGATTGAGATCTTGATCTAGTTCTCCCTCTGGTGACTGGAGCAGCAGCTAGGAGGTTATCCATTTCTACAGGAGAAGGAATGGAGTTTGTCAATAAGAGAGCTTTATGGTTTTTCTTCTTCTTCTTAGGGGAAATGACATGCCACTCTCCCTCCATAAGATGCTCCTTGGTACCAGCAAGAGCGAGAGGAAGGAGGGGTAATAATGGATATGGGGTCACATTCTTTTCTCATTATACCTAAAGGGGAGGAGGGCTGAGGTGAAGGGAAAATTGGAGGTGATGAAGGTTCAGGAGAATGCACAATAGGGTGATGTTGGGCAGGGCCTTCAATGGGAGAAGAATGGGTAAGTAGGGGAAAATGGGATGGCCCATGGAGCAGCACTGGGGTAGGGGACACAAGGGGGGGAGGGGTAAAGGATGCCTTGTGGGAGATTGGGTTAACAAAGTCAGGGCCAAGAGTGGAAGGAAGTGGGGAGTTATGAGTAATTTGGTCAGTGGAGGGGGAAGGAGAATTCAGCCCTGAAGCATCTGGAGGGGGGGGGTCCAGAGTAGGGGCAAGGAGAAGTGGGCTATGAAGCAAGGAGTTTGGTGCTGGACCAAGAAGACCAGGGGTACTAGCAGCAAGACTGGGTTTAGAGCTTGCAGTCCTCCTAGACTGTGGGTTCAATCTATAACACTTATCTAGGGTATGCCCAAACATCCTGCAGTGGCAACAGTAGTAAGGCTTCTGCTCCATCACAACCTCTTGCCAGGCAGCCTCCTCATTAGAGCCCACCCAAATCCTTGAAACTACAGGTAAGGTCACATCTCTTTCCACCAAGACCCTGGCAGCTGCAGTGTCTAGCTCTATTAACAGTAGGGTTATCAGCCCTTAGAGGGGTTCCCAAGGCTTTAGCAATATCGAAGAGAGCTTTTGGTTAAAGTACCCGATTGGTAAATCAGGAAACTTAAACCATATTGGCACCACAGGTGGTTCCTTCCTTGGATTGAAATCTGGAGTCCACTTAAGCAGTCTCATTTCAGAGCCAGCAATAACTACTGCTTTTTTGGCAAAAAAAACGTGCATAATCCTCCTCAGTGGACAATTGAATCAGTAAATGTCTACCATCAAGAAGTCCCAGCTGCCATTGTCCCACAAACTGGATGGAGTTGAAATACTGTCGAACAAGCTCCATTTTGGGATAACCCAATGCAAATTTGCCAATGAGAGTAAGCTTAACTTCCTCATTAAGTTGTCGGAGTTCCCGGTTAGTAAAAAGACGACAGCATGCTCCATCTTTAGAGCCAGTGGGGTGAATGAAGGGACAAGAGACTCGACCAAGCAGCTAAGCATCATGAAATTGTCGGGGAAGAAGGTGTTATCGTGGTTGGTTTCAAAGTGGTTCCTGTTACCCACAACACTAGCAAAAGTAGCCTTAGCCCATTGAACATTTGTCTCCAAATCTACTGGGGTAGCCATCACCCAGCTGAGGGCAAAACCCACCCAAACCAGAGACAAGAGCAGGCCAAGACCAAGCAATAGAACAGTAAAATTCAAATTGAGGAAGCCCGGGAAGGCTCTTCCACTCAGAGAGAGCCCCAAATGGGTTGTTCAGCAGGGAACCACAAGTCTTACTAGCCACTCGCTTACCTCGCGACCGTACAACCACTGTGGAAGGCGCCGCCGATGAGCTCATGCTAGAAACCCTAGCAGAGCAAAAACCGCCGCCACCTCAAACTCCATTATTTGTATATATATATATATATATATATATATATATATATATATATATATATATATATATGTGTGTGTGTGTGTGTGTGTGTGTGTGTGTGTGTGTGTGTGTGTCTCATATCTTTAGAGAGGGTAACCAACCTCCCAATTGGTTGGCCAAAGCTGCTGTATCAACTAGCAATATTGTATTTTCTGTTACACCTTTTGAGCCTCTAAGGATTTTACTTTTGGGGGATTCGGTTAAACTTTCCTTCATCAGATGTATTTAACCTTTATTATTGAATGAAATCTTTCCTTTTTCCATATATATATATATATATATATATATATATATATATATTAATGGCAAAAAGGCCATCTTGAGAAATTACCTCATTATGAGGGCCCCCAAGATGGAGAATTCATTCCAAACTAGTAAAAAGTAAACAATCTCAAAAGATCTCAAAAATGCTTAAAGAACTCTGAAAATGGAAGATCAAGAAGTTCCCCCTCTTACAAAAAGGACAAATTGGGGCGTAGATTTTTACTAATGACAATACATTCTGAATTAAGTTCTGTTTTAGCAAGCCAGTAGGCTGGTCGATTGCTCTCCCTTAGGGTGTAGTTGATTTAAAGTTTTTTGAATACAGTTTGGATCCTCTTAACTAGAATGAGTAAGTGCCATGAACAGTCCAGCTGGGAGTAAAGAAGACAAACAAATAGTTGTGAATCAATTTCAAAAATCGCCAGTGGGAGTTCTAATTTAACTGCAATATATACTGCCCAAAGCATGGCAATAGCTTCAGCCTGTAAAGAATCCAGTGCAACAGTTAGGGAGGAAAAGAAGAGAAGGCATTTATCATTCCAATCTCTGAAATTACCACCAATACCAGCATCTGGATATCTAAAGCTCCCATCTAAATTAACTATTACCTAATTTTTATTGGGTTTCTACCTGTGCACCAATGTATATGTATGATTCTTGTGTTGTCTCAATACAACAGGAATCAGGAAATCAGCAAACTTTTCAAGCTGAATAAGCTTCCGGAAGTATGATAAGTAATTGGCAACTACCACTTTGATTGTAATTTGTTTTTCCTCATATTTGTATTGATTTCTGGTCATCCATATAAACTAAGCAACTACAAAGGGAATTGGAGATAGGTTGAGTTAGTTCTAGTCCTGCCAACAAACATAAAAATTATGCTAGGAAACAATCAAAGTATTGATATTTGTGTGAGAAAGCATGAAGTTCCAGACCTGCTGAGCAAAAGAACACTTGAAAAACAAATGGGAGATGGATTCCTCCTCCTTTCTGTAGAGCATACAGCTAGATGGCCCTCTCAACCCTTTGAGTTTAAGAATATCATCGGTTGGAAGTAGCATGTAGAAGAGTCTCTAGAAAAAGAAAGCCATTGAAGGAGAAAGATATTTTCCCGTACGTGTTTACCCCAGCTAATCCATTGACCATGGTCCCATTTGGAATATATATAAGAAGAGATAGATTGGGAGAGGTTATTTTTAACAATCAATTGGTCTTTGGAGGTTTTGTCTAGAGAAATATGCCTGATATTCATAATCTGTTGACCCATAAGTACCTCATGCAATGTATTGTAGTCCCATTGGTCATCAACCCAAAAGTCAGAAACTTGAGGTTAGTTGGATGGGGATATAGATTAATCAATTTAGCATCTCCAATCTAGTGATTTACCAGAATTTAATGCCACCTTCACCAACATTTCATGTAAATAACTCTTATACCTTGTGTCTGAGCTTAAGCATATGAGACCAAATGCTAGAGTCCCACAACGTAGAGGAGACTAAAGAAGGATGAATGTCTTTACAGTATTTACCTTTCAAAAATTGAGCCCAATGAGAGGATTGTGCTCTAAATCGAATCAATAGTTTGCACAAGTTAATGTGTTTGAGTTGAGTGAAACATTTGAAGCCCAAACCCCCATTTTACACAGGTTTGCATATTCTGTTCCAAGCTGTCCAGTGATATTGTTTCCTTTGACTTGACCAGAGCAATCTGCTGAAGGTTCTCTCTAAGATTGTTTGTTTTATCTTCTTTAATGTAGGCATTTGAAGGATATAAGAGGGGAAGGCAGATAACACATACTTTAGTAAAGTAATTCTTCCACCATTGGAAATAAAGTAGTTTGTCCAACAATTTAGTGGATTATGGATCTTTTTCTCCACAACATCAAACTAAATTTCCTTCTTCCTCTCTTTTAGTAATATGACTCCCAAATATTTTATGTGAGCTATATTACAACTAATACCAGTGTAATCAATGATCCAATGTTTTATATTGAGAGAAATCCACTTGTTAAACTATAACAAACATTTCTGTTTATTCAATTGCAAATCTGACCAAGCTTGGAATTCCTGAAGATAGTTATAGATTTGTTTAATGGCCTGTTAAATGGCTTTTCCAAATAGAATGATATCATCAACATAGGCAAGATGATTGACTGTAAAGGGTATGTACAGCCTGAGAAGAGATCTGGTTTAGTAGTCTAGAAAGATAATCAAAAGCTAGGATGAAAATTGTTGGAGAAAGGGGATCCCCGTGTTTAATTCCCCTTATGGCAGAAAAATATCCACATGTTTTCCCATTGATCAAGATTGAATTGCCATTATTGTGTAACCATCTGTGAATAAGATGAATGATTTGAGATGAAAAACCTCTAGCTTGAAGTACATCGAGAATGAAGCCCCAATGGATAGATTCATAAGCTTTTTGTATATCCAGTTTGAAGATAACATTGTCGCCCCCTACATATTTTATCCAAATCAAGTAGCACGTCTTGGGCTAGAAGGACATTGTCAAAAATGCTTCTGCCTTGTATGAAAGCAGTATGATTATGACTGATAAGATAAGCCAGATGAGGTTGAATTCTGTGGATAATAACCTTACTATTGATTTTAGAAATGACATTTGTGAGGATAATTAGTCTGTAGGAATTCTAGTTTAAACAGTGACTGTCTTTAGGTATTAGAATGATGGTGGATGATAAAAAATATCTGAGAGGATTGCCGCCATGGAAGAAGTCTTGGACCACCTTAATGACATCAGATTTAACAATATGCCAAGCCTTTTTATAAAAATTAGCTGAATAACCATCAGATCCAGCCACCTCGTTACTGTCAATAAAATATAGAGCAGCTTTGATCACTTCTTCCTGGGGTATAGTTGTTAGTTCTAGATTCTATGTGTATTGAAGTTCATTAAGGAATAGAACTGCCTTTACCTCTTTTCTAACCAAAGGAGGCTGGTAGAAAAGATCATAAAAGTGTTTGAGTGCCCTATTCTCAATATTAGAAGATTTCTTATGCCAGTACCCTTGACCATCTTTGATTTTATGTATGTAGTTACAGGATCTTCTATAGTTGATGCAAGCATGGAAGTATTTTGAGTTTTTGTCACCCTCATAGAATTTAGTCTTAGCAGCTTTCTGCATTAGAAATTGCTCATGATCTTAAATTTCCATTAACAACTAATCATTGGCTTTAAATAGGCTGAGTTCAGTAACTTTATCTTCAGTAAATTGCTTCTCCAACTGGATAACCAAACATTCTGCTTGCAGGATTCTTTTGTTCATATCTCCAAAAACATTCCAGTTCCACTGTGTAAGATGTCTACCTCATTTTTTTGTAAGACCCATATTTTGATCCAAGTATTGTCATGATGATAACTAGACCAAATGTTCTCCACTTGTGCTAAAAAACCTACATGGTTAGCCCAAACATTTAATTATCTGAATGTGTTAGAACCTTTGGTTGCTGAGCCAATGATGGATAAGAGTAAAGGCCTATGATCAGAACTAACCATTAGGAGATGTTGCACAATAGTATTAAGAAACTCATTTAGCCATAAATCATTGAATAAAAGTCTGTCCAGCCTTTCACAGAGTTTACCTCTCCTCCATGTGAATTTGGGTCCTGTAAATCCCAGATCATGTAAGACAGCCTCTTGGATATTCTCATTGAACTGGTGAATTTTGTTGTGTCAGGATGTCTTCCACCTGATTTCTCCTAAGGGTAGCAAGGTAGTTGAAGTCAACTCCAACCAACCATTTAGTGGGCATTGAAGTGCCAAGCTGTGATAACTCCTGCCAGAGTTCTCTCCTAGCAAACAAAGTGCACCCTGCATAAATAAAAGATGCATGGCCAGTATGACCAGCCAGGAAAAGGATGAGTGAAGGAATTGGTGATGATCCACCAAGACATTCCACTGCACCTCCCAACTACACAAAATCCAAATTTCGTTATTACAATTGTTAAAAAGATGAAATCCTAAGAACTTTTTAGTGAGTCTTGTAATGCTTTTGGAAATCATTGGCTCAAGTATTGCTATGCACCAAGGTTTATACATCCTATTTAAATATTGTGTCTGCTAAGGGACCTAGGATGAGCCAGTCTCCTAACATTCCAGCACAAAATACTAATCATTATTTAGTTTTCCCCTCATCCTGGTTCATGTGAGGGAGTCCAACATAGTGTTAACTGAGCTGCCAGCAGCTAATTCTTCCTCCTGGAGGATCCTTAATTCAAGGATGCCTTTTTTCTTTTTCTTAGTTTTCTGGATCTGCCAATCACCTTCCAGTTTAGCATTCGGTTAATGGAGCAAGTTATCATCAAGAATTTTTGTAAGTGTTCCAGGTCTCATAGTTGGGAGTTCCTTATTAGTGTTTTCCAAGACAGTAAGAGAAGGACCATCTTTTTTGTCCATAACATCTTCTCTAGGTTGAGTTGGTTCCTGTACATCTTTAACAACCAAATCTGTTGAGTGAAATTGATGGGGATCAAGGCCAAGTTCTTCAATAGGTACAACTTCCCCTATATTTAGTTACTGCATCATAGTGGGGGTGGGTTTACAATGTCAACCTGTAGCTTGGTAGAAGGTTCAATATATAATTGGGCATTTTGAGCCAATTTATAAGTTCTCAAATCAGGGTGCTTTTTTAAGCATTTTTCAATAGAATGACCAAACATTATACAATGCTTACAAAAAGGGGGGTGTTTATCTATTAGAAGTGGTTTGCAATACCCAATTTTTGATGTACCAAGCTAGACACCCTTCAAATTAGGGAGGTTAATGTCCCTCTCAACCACAATTTTGGCAGTTGAAGGTCAGGTGACACTAAGGATGAAGTATCTAGCTTTAAGGGTTTCCCCAATGAATCCCCAATGCAATATTGTATCTGCTAATTGAAAATGGTAATTTCAAGTTGGGCAAAGTGTATCAAACTCCATGGTCCATTTTAGCAGCTTCATTAGTTTGCCATCTATGAAATGACCTTCCTAGAGAAAATTTATGCATAATCATCTTCTCTAAATAACTGGAGCACTACATGAGGACCATCAAAATCTCTCACCTTCTAGCTTCCCAAGAGTTTGAACTCATCAGAAACCTTCCTGATAACATCCATTTTTGGGTTCCTGATCCTTGAATATTTATGCTTATGATTTTAACTTTATATTATCACTTTCTTTGCAATGGCGCCAAAAACTTGACTCCGCCAAATATTTATGCTTATGATTTAGATAGTATATTATACTTTAATTATTTAAAATATGGGATACTATGCAAGTATACGTATCATTTATTAAGTAATATAAGACTTTTTAATTAAGCCCAGAGATATCGAACCCACAGGGAAATGTCTAAACATTTAAAGAAATAAGAAAAATAACTTTTTAATAAAATGATTTGGTAAAGTATGTTTTAAGATATATAGTTTTCAAATTAATTTTTTTATTTTCTGAATAAAAACTAAGGCAAACAAATAAAGTTAACACAACTTTAAAATAGTATGAAAGCAAATGAGAATAAAATATCTTTTTCCTCTTTCAATGAATCAGTAATAATTATGGAATTTCATTGTGGAAGTATCTAAAATATGTTGTGCCAAATTGAAGTTATTATATTCTTTACCCTTACTTGGTTCTATAAAGAACATCAGTTAATTTGATGATTTAAAATGTTGTAGATGGGTTGGAAAATAAAGATACTAGGTCTTACTCAAGAGTTCCATTGATTCCCTCCACCTGGGGACTAACATCTCATAACAAAATTTTTTACATCAAACCAAATTAGGGGGCTTTAGCCTGTCACTCTAAAGTCCTCTAATCTTACTCCCCATTATAAGCATACATTCCTATTTATCTGCACCCAATTATATGGACTACAATTCTCATCCATACACTTACATGTGATTCTTTCTAATTATTGATTGAGACAATACTACAACGGATCTTACAAAATCTCCCAACAAATTTTAACATCTTAATTGACCAAATCAAAAAGTAAATGAAGTGCAAGGTAGTGAATTATCACAACTTATTCTAACATTGAAATCCTATACTTCACACAACTTCCTTCCATAATTACTTCATCATTGAAAGGAAAAAGATAAAAAAGGCCACTCATAATCAATGGAGAAAATACAATCACAACTACATTTGAAAGTAGAAATCATATTGAAAACATAACAAGTTTTACTTAAAAACCAAATGTAAAACAAAGATAAACACTTATTTGAAAATCCTCACCACAAGACTCTTGAAGTTCCTTTGAAACTTTGCTTTCTCTTTACAAGACACTGAGGTTGGCACCCAACTCTGTTGACTCCAAATCTCTATTCTACTCTTAGAAGCTAGATACAAATGATAATAAAAGTGGTGAAGTGTAAATGTGTACTCTCTCTAACATAAACTTGACACTTAACACTAATCACACCCTCCAACAACAACCATTTTTCTGTTCTTCAAGTCTTCTTTTAAATTTTTCCAAAAGGTGCCTTGGTGTCTCTTCAAAATATGTCCTGATTCAATTTATCCACCAAGAATGCATCCATCTGTTCAAATTTTAAATGAGTTTTAGTGCTGATTGGAAGTTAGTGAAGTTTAAACCAAAGGATGCTTCAAAAACACCTTCAAATTTTGTGCCAAAATCAAATAATTTCGTCACTTTAACGGTGGCGCCGAAGCGCTAGCCATCTGGCGCTTAAGCGCTAGCCATCTGGCGCTTAAGCGCTAAAGGATAATTTTGCACATCGTACAATTTTTGCTCCAAATTTGATCCTCTTTTACTCCTTTCATCGTAATAATTCATTTTAATCATACCTGTAAGAAAAACATAAAAAGACATTCCATTAAAGTTCAATATCATTAAAAATAGGCAAAAAATGTGCTTAAAAACACTATATAGTTTATGTATATCAAAATCCCCCAAACTTAAAATGTTACTTGTCCTCAAGTGACACCTAATCACTTTAGAAAATCATAACATACAAATTATGTAAATGAGTTTCTTTAGGATGGTTTCAAAATTTTTTTCTAGAATTGAAACTAGTCCAATTTAGAAAAAAATTTAGTAAATGAAACCAACTTAAAGTTTAGAAGATTCTTAAGTAAAGGATAATGAGAACTTTTAGTTCATGACTAATTCAGAAATACTTGTAGATTTTTCAAAATATAGGATTCAAACAGTTCATATTTCTCACTTAAAAATTTTTATTTGGAAATAATTTTACTTACTATATTATAACCTTAAGCTTTATATTTTCTCAAAACTTATATTTTAAAATTTAGGTATGGAACCAATTTTTTATTAGGCCCTGAAATCCTCAAGCTTCTCCTTCCTTTTTATATACTATTTTTCTTTTTTTTTCTTTTTCTCCTTTTTTTTTATTTTTTTTTGTCTTCTTCTTTTATAAGGTAACGAATACTATATCTGGATAGGCCTTTAATGATTTTGACTTCCACCCTTTCATTAACAATAAAGGTTTGAGATATATCCTTCACTTAAAAATCATAATAATAGTGTTGAAAATTATTTCTCAATA